>JAOQGH010000032.1:72995910-73016509 GCA_025769975.1 Gallinago jamesoni | reverse complement strand
AATTTTTTTAAATGCTTCTCAAAATATTATAGTGTTGGCAGAGAGTTTGTTGTATTCAAATCAATGCCATTTAACTTGTTGGGGGTTGGGTTTGTTGTTGTTGTTGTTGTTGTTTTTTATCAGAGGTTGATGGCTGGACTAGATTATCCTAAAGGTCCCTTACAGCCTAGATGATTCTATGGTTTTGTGATTCTATGATTTCCAAAGAATATTTTTGAAAGCTCTAACATTAAGTACTACCAGAACTATCCATCCTCTCCCTGAATTCAGACAGATTTCCACAGGCAGAGGAGTTCATACTGGGCCCTACTGTCAGCACCAGGAGACAGAATGTTTCTACACAGAGGGGAATGAACAGCAGGAGAGAAAACTCTGAAAGCACCTCACAAGAAAAAACAAATAAACCAAAAAAAAAACCCACCCAAAGCCAGAAATTAATCCCCACCTGTAGTCACAACTGTCTCAATGTTCCTTCTGTTTGTGTGTCAACAACTTTTTTCCCTGCGAAACAAGACTATCATGAATGCCCATGCATACCAAAATTGTGTAAGGATTTTCACCACATGCTACTTCTTTCTATCAGTCATCCAATCTAATACGCCATACTGTGAAACTCCCTATGACTCTGGTGACGACCCATTCTGCATGACTGCAGTCTAAGCTCAATGCCTTCCTCTGTGACTGTGGCTTTCTATATTGCTGAACGAAGACCTGGAGGGACTATATTTTAATACAATTGCAACTACACAGTGGTCTTTTTTGGTACAGCATGGTTTCCAGATTCATGGCAGCTGTCTGCTTGGTTGTGGGGAGAAAACAAGCAAAGAAATTAAGGCAGAGAATCTGTTTCAATACCAATTGTTATTGCTGCTGTTGGATGTTAGTTCCCCATAGTAATATTTTCAGCGCTCTTCACACCACTTGTGACTAAAAATTCTTTATGTCTCATCTGCAACTCTTTTATGCCAATCCTTACTTTGAATTAGGGTGAAATGCACTATGAATAGCAACTTCTCTGAAATACAGTCATTGCAAGTAACTCAGGGGGTGATTTTCTTTGTATATGAGCTTAATAAGCCTCTATAAGGAAGATGCAAGACTGTTCATGGGAAGCCAACATACAGAAAAAGGGGTTGTACTCATTTACCTCTGTCCTCAGAAGTTCTCTCATATCCTAAATATTGATAATTCATAATATTCCATGCATATTTGCTCTCAGGTTCTTGCACTTGAAGTTCGTATTTTAAAATAGGCTTTTCAAAAACTTCAAAGTTCAACAGAATGGATGCAGGTGGAACAAAGATTGAATTAACTTTCACCACTGAGTAAAGTTGGAAGTGTTAAGATGTTGGAGTTTGATAAGGGCCATACTATTAAGGAAACTCTTTGGCTGTTACAATGCATATATTCTTGAGAACCAAAGAGTTTGGTTTAATGTTAGCTCTGTTTGGAACAGAAGCACAGCAGTGGGCTAACAGCAAGATTCCAAGCAGCTTTTGTGTATTAGCATGTGTCCCTGAAATAGAATCATAGAATCACCTGGGCCAGAAGGGACTTCAAAGGCCATTTAGTCCGACCCCCCTGCAGTCAGCAGGGACACCCCCAACTAGACCAGGTTGCCCAGGGCCTTGTCGAGCCTCACCCTGAATGTCTCCAGGGAAAGGACCTCAAACACCTCCCTGGGCAATCTCTTCCTGTGCTCCATCACCCTCATTGGAAAGAACTTATTCCTAATATCCAATCTAAATCTGCTTTACTTCAGTTTAAACCCATTGCCCCTCGTCCTGTCACTGCAGGCCTTTGTAAACAGGCTCACCCCAGCCTTTCTGTAGGCCCCGGAGCCTCCTCTTCTCCAGGCTGAACAACCCCAGCTCCCTCACCCTGTCCTCATAGCAGAGGTGCTCCAACCCCCTGAGCATTTTTGTGGCCCTCTGGACCCGCTCCACAAGGTCCATGTCCTTCTTCTATTGAGGGCTCCAGACCTGCACACAGTACTCCAGGTGAGGTCTCACCAGAGCAGAGTAAAGTGGCAGAATCCTTTCTCTGGACCTGCTGGCAACACTTCTTTGGATGCAGGCTAGGGTGCGATTGGCCTTCTGGGCTGCAAGTGCCCACTGCCTGCTCATGTCCAGCTTCTCGTCCATCAGCACCCCCAGGTCCCTTTCCTCAGGGCTGCTTTCTAACACCTCGTCCCCCAGTCTGTATTGATACCGAGGATTGTTCTGGCCCAGGTGCAGAACCCTGCACTTGCTCCTGTTGAACCTCATGAGGTTTACTTGAGCCCACCTCTCCAGCCTGTCCAGGTCCCTCTGGATGACATCCCGTCCCTCAGGTGTATTGACATTTTGTGGAAGCTGGTTGAATTATGAGTCCTATGGAGAAAAATGAGTAGAGCAATGATGTCTTTTTGTCTTTCCTGATGTAAGGAGGCATTAAATTAAATTATTAGAAGGTAAGCTTGAAAATAATAATAATAATAATAACAATAATAATAATAATGAGCCAATTTTTCAGAAAGCATAATAAACCCATGAGAAAGTAATGTGGGGGTTCGCCATCCACAGTTGGACCTGGCTGAGGAGGTGGGCAGTTGGGGCTGGAGAGAGGGAGCCCTTCTCGCCGACAGCCGGGGCACAGGGCGCACGGAGCAGGAGATCCCAACCTGGAAACTCCGCCTTCGAATTCCCCGGCGTGGGTTGAAGGGGGTCAGCGCACTGGTATGCTGCCCATTGTACCCTCTCTTCCTTCTGCTCTTACAGACGCATCATTTTCCTCATCTGATAATTTGCTTCAAGGACCAGAAAAGTGAGTCTCTGGTATTTGCCCCCGCCGCTGAAAGAAAAACCTGGGGACCTCCCAAGAGTTGTAAGGACCTACGTGAAGCCAGGGGTTCTTGGTGTCAGGGGCTCCTTACAATAGGAATTATTTACTGTGGTATTCAGATAAAAATGGACTGTTTTACTTAAAAACGCTGAGCTTAGAACAAACTGAGTGCAGCACATTAGTGGGTTTTGGGTCCCAAATGTAAGTGCCCGAAGAGGAGATTAAATGTTTCTTACATGACTTTTGTGTGATTACTCATGTGAATATTTTCCATAGCGTGACGGCAAAGTACAAACATTTGGAATAACATGTAATCTAGGGAGGTTGAGGGAATTCTTTTGTCACCTCTATTGAATAGCACCAGCAGAGAGCAAAGATAACATAGTCCATTGATACCTCCAGTAAAAGAAAAAAAAATATTTAATTGCTACCCTTCCAATGTGAAACTATTTGACAAGTAAAAATGTACCTGCTGAATTTATAGGGTCTCACATTTAGGATTTTTGCTCATTTTTGATTGTTGCTTAGGGTCTGGTGGGGTTTTTTGTTGGTTTTTTTTGTTGTTTTGGGGTTTTTGTTTTGTTTGTGTGTTGGTTTTTTTTAATGTTCCTGGTGGAATAATTCAGTGTGTTGGATGCTGATGGTATCATTCCTTAAGACTGGGTCTGCCAATCTGAATGATTTCCCAATTTTGGCTTATTGTGCTGGGCTATGAGTAACAGGTTGTAAGAAAGACAACATCAAAAGCAACATGGCCAGCAGGTTGAGGGAGGGAATTCTGCCCCTCTGCTCCACCAGCTCTGGAGCCCCCAACATCAGAAGGACATGGACCTGTTGGAGTGGTTCCAGAGGAGGGCCCAAAGATGATGGAGGGCTGGAGCACCTCTGCTGTTGAGGACAGACTGAGAGAGTTGGGGGGGTTCAGTCTGGAGAAGAAAAGGCTTTGAGGAGACATTCTTGAGGCCTTTCAGTACTTAAAGGGGGCTTAGAAGAAAGATGGACACAAACTTTTTAGCAAGCCCTGTTGCAACAGGATGAGGGGAAGTGGCTTTAAACCACAAAAGGGAAGATTTAGGCTAGGCAAAAGGAAGAAATTTTTTATGCTGAGGGTGGTGAACACTGGCCCAGGTTGCCCAGAGAGGTGGGAGTTGCCCCATCCGTAAAAAACATTCCAGGTCAGGTTGGACAAGGCTCTGAGCAACCTGGTCTAGTTGAAGATGTCCCTGCTCATTGCAGGGGGTTGGACCTGATGGCCTTTAAAGGTCCCTTCCAACCCATTCTATGAGTCTATGAACTGGGTCCACTATAAGTAGCATAGGGAACATCAAGAAGCAAGTTGGTCATTTGAGAGAGGCTTTTCTTTTACGCCATCTTATGTGGTGGTTTGAGAAGTCATTACTTCAAAATCTTTCTCTGCCCAGATCTCCTTAAGGGGTGGTTTCACAGGATGCAATGAGCTGAATGAAGAGCTCATCAGTGGGCTCCCATGGCTTACCCTGTGTTGACATGTGCTGTTACGGGGTGTCCCCAAGAACTGCTGAGCCATGCGTGTCCTTAACATGGCAAAAATGCTGGGAGTGGTGGGAATGGAGGAAGGACTTGCTCCTGCAGGTCAGGTTGTAAGGTCCAACCTGCATGGAGTGTTGCCAATTTGTTGGGGTAGTGAGTGGAAGCTGAGCAGAGAGTCCTTGGCTGCTGTGATTGTGTGCAAGACAGGCTGAGGGCAGAACAAGTTGTGCTGAATTTGGGGTGGCAAACTGAGGAGAAGTAAGAAAATTTTGAATAATTAGTCCTTTGCAACATCTTTTCCTTGCTGTGGTGGCTTCAGCGTCGTTGAGTGTCATCCTCAAAAATCACATCCTTGTTTCTCTTCTTGAGTCTTCCAGGGTGGCTCAGCCAGGTCACCTCCTACAGCAGCAACGCACCTTGTGAAACGCCACGTCCTAGGAGAAGGCTTTTGTATCAAAAGAAGGTGTTTTGGGATAACTGCTCCCATACACTTCAGTCTGCTGTCCTACCCTCAAACCCAGATGTTTGGCGGAGCGTTTATTGCACTGATACCTGCAAAAACAAAGTAGGGTTGTATATTCAGGAGGATTTATGCCAGGGAATCAGGCTGTTGAGATTAAGAAAACTAAAGCTTCTGGAAACAAATCATAATGTTTGTTTCTAGACTAATCTAGTCAGAGCGTAGTCCTTTGCATGACCCATCTGGCCCAGCCAGCCAGATTGGTGGCAGAGAGACAGCATCTCTGTATGGGGACGTGTCTAGAAGCAACTCGGTGCTACGGAGAACAGAAGGAGGAAAGAAATGAATGGGACAGAAATAGTAAAAATGAAAAGAACAGTTGGGATATAGCTTCATTTGGAGAGGAAGGCCGGTGTAAGTCATCTTCCGGTTCTTGCACACGTGCTATGGTGGTGACCACGTACTCTGATGTGGCTGAGGTTTCGGTGCTTTGACTTTCATGTCAGCAGTGTCTTGAAAAGACCCTCTGCCTTGAAGGTTTAGAAGTAATTTGAAAGCTTAACGTAATTTTGAATATAGAGCGTTTAATGGTCAAAACTTGAACAAAGTAGGCAAGGAGTGGCTTCCTGAGGAGCTGGGTTTTATCGCTAGATTTTGGATTCCCAGTATATCAGTGGGCTCCTTGCCTTCCCGACTGTTCTTCTCCACTAAAAAGCTCAGATGAGGTAAGAAGTATGAGGATGGCATCCGGTGGCTCTCCTTGCCATCAGGTAGGGTTGCTC
Organism: Gallinago jamesoni; assembly: GCA_025769975.1. NCBI lineage: Eukaryota > Metazoa > Chordata > Aves > Charadriiformes > Scolopacidae > Gallinago > Gallinago jamesoni. Next base: position 73,010,935 of record JAOQGH010000032.1, on the reverse strand, counting down.
TGCCGAGTATTTTGGAGGATTTATCCTGGTGTGGTTCTGTTGGCTTTACTCACCCTCCGCTTCTAAAATAGCGCCAGAGCTTTATAAAATAGGGCCTTTTATGTTTGCTTTGGGTGAGGTTTATTTATTTATTTATTTTATTACCGGGCAGCAGCCCAGCAAAGCGCATCTCCACTTGCCCCAGTCTATAAAACGTACTGGTTTTGCCCCTCTTTCTTTTTGTCTTTGTCCAGCCGCCTTGCCTTGTGGCAGCCCAGGTAGGTGAGCCTTGCTGGCTGGCTGCTGAAGCCCAACTCGTTTTAGCTCTGAGCCATTTCTGGAGTTTTACCTTACAAAGGGTGAAGCCCGTTGACGCGGCGCTATTACGGGCGTAATTATCTCCACAAAGAATGCGGGGTGGTTAAGTGCTGCTGTCAAGCTGCTTTAGACCTCTCTGACAGGTGAAGAAGGCAAAGAAATAGCCATATTTTGCTCCCACGACCTTGTTTGAAGGTGATACAGGACTTTCCTCCTCCTCTCTTTTTTTTTTTTTTTTTTCCCTCCTGCAAGATACACAACTTTTGGTTAAGAAATGAGCTCACCACCATCTTCCCTCCCTTCCCCCTTCCTCCTCAGCTCGAGGAGGAATGCTTGATGTAATCTTCGCAAATTAGGCACGTAGGTGCGTTGTCATTATTAGCCTACTAGTGGCCGTTTAGCTATTTTATCTCAGTTGTAATTAAAAGCGTGTTACCTGGAAGGGAGCGAGAGGAGGTGGGTCAGGAAGCTGGAGCTGGATCCAAGGCGGGATGTGTTTGGACCTGCGGGGTGGGAAGTGTCTGGCAAAGATGATGCCTCTAAGTGTCTTCTAGCTATCAGGCTACCTTTATACCGAAAAAGGAGATTTCTGGTCCCAAAATGTCCAGTTTATGCTGTTATTTGAAGAGGGTTTTTTTTGCCACTTGGTGCAAACTTCTGCATGGCTCTTCTCAAATCGCCCCCATCAACATATGGGGTGTTTCTGTCTAACTGAGATGAAGTGTTCTCCTCCTATAAAACTATTTCTTTCCCCCTACAGAGGGGTGAGAAGCTGCTTGGGGTCTAAATGTGACCTGCAAAGCGTGGCTGCGTGGTTTGAAGTCTTTTGTTTTGGGGTGCCCCGCAACCCACAGCTTTCCTTGTGAGCGGTGACCTTGTGAGCTCTTCAGGCCTCAGGGGAACAAAGCGTGACCTCTTTTCAACCTCTTCCACCTACAAAATGAAATTAAAGTTGAAATCTTTGTTGCATGCCCTTCTTCTGTTATGGTCTTCCCATGGAGTGAATTTGACAGGGACGTCGATGGAGAACTCTTGAAAGTGGCTGGTGTTCTCTAGAAGAGAGCTCCTTCCCTAGAAGATCTATGGGTAGAGGACACTAAGCAAGAGCAAAATCTCATTAAGAGGTTGGGAAATCCCTTGTGTCTAATTTGGTGCATTTGAAATAGTGGAAATTTATTTTAGGGGTTAAAATGGCCATCCTTTTAAGAGTAACTGGTAGTGTCATCAAGGGAGTGGTAAACATTGCAGCATCCTGAAGTGAGGAGGGAGGTACACCAACGCCTTCCTCGCCGAAGGCGTGCAGGAGAACGATGCCCTTTGCTTCGCAGAAAAACACCCAACCTTGTGGCTATTTGTGATGGGCCAGATGTGACCTTCTGCCAGAAATTAGTAACGATTTAGGGGAGAACCAAAGTTTGCCTCTGAATGGGGCAATAATGGGGTAAATGAGATTTTTGGATTTATTTTTTTTTATTGGAAATGTTTTTATAGATCATTTTTAACAAGCACCAAGTGAATTCTTTTCATCAAATGACATTGTGGACCGAGTTGTTTCTGGTAGAAAATGAAACCCCGTGTCTTCAGCGAGGGGGAAGGGAGCTGGGACAGTAGTGACCGGCCCAGAAAGACACTGACCATCTGCAGGTCGGTCTCCGGTGAGGAAGGAAACCGGCTGTCGCTGTTGTCGAGGAAGGGGGGTGCTGCTTCTCATAACCCAGAGGAAAGGGTGTGAAACGCGGTAATAATTGTAGGAAACAATTGTCATCGTTGTTCTGCCCAGGCTGCGCCCTACAGAGCCTACGGGAATAAACATGGACCTCTCTGCGCCCGTGCTGCTTCGGCCTCCTGCTGCAACCAGAAAGGAAATTGTGAAGTAAAAGGGATCTTGGCAGGCTTTGGTGTTCCTCTGCAGAGAGGGGTGGGAAGGCGAGCAGAGTTTCAATGTACCCTGCAAAATGGGTCTGTCTGGTCTGAAGCGTTCCAGGACCAGGCAGAAGGCAAAACACCGGCATAAACTCCCGAATTCTTGTGCCTGGGGGCTGCTTCTCTTTGGGGTTCTGGTATTAGCACTCTTCCTCTGTCTTCCCTATATTCTTTCTCCTGAGCATGAGGAGACTTTTCTCCTTGAACACTGATTTACCATCATGTCTTCTCTGTTTCAAGACCCTTTCTTGGTCAGGTCAGTACCTTTCACCATCTGCGTTTGGCTGCTTTGCTTTCAACTCCCCTCTTTTCATCTCCCCTGATCTTCCTTGACCTCTCTGGCTGTCCTGCAGGTATCTCCTTGGTTCAGTTCTCACCACCCCATTCCTGGGCTGTCCTGCATGTTCTTGTTGGCTCTGTTGTTAGTCAGACCCCTTGCCTGCTGTACAATGGCCTCCTCCAGGGTCTCAGCTACCTGCTTTCCTCTTCTCTTGTTCATCTCTTTCCATTTAGCTTTTCATTGCCTTTGTTGTGACATTCTTCTCTGCACAACTTATTGGTGGTATGAACCATCTCCTTCCCCTCCCTCCCAAGCACCCATTCTTGATCATAGAATCGTAGAGTCCCAGGTTGGAAGGGACCTCAAGGATCACCTGGTCCAACCGTTCTTAGTAAAAGCACGGTCTAGACAAGATGGCCCAGACCTTGTCTAGACCATCCTTATGCCAAGAAAGGTTGGACCAGATGATCCTTGAGATCACTTCCAACCTGAGACTTTCTGATTCTATGTTTTTTGCCGGTCCCATCCCATTTGGGCAGGTAATGAGTAGTTCTTCAGTCCCTGCCTGTTGCTCATCCCATGCATCCGGACTACGTGCACGATCTTGGGCTACGAACTTTCGAGGAAATCTAATTCAGTCTTTACGAGCTCAGACCTTTGCAGGCTGTAATTACCTCTCACCGTCATCGCCGAGACCTCCTTCCTGCTGACTTACCTGACGCGGGAACGCACACACACACGCCTACATATACAGCGTCCCTCTTCCACAAGGTCTCTTTAGCCTGGGCGACCGTCGGATCACCTGTGCTGGACCTTTGCTGTTGCTGCCTCTTGGGTACATCGCCTTCAGCCGCCCCGGGCTCTGCCCAATTTTCCTCCCATCTGCTGAGCCAGGTATCGTCCCCCATGTTACCCGTCCCCATCGAGCTGGTGAGGGGAGGACTTACGTGTCTGTAGCATCTTAAGCTGCAAGAGATTTAGATGAGATGTTAGGAAGAAATTCTTTACTATGAGGGTGGTGGGACACTGGAATGGGTGCTCAGAGAAGCTGTGGATGCTTCATCCTGGGAGGTGTTCAAGGACAGGCTGGATGGGACTTTGAGCAACCTGGTCTGGTGGGAGGTGTCCCTGCCCAGGGCAGGGGGGTTGGAACTGGATGGTCTTTAAGGCCACTTCCAATGTAAACCATTCTGTGATTCTGTGGTCTTTCTGGGTTGGCCAGGCCATATTGAAGTACCCTCGGTGGTTGCCTTCTTTGAATGCCTTCATAATCTTTTCAGGAAGTTCTCTTTTCTTCAGTGCTTCTTAATTAACACCTACCCTCACAATAACTGCTCTGTTTTTGCTGTTCTCTTAGTTCTCCTGCGGTCTCAGGCAGGCAGGCACCCTTCTTGATAAGGGTACTTTTGTGTTTCAGTCTGTCCTGTCCTGTCTGCACAGCATCCAGTTTGGTACTGAATTATTTATTAACAGTCAACTCATCCCTGGTGTGACATTGCCTGTCAGTGAGGTTAAATTCTTATACTGACCTTTGTAAGGGAAAAAAACAGAAAAAGCACTTTGGAAATAAATTGCAGGGGCGTCTGTGAGGGCATAAGAAGAAAGTAGGCTTTCTTGGAGGAACAGCCTTTTGTCAATGTACCTGCTTTTTTCCCCTCTACTAAAGGCAGGGTGAGCAGGCTGACCTGACCAGCTTTTAGTTTTGTTCTCTCTGAATGGGCTCGCTTGCCACCGCTAAAGCACAGAGGGGGTGGAAAAGCCCCTGGGAGTGAGGGGTGAAGTAGGATTGCTGCCTTCACCCTGGCTGGGACACGCTCACCTGATTTCGGAGCCATCAGAGCAATCGTGGTACCACCCTCTGCCTTCTCCCTGCTTCTCCCCGGAGGCCCTCTGGCAGGTCTCCACGGGCAGAGCCTGCAATCCAGGGAGCGTTGATCCCTACGTTTGAGAGCAGAAACCTGAGGAAGTGTCACTTTAAAGGGACAAAAGATCTCTGCAGATCCAACCTGTTGGCACGGGGGTCCCGGGTGAAGGCTCCTCTCTCCTCTCCTTCCTCCCTTGGTTTGTTTTCCCCGTTTCACGAGAGCTTGGTAGATGTGAGGGCATGTTCTTCTGGCAGTGGGGCAGCAGAATGAAGCAGTTTTCTGATTAAATGAAGACAGTTTATAGCTGGTTTTCATTTGTTTTTTTTTTTTTTTTTTTTTATTCCTTCTCTTTGGTAAGCTGCACAATACTTCCTAATAAAAGGCTTGCTAGTTCTTGTATCGCAGCCGCCGAATTATTAAATCTCAGAATCTCTGATTTTGCTAGAGGATAATTAGTGTGGGCAGTACCTTCCTGACACGTGCTGGAGATGTAATCGGGAATGAAGGTGTTCATACCAAGAGCTTTGTTGAAACATACTTGACAATACAGTCTCACCAGGATCGGAGAGAGCCCGTAGTCATATAAAAAAAAAAAACAACAACAAGCTGGGAGGTTTGAAAAGTTACATTTTCAGTATAAATCATCGTAATGTAGCGTCAGCAGAAACGTAGGCAAAGCTTAAAGGATCGCTCCCATTAATGTGAAGATGCGAGTTTTGGGGTTGGTTTGTTGCATTAGGGCTGAAGGAGCCGTTTTGGGCGCTCAGCTTGGACTTGTGCCCACCTCTACTAACCATACGGTACAGCGGGGCGATGGAATGCAGATAATAACTTCATTTTCTTCGCTCTTTAGGTCTCCAAACCTGTGCTAACAGGTCCCCCCCACTCCCTCCCAAGCTTTGTTTCGACCCACTGTTGTGAATGTAAGTCAGGGAATCCATCTCTCCGTGCCTCAGTTTCCCCCTGTACGGCAAAACAGCAATAATAACAGGCTTCTCTTGCAGTGAGAAGCCTGGGATTGGGAAACCGATTGAGATGATTGAAGAAACCTTCTCACATCTGTCTGGCCAGCACCCGGGCAGCGGTGGCTCGCCTGCCCGCTTGGGCTGTGACCCACAGGGCTGGCAAACACAGCTGGCATTAGCCACTTCAAAGGGTGAGGGTGGCGAGAAGAAAACTTAGGAGGGTGGAAGCATGCTTCCAGCCTGAATAAAGCCAAATTTTTCCTCTTCTGACTGCTTGGGCACACGGTGGCTTCTGAGAGAATTTGAAGGTGTATTAGTATTTCAAAAGAGGAGAAGGAGTGAGTCAAACTAGCTAATCCATGTAAACTGGTGTCGTAGGTTGTGTGGTGAAATCCACGTCCGTCAGCCCCGAGAAGCTGCTTCGTAGGGTTGGGTCAAGCCACGTTGGAGTCCCAAGTCCTACAGGAGCAATGGGAGTAGTGATTTCTCCTTCCCTAAGGAACGGCTGATGAACGACCCTTCAGATTTGGGGTCTGAAGGCATGCTGTGTGAAGGGGGAGGGCATCTCTCCACTGCTTTCTACAGGATTAAAATTTACACGTGGGGAATCTGCTTCGGAAGGGACTTTGAAGTTTTGGAGGCAGGTTGAACTGACCTCTGTGGAGCACTGCTGTTAGTGTGGGTGCTCTCCAGATGTGTGGTGACCTTCTGGGGATAGGTACAGATATTGCATGTATATGACATATTACACCTGTATTTTAAATCTTTCCATTTAAAAAATAAACGTTTAAACCCTGCAAATAAACCGGTAGCTTAGAAAAAAAGGGTAATATGGAGCAATTGTAGAAAGGATTGCATCGTGCTGTAGCGTTACACCAACTGTACCCAGGCTTCTGCCTTGGCTTTAAGGAGTATATGGTGTGTCCTGGTCTCACTGTAGAAATTACATCTATGAGGAGGCAGGGTCAAGATGCAAAACCTGTGGTTATTAGTGATCCCTCAGTCTCCTGACTCTAAGGCTGCGGGACCTGAGAGCCTCAGGCGATCCATGAGGTCATTTTAAGGGGTTTGGAGCTGGTCTTCACAGTCATGTTATTTTTACGGTGTCTTCAAGGAGCAATCTGATTGCAGGGTCAGATGTTACTCCATGAAAAGTTTGGGGAGCTGATAGCAGTCCAGAAGGTTTGCATAGATAGAAATATGAGGGCACAGTTAGGTAAAATGAATATTAAGTATAAATAGTCCAGAGTCCCCCTACCTTTTAGAAGCCCTTAGGTGCTTTGCCAGCCAGCAGCTGATGAAATCTTCACACCCTCTTTCATGTTTTTGTCCTGCTGCGATCTTTTATTTGATTTCACTGGGCTTATCCAGTTTACGCCAAGAGTGATGTCTTCTACCAACAAAGTTGTGTCCTTCAGGTAAGACGGAGAGCCCTGATTTCTCCTTTAGGTGGGTGAAATACAAATTCATTGATGTAGTCCAAGAAAAATCTCAGTATCAGTGTCCCTGGTGTCTGTCAGCCTGTTTCCGTACAGCCATTTCCCTGCGTGGTGCGACCCACCAGACATGTTATTTGCTTCCCCCTCCTCCCTGTTTTAATTCATTTCTAGTTTCATTGCTCTTTTTGCTTTCCTGTTGTGTGGAGGTGATGCTGGTGGAGTTTTCTCTCCTGCGTGTGTAAGGCACTCTCTTCCCTCCCCGCATCGCTGCTGTTGTCTCTTCCAGCTGGCCATCCTTCCGCAGCTCCAACGTGAAATGGAAGTTATTAGATGTAAATGGTATCCCAACAGCACTAAAAAAAAATTAAGTGCATGTAATGAAATTGTTTGGGCTGTAAAAGAGGAAGGGGAGAGTGTCCCCGGACTTGATTTTGATGCCGTAAGCGTTGGGTTGTTTCTCTGAATGGCCTGACTAAGATTCTGCTGATGCGTACGGTCTGCAAATACCTACGTGTGGAGAATTATTTGTGCACCAAGTAACTCATGATGACAACAAAAGCGTTTTGCAGGGATGGTGTTAGAGTATCTCACCACAACTTTTTCAAGCACCTAGCCTACACACACAGTGATTTTTATTTTTTTTTTTCAGTTATGCTTAAAACCCAACCCCAGGACTTGTTTTTCAATATTAGTTAAATATTTTCTCAGTGTGCAAGCTGTCTTTCTAATTCAGACCAAAGTCACTGTAGCATAAAATCCCAGCCCAGAAAGCCAAAAATATGCAGGATCCAGGCCATTAGTTGTACCTGGTGAGGGAGGAAAACCCTGCAGCATCCCACACTAAAAACTCCCATTCAGCAAGCCCTTCAATTTAATACCCGATGTCCTCATTTGGGTTGTGTGGGACACAGTTTATATGCCACAAAAAGTGGATGAACTTGCTCCTGACTATTATTTGGAGGTTGAAAAGATGTTATTATCACATCTGATTCCTCTGGATATGTTTCTCCCAATGCAGCAAGGGGTTGTAGGCTGGTGGGGAGAGTGAGAAGTGGGACCGCAAGCTGCATCCCCAGCTGGTGGGCAGCTCCGTGCCTTGCTGTGGTCTAGACCAGATGTTGTATTGGCAGATGCTTCCCACTGGTGTTAGCAGAGATGGTGGTGAGAATGTGAGACACACGAACCCATTAGTCATGTCACTTCGGTCACCACCTCTGGGCTCAGGAGCCCTCCTTTCTTGGCCCTGCCAGCCACCTCCACTTCATGGGAGAGGTATGTTGGGAAGTGCTCAGCTGTAGAATGGTAGGTTAGAGGCAGTCTAGGCATGTACTGTTTGTTGGGGTTTTTTCTTAAATTTCTTTTATTTTTACTGTTTCCCCTCTGTTTAATACCTTTTCCAATATTTTCCGGAGGTCAGGAGCTGAGAAGGTTTGCTGTCAAGCTTGCACTTGTTCTGCTGCTTTTGAAATCGGAGCTAATTTTGCCGTCTTGCAGCCTTCCTGAATGACTGCAGGTCTTGGAGGTTTTGGTGCCTCAGATCACCGAATAACTCACTGCTACTTGTGATGTATGACCCTGACTTTTTGGGCATGATTCTGCAGGCTCGTTTCAATGTCTGCTCTGTGGCTGAGAGACACAGGTTCAGGAGGCAGCTTTGGTCCTTCTCTGGTAGGAAACATCTCACGTGGCTCTCGGTGATGCTGTGAGGGGCTCGACGTGGCCAGCTCGGTGTTCTTCTACAGGGAGAACAAGCGAGGAGGTGAGAATTTGCCTTGTAGCGTCTCTAATGGTTTGGAGCTGCTTGAACAAGTCCCAAGACTCGCTGCCTTTTCAGGCCCTGAGATCCTGGGAATGGTTGCCCGCTGGGAGTCCTATGGCATTGAACGGCGAACACCGTAGACTCTGAGAATCAGATCACTGAATTTCACTGAATTTTTTTAGAGTTGGACGGGACCATAGAGATCATCTAGTCCAACTCCCCTGCTGAAGCAGGATTGCCCAGAGCATGTTAGAGCATGGACAGCATCCAGGAGGGTCTTGAAAATCTCCAAAGAAGGGGACTCCACACGCTCCCTGGGCAGCCTCTTCCAGGGCTCTGGCACCCTCACCATGAAGAATTTTTTCCTCATATTTGAGTGGAACCTCCTATGTTCCAACTTGTGCCCGTTTCCCCTTGTCCTCTCACTGGCAACCACTGAAAAGAGTCTGGCTCCCTCCTCCTTCAAACCACCCTTTAGATACTTACAAGTATTGACAAGGTCTCCCCTCAGCCTTCTCTTCTCCAGGCTAAAGAGTCCCAGCTCCTTGAGCCTTTCCTCAAAAGGGAGATGCTCCAATCCTTGAATCATCTTCGTTGCCCTTTGCCGGACTCTCTCCAGTAGTTCCCAGTCTGTCTTGAACTGGGGAGCCCAGAACTGGACACAGTATTCCAGTTGTGGCCTCACCAGTGTAGAGTAGAGGGGGAAGAGGAGGAGAATGACCTCCCTCGACCTACTGGCCACACTCTTCCCTATGCAGCCCAGGATTCCGTTGGCCTTCCTGTCCACAAGAGCACACTGCTTGCCCATTGTCATTTTGCTGTCAGTAATAATGTTTTGCTGATCTAATAACGTTTGCAACTCCTACCTGGTTGGGTGGGACACAATGTCTTTACAACTCTGGCTAAGTCCTGTGATAGCTGCGGGCAGCAAGGAGTTCTCTTAACTTGGGGACAGAAAATCAAGTGCCGCTGTGAGAAGTTCTTTGCAGGTCTCCTCAGCCTGGTTGTGCCTGACCCTCTCTGAAGGACCAGCCCAGAAAAAGCACTGGGCTGTGAAGGATGTTGGAATGGGAGTTTCACCTCAGCCCAGGAGCTTCCATGTTTGGGGCTGCCCGGGACAGTGGATGGGCCACCTCTGAGCAGGCTTGGCCATGCCAGTGTTGTCACAAGGCCATCTTCACCCTCCATGGTGCCAACTACCTGAAGGCCATCCCTTGCAGACTGCTTGTGCTGAGGATGGATTTTACTGGTGCTTGGAAAACTAAACGAGGAGTGTGATGGGATAAAAACACCCTCCTGAGAATGGAGCTGGAGCATGGATTTCGCACCCATTCATGTGGGTGGTGCTGTCACCACGACCCTTAAACACTGCTGTTTCCCTGCTGCTGGATGTCATTACCTACCAGGAAACAGGTGGAAAAATGTCTAGGAATAATGGAACAGGTTTTTTTGCAATAGGCGGTTTGGGTTTTGGCAGCTGAGGTGAGCAGGGAAGTTTCCGTTCAGCCTCTGCTTCTCCATGCCAAACAGCAGGAAATCTGGTCTTTCAATCCCTGTGGTGCTTATCTGTGCACTAACTCAAACACCCCAAATATTTCACAGGTGAGATAACGTCAATAACAAAAATAAAGTTTAATTTCAGCCTTGCAAAAATCTGAAGCCACTTTTTTTTTTGAGTGTTGCTCCCATCCAGACTGACCGTTGCCAAACCTGTGCTCCATGCAGCCCTGCGTCCCCTGGACGGGGAAAGGGGAACCAAACCCTGTTTGGGTTTGGACACCCCTCGCGTTTCCCCATAACAGATTCCACTTCCCTTAATGATGGGGGTGGTGCAAGGGAGCTGAAGGGTGGTGGCAGTCCTGTCCCACTCCCTTCGCCTCCTTTCCCCAACATTTGTGCCCGCTGAAACGTGCTTTGTGTTAACCGGCAGATGGGCAAGTTCCTCTGGAGTCAGGACTAAGAGGAGTGTGGGGAAGCTCTTAGAATCATAGAATGGTTTGAGTTGCAAGGGACCTTAAAGATCATCGAGTTCCAACCTCCCTGCCATGGGCAGGGACACCTCCCACTAGAGTTGTGTCCCTCTTGAGTTGTGAAGACTGGTGGAACTTCTCAAGCTCTGCTCGCTGCTTCTGGATCGGGACGATCACAGAGCCCTAACATTTGTGCTTCAGGCTCCTTGATGAAGATGAAGGTTAGGACTATGCAGCGGTGAGCTGTCGTTTTAGGTATGGAAGGACAAAGTGGGCCCTTGGACAGCAGGAGGGAGAAGGCTGGTCACCATCTGCCCTGCTTCCATTCTGTTTTATGTCTTCATCGATGACATGGACAGTGGGATGCACCTGCAGCAAATTTACTGATGGCACCAAGAGAGTTGGGGTTGTTCAGCCTGGAGAAGAGAAAGCTTCAGGGAGACCTTTCAGCCCCCTCCAGTACCTAAAGGGGGCCTTCAGGAAAGGTGGCAACAAACTTTTTGGCAGGGTCCATTGCAGCAGGACAAGGGGTGATGGTTTTAGACTAAAAGAAGGTAATTTTAGACTAGATATAAGGAAGAAACTGCTACTTTGCTCTGGGTTTTCTTTCTTCTTTTTCTTTCTTTTTTTTTTTTCTTTGTTTTCTTTTTTTTTTTCTTCTTTTTTTTTTACCTGGTTGAAGTGCCCTGGAGCGGAGATAAAAACTAAAATGACTAAAATGACAACATGACAGAAATACTCGGCAAGTGAGCAATCTAGGATTTCTCTTCTTTTTTTTTTTCTCTTCTTTTTTTTTTTCTTTTCTTTTCTTTTTTTTTTCTTTTCTTTTTTTTTTTTTTTTTTTCCCCTCATTGACTGACTAATCTGTAAAACCAGCTGGAATGAAAAGCATCCAGCTTCACGCTTGGGGAAAAGAACTCTTTTGGGTATGTCACCGAGGAACTGCAGCAGCTGAGATTTGGAGCTGGCTGTAGGGCCCCTCTGCTGGTCTCCCATGGACCTGCTGGCCAGTCCCTGGATAGACCTCAGTATTTATATGGCATGGGCTGAAAGAAGAGGCTGGTGCAGAGGCTGCAGGTGCTTGCTAAGCCTTCCTCCTCCTCCTCTTCCTCCTCCTCCATGGCTGGGTGCTGCGGCTGAGCTCCCTGATCCTGGTGATCTACATGGCTCGCAAAGGAGGGGCCACTCCTCTCCAAAGAATGTGCTCAGGAACACTGGCCCTATTAATTTATTTTATTTGGCATTATTAGGAAAAAAAACCAACAACAAACCAAAACCAACCCCAAACCCTACGTTGTCAGGATTATTCCTTAAATAGCCAGTTCTGGAAACAGGAAATTCCTTTACTTCTGGAACCAGGAAACAGATCTGACTATTATATATTTGTTTTAAATCTTTCAATGATCCCCTGCAGCCCCTCACCTCTGACTTTCTTTCCGCTGCTCAGCAAAATTCACTATTTATTTTTGATAAGCCGGTATCTGTGGGTATTGTGTAAGACCCAAGGGTATGCCTTTATGGAATAATTCAATGTATTTTGTTATAAAGCCGGCGGGGCTGATGCTTTCCTGTATCCACTGTGCCTATTATATGTATGAACACCAGAAATTCTGTTCACTGAGGTTTAATACAGAGGTATGGTCTGATGACTCAATAAAATAATAAAAATAAAGAAGGGAGGAATGAGAATTGTCATCACAGAACTAAATGAAGGACAAGATTTTTATTTTTTAAACTATTTTTTTTAAAAGGCTAATAATCGGAGCCTACTGACAAGAAAGGGCATACCAGTGGAACTGGAGTACTTTGAGAAATCCAGGGCCAGAAGGGACTTCAAGGGATCTTCTAATCCATCTCCTTGCCCCCAAGAAGGATAGATGGTTATCTTCAAAAACCTCTGATGAGGGTGATTTCACAGTCTGTCAACAAATCCCGTGCCAGGCCTTGACTCTCCATATAGTTAGAAAGATTTTTCATCATACCCTCGAAACTTATTAGGTGGGGAGTGGGTTTTGTTTGTCTCCACGCAGTAGAGCAGGTGATGACCATCCTTTTTGTACAAGTATCTGGTCTCAGGGCTGTATGTTCTCAGGAGATGTTTGCCACCTCTGTAACCTTCTGAGCTTTTACCGATAGACCATGTTTCCAGATGTCTCTTGGCTCCTGTTACTTGCTTTCTTGGACCCTATCCCAACTGCGCCTGCCTTTTTTTCTGTCGGAAAGGGTTATTTCACAGGCTGGGAGAAGTTTCCCTCTAAAGCCTGACGGCTGCTCAGCAGAGAGGAATAGCAGGAGAGGGATATCTCTGGCTGTGCCTGTGATACCCCCTCAGTCCGTGGTATTTTGCAAAAGAAAAAAGTGTGTCATTGACCCCTAATCTGCTTGCAGTCCTCTAATTTTGGTGGTACTGCTGCCTCCTTGCTTATTCTACTTATTCCATTTTTGTGGATTTTTATTTTTTTTATTTTTTTATGTCCTAAGCAGAGCAGGGTGCTGTTAACTGTCCTGGGAACGTGTTGGCTCCGAAGCAATCACAAGCGGGGGCCACTGTGCCAAGTTTTGGGTTGGGGTAATTGTTTTTTCTGCTTCCAGGCCTTGATGTAGCTCCAGAAAAAATCAAGGTGTTTACGGATGCTTTATGAATTAGCACCCTGGTTGCCAGCCCTTTGTAGCCGGCTCCCGGCTCTGGCAGGGTGCCATCAACGTGCCGGGGGGGAGAGTCCCTCTCTTGATCCCCTGGCCTTCATGTCCAGCCCTTCTCCCTGCCGTGGTGGGGTGGGTTGTTCTCAAAGCCTTTTGGTAGCCCTTTGGTAGCCTTCTCTTGCCCGCAGGAGCTCATCCTGCTGCAGCTCATCCCGCAGCCCCAGCAGACAACACGGGCATCCATCTCATCTTCTCCCTGTTTGTAACCTTGCTTCATGCTTGGCTGCCTTTTCCCATAAGAGTCGTGGGGACAGGGGTAGATGGGTAGTGGTTGACACTGATTTAGGCACAACTATTAACCTCTGGACACCCCACTGGGTAGCCAAGCAGAAAGTAGCACATCAAGCAGCCTTTAAATCCTTTAAAGCCTTAAATTTGCTGCTCTTCTTCAGCAAGTGATCCCTGCCCCGCAAAAAAAAAAAAGTATCTAAGAGTTTTAATTCACTGCTGGTTAGTATAGGATCTATAGTATCTCCTTCCTACTTTAACCAGGTGGGCACTGCTCAGCCCTGCAGCTCCCACCGGGTCCCCAGCATCAGTCCCCTCCAAGGGACACAACCCCTTTTGATGGTGATGTTATTAGCTCCCAGCAAAGGGTGGCTGCTCTCAGCAAAAGGATCCCAGAACAGTCACCACCTTAGGAAGGAAATAAACCAAACCAGGAATAACTCTTTGTTTTAATTCCAGCGTAACGTGTCGGAGCAGTTCGAGTACGCTTTGGCACGCTGCGTGGTAATGGAGATTTTATTTTATTTTTATTTTTTTTTCTCTGCAGTGGTTAGTTTGAAAAATAGCCATCAATTGCAACTGAAAGAAGAAAAATGTGTGGGAACTCCCAGATCAGCAGCTTTGTAGCTCGTGGAGTCTACACAGCCCCCTGACGGTTCTGATAGCTCCTTGTTCTGAGTTAGGGGGAGAACTTTCTAGAGTAGGTTGGACTCGATGATCCCAAGGGTCTTTTCCAACCCGAATGATTCTATGATTCTAATTAGCGTGATGTGTTTCCCCTTGAAACATAACCAATGGGAAAAAAAAAAAGTTACTAGTCAGTAGTTGAAGAGCAGCTTCAGAATGATGCCCCCAGAAAAAGAAAAATAAATAACTTTTTTTTTTTAACATCCAAAATAGTAGAATTATTACTTCTTGTCTCTTGTCAAGTTTCTTTGGACCCTCTCGCGGTGTGCGGTTGAGTTTGCCTGCGGTCGATGGGAGCCTTGCTGGGGATGTCATCACGTCCCGCTGCAGCTCTGTCGTGTCATGGTGACAGCTCATCTTTCCAGCTCACTCAGGGAGCAAGTTGGGAATCCTGATTCCGATGTGGAGGAGCCAGCGAACCGGTCTGGCTGGGTGGCTCTGGTGCCGTCTTCCCGGATGGCAGAAAGGCAGCTGAATCCTTGAAATTTATTCCGTGCCCCTGAGGTAGGGTGCCCTGTTTGTGCCTGCTGTGGGGTGGCAGCTCTTGGTGGTGTCACCTCAATGGGTGTGCTGAAGTCATTTGGCTCAGAGGCTGAGTTTACTACTTCTACAGCAGTGATTTGCAGGGCACCTGACCATGTATGTGAGCTGGCCTTGGGTGTTGTGCTTGCCCCAGCTGGTGTTTCCTAGCAGCTCTGCCCAAGGATGTGGCTTGTGGCTGTAGCCAAGCTGCTGCCAGACTCACCTCCCAGCCTGGCCGGGCAGGCCTCTTGTGCTTCCTTCACCTGGGAGTTTTATTCAGGCCTCCTAATATTTAATTATTGCCAATAAAGTAGTGAGAGCCTGGCCCAGGTTGCCCAGAGAAGCTGTGGCTGCCCCATCCCTGGAGGGGTTCAAGGCCAGGCTGGA
>JAOQGH010000032.1:72970101-72981739 GCA_025769975.1 Gallinago jamesoni | reverse complement strand
TGGGAGATATAGATGAGATCTCAGGAAGAAAAAGAAGTGAAAAATGCAGACGTTTGACAGTTCCGGGGCAGTTTAGCAGAAAATGGCTCTTCCTCTCGGCTTCCCAGAGGGCGTACAGTTATTTGCAATTCCCAGCTCCTTATTCTCTGCCCGGGTAATGCTCCTCCTCTCCTCCCGGCCACCCCTCACCCTCCTCCCTCGCGTCTCGCCAGCCGACGGGAGCAAATTTGCTGCCTTGGTTTGGTTCCCTTTTGGCTCGACCTCCGCAGCCCGTGGCACCTTCCCCAACCTGGCAGAAGGTTAGTGAAAAGCCCATTGATGCCTCTCTCTCTCTCCTTGGTTTGTAACTTTTTCTCGCATTTATCGTGCTAATACAGGTCCAGCAGATGGCTAATGATAAAAAAAATAAATAAAAATCAAGTAATTTAAGCTTGTCGCATGGTGGGGGGGGGATGCAGAGAAAATTGGGAGGGAGAATAGTTCAAAAGTAGCTGCGTGTAGGAAATTTTATTGAAGGACAGAAGACAGTCTCACATTTAAGAAAGAAAAAAAAAGGAAAAAGTGTTAAAAACACCAATTATGGTTGAAGAAAGCAGTTTTAAGCATATCAGAAGCCACGTAGAGACTGTCAGGAGTGGTGCGTGGCAATTAGGTATCGGTGTGAGAAGCAGGCGGCATCCTGGAAGAAGGATGTTTCTCCAAGGAGCTCAGGGACTTTGCCAGAGCATAATAAAGTTTTTTTTCTCTCTTTTCTCTCTTTTTCTCTCCTGATGCTGCTAATACTGGATGCGGTGCCATGTCACTCCCAGCATCTGTATAAAGAGGTTAGGAAATGATGTAAGGACGTGGTAGCAAAAAGCAGGGTTTTTTGGTTTTGTTTTGTTTTGTTTTTTTTCAGATGGGTTCTGAGAGTTCTTGCTTGTCCAAAGGAATTCATTGTGTCAGGTGCAAATGTGAGAACCAACTCTCCTGCAGTCCTGAACTGCTAAACTTTTCCCAGTAGAAACTGGTCTTGGAAGCGAGCTTTTCTGGGACATGCTCCTGGTGCCGTTCTCAGGTTAATTGTTCCAGGTCGATTTTTCTTACGGCAGCTTAAGTCATTTTTCTCACCTTCTCAAATTCTGACCTCTTTGCGTCAGCGGGGCATCTGGTAACACCCATATTTAGGCCACCAAATGCACTGTGTTATGAACGAATTTTTTATATATTTTTTTTTTTTAACCTTTTTTTAAGGGGAAGCAGGAGGAGGGGGGGTGAGGAACTCTAAAACTGGTTTTGTCTGCAGCAGCGTTATGACTTAAGGCTTAGGGCAGCATCTTGTCTTTGACTCGGGAAGTTCTGCTCTTACCAAGAGAAGAGCAAGAAAGTGAAAATTTCCTTTACCACGACCTACATCCCTCCAGAAGACTTTAGGTGTGCCAGGAAATATGCACCCTTTTCTGACCACACAGCCTTCAAAGCGGCAGCAGCCAGAAGGGTGCTGAGATTGCCTAGGAAATTGGGAGGCGATGAAGAGCTTCCCAGCCCCCACCGTACACCCCGAGTACCTTGCTGAAGGGCACCAGGTGATGATAAAAGAGTCTCTCATCTTCCAGCTGGGATTTGCCCGGGAGCACCCTCCGGGTCAGCATTTGGTGCTGGGGAGGCAGCTGGCTCTTGTTCCTGCTTCCTCCCGGAGCAACCGCAGCCTTTTCCTATCATCTGAGGTTGCCCAAGAGGAGAACGTGTGTGATGAAGTTCAGGATCAAGCTCAACAGGCAGCGTCCAACGTAACCTGTCTAAGCTGAAGATTTATTTTTTTGGGGTATAGTTTATTTTTTTTTATGAGTGTCGTGTAGTACTTGCTGGTGCCAACAATATATTGCTGAGTATATTGCACAGAAAATCAGTGTTTTGGCTTAAGATTTAGAAGTTATTCTTTCTTTTTTCTTTTAAAGTCTCTAAATTTGGCAGAAAATACTCTTGGGGGCAGCAGCGGTAGAGGCAACACGAGACTAGCCCTCAGGAATGAGGCCCATCAGGGCAGTAGGTTCTGGAATACTGGCTTTCCAGAAGGTAAGAAAGCAGATATATAGGGTTGGACGCTTATAGCGTAGGGCGCACATATGCATGTAATTAGCAGCCTTTCTGTTTTCCTTAAGACACCTTAGGAATTTATGTGCTAAAATCTAAAATGAAAAGCTCTGAAGGAGAGCACTCGCAGCTTAATTTATAATTTCTGGTCCAGCCTGGAGTTTTTGTGTTCTCCTGCATCTGGGTGATGATAGACAAAGACTCTTTCAGGGCACGTGGAGGAGCCTTGCTCTCTCTGTACCAAAACATATATGGCATTTTTCTGTCTTGGGGATCACAGAAGCCCTTTGAGGGAAGGTGCCATTGCTGTTGTTGTTGTTTTACAGCTGAGAACAGGAGAGAACACATAAGCAGGAGAGAATATATGGGGTTTTTTTCCCCCCAGGATTTCTGCTTCATATTAGCTATGCAGTAGGTGTATGGGGGGAAAATACAGTGAGGGCCACTTGAATCTGGGCTGTTATCGTGGGAAGGGTGTCCCATGGCAATGCATTTGTGGCATTATTGCCTCGCCTCCAGTGTTCACACACCTTCTCCCCAAGCGGGTATCTTCATGAGAAGCTAGGGGGAGAGCTGGGAACTGAAATTATGCAAAGATCCTTGTTGAACATTTTATTTTTGCTATAGAGGAAGCTCGTTTCGTGACAGCAATTATTATGTGCAAAATTAATGGTTGGGAAGTACTCGTCGTGCTCTGCTGAAGGGGATGGTTCTGGTGCGTGGGGTTCCCGTGGGCTCTGGTGGCAATGGGCTCATGTCTTCGTGCTCCTGAACCGTTCTTTGCGAGAGAGGGGTACTTCTCTCTCAATAGCATGAGGGCTAGCAGTTTTAAACTGAAAGAGGGGAGATTAAGATGAGATATTAGGATGAAATTCTTTGCTGGTGAGGGTGGTGAGATTGTGGTCCAGGTTGCCCAGGGAAGCTGTGGCTGCTCCATCCCTGGAGGGGGTTGAAGGCCAGGCTGGATGGGGCTTTGAGCAACCTGGTCTGGTGGGAGGTGTCCCTGCCCAGGGCAAGGGGCTTGGAGCAGGGTGATCTTTAAGGTCCCTTCCAACCAAAGCCATTCTGTGATTCTGCATTAGATAATGCAAAGAATTAATATAGAGCTTCAAAGGAGCAACGTCCTTTGGATTTTTTCATCATGAAAATAGAATTAAAATTTTTCATTGACTCCAGGAAGGAGGCAGATGTTTGCACGTACAAGTGGTGTGTTGCGTGACCTTCTCAGAAGCCCACGCAGTCCTCTCCTTGGGGACTGACTTGGGTTGCCCTTGGATCAAGGTCCTGTCTAGATGAAAGGCTCAGACTGAGTGATGTGAGGTTCTGCGACTGCGTGCACCCTCTTGGCTCATGACAAATGCAAGGTTATTTGACTCATTTTTACTTACTACATTTATTTATCTCAGGGAAAAACCCCGGGGCCAATAGCGTGGAGATGATGTTGGGTTGACGCCTGGGAGCTTCATTATGAATCGACTCTTGCAATATGAATCGACTTAAGCAGCTTCTGCTTTATTCTCAATAGACATGCTGCTGGGTTGGTTTCATCGCCCTGACCTCCCCCAGCTGAAGCCCTGCTTGGTTGAGGAGATGCAGGTTGGCTCCTTTCAAACAGGAACAGGCTGAACTCAACCAGCCGCCGACGCCGATCTAAAGCAAGACCTGCCAGAGGTTTGAGGGTTGCCTGAGGTGCCATGCCTCTCAGCCCTGCTTTAATTGGGGATCTGGCATCGCACGTCCCCGCAGCCCAGCACTCACCGGGGCTGCAGGAGGAGCCGGCTGGGGCGGCTCGTGACCACGGGGCAGAGCCCTGAGCAGCTCGCCTCACCTTGGATGGTAGGAGGAAGGAGAGACGGCGGAGGTCTTCCTCCTCCTCCTCCTCCACCGTAGTGCCTACCGTGCTCTTCTTTCTTCAGGCAGACCCTGCTGGAGCCCACGGATTTCTAGGCAAAACCATATGGAAAACTCCGGGCTGGGCTATCTGATCTCCAGCTTAGCTTATGTGCAGAAATTAAAAGAACTGGGAAGGAGGGCTCCCTCGCCTTCCCACCTGGCTCAGCTTCCCTTTCCTTGCCACTTTATTTAAATGAAAAACGAAGGAGAAGCCTGAAACTTGGCCGGTTACAAAGATTCATAGGGCAGAGCCAAGCACAGGGATGATATTTTAGCTGTCTGCCTTGTACTCGGGCTGCGTAAGGCAGAAAAAAGGATGCATGTATGAATTCTTCCCTCTTTTCCAGAACGTCTCCTTCCATTCCAGGCTGGAGCAGAGATTATCAAGTTTGGCAAAACTTTTCTTCGAAAGAACGTTTCTACCATAACATCTGCATGCCAGTTTTTTGTTTGTGGAGGTCTTGAATCATAGAATCACAGAATGGTCAGAGTTGGAAGGGACTTTAAAGATGACAGATATTACACTACACTTGATCTTAGCCAAAAGGCTGAGAAGCCATCATTGAGTTCCACCCCCCTGTCCTGGGCAGGGACACCTCCCACCAGACCAGGTTGCTCAAAGCCCCATCCTTGAGCCTCTCCAGGGATGGGGCAGCCACAGCTTCTCTAGGCGACCTGGACCAGGCTCTCACCACCCTCGGAATAAAGAATTTCTTCCTTAGATCTCATCTAAATCTCCCCTCTTCCAGTTTAAAACCGTCCCCCCTTGTGCTGTCTCATGGTTTTGTTTCATGTTTCATGTCTCGTCATGTTTGAGTGCAACATGTATGCATGCAAACAACTTTTGGGTTTTTTTAATGACCTAACTTCCTTCAACAGGTTTTCGTCTTGATCAACTTTGTCGAATTCGATTTTTAATAAAGCAGTTGAAGTGCACAAGCTTTGCTTCTGGAAAATATCCCTAGTTCGGGAAATGGATCAGAATTCATAGTCTGCTGCAGGAGAATTTCTGTTAAGCTTCTTAAAGGCGGCAGATAAGATTTCAGAATCAGATTAAATATTTGTATTCCCCATCAGGAGACCTCCTGGTCTCCGTCTGGCAATCAATAAATCCTCTTCGGGCTCGCGCTCCCTCCCCTCTGTGTTTTCCTCTTTCCATGTGGCGCGCAAGGGACCTTTTACGGGCCGGGTGATGCCCATTTATTTGGAAACCCAAAATTACATCCCAGGTTTGAGCTTCCCTTGTGTTTGTTTGTCTTTGCCGTGGTTCTTTTTAGCGCCGAGCTGGGGAGGACAGATGGGCACTTCCAGCTCGCTTGGGTTTCGGAGGAGTGGTGGGGGGGTGGTGGTGTAGACCGTGTCCCACCAAGATGTTCAGCCTTTATGGGTGTTCAGTGATCTCACGCTGAGGGGTGCTACACACGCCCCCCACCCCACTTCCCAGCTTCTTGGCTCCCTCTCAGCATGAATTTCATCCCCCCCCACCCCCCCCCAAAAAATGTGTAGACGTGGGAGGCGGGTTGACAGCTTGCTCGCAGGCAGGAGGCAGGGTACTAGACGGGGAAAGAGGAGCGCGTACGGAAAACATCTGCTCCGAGCTGGTGGTGGAGATGTTTGCATAATTTATTAGTATTTTCGGAAAACAGGCGTAATTAGGGAAATAAATATTTGTCGATGTGGGGTTGGGTAGGGAGTGATGTCATGGCTGAGCGCGGCGCCGCCTGTTACGGCCGCCAGCAGCAGAGGGCACTGCCTGGCGCTCGGCTGGCACCCGACAGCAAAATTCTGCTTTTTTTAAAAAAAACTCATTCCCCAGAGAGCGGCCTTAAGAATACCTCGTGTGTGTGGCTCAGTTACCCTCCTCCCACTTTTTTCCAGCGTGCCTTTCGCCAGATTCTTTCCGTTGTGTTTTCATAAAATCCAGAGGGATGGCCCATCCCAAACTCCAGTCTGTCAGCAGTTCTAAATAAAAAAAAATAATTAAAAAAAAATCGAGTGTTTTACTCATTTTCTTAGTTCACCTGCAGTCATCCCTGTCGCTACGACTCCTCATGAGTTTCCAGGCACAGTCGTAATGAAAGACTGAAAAGAAATGGAAGAAGCAGGGGAGTTGGACTAGATGATCTCTACGGTCCCTTCCAACTTTAATAATTCAGTGAAATTCAGTGAAAAGACTGTGATGAAATCGGAAGACATAAGCTAGATCCCTCGTCCCGCAATGATGATGAGGGGGAACTCCTCGAAAAACAGGATGAGAGGGTTTTTTTGACAAATTCGCCAACCTGGAGCAACCAGTGCAAGGCTGGAGACTGAAGTATTTTGATGATTTCTACAGGCAGGATATTTTGCACAATGCCGTAACCGCTTTTCAACAGAAAAATAATCTAAAATAACTTTTCTGGAAGCTGTCTGATATAAAAAGCGTGTGGGATGGCTTATTACACGTTTCATAATCCTACACTAAAAAGCAGTTTATATCACTACCATCTCTTGAGCACATTCAACTTGCCCGGTTCAGAAATAAATTAAAAATAAGGCAAGAGTTCATTATACTTCAATGCAACACGCCGGGGATGGAAACATTCTTCGCGGTAAGGGATGAGGAGGCGAACTGTTTCTTCTCTGAAGGAAGAGCATATTGTGGTCAGCCTTGACCATGCATGTTTGTGCACGCAACCGTGGTTATATACCCCAGGTATATATTCACTAACGCCGCTGCTGAATTCTTGCTCTATTAAGAGTGATGCTAGCCTCAAAAAAATAAAGCTCTTTGAAGCGCCCAGTAGCCACTCTCCCATCAAATTCAGGCAAGGTCAATAATGTTGGATAAATCCGTGCTAGTATCTAAAGACGACACAATCAGGAGGTGCAATGACTTGATGCTTCAGCTGTTGCTCATCCAATATAATTTTGGGGGGGGGAAATAAAAGCAGAGGGAGCCAGGTTCAAAGGAAAGAGGAGGATTGCTGGGGCCTTGCTTCTGTTTTAATGGTCTTATAATTCAATTTTTATTTTTTTTTAAAAAAAAGAAGCCGTTGAAAGCAGTTCTTGTGCAAATGAATCATAAATGTAAAGCAGTTTCAGGTGCCTGACAATCTGCATTCATTGCTTGGCTATCAGTATGTAAATCATAGTTAAAAACCCATGGCCGTGGAAGGTTTCTGCTGTATTTATTCAGATGGCTTTCAAGCCTCACTTAAGAATGTGTTTCTCTAAGCGTTTTCAAGTGCTACCTTCTTGTATTTTTTTTTTCTTGCTGAATAGTTTACTAAAATGGTATGAACTGCATAATTGTGATATTAATATTTCCTCACCCCGACCTCCCGTATTTTCTCAGTCCCATGAACAGATCTCTGATTTGCAGGATGTCAGAGCCATGAGCTGGATATTTGCTTTCTTTAATGTCTTATCCTGAGAGTTGAGGTATTTGTGAGCAGGTTACAAGGGCAATCTGCTATTCAAGTGACCAAAACATAGAATTCTGAACTAAATCAGCAAGCGTTTGATGGCCACAGTAGCAAGTCCAGTCTTGTCTTCTAGAAGAAAGGCAGACAGTCCTGGCCAGGATGGTGGGGCACCACCTTGAATACTGTGTCCAGTTTTGGGATCCGCACTCCAGGAAAGATGTTGAGGGGCTGGAGCGTGTCCAGAGAAGGGGAATGGAGCTGGTGAGGGGTCTGGAGCACAAGTCTTGTGAGGAGGGGTTATTGTACAAATAGTTTAGCATTAAAGAGAAAGGAAAGATTTGCATCATTTGTGTCTCTCAAAGGCACCTCTCAAAGGTCCTTCTCTCTCCGTCTGTCCGCGTAGGGACAGCTGAGCTATAGCCCACAGGTAAAATGTGCATGAGGAGCATATTTTCATTGACTCATGGAATGGTTTGAGTTGGAAAGGACCTTTAAAGGCCACCTAGTCCAACCCCCCTGCCATGAGCAGGGACATCTTCAACTAGACCGGGTTGCTCAGAGCACCCTCCACCCTGACCTGGAATGTTACCAGGGATGGGGCACCCACCACCTCTCTAGGCAACCTGGGCCAGGGTCTCACCACCCTCAGCATAAAAAAATTCTTCCTTATACCTAATCTAAATCTTGCCTCTTTTAGTTTAAAGCCATTACCCCTTGTCCTGTCACCACAGGCCCTGCTAAAATGTTTGTCCCCACCTTTTTGATCTCTAGTTAGGATGTGGGGTTGGCACTGGGAGATACAAGTGCTGTTCCTGTCTCTGCTCCCTGCAAGGGATTGTTCCCCTTTAGGACCTTCAGTTGGAGCCTGCTGGGAACTCATTTTCTCCTTGTTTTTTTCCAGGATGCTGAAACCCAGCGAGAGCCAAAGTGGCCACATTTGCAGTTGTGGGACTTTGGATTTCTGTGAAAAATAAATTGACAAACATCATTCTCTTGATTGTGAAAGATGGGGCAAGTGGAGTCACTGGGCAGCTTTTAAAAATGGAGAGTACTAGACTGTGCCTCTGTCTGCCCAACTGTCCTGTCTCCCAGAACCCTATGGCACTTACTTGCATTCCAAGCTACAGAAACGCTGTAACTAATATATTCTCTAATTAATAGACCACACTGTCGTGTGGGATTAATAAACCCCTCGGACGTGACAACCCAAGTACTTGGAATTTTTTTTTCCTTTTTATTTTAAAACGTGGATGTGAATAGGAAAAGGATGGGTGGTGATACCATGTCTTTAGAAAGAAGAGGGGTTTTTTTCCTGCTCTGAGGCTTTCGCTGCATTTGCATTGATCTATAAAATTTAGTGTTCTGTCTTCATAGTAGAATGAAGAAAGATGCCACAGAAAAAAAAGTTGTTTCCTCTGTAGACTTCATGTTCCTGTACAGATGTCAGTATTGTGAATATTTAGGCCTGTTAATTTTTATTGAAATAAGAGTTTCTTCTAATTAAACTCCATGCTCCCACGGAATTTCTTTTTCCTTTTTATTTTCCTTTTTTTTTTTTTTTGGAAAAGAAGCAGCGCAGGCAAATTCAGTTAGGAAACCAAGAGCAATGTTGTGGGAGACGAAAAGTACGTTTTGACTTTGTTTTTCCTTCACCACATATAGAAATGGAAAATGTAGGATTGTATTAGTGCACGTAGACCTATCTCAGACTGTTAACACGCCAGAGGGAGGGAGCCGAACTCTCCGGCGAAGCAGATGGTGCTCATGAGTCTGTCTGTGTAACACTTCCCACACCAGGCAGTGGGTGGAAGGATGGGAGAAGACTTCTCTACGCTGGCACAGTGCCGGGCTGCCTGGCACCAGATGCGGATGGGCCAGATGTGAGCCTTCCTCCACCCCATCCCCATCCTTCTTCAGGGCTTCAGTCTCCGGACTGATGCTGGGGGGGTGGGGGATCTGCTGGAACCCGTGGTCCTGCTGAAGTCCTTGGGTTGTCTCAAGAGGAGTTGTTTGGAGCTCAGTTGTTTATCCAGAGGGGCTCCATCCCCGTGGTTATATGCCTGTGGATGTGGAGAGCATCTGATCCAGAACTGGCTGGTCCATGCAGCTGTCCTGCAGGGATCTTTTCAGATAAGCACGTCCTGCATCACAGTTACCTGCCGGTAATTCAAAGAATCTACCAAAAAACGCCTTGTGTTCCTTGCCACCAGGTAAAGTCCCATTGACTGCTTTTGGTCCTTCACTTGCTGCAGCTGCGGTGCAAGGACGCAGTGAAATCTTTGGCTGGTGGGAAAATAATGCAAAAGCTCTTTGTCCAGAAGACACGGGCGAGGAGGTAGGTGGTCGCCAAGAGCCTTTCCAACTGCGAGGCTGGGTGTTACCCGGAGCTGAGGGCAGCAGCACTACTCTCACTGCAGGTGGGAAAGGACTTTCTGGTGATTTTGAGGGAGTTAGATGGCCACGCAGTGACCTTTCCTGATTTTCAGCAGCTAATTTGTCAGCCGAAATCTTTCAGTTCTTTCCCCAACACTGTTTATACATAATTGCATTTTATGCGCTCTGAACGGCTGCATTATTTTTCTGTGCCCAGAAGATAATGAGAACAATTAAAGAGAAGATAACAAGAGTGATCCTAGAGAGGGGATGAGACGAGCTAAGAAAAATCTGTGTTTTCTTTCTCGGATGGTTCATATGACAGGGCTCCTTGACACATGAGAAAGTGCTTTTTTGCTTCCCAACCATGTGATGGTGGTTTCATCCTGTATCACACAGGGGTTAGCATCAACCGTAGGGCTTAGC
Organism: Gallinago jamesoni; assembly: GCA_025769975.1. Classification (NCBI taxonomy): domain Eukaryota; kingdom Metazoa; phylum Chordata; class Aves; order Charadriiformes; family Scolopacidae; genus Gallinago; species Gallinago jamesoni. The sequence goes on along the minus strand of JAOQGH010000032.1, from coordinate 72,971,567 downwards.
ATCAACTGGGGGCTGTCACCAGGCAGAGGGTCCTGGATGGTTTAAAAGGTACAGCCAGTAATTAAAGGCTCAGTTCCCTGCCCTGGAGGACCTGGAGGAGGGCAGCTGTAACTTTGCCATCCCCTTTTAACCCTTTCTTGAGCTGCAGTGTTAGACATACCCCTCACTTAACTCCCTGGCCCTGGGAAGGGTCAACTGTGACTTCTGTCCCTGCGGGAGAACGCGTGGTAATTTGAGGGTATATACTTGATCCCTTCATGCAGTGTGTAGGTAGCGGTATGCACAGTGTCTATAATATATACATAATATATAATTAACATAAGGAAAGTTTCTTTTTTGCAAATATGTGAGTAAATAAACAAGTTCAGCCCACATAAGTCATCAGACCGAGAGTGATAACTCATTGGCCATCTGCTTCTCTCTGCGACGTTGTTTTCCTTGCCGGCTTTTCGGCTACGAAAATGCATGGCAGAGAGCTTCAGCTTGCCATCTTCAGAGCATTCGGTTGTCACGGTCGTCCTTGGGAAGGACGGGTGACTATGTTTCGTTTCTGACCATGGAAATCACGATATCCAAGAAAAAGTTGAGTTGGCTTCCAGAAAAGTCAAGGAAACCATGAACTCATACATGATTTATGAAGTTTGTCAGAATAACTATTTTATTACTGGACTTGTTTATTTTCAATCTAAGCCCAGTAATTACCCTTTTCGGTAAGTGTGGAACCCTCACTTGTGCAGGAATTGGTTCAAACATGCGTAAACGTAATGAAGTTTCTTCAGGAGCATTCAGTACCCAATAACTTGCTTCCATCACCTGGAAGGGAGAAGTTCCTGCTTGTAGTACCTGTAGTAATTTGTATTCCTGTTGGTGGATACGTCTCCAAAATTGACTCTAAAGCTGTGCATCCTGTTTTGGAAAGGACTTGTGCAGTTCTTTCCATAAAGGTAGCGTCACCTTTTCTTCCTTTGAGAGGGCAGATGTTTTCTGAATGTTTTCAGATGTTTTCTGAATTTGTTCTTGGTTTTGACCACTGGATTTTCTCACAGTTGGTAAGCTCAGGTCTTTTTTCTTAAACATTATTTTAGGAGTTGGAAGGTTTGAATTTCTTACCTAGTTGTTCCAGGGGTGGTAGAATATTGTTTTTAGAAGATGGATATGGTGAAATGAGTGTTTGTTCTGAGATTGCCAGGGTTTGCATTGATTTTCGAGGTGTAGCAATCGGGGGGAACGCAGTTTTCTGAAGTGGTACAGTTAAAGAGGAGTCTGTTCAGACACCCTCTGGATCAAGACCTTGCCACTCTCCAAGTGGCCTGCTCAACATCTCAACTTGCTAGAAGAGGAACCTGTGTTATTGTCATCACGTGTTCACAGATCAGTGTTCTTCTTTTGTTTGTGGGTTGGTTTATTTTAATAGGAAGAAAGTAAAATGCGTTGGAAACTTCTCTAACTGGTTACACCGAAACAAG
>JAOQGH010000032.1:72955373-72967178 GCA_025769975.1 Gallinago jamesoni | reverse complement strand
AAAATGAAGGCACAAACTCATTTTTCATTGAATTTAATGAGGAAGCAGAGGCATTGAGTGTTCAGGGTGGGGCAAGGGCCAGAAATAAAGGTCCTACCACCATGTTTACCTTCAGGGGGATGGAAGTGGACAGGAACACTTGACCACCTACCAACAGTTTGAACCACCAAGCTCATGGCTTCCAGCTGGGGCACCGTTGTGTTTGCCTCCTCCCCTACCCTGCAAGCAACTCTCTCACCCTTGAAGCTGACAGTTCTTCTTGGCAAAGCCGGTGCGCTAAACTGATTTTTTTTTTTTTTTTTCACACCTACCTTGAAAAATCCCATCCTCCTACGTAATTACCTGTATTTGTTGAGAAAAACTGCGGTGGAGAAAAGGCTTGTTAGTTTACGGGATAAGAGAGGATAAAAGGGGTCTCTCAATCCTCCCTCCTTTTGTGTGTGCACCGGAAGGCTCTTGGCAGAAAGATAGCTGGATTCCCAGTGCAGTAGGGAACCACACTGCCTTCTGTTGAAATAACCGGGCAGATGCTACAGAAAATTATGCAAGAAAACTTACACCTTGCTTTTAAGTGGCTGGGGTTTTGATAATTGCTGTAGGACTGTTTACTTGGCAAATCATTCGACTTTCCAGATAAGAAGTAGGATACAATATCCACTGCAGAGATTTATGGGAGCTAGAAGGTTACAACAGGCATATATTGGCAGCTGTTTCCAGGGCTTATTTGTGTGTTTGATTTCATTCCTGAATTTTATTTCAAAAGCTTCAGACAAGGCAGGATTGAGAATATGGTGGCTGAAAGCAAAGCAACTGAGAAATGCATTTGAAAAGCCTGCATATGATATCCACTCCTTTCATAAGGAATATTTCCTTTATGACCTCCTCCTGCTTTGTGTTTAACATTTCAAAGAACTTTGGGGGACTGTCTGGAGGCTGTGTCTTCATGAAGCCAGTAGCCAAGGATTTAAAGTATTGTCATCCCTGGCCTGAAGCAGAAAACTGCAGGCGGTTTTAATCTCGGGGTGTGCACGGGGGGTGTTTAAACCCAACCTTTTGTGTTCAGATTAGGAGTGCAGCAGGAGAGACTTAAGGGGTGTTAGCGAGGGGTTTTTTCATTGGCAGCTGGGTAATAGCATCAGGCTTTGGAAAGACTTTTTTTCCAGTTCTTTGTTATTTCAGTAATTACTACGTGGTGGGTAGAAATCCGTAGGGTTTGGGGGTTTTTTGTTTTTTTTTAAGTACCAGAGCAATGACACGAGGATGTGGGCAATAAAAAGAAGTACTTGTTTTTATAACTTTTTACTCCTCGGATGACTGAGGGTGCTTAAATGCTTTCTCAGGTAGTCTGTCATTGCTTCAGTCCTGGATGTCTGTGGTTTTTTTAGTCTTGGTTCTGTCGGTGGGGATAATAGTAAGATCCATCTTTGGAAAAGAAGGAATTAAAAAAAAAAAAACCAACAATTTGACTCTGGCATCGTGCTCTGACAAATGTGAAACCTACCAGCTGTGAAGGCAAATTGCTTGATCTACTTTATTCTGTGTGGGAGATGGAAAGTTTCCCAAACATCTCCCCCATCAAGAAAATGATGGAAGGCGAGTCTCTCAGCACTTGCATCTGGAGTTTCTTTTACTTTCTGTTAGAACCCAAGAAATACTTGTCCCGAGTATTTGCTGATTCCTGGAATAGCTGGGGGTAAAGAGCACTTGAAATCTTTAGGTATGGAAACGTGGGGGCTCCTGGCAAGAGTTTCTGAGATGAGCACCATAAACGAGTCCGATTTACCCCCGTTGGCTCGTGAAGGTATTGAGTTCAGCTCAATAGTGATCAGTTTTAATGAAGACGAAAGACTTTCTAGCTCTCCATTTTGTACATGATTCTTTCAGACAGAATTCTAATGCTAGGAAATTTCACTTTCATGTAAATTATCTCACTTAAGATGCTTGCTTCTTTTGAAAAAGATCTTTTTAGATTTCCAAAAGTATTAAGTTGAAGTGGTTCTCTGTGCCTCACAAAAATTCATTATAATATGAAAAGCATTTTGAAAGAAACCTTATCCTATGCCAGCGCCATTCACATGCTTTAAAGGATGTAAGGACGCTTTTGTGGCGGGAGTGAGGAATATGCTTTTCAGAAGTACAGAGGTGGTTTTTTTCTCTTTATTTTCCTAATTTGATTTTGGTTTACTTTCCTTAATTTCACTATTTCGATATTGCAATGATTTTCCTTTGTAGGAAAGGGTGTTTTTTTCTTCGTAACGTGTACATGCTTCACTTGTTCTCAGCCTTGACTCTGGGAGGAAAGTTGTAGGCTGAAAAATTCACACCAGAGACTGCTCTTCTCCCCCGTGTGATGCCCGAGTGCTGTGCTAGAAGGATTTTGCTCAGGTGAGGCTTTGGGTGCTGCTCCCTTCTCCTTAGCTCCGCAGAGGAGTTAAAGATCTTGCACTGACCTTCAGAAAATCTGGGGGATAACAGCGCTCTGCTGGAGTTAAGCCCTTCTTCTTCTTTAAAACCAAATGAATCGATAGCACAGCAACTGACATCCACCTGGTAATACAGAGGGATGTATAGAAAAAAAGCAGTAAAGCTCCCCGTGGCTGGTACATTTGCTTTAACAGATTGCACTGATATGTAGGGCGTCGCTTATTTAGTTGGAGTAGTCCCCAGCTGAAGAACTGAACCTTCTTCCAAGGTGATGGGAGAAGTTTGAGACCCAGTGATACAAAATTCCTCTGCTGGAATCTCTGTGCTCAGGAGAAACGCTCAGAACAGCTTCTACAGAGAGGCAAGTGGTGCCTGCATAAAGCTTTGTCTGAACAGGACAACAGGAAATTTTCTTGGGGGGACACCGAGACACACCGATGGGGAATGTCAGAGCTTCAAAAGCCAAGGGGAGGGTGGCACTGAGCTATGGAGATGAGGAACAGGCAGGGCCCCTGTCTCAGGAGTGGAGCCTTCCTTCTGACGGGTGCTTCTGCAGCATCAGAAGAGAAGGGAGAAGCTCCGGGGTCCCACTGAAAACCAGTGGCTAAAGAGTACGTGGGGACAAAGGGACACTGCAACGCTGGGGTCTGGTCCGGAGAAGGTGCGGGCTGATGGCTTTGCATTGGTTTTCCAGAAGCCTTTGGGTCGGGTGTGTGTTGAGTCACCTCATTTCTCTGCGTGTTTAGGACTCCTCTCTAGAGTTTTTTCCTGCCCAAATTCTAGTATATGCCAATGACACAGCCTCTGAATCTAAGGCTGTAATGAAATATCCAAGAGGTAATTGAATTACATTTCTGTGAGGTGGTGAATCAGTGCTTTTTCACTCTTGGGTTTGTCTCTTGCTTGCATTCTTTTCAAACTGAGGGGTGGGAACCATACATTTTCAGTGCTGAACCACTACTTTGGAAGGCTAGTTAATGTCGGCAGAGCTTCATGCACATATGGAAGTAAATTCATGACAAGGGGTTGTTTACAAAGGGTGGAGTAGCCTATTTTCAGGCCTCCCAGCTTTTCTAAGGTTTTAAAGATCTCTCTGCCTGTTACACGTGCTATATATATACACGTACATCTATAAAATATACTCACTATATCGCACAGCTGTATAAGCAAGAATTTTGAGAGGGAGCTTAGTACTGGGTTGTCCAGCAAATGCTCTGTGGAGTTGCAGCAGCTGCTGGGATTTAGTTCCCTGGGTATGCTGCTTGGGTTTTCAGGACTGCCCATCAAATATGCTCGTTGTCCCGTTTGCAAACCCTCCTGCGGAGCTTGCTTCAGCTTTGAGTACGGCGAGTGACTCTTCTAGGCTAGACTTTAGAGTTTAAAACGAATAAATCGATAAATAACGGCCATGCCACGTGCAAAACAGTGCCCACTTGCTATAGCCAATGGCTTTTCTTTCTCAGTGGATTTTTCCTTTAAAAAGGAAAAATCTGCTACCTGTGCAGATTTTGATGTGCAGAATCTGCTCGTGATTTGCGTTGCTGTAGCACCCTGGGGCTCTACTCGTGCCAGGTGCCCCCTCTGCGATCTCCTGAGATGCTCCACGAGCACAAAGCAGAGACATAGGCTCTGTGAGCTGGGGGAGGGATGGGAAGAGGCGCAGAGACGTGTGAATTAGTCTTTAAAATCATAATCCGTAATGGTTTTTACTGCTGGTAGGCTTTATCTTGGATACTTGCATCTCGCTCTCTATTTTTTCAGCTCCCAGAGCAGAAAGATAGGGTGTCTTTCTACCTTACGGTACAGCTGGCCCCCATGGATCAGCCAGTTCCTTAAATACCAGGGTACTAATGATATATGACACCAGTGGAAAAGAAGAAAGTTGAGGCCAACATTTTTGGCACCTCTTTTACCGCCATATCCTTTGGAAGAGCAGCCAGTGAATGAACTGAGTTGCCATCACTCACCCTTCTCCAAGTTTTTGATTTCTATTGTATGTGAGAGGTTTAATAAACGCTTGGCTGCGTGAAAAATCAGTGCAGGATTCGGGGCTTGCCTCCCTCTCCGGGTAGTTTTGTACACCGAGGTGTTGCAAGACCACCTTCCATCTGGGCTTGTAACTTCCACCGTCGACTCTTTAACGAACCTGCTGTGAGTCCATGATAATTGGCGAGGAAAAACCCGCGCCAAAGCGAAGGCTGTGTCCCACACCCTGTGCTCCTTTTCCGTACGTTTTTAGGTAGTCTTGGGTACCCAGATTTAAAACCCTTCTGCATCCATTGTCTTCCGTGCCAAGGAAGCACAAATTCAATCAGAAGGCCTGGCATGAGAAAGGAAAAAAAAAAACAAAACAAAAAAAACCAACAAGAAACCCACTCAACAACAACAGGGGAGCCTTTCTTCTCCTAACGGGGGCGGGTTTTTCTTAAAAGTCAGGCAAGTTAAAATAAATAGTGGCAGCGCAGAAGGCAGCGCGCAGCAGAGCGGCGGGGTGAGGCAGAGCATGTGTGCAGCAGCAGCAGCTCTGCATTCCTGTCAGCACGCAGTCCCGGAGCGTAAAAGCCAGAGAAATATGACCCAAAGCTGGTTTAAGAGGTGCTGTAATTAAGCCAGGATTACTGCCACGCTATAACACAACCTGATAGCGCTCCGGACTTAGGCTGAAGACTTCCTTGTGATAAGCTTGGAAACTTTTTCCCCTTTTTTTTTTTTTTTTTAAATAGTTGCAAGTTTTTTCCCTTGAACCTTTGACCTTGGGCTTTTTTTGTTTTTTCTTTTTTAATTTCTCTTTCTGGTGGATTTTCTCCAACGCCTTCTCCGAGGAGAGAGGGTTGTCAGAGCAAGCCCAACTTCTTCCTCCCCAGTAAATCCATTAAGAGAGGCTGCCTTATTCTGTGACCTGGACCACAAGCCTAGATTACAAGTGCTTGGCTCCTCTGGCATATTTGAGTGCTAGTGAGAGGTGACAAATTGTTAGTGTCAGGAGGCTGCTGTGACAGAGGATGTGCCGCATCACGACTCTTCTGGTTTGTTCTTGCCCGAATATCTGATTACAAAGACCTGGAAGGGAAAACTAAGCACTTCCTACAGCCAAGGACAGTTGCAGCCTGTTGCCAGACCTCCTTAACCAGAAAGGGATTGCAGAAAAACAGCTTTTTTTTTTTAAGAGCCTGAGTTCTGTTAATACAGAGACACAGGAATCCATGCATGAAAATGGTGGGTTTATGCACTGGACAATTTTCCCCCTTCATGGATTTCTTAATATTAGAAATACAGTAGTGTGTTTTTTTTCAGGGAGGCTACTATGCAGAGCTGTAGATGTAATAAAACAAGATATTTCCATGGCCTGTGTTGTTATACCCAAGTTTGGTGTTTTTCCCCAGTTCTTAATTACAATTTTTTTCACCTCTTCTTGCAGTCAACTTTCCTTCCCCCTCCTCTGCTTTACTACTTTCCAGCTGCTTGCACGACAGGCTTTTCTCCCCTCTTTAGGTTTTATTTATTCCTTTCTGCTTGTCCTCTCCCTCTTTCCATTTCCTTCCCAGCATCTTGCAGCATCCCATCTCTGCCTTTTTAAAAGTTGCAGGAATCGACGGTTTGGTTTCCATGGGCCACACGATGACCCCCTGCTCCCTGCTTCAGCTAGGAGCTGAGGTGACTGTGGCCTTCCTTGGGGCAAAGTCTCCCCCAAGTCCCAGTAATACCAGTGATACTCGTAGTTTTTCTTTCTGAAGCTGGGGACCGGGACAGGACCCTGATCATAGACCTGCAGAGAGCAAAGCATCACAGAATCACAGCATCTTGACAGCTTTGCTGCTTCTGGGGGCGTGGGGTGCTTTTGTCAGCCACCAGCTCAGCCGGCAGAAATAAATGCTTATTTCATTTAAAAACCTCCCGCAGTCAGTCCCCGAGATGGTCACGCCGAGGCGGTGACACCAGCCCACCCTGCTGCTGACGCCTCCCGCTCTCCCCGAGGGAAACTTCTTCGTTGCGGGGAGGAAACCAGCAGCAGCCCCGGCTGAAACTTGAAATACCACATTGCACGCGAGCAAATACCATATACACACACGTGCACAAGCACACATGCAGAGAAATATATATATATATATATATATATACACACACAGCTCATCATATTGTACTCATTGATTTCAAATTGAGGAAAAACAAGCCTTACGAAATGGAAGCAGGGACCCTGGAGTTTTAAGTGTTATTTGCCACTGATGTCCTGCCCTCCTCTGCACCAGTTTTGTCCTCTTCTTCTCGCCGTTTCTATAAAATGGGAACAGACCTGCCTAGCAACTAAGAAGTGAGTGTTTATGAAGATCAAATGCCACAGATATCCTTAGTCATATTTGTTTTCTCGCTTTTTAAGAAGATAACACAGAAGGTTTTCAGTAGCTAAGATTCTGAATTGCTTCTCCAAAAAGCCTTAGGATGTGGACTGAGGTAGGACTGAGGTTATGGAAAGCTTGAACACAGAAGAATCCTTTGCAATGTCGTATATGTACTTAAGCCTCTTTTTTTTATATTCATCATGGTAAAACAGTGCCTTTGAAATGGCTACTGTTACATTGCTAATTCCTGATACGGAATTGTTAGGTTAAAAGGGAGGTGGGATGCCTGGTTTTGGTTTAGTTTGGACGACTTCTTCCCAAGATCTCTACAGTCTGTTCAGCCAAGTGCCTCACCTCTCCCTCTAGTAATTCAAGAAAGAGATGGTACCTTTGTTGGACTTTAAACACCAAATGATAAAAATGTTTTATTTTCTTTTCAACAAAAGAAGTATTTTCCCTTATTCCCAGCAACCTCCATCAGACTACATCTGTATTTCTTTTTACAATTAGGCAAAACTCTACCAATGTGTCACAGGTAGGCAAAACTATTTGTAAAATTAGAGCAGAATTTCCCAACAGTTTCAGCCAAAGAAAATGATGATCCTCCTCCCCCCTGTTGGAACAGATGGATTAAACAGCATATTTTTATTTATTTCAACCTATGCTTATAGGGGTACTGTGCTATTTTTCAGCAAGCAGGACAGCCATTAGAATACAATAGTTGTGGGGTTTTTTTTGTTTTTGTTTTTTTTTTTTCCCAAAGCCCTCAAATTTTCGCTTTCAGATCATATGAAGAAAATTATTTTATTTCAGTTTGGCCACTGAAGCAAAAAATCAATTACACTCACAGTTCTAGCTCTATTTCCAAAGAAAACAGCCCAAACTTAAACTTGGTCTTTAATTATATATTTGATTCATCCCTGTAACAACAACGCTTGACTTCAAACAATGCAAGAGCAGGAGGAAACTTGCTCCGAATTCCTCTCTTCAAAGGGAAGAACAATTCAGATACCATGTCAGAAAACTTGCAGCTGAAACCAAAAAAGATAACTGTGAGAAGACTGAATACGAGGAGTTTTATCTGACCACAGGAATAACGTCTCAGTACTGAGAGGAGGCCTCCAAAATAATTTTTAAACAAATCTCCCCACCTTTGGGAAGGGAAAATTGACTTTGCTAGATGGATTGCTTATTTCTCCCTCCCCCCCAACCCTGCCTCTGCATTTTAATATGAAAAAAACTTCTTATAGTTGTAGGAGCAAATTATTTGCTGAAAATTCTCACACAATGAAAATGCATTCTGTTACCTGTGCCCCAAACTCTTAAACCAGTCTGATTCCTACAATTGATCAGCTTAACATACCATGTGTTAATCGTATGCCCTGCACTACTCTCGTAACAATTCCTACAAATGTCCAAATTAAATCCATGAAAACTACTCAAAAGCTTTCCGTGTGCTGTCACCCGTTCGTTAGTGCACAGCAAATCGCTGGAAAACAATTGGGAGACGTGTGCTATCCCCTGGTTTTTGACTTGATACTGGTGAGACTAGCTCTGAAACTAGACTGAAAACACTTTTAGTTGGGAATAATTATGCAGAAATCCAGCGTAAGGATCACTGTGGTCTTGTTTGTTCCCCCCCCACCCCCAGCTTTGTTCTGTCTTTCTACTTCTTGACCTCATTTTTCCTCCTCATTGCTTATTCCTATTTGTCTCTCGTCTCAGATTATGCCTCTTGTTCTCGTGTCTTTTTTTAATGGAACAGATTGATATCTGGGGCTGTGCCTAGACTGAGAGAAAGGTTGAGTTTAGTTCAGCCGTAGGTTGACGTGAGCTGGCCAGCTCCATTCAACCGCTTCTTGACAGCCAGCAACGCGCAGCCATCAGTTCGTCCAGCTCCCATCCAGCAGGATGAGAGGTTGCGCTCCTGACGAGCATTTAATTTGCTTTTACATCTGGTAAAACGGGTAGTTTCTTTAGGTTGGGCTGAGCTAGGTAGTGCTAGCCCACCCCTCCCAACCTCAGCCTCCAATGAGAAAAGTTGAGCCATTCTAGAAGTTCTCCTTACGGTTTTTCTAGTCCATGGGTGAAAACATGTGCTATTATAAGCTTTGCGTAGGCTGATGAGTAAATTGCTGGATGAGTAAGTTGCATGATGGAAAATATATTTTTATTAGTGGAGCTCTAGGCCATTTCTTTTGCTCGTCTTTCTTTTTCCCCTTGGCTACTGGCATCCAAAGTATCAATGGAAACAAGCTGTTCCCGACAGCTTTTCAGATGGTTGGAAGGAGGTGAGGCTGATAATGAGGAAGGACCCCATACTATTTAATTTCCAACATTCTTGATGGGTTTCACTCATATGACTTCTACTTGTGTGAGAAGGGTGGGTTCATAGGAAATGTGGGACGACTCTTCAGTGCGTGTTTTGCCTGCAGCAGCAGAGCCGGGCAAGCCAACGTGGGTGCTGAGGTGATTAACCCAAAGCAAAACCCAAAGGTGATTAACCCAAGTGGGATCATTTCTCGAGGTCCCTTGGCTTTGACGTTCAATTCCTTCACCAATGGTCATCCTTTTACTGGTTGTTATGGTTTGAGGAACCCACAACAATTTATTGTTGTTTAGACAATTATTCTCTTACCCAATGACCCCTTCCCTACCTGGGAAGGGGAACTGGGGAAAAAACAAGGAAAGCTGAGGGCTGAAATATAAACAGATTCAGTAGAATAAGACTAAATAATTAACATTAATAGCACTAAAGAACCAGTATTGATCTCTATATCAAGAAGCCATGCGCTCCCAGCAGGGACAGCTAACGTGGGACCCTGCGAGCACTGCAGCTTCAGGAGGAAGGGAAGGGCTCAGGGCTTCGGCACCGGGGCAAGGAGTTCTCAGGATGGCAGCCAGCAAGAAAGAACTCCTCAGCAAAGTTTAAAAATTATATTGAATGTGTTGTTCATGGTATGGAATAACCCTGTTGGCAGCTTGGGTCAAGTGTCTGGGTCTCACTCCTCATCCCTGTGCCTGACAAGGCTCGAAAACACTGAGACCTTGGAACCAACATACCACAGCTGGCTATAAAGTAAATACTTTCATAAATTCAGACACTAGAGTCTTCTAAAAGTGCAGTTTTCCCAAGCATTAGAAGAGACCATAGTGCAAACTAAAATTACTGAAAGAGAAATTAATCCCGTGTCCCTCAAACCAGGACACTGGTTCACCACTGGTAACGCTGGCACCACCCCACGCCAGGTGTGGTCAAAGTGGAGGAGGAACTGAATCCCTTTGAGTGGTTTTGGTCAACCGGAGTTTGTAAAACCCCATGTTCCTGGCAGCCTGGCCTGGTCCAAGATGGGCTGAGACCAGCGGAATGAGGTTCAATAAGGCCAAGTGCTGGTTCTTGCACTTGGTTCTTAACAACCCCCTGCAGTGTTATAGGCTGGAGAGCTGTGTGGCAGAAAAGGACCTAGGGGCGTTGGTCAACTGTTGGCTGAACATGTGCCCAGGTGGCCAAGAAGGCCAACAGTATCCTGGCCAGTATCAGGAACAGTGTGGTGAGTAGGACCTGGGAGGTCATTGTCCCCCTGTACTGGGCACTGGTGAGACCCCACCTCGAGTGCTGTGTCCAGTTTTGGGCCCCCTACCACAAAAAAGACATTGAGGTGCTGGAGCGGGTCCAAAGGAGAAGGGCAACAAAGCTGGTGAGGGGTCTGGAGAGTAAGTCTTATGAGGAGAGGTTAAGGGAGCTGGGGGTGTTTAGTCTGAGGAAGAGGAGGCTGAGGGGAGGCCTTATCATGCTTTATAACTACCTGAAGGGGGGTGTAGAGAGGCAGGGGTCAGTCTCATCTCCCAAGTCACAGGAGATAGGACAAGGGGCAACGGCCTCAAGTTGTGCCAGGGGAGGTTTAGATTGGATATTAGGAAACATTTCTTCACGGAGAGGGTTATCGTGCATTGGAATAGGCTGCCCAGGGAAGTGGTTGAGGCACCATCCCTGGGGGTGTTCAAGGGACGGGTTGACGTAGTCCTTAGGAGTATGGTTTAGTGATTTTTGTCAGGGTTAAGTTGAGGGTTGGACTAGATGATCTTTAAGGTCCCTTCCAACCTAGACAATTCTATGATTCTAAGATGGCGGGCGACCTCCTTCCCACCGGGCGCCATGTTTGTTTAACATGGCGGTGCCACTGCCCAGGCCCTCCTGGTGAAAGCCACTGAGGGAGGACGGTGGGTGAACCCCGCCGGCTCCATGCTGGGGTACAAACCCCCCCTTGCCCCCTTCCTTCTGCTGTTCACCTCGGGGAAGGGGCCAGTGATTAAGGGCTGGTGGGCCTCGCCGCCATGGCCACCCTACACCTTCCCCTCCTTCCCACTGCCCCCCTCCCCACCGCTCCCCCTCGGGAGCGGGAAGGAAGGAAGGACGGACGGACGGACGGAAGGAGGCGGAGCGGGAGGGCGCCGGGCCCCCCGCGGTGCTGCGGAGGCGGGGGATGCGCGGAGCCCGGCCGGGGCTAGCATGAGCCCGGGCGGGGTAGCCAGCGGCCCGTCCCCCCCACTCGCCGGCCGCCCCTAGCGCTGAGCAGGCCGGCGGGTCAGCCCCGGGGAAGGGGGGAGGACGGGACGGGGCAGGACTAGGCCGGGGTCGGGGTCGGGGGTCGGAGGTCGGCCATGGCGAGGCGCGACGCTGCCGGAGGCCGCGGGCTGCGGGCGGACGGGCGGGCCTGAGGGGAGCGGGAGGGGGGGGTCGCGGCCGGGAGAGGCGCCTGCGGGCCCTCCTTCCTCCATCTCCGCCTCCTCCTCCTCCTCCTCCTCCTCCCGCCGCCGCTGCTCCTCCCGCCGCGCCGGGAGCTGCCGCCTGCCTGCCTCCCCAAGCGCCGCCGCCGTCGGGGTCGCGGGGTTTTCTTTTATTTTTGGGGGGTTTTGTTGGTTTTTGTTGTTTTTTTTTTTTTTCTCTCTCTTTCTTTCCTCCGTTTGTTCGGGGCCTTTTGTTGTGGCGGCTGACAGTTGGCTAAGCACGGCCGCGCTGAATCGGGCCATTGTTGGCGGCCCG
>JAOQGH010000032.1:72871018-72946942 GCA_025769975.1 Gallinago jamesoni | reverse complement strand
GATCTTGATGGTTTTCTTGGATCTGATAGGGTGTGAAAGCAGGAAACAAAAGAGGAATGAACAACTTATTTGAGGAGTTGCTTTTAATTTGTGGGCTTTTATGTGGACCTACAATTCTTGGGTAGGGATAGCCTGTGTTACTGCACATGGATTTTGGGTATTGTAGAAAAGCGTGCATGAGAAGTTGATCGTATTTGTACTGGGTCTTTTTATTTGATGAAAGTAGTAGAAGAGAGATAGCAGAGGCACCTCCTAAGTCTTTCATTCTGAATCTGTCTTGTGAAGTTACTCTGAACTCTTGTTTCTCTGTGATCCATTAGAGGTGTTGGTAGGTAGGCAGTACGTGGCATACTTTAGATTTCAGCTGAAACAGGTAATCCATAACTGCTTCTGTTCAGCAGTTTTTCTTTACAAAAATTGTACAGATCCCCTAGATGACCTGTAGGCTTCTCTCTTCCTTATGCCTTATTGACCAGAGGTTTGATTTTGAAAAGCGTGTCTAATGTTAGAGCAGAATGGACTCTTGGACACTAATCATTGTCTTCCCAGAACATGTAGAATGCAGCTGCAGTTTGGCTGGGATGCTGGAACTGAAGCACTATGAGAAGCTTGAGTTTGGGTACCAACTCACTTCACGGACACACATTCCACACTATCTTGCATGCCCATTCTTGGGGTGCTGGTAGCGAGTAGAAATCTGTATTTAGTGATCTCAAAATACCTTTTCCAGCTACTATTTTCTTTCCCAGCTGTATTCTTCAAAGCAAAAAAACATGAATGGCCCTTTGTAGTGATTTTGACCTCAAACATTTTGAGGCCCAAAGAGTATAATAGACAATTCAGAAATTCTTTCTTAATGTGGCCTGGAAAAGGCAAAGTTCAGTGAGAAAGCTGAGTTCATCATAACACAGGAAACTGAGCTGGGAGAACCTAGATTATATAAACTAGTTTTCTTGCCCATTTGTGTTCTTTTAATTTCCTCCATAATTTCCTATGAATTTCCTGTTGATGACCTGTGACCCAGTTTCAGAAGATGAACTTCTGACCATATGTGATAACGTTTTAAATGCCATAAATTGGACCGTTTATCTCATAAGCCAGGAAAGATGGTGTGCTAAATTTCACTGTGGTACTTAACTTTGCCTCTTAAATTTTCACAGCATTTTTAGAGCAAAGTACCAGTCTTCATTTTCATAGGGTGTTCTAAATTCTGCTCTCCTGAGAATTTACATTCTTGGATCATACGGTGACCTTGTTTTACTGCACGTAAACCTTAAACTAAATATTTTTTTAAACGGGGTGAAACGGAAAGATTTTTTACAAGGTTTTCTTAAGATTTGTGTGCTTTTAGGTGGAAATGCTGCATGGCTGGCTGGGTGAGTAGAGGGAACAAAAACTTCAGAGGACAAGATTTATTGTCTTTAATGTTAAGTCTGAAACAGCTCCAATTCCCATGTGTAAATTGGGCATGTCTGTAGCACATCTCTTTTGAGAGGTGGAGAGCGGGTACCAGTGGCCTTGGAAAGTTCACCCAAGGTCCAGGTGGTTCCTCAGCCTCTGGAGGCAGCTTCATGTTTCCTGATGCAGAGATGGGATCACAGGTTTGCGCTAGTCCAGTCCAAAATTATCAACAAAGGAAATCCATCTTTGGGGAGTATTTAGGGGGTTTCAATATGTTCCAAAGTCGTTAGGCTCAGCTTTCATTGTGGATGGATGTAGTTACTTTATCTTTAGATACAAATGCTTTAGAACTGTACATGTTATATTGGTTTGTGATGGAAATTATGAAAAATCCTAGGAAAATTATGGGGAGTGGTATATATCATAGAATCATAGAATGATTTGGGTTGGAAGGGAGCTTAAAATCATCTAGTTCCAACCTGTTCCAATGTCTCACCACCCTCACAGTAAAGAATTTCTTCCTTATATCTTATCTGAATCTCCCCTCTTTCAGTGTAAAACCGTTTCCCCTTGTCCTGTCACTCTCCTCCCTGATCAAGAGTCCCTCCCCAGCTCTCCTGGAGCCCCTTTAGGGTTTCTCACATTTCTTTCCAGCCAACTCTAATGAAGTCTCAGCTTCTGAAGAACTTTTTAGTTCTCTGGAAAGAGGTACAGCCATGTCTAAATGAAACATTTTGCAGTTGATTGTTTTTGTTTGGTTGGGGTTTTTTTTTGCTAAAGATCACAAGGTGTTTTCCTTTGAGTCAATCTT
The DNA here is from genome assembly GCA_025769975.1 of Gallinago jamesoni. Taxonomy (NCBI): domain Eukaryota; kingdom Metazoa; phylum Chordata; class Aves; order Charadriiformes; family Scolopacidae; genus Gallinago; species Gallinago jamesoni. Next base: position 72,944,730 of record JAOQGH010000032.1, on the reverse strand, counting down.
AAGTTCAGTTTGTATAATTGTTTTAATTGCAGAAATACTCTCTAGTAACCATGAGTGTAAAATTAAAGCGTCTTTTGGGAACCTCGTTTTAAAAGCCACATTCTCAACTACGTCTTTTCACAAGAGGGTGACGTAGCTATGTAAGGTATAGTTTCAGTGCTTTTCTTTACTAAAGTAACTTTTCATCAGGTACCTGCTCTGCCACGTTGCCCTGTGCAGCGCAGTAAAGCATAGTTAATGCCAGTTTATCCAATTTTATGTTTTTCAAACCTCTCCTCTGTGCGTGTGTGCTAATGCTTCTACATGAGAATGCCCATGGAGTCCCCAAGGGTCCCATTCTGTCCTTTAGTGGGGAAAGTGCACAGTTTTGGTGGACTGTTCAGGTAGGAAACCTTAACTCCCAGCAGTGTTGCTTCCCTGAATGATGCACGTACCCATCCCTCGTCCACATAATTCTTTGCCTATATCAAGGAATGGGAAAGGCTGAGGAGGGCAAAGCTGTAACTGCTGAGTAATGCTCCCTTTCAATTGAAGTCTGCCTTTGAATAAGGGCTGTAGAGCGAGAGAAACTGGGGCAGGTTTACTGAAAATAAGGGTGGGAACAAAAAGAGGAGTCGTGGGCAGAGCTGCTGTTCTGCTGGAGCAGGGTTGTGCTCTTGCGTCCCGGCCACGAGAGGAACGCTTCCCCAGCTCCCTTTCAATTCAAGTCATTTAATTCACTGGATTTAAATCAGGACCATTGCTCCTTCACTGGCAGGCCTCTGAGCTCACTTCAAAGATGAATAATTGATAAAACTTTTTTTTTAACTGCTTGCCAGATGATAATCTGGTTCCATTCTCATCCCGGTGCTGATTGTTCCAAGTAGAGCAATAGGCACGCAGCGATACGGTGCCCTCAGCTTTTCATGGTTCCCTTTTCTTCAGGAAATAAATGAAGTATCTCACTGTAGCTTGCATCTAGAGTTAAACAATAAAAAGGTAAGCTAAAAAAGTTGAGGTAAAAAGCTTTACCTGCTTGTGTCATAATTAATTCACTAGTTAATGGGGTGGTTGAATGGGATGATGTATATCAAGCGATGCTAAAGCATTCAAAATGATGTTGACTGTTGGATTTTTACTGGTGGGTTGGTGTCAAACCAAGCTCTGTCAGTGCAAGGTGTGGCAAAATTGCCTGGTGGCACAGCTGCCCTGGATTGTGAGGTCATAGAAGAGGCATTTGTTAATTATTTCCATGATTCCACTTACTCCTCCTTTTAGTTAATTCTGTTCCCTTAGTTCCTTCTTTTCCTCTCTGAATCCTGGCTATCGTGAGCCGTCTCATCTCGAAGGTGACACATGCCTAGATGAAAGGCTTGCATTAAGCAGGAGTTTCTTCTTATATCAACTCTTGACATTCCAAAAATTTCACCTCCTGATTCATCTTGCAGGCAGGATCTGGTGCCAAGGCGGTACTCGTTTCCAAGTCTTCCACTTATTAATCAGGCAGAACTGCTGTTTCAAGGCAGAGTTGTCCCGAGAAGATACCGCAGAAGTTTCCTAGTGTGGATCCTAGTGTTTCATGTCTCCAAGTTATATCCTCTTTTCCTTATTTTGAAGGCCTTGCCTGGCTGACCAGAATAACCTGGGGTGGGAGGTAATTGTTCAGCTAATAGCTAAAGGCCATCACTTTCCCTCACAGCTTGCTGAGTGTGTGACATATTGGATGTCTCAGTGAAAGGGCTGAGATTTCCATCTGGGCCTGAGCTGACCCCATCCATCCATGTTCTTGGTGGGTAGGCTGCCTTTGGAAACCATGGCAGAGCGTAAAGACCTGTCTGGTCACTCGTGGGAATCATCTTTTTCCTGTGTGTGTGCAAAATAACTTCACTTCACATGCCAAGTGGCATAATATATAGGTTATATATAATTTTACCTTATATTTATGTTCTTTTTAAAACTCCTCCCTTTAATCTCCACCCTTCTACTGAAGTTTTTATATTCTGCTTGTTAATAGAGCATCAGAGCACATCCATTTCATGTACTATATTTGGAGAGACTGTGTTGTATACCAACCTGAGTGTATTTTGTTTATGCTTTCTGTACATCCGCAGGTGTTTAATTTAGAGGTGCGTGCTGTTAGTAATTGTAATTGATGTTGCAGACATTTTTCCTAGCAAGACTAAAATATAAGCTTTGGAAAAACAATGCAAATGGTAGAAAACGTAGGATACAAAACACTAAATGGTAGAAAAGTGATGAAATTGTAGTAGTAGAATTCAAAGTAAAAAAAAAAATTAAAATTCAGTCTCAGCAGTCTTTGAATTTGTCACTTCTTGTTTCATCTACAGCAGTGTTCTTAACCACTGTTGTAGCCCTGAGAATCTCACAGGAGACCAATTGTTAATCCACTCCAGTCCATAATCTAATCTAACCATCTAGTGGGTGCTTAATCAGGGTAACTCCAAAATAGATCATTTTAGAGTCTGAGGTTACTATTACATACTAAAAAAATAAGCTTTTTAAATTCTAGCACACAATAAAAACACATCAAATGTTCCTTATAGGATCTAAAGCCTTTATTTTATGAGCTTTTGGAAAAGAAGTGTGTACTTTTAATCTGTATTAACTCATCTAGAGGCAACAGCAAAGGTCAAATGTTAAATGCTTCATTTGGCTTCTCTAATTTTGTAGGATTATTGAAAATGACCTGATAGACCATGGAGTCAGATTCTTCTTTGTATGTCCGTGCAACTCTATTGATTTTTAACTGAGTTGTTTCTGGTTTATTGTGGTGTGAGAGCAGAAGCAAAGCCATTGCTGGCAAAAGTACAATAAATTCTCTAGATGGAGACCTAGGTAACAAAATTGGGCTTAACTTCACGATGGTCAGGGAAGACCAAGCATCAGTTGCAGTATGAAAATCAACACTTTTTAGTCCTCCGTTTTTTGTTGGCACTGTTTTATTCTTAATTGTCTGATTTGAAGGTAGATATTCATAGTCATATTAATTCTGTCTCTTTGTGGTAGTGTCATGGAAATTAACAGCGTGACTGCTGTGACAACAGTGAGCTCTGTCTGCTCTTGTGTGTGCATGTAATATGGTGATCCCCTGCTTGCACAAGGGGCTAAAGTAGACCTAGAGCTCCTGGTGCTCAGGTGGAGGTGAAGGAGAAGACCCTGGGGCACTTAACATCAAAAGCATGTAAGGAAGGGAAAGAACTGGAGCCTAAAACAGTTATTGCTGAGTGTTACTTACAGGTAATCCTAAAATCAGGGCAAGGTGCCAGCTTCTAAGATGTCATGCCTTGCTGAAATGTGTGACACCATGGAGTTTACCTTTCCCTCCTGTGATCCTGAGCTGCACCTTGTTGTCATTGCAACATGACAGTCCCCCCCTCCTTGATTTTACTGGTGGTTTGGAGGGCAGGGAGCTGGATCAGAAGCTGATATTTAAGTGAAGTAAGAGTGAAGCAGGACAAACTCATATGTTGAAAGGGAGATTTCTCTGAGTAGAGGCTTCAGGGTTCCCCCCAGAGTTATTCACAAGTAGCTGTCAAAGTGAAGAAAGCCACAAGTTTTTGTGAGCTCTGTTTTCCCATCCCTTTCTTTCATAGAGCTTCTCTCCCCTTGTGGGTGCTCGGATGTCTCCTTGTATGGCTGAGCTTTGGCTTCAGTCTTTTCCTCAGTAGACCTTGTGATGGGCCACCAAAACTTGTGGGGACGTAAGACCTTTGAGACTGCTCCCCCTTTGTTAGGTTTGCTTGATGCTGCCCAACAGTTACGATGTGGAAGAACTGTGCAGGGCTCAGAGAGACAGTAGTGTCACACCAGGGGCTCCACCATGAAACCAGACACACAAAAAAAGAGTTTACAAACAGATTTCCAAGAAATACATAAGGGCCCTAATTCAGAGTGTTTAGTTTACTTAATAGTTAGGGTATGGGAAAAACTACTATTAGGTAAACCCAAAGCATTTAATTAAAAGCAAAAGGTTTGTCTTGTTAATCCCAGTTTCAGGCTCTTCACAAGCAAATTCTTTTAACATTTCTCCCCTGGCTCTTCAGGAATGAAAAGGAATAAGGTGGGTGACTGCTGGGAACCTGGAGGCTACACTCTCTGTTGCAAAGCATAACTGCCCTGTTTGGGGGCTTTGGGGTAAGATAATTTAGTAAATTCTGCATGGAGGTGAACCCTGGATGTGTAGATATGAAAGGAATGGGTCACAAATACAGTTGGAACGATCAGCAGTATTTCACAACCTTGAAACAAAATATATGGAGTGCAGCGTTAGCAAATGTTTATATAAAACATGATGCCACGGTATTACATTAAACAATTATACCTCTCTTATCTCAGGCACTTATCTCTAGCTAAAGCCAAGTGGCTTGCAGGTTTAAATTGCTCGGTATTTTTTGAAGTCAGTGTGGTAATGAAATATGCTAAGCAGCTGGGGTTTACGTGTGAGCGTTTGGGGTGTTTTTTTTGGCCTGACTGCTTTTATCTCTGAAGACACGAAAATAATGTAGTCAGAAGGAAAAGGCCAAAGTCTAATGAGTTTAATTGCAAAGAGCTGATGTTTGTAGTTGCATTTATACCTTCTCTTTAGCATCTTGCATCTCGACTGCATCGTTTTTGAAAGCCTGTTGTATAGACATATTTATATTATATGAAGGTAAATCCTATGCCCCTCTCTTGTCACCTCTTTCACAGCCACAAAGGGCCCTGATGGCAGTGGGGTTGCTGTTCCCATGGTCAGGGGCAGGGTGGTGGGACTCGGACCTCGCACAAGGAGATGATGGCCGGCCACCAAGCCTGGCTGCCCAAGCGTTTGTGAGTGGTATAAGCTGATTTGTGGGATGTCTAATGGCTCCTGCTGTGTTATGTCCTTGTAAAAGCTGTCTGAACCCAGCTCAGAGCAGCAGTGAGAGTATATCGAGGCACGGCTTGTTTTTAAAGACCTAGAAATCAGTTATGCTCAGATCTTTCTTGGTCCATGTGGGTTCATTGTACTGGTTTTGTTTGTGAAGAGGAAAAGGCATAACCTGCCTTTGTAGTTTGCGTTCAGATAAGAAGTTCATGTTTGCTGTGTAGTTTAAAATGGCAGGGTTTTTTTGGTTTTTTTTCTTTTAGTGTGTGAACCACAAAAGTTGGGATCTTGCATTGCTTGTCCTTAGTTTTGTGATTATAGGAGACAATATCATCTCTTGTTTGCAGTGATTGTGATTGCAGCTATCATTTACATGAAGGAACGGCATTAGGGAACAAATTAATATTGGATTTATAGCTTTTCTTTGGATAGTTCCTCACACGAGACCAGCTAGCTCTTCATGTGACATTAGCTAATGCTCTGTGGCTCGCCAGTTGAGCAGATCTTGGAAATACTGTGGTCTGGCTCTGGAGGTTAAAGGTGGGATGTGCTTTCTGGTGGTTCTCAAAGCATCAGCACTGTGTAGTAAGTGGAGGTGTGGGCTTTTTATGGTCCTAACAGTAAGCGCACGTGCTTTTAAGTGGTTTCTTTTTCATTTCAAATCTAACACACCTGAAGTTCCTGTTCTTCTCATCTTGACTAATCAAAGGTTAACGTTTTTTCCCCCTTCCCTTGCTTCTCACTCTCTGCAATCTTCCATTTCACTTCCCATGTTGCAGCGGGGAATAAGTAGAAAGTTCAGTGTCAGAATTCCTAAATTATACTCTGTACTGGGACCAGTGAAGCCAAAGAAGCAGGTACTCCTTTGTAGCCAAAGAGATTGGCTCCAATATGACATTTTAGAAATTTTGATCGTGCCACTGGCTCTGGAGAGAAACAGCTCAGCATCAGTTTTACAGAGGGAAGTTGAGTCCACCTGGAAGGAGCTGAGCTGTGGTACGTAGAGGAGCAGCCAGACGAGTGAAAGTAGAGAAACAGCTCAGGAACTCTGAAGCTGAAAGTACTGACGTGTCAAGGGATTTACAGGCTGTGTTTTTGCAGAACTTGCAGCCATTTTTTTTCTCACAGTGTCACTGACAAACCTTCCTCACACTGAGGAAGCAAGTTATATTTCAAAGATTGTGTCACCAAGAGAAAGAGCCTGCGTTTTTATTTATTTCCTTTATTGGTATCTTTAGGTATCCTCTAAAACATCTTCAAACATCTCGGGACCATTGGTGTCCTGACAGTGAATGGCTCTCTTCTGAGTTATTTCCAAAATAAAGCTTTTACTTCTTCCTGTGCACTTTGCCAGCAACTTTCAGATAGTTTCCTGTGATGTTTGTAGGAAGTTTGACCTGTAAAATGTAGGCAGGAGCTTGAAGTACTCAGAGCTCTGAGTAGTCAACATATGCAAGGTATCAAGAGTGATTGGATTTTCGGCACAAGCAATTACTCTTCAAGTTAGTTACTGTGAATATTAAAATACTGTAATTGGAGCGAGAATATTTATGACTTTTTTTATTACTAAGTGGCATTTATCTATGTGTTGTCTCTATATGGATACATCTACTTGTGTTCCAAAGTTCCCTCACAACTCGTCAGGAGGTTTTACTGGGATCTGTCAGGCCAAGCTGAATGCAAATCAGAGCGTCTTACTGATAAAGATGCAACAAGAAGTCATAGCAAATTGGATATATTTTGAGTTTCTTTGGCTGCCTTTTTATTAAAAAAACAGCTTAATTTGAAGATAAAACCAAATGTTGTGCACTGATCATTGCCATGGCTCATTTTCTTATTTGTGGGTGAGTTGTTTTGTTGTTTTTCCTGATCTGAAGCCTTAGGGTTCAGGGCAGAGATAAGGTAATCATCTTTATTTTTTGCATGAGTGATGTGATATTTTGGTTTCCAAAATGACAGTGGTATGTTGAAGTAACAGCTTATAACTCTGTAGAGGGAAATGGCATGCTGCTTGTGTAAAAGTCACTAGCTGACAACTGTAGTAAAATGATTTTGAATTTGGTGGTCTGACTTTATATACCCTGTAGCAAAGAAACTTCATCCCAGAAATATAAATTCAGATGTTAAATGATCTGGGATGCTACCTTTCGCCCATTCTTAAGCCATTCATTACAATGAAGGAAAAGAAGAAAGAAAACCAAGAGTTAAGGATGAAAATACTCTGACTTTCAATCTAGTCATTCTTCTAAACAAATTTTTAAAAAACAATTTTTTTTAAAGTCCCACGTGGCTCACTTATGTTGCACTTCTGTTTCAGTGGCAAGAGCACTTGTTCTAATTCAGAGCATTCAGGATTTTCAAGTAGTTTAGTCAGACTTTTATATTTGAACTAAAATAAATAGGCATATGGCAAGTGGAAGAACATGTAATCACTCTGCCGCCTCAAAATTCTTTTGAGGTCAAGAATTTGAAAACAGGAACCTATAGTGCGGCTTGTGAACACAATAGGAACAGCTGGTGCTCAGCACTTTTGAAAATGAGGTCACTTTATTCTTGGTTGAAATGTGCAAAATGGGTCATCTGGGCATAGGCTTAAGACAAAGGCTAAGCACGTGGCCACTTGTAACCAGGTTGTCCACATTTCCAGAACTAGTTGGTTAAAAGGATTCAGCTAAACAAGGAAATGCTGGGCTGGGTCTGCATTTTCCCCCAACTTTTGGAAGCGTAGCTCTCACTGGGGAAATAAATCACTGCCATATAGTTGCAAAGATCTGCTCATCCTGAGGATGACATCATCCATATTTTCCACAGTCACCCCTCCCGCTCGTGCCTTTCTGCTCATCCTTCGCATAACCTACTTTAGGAGACACTGCTCTATTGTACAGACCTTGGGAACGCTGCCTCTCCACCAGTCTCAGCCCTGGGACCTCCATGGTCCTGCCAGCAAAACAAAGGAGGAAATCCCAAACATGCACAAAACCCATAGCATCATCAGCAAAATCTAAAGATGCATTAAGAAAGATAACAAGAACTCTTTGACTCTTGAGTTTTCATGAAGTATTCTGTTCAAAACATATGTAAGTGGATAGCATTGAGGCCCAGATTCAGCACTTCTGGTTAACTGAGCTGCTGTTGCTGACACATCCAAGGTGGTGGTAGGAGTCACAGCGTACAGGTGTATCTGAGTTTGCAAATGTGAGACCCAGTACCGATTGCCGTAGACTCTTGCATCAGAAGTTTAGCGTGAGAACTGATACGTATTTTCAATAGGAGTGTGCAGGTCTTGGATTCCAGGCCCTGCCTCCAGTCATCCCAGTAGCCTGTACAAATTGGCATCCAACTCAACACTGTGAGGATCAAGATCATCGGAAGATTCAGATTGGAAGGGATCTCAGGTGATTCTATTCCAGAATACAAGCCGTTCCTCTCAAGTGGAGTTGAATATTTGTGCACAAATAATGTTTTATGAATTCAAGTAGATTCTGTTGATTGAGTTGGGGAATAGTGCATACAAATCACACTGGCCTTAAGCGAGAACTCGAAGCCCATGCTAAAATAGACTGCACCCCTAATTCAAGGACTACCCATTGTTCTCATTAATGATCTGAGAAGTATATTTTGTTAATCTAGACCTATGTTATGCCACTTCATGCTTTAATTGCAAAAATACTGATTTTTTTTTTAATTACATAATATTTCTGTATCATTGTTCTCATTTTCTGTGCAGTTTTGTGACCAGTTGATGGAATAACCCAAGAAAGTGCTGACATTACCAACAATAAAGAAAGCAGCAGGAAAAAACCTTGTTCTTGGATCCCTGTGCATTTTGCCTCCTGCGGTGGAGCTGTGCTAGAGTTAGCCAGGGCTGCATCTCGTAGCTAGCACCAGATTTCACATGTGCCCATTTGAATGTTTCTCATTATTTTATTGTTATCGTAAATTTAATTTGCTGAGGCAGGCCTGGTGATTGCCTTCATACAAGTGAGGTAGTTTACCTGTCTAAACCAAGCTTACATTTTGAGTAGTTTTTAACAAGAGCTGTCAAAAAGTGCGTGGAGGGGGATGATGAAATGGTGATAGCAGCAGTGCAGTGAATTCTGGACTGGAGAAGCAGAGTGCAAGGAGGCAGCTCCGTAGCTGGCAAAGTGCAGCCAGGGATGATCTGGGATATCAGCACACATTGTCACACAACAATGTGTTGCCTGTCCGATGTGTTTGTTGTAGGTTTGGTTTTGAAAAGTGTTTCTCTTCCATCGAAGAAACTTTAATTGAACTATATATATATGCTGTGAAAGTATTCAGTGGGAACTAAGTAGTTAGTATGAAGATGCGTAATGGGTTGAGGTGGGTTTTTTTCTCCCTACCACAAGGTGTTGGATACCTTTCAGCAGTCAGAAATACTATCTTGCGGTACCACGTGGCTTTACTACTTTCAGTTTCAGCGGTAGAGGAAAGCAATTGAAAAGCGAAGCCTAAGATTCCCACAGCGTCTTTCTGTTTCCGGGGTCTGCCTGGGATGAATCGCTGCACTGGAGAGTGATTAATCACGGGCTGGGAGATGGAACACGGGTGATGGGCACAGCAGACAGAAGTGAAATTGTCTGCTGGGTGCCCAGATGAATGGGCTGTGTCTGGAGGGAGCAGTGGCGGTGGTGTCTGTCTTGTTTTCGTGTCGTGAATTGTGTCTCCCTTTTGACTCCATCCCGAGTTCTAGTAGATGGTTTTCAGGTCACGTGGGAGACTGCTGCAGCTTTTGAAATTACTCTAAGTGATTCTTGCTTTGCAGGAAAGGTATTTAAAGGCCAACAGCAGTATTTACTAGTCATTCTGCAATGCATTTTGTATTTAATTTCATCCTCAGTTGAAACTGTTGCTGACTAATAAATATAACAGTCTGTAAGTTACCTCTCTGGGATTTCACATGTAGTCATTTCCGTCCTTGCAGGAGTTGTGAGATGAAGAAACTGTACGGTGTGGGTTCCATTTAGAAAAGAACCATTTCTGGCATCCCTGCAGTATCTTTTACATGAGCGTGTTTTTCTTTCTTACTCAGAGCTGAAAGTTTTGTGCCTGTGTTATATGGATAAAACTATTTGTGTGCCCTGTAATCATGCAGCAGTGATTTTGGAACTTTATATTGTGTTGTACCCTTCCCTTGAAGTGGGTAGTTTTCTTTTCAACTCTCCGCACAGCCAAGACTTGAAAGCAACCCTCCATCAAAGTGTAAATATCAATACAGGGAGGTTGCAAGCCAGTTCTAGTTGTGCTTTAAATATACTCACGGAGAACATTTAGACTGCACGTGTCCCCTTAATGTGGAGCAAAAGGAATAGTGGGGCAGCTCTTTAAGCCCCAGTCTGCCCGGAGGAAAACCATCCTCAGTGCAGAGACTGGAAAGCAATTTTATGGAAGCCTTTAGGGGTCAATGCACAAGCCCTAAGTAGGGGGATTATTGGGGAAAAAATAAGGTATATTCCTGGGGTGACACTAACGCATGCTGTGGAGTTTCAGGGAGAGGGTTGTAATCAAACCCCACTGAGACCACAGGGTGACGGGGGAAGCCCAAAGGGGATTCAAAGTTGCCTTCTCCAGGCTTGGCGTTCTCAGGTAGGCAGCAACAAGAGGAGCATAACCTAGTGTGCTAGATGTCTTTTCTGCAACAAGAGAAGTCCCCTGGATTGTAATTTTAGACATTTTAAACATAAATCAAACCACCACCTTGTCCACTGATTCTGTCCAAGTCAAACTCCAGGCTCTTTGCTTCCTTACGTACCTGAGGCTGCGTAACAGCTCTGGTGTCTTCCCTGTGAAATGCAGTATTGCAGCTTAATGCTGGGTGAGGTGTCAAACCCCTTGATTTAAACAACGTGCAGGGTGGAATTAGCTTTGTCTGCAATATTCTAGTTTTAGCTGCCTTAAGAAATGGTGCTGAACGTTATTACCTGTGCTGAAGTCTTTCTCGCCTGCTCCAAGCCTCCCCCACCCACTCAACACATCATCTGTAGAAGAAAAGTGTATTCACAAGTAATGCATATTTGCATCTAGGTATATATATCACAAATATTTTCTTTTAAACTTATCTGTGCTTGTTCTGTTCTGTACCAGTTAGTTTATTTCAATCCAGAGTACTGAACACTGTCTGCGTCTGCTTTGTTAGCTTTTTGTAGTGTTTTTACATTTTTAAGTGAAAGCTGTGGGGGCCTATATAGATTCTTTGTGATGCATATGAGCACATTAGACTCCATGAGTCTTGCTTAATTGTTTTTTGTCTGTCTTTAGATTTTATTTTTTTTTTTGCTATGGGTTAAATCACATACATGGTGCTTTTGTTTTGGTTCTGTGGACTGATGACTCCCAAACTCTGAGACCCTTTGTGGTTTTCCTGGGAACGTTGTAATTATGAGTACTTACATGAATACATAATTTTTACAAGCATTTAATGTGCTTTGTATCTGAGCAAAATTCTGTTGAAATGTTCTTGGAGATCAAGCACAATGTTTAATATTTATATGCTATAATGGATTTTCATTCTTATTTCATTCAATTAACACATTTTTGCTGAATAGTAGTACTGAGGTCTTCGAATATTTGGTGTCAGATACTTTTGTCTCGGTGTTTTTTCAAGAGTATTTTGGCCAACAAACTTGAGCCTTTGCTGTTTTAAATAACTTTTCACAGTAACTTGTAGTTCTGTCTCATGTTGTGAAAATACTCAGTTGATCGATTCTGAAGGGAAACGGGAAGGATCTGAGGAGACTTCTTAGGACCTATAATGATGGTGTGAAATTTTGGTTTAGCCTGACCTCTGCTGGGTAAGTCTTGGACTTGACCCTTCCTCTCTATCCCAACCCAACTCAGCTCTCCCTTTCTATTGCCAATGACCTGCCCGTGACCAGAAATTCAAGTCTTGGCTCTGCAAGCACAGAAACTTCACCAAATTTCACATGCCTGGTGTGCAGCTGAAGGAAAATGCTGATTTATTCATATCGTAATTATTTATTTGGTTTTCAATTGAATACCCGTTGTGCTGGGCACTGAAAATAAAGGATTGTAAATGCGGTAAAGCCATAGGCTCTAAACAATGTACTCAAAGAGAAGTAAGATACAAAAAAAGAGGGAGATGGAAAATATATGCAGTTAAATATTATCCTGTATTTTATACTGCCAGTAAATTCTGTTTGTGAAATAATAATGCAGCAAAGAAGAATCCAGATTATTAACTATAGTTTGCAAGAGAGAACTCACTTTGGAATTTGGGGAGTGTGGAATAAATCATCCTGTGGGAGCTTTTATTCCCTTTTTTGCAGCAGAGTCGTTACCTTCCCTATCCTTGCAGTTATGTGCAGAGCAGCAGAGTTAAAAACAGCATCCATAAATGGTGCATATCCCAAATTCATTTTTGTTTAAAAAATATCAATGAGAAAAAAGAAGGAAAAAAAAAAAAGAGGAGTGATTCTTAACCTTCTGATGATGGTCTGATGATGAGAATGTGTGAGAGTATGTATATAAATGGAGAAAACTGGTAACGTAAACAGAGCCCTCCACTCTGAAGTGAATAGTTCTGTAAAGATGTAGGATATTCTGTAAGCATTTAGGTCACCTCTCTCTAGTGGATTGATGTTAATCTCTGTTTTCCCAAGATGTTGAGAAAGCAGAAGGCAAAATCAGGGAATTGCCTCCTGGTCTCCAAATAGGTGGCTACCAGAATAGCCAGAACTGTCCTGGCACGGCGGCTGGTGGAGTCCTCTGCAATGTCTGCAAGGCTGGACTGGGGACGCTCGACACGGCTGGGTTACAGACCTGCTACCTGTCATCACTGGGGCTGGGAAAAGGGGGGGGGGGGAAAGGGGAATGTGGGGTACCGTATTCTCACATGTCAGCTTGGCTCGAGTGAGCAGCGCTGCGAGCGGAATGGTGCACATATGCTCTTGTGGCACACGTTCCATATGGATCGCCGCGCGAGGTGATGGGGACGTCAGTGATACTTGTTTTATGGGGTTTTAAGGAACTTTGAGAACTTGTTAAAAGCTGTGACTCTAACTTGCTGATCTTTTCTTTCTTTTCTGAGCACTGACACCCATAGTCTGTGAAACTAACCCAATTTGTTAATCAGCCAAAGAACTGGAAGGAAAAAAAAAAGATAAAACTTTTGAGGTCATTTTAGCTGCTTGTGCTCAGTTGTATTGTGCTTTAAATATGTAAAATAAAGGATAGTCCTATTGCATGGGAAAACAGGGCTTCTCATTTCTAACTGAGCTTGTTCCTCATGTGGGGGATACCGGCCCTGGTATGAGGAAGACAGGGTTTGTGGAGGCAAAGTATAAAAGCTGGTTATGTATTCATGGGAGGCGTTATTTGTTGCCGGTGTAACTGAATGTGTATCAAGAAGTGGAGGAGATTGGTAACCCATGGAGGCAACCACTGGAAAATTAATCTACCTGGGGTCTCATAAACTGTCTTGAGCTGCTTCTTAATGAAGAGTTCTCGTGTGATACATGCCTAGACTGGGAGAGATTATGGGTGGATATTAACAGGATGTTGAGCTAATCGCTGACACAGAGCTGGTTCCCATTCTTTCTTCACTTTGAACCTTAATTACATCCTGAGAATGGAGAGTGAACCAAGGAAGAAAAAAACCACCCCAAACCAACCAAACCAAAAAACCACTCCCACCCAAAACAGAGTTCTTGGGAATCAATTTTTGAATAGCAGGTCCTGGGGATGAAGTGAGGGAGCTACTGCCTGGAAAGTATTCTGATTTCTGCAGTAACCTGGGTAGAAATCCTTCTCTACACCAGGTTAGAAGTGCTGAACAACAATTGTAGACTGTGGATTCCAACTTACTTCCAGTCCTGCCATCCCTCAGGCCAGCAGCCTGGCTCCGTATTCAAATACATGCTTGGAAAAGTTGTTCAGGATGCTCAGCCTGTTTCGAGGTGCAGCCAGCCTAGGGCTTCTGCCATGGCTTTCATGCACCATCCCCAAAGGGCCAACCCCTTCATTTCCCATGGTCAGGTAAAGAGCTTGTTGGTTCTGTCTCTTTGGTCTTCAGTAGGGGACCAAAGGAGTAGTGAGTTTGGTCTTCATTGGGACCGTTGTGCTGATGTTGTTTGCTTAGATCTCCCCCAATTCTAGGCTTGTCCAGTTTTTCTTTGAAGGAAAAGCATTTTCCAGACACCTTCTTCTTCAAATGCCAGGGCTTTGTATCAGATGGCATCACCATCTACTGGGAACCCCTTCAGAATAAATATTTCTCTCTCACTTTCGCCTTTACACCTTTTTTTTTTTTTTTTGTCTTCTAGCTTACATTGTAAAAAAATTACATCTATTTCCCTAATGCTGTAGATGTTTTTTCTCTCAGGAATTTAAAAACTGCCACTTTGTCTCCTTTTTTCTCTTTCATAACTCTTCAGACCTCTCTTTCCCCTCTCCCTTTCTTCATCTCCTCTCATTCTGGAAAAGTATTTCCTCTTTTGCTTCCCCCCCATCACCATTAGCCCCCCCCCCCCCCAGTCCTTTCAGGCAGGATAGAGTACATTTCTAATCACCCGTACTTTTTATCTTCTTTCTGAATCTTAAGCAAAGCCTGTCTGATCTCTGTGTGTGTTCTGGAGCAGAACACACCAGGATCGGGACAGGGTGAGGCTGAAAGCAAAATCACTGGAGCAACGGTTGAGAGTCGTCTTGAAAGCAAGAAGTTAACTTTGTGATTCATTATCTTCTTACCAGAGCTAGAAAGTTCTCTCTGTGTTTGTACGTTTAAAGTGCTTGCATTTTGAATGAGCTCAGGAGGTTTATTTGAAGAGGTAAGGTACTGGGATGGGAGTCTTAAGTGCATTGTTCAAGCACATTTATGTGTTTTGGAGTCTGGCATTTGTCACATCAAAACATTTAAATTGTTCTCTGTGTTTTTTTTCTTTTCTCTCTTTTTAAGGGGGGTGCAGGGGGAACAGTCAGAGAATCAGGATAATGGCTTTAACAAACGGAAATAGTTTGTGTGAATAACTCGACTAGCAGCTCCTCATTCAGGCATAATTAGAAACACATTTTAAATCACTTTCACCCATAGAGTTTTGTGTGCATCCTTTGGGTTTGTAATAGAAGGCGGCACAAAATAAACTCCCAAGATGAGAGATTCTCTTCTGAAGAGGTTGTGTGGCTTCATCCAGGGTATTCCTGAAAGATCATAATTTTTTAAATTTTTTTCCCCACGTGCTCAGAATCTACCTGTATTTTTGTGGTAGCTCTCCACAAGGCATGAGATCCAGTTAGATAAAGTAGAAATCCAGGATGAAGTTTCTAGCTGAAATCCTTTTCTGCCTCTTAAAGTTGAGCTGGGTCTTAGTTTACTGCATTTCAAGAAGTTGGTGCTACTTTTTAATGGACATTTTATTTTTTTTCAGCCTATAGCTGGTTAATGAATAGCCCTGACTATTACAAGAGTGATGCATCCAATACAACAGAGGCATAGGGGCATTCCCAGTGGTATGTCTGCCTTGTTGAGATGCTACCCATCACTAAATTGCCATTTAAAACAGCTGGCGTTAGGTGCTCATCTTTGTGAGAGGCAATAAGAATGTGATAGGACTTTCTCGTTTACAACTTGGTAATAGATAATTAATTAAAAATGTTGCTCTTAAAGATCTGGGCTTCAATAAGAGACAGGGTAAAGACTGGCAAATAATCTCCATTCCTGACCACAGAGCTCAGGCATAAGATCACAGAGATGACAGACAAATACCTGAATGGTTTCAAGAACCTGCCCACCAGTTAGATCGTCTTTTCACAATGCTTGTTTATTAATGCTCTTTGATATGTTCACTAGCAGTGAGAAAATGCCAGTTTTTGTGGGCTTTGAGCATTGATGAGCTTTAAGGCAAAACCACAGCAGGTCTTTAAAAGAGTCTTGGGAGTTTTTTCCCATGCAGCAACCAAAACTTGTTTTACCAGAGTATTTTTATATGCATTAGAAATTGGTGACGCAGAATGTTTTCATGCTATGATTTGCTTGCTTACAGAAAGGTTACCCTTTTTCATCCCTTGAACATCAAAGTAGGAACAAACTGAGGGCTGGGAGTCCTTTTCCTACAGAAATGCTTGGTTAGACACTCCAAATCTTACTCCCAGGAGCAAATTGTCTGCTCCTGAGACTCCCGCCTCACTCGCTTGAGTTGCTTCATCTGCAGCCTTGTACCAGGTCCCAGCCTGACCTGAAAAACCCTGCTGGCTCCACATTCTTCCAGTGGGATCATGCTTTTCCAGCAGCAAGCCCAGGCTGCTGAGCTTGACAGTGTCCTTCTGAAGCTGATAAGCAACTCGCAAGGAGGGGGAGGATGAAATCATGCTCTAGACAACATCGCCGTTCTGGTTCCTGTGCTTGGGGCTTCTCTTTATCACTTCAGAATCAAGATTTGAAATTAAAAATAAACATTTCCAAAGCAGTCCTGCTGCCCTGCAGGGGTTTGTCTTAATGCTTGCTCCTTTGTAGCCTGGCTTCGAGGTATTCAGATGCTTCTCCAGCCAACACTGTTCCCACAGCTGCCTTCTGGAAGGGGCCTGAACCTGAAGACACGTGTGTTTGGGGTCTTTTGAGTCCCACCTCTGGCTACTGCTGCAGTTCTTGTTGGAATTTTCTGTTTGCTGAAAATGTGCAGTTTTCTGGGTGACACATCTCCCCCAGTGTCCTTGCTGCCGATTCTGTCTAAACATATAGCTTGGCATAAAGATGGTGAACTTCTGTGATGCAAAATCAGGTGTTTTTTAAGGTTTATGTTTTAGATGAGAAGAAGAATTATTGTGACAGTCATTTACATTAGAAGCTGAATAAGCCTTTGGAAATAATCTGTTCTGTAGTTTATCAGCTGTTTCCTTCCTTTTGGTTTCTTTTCAGTTTGTTTTCTCTGTGAGTGTGATGGATAAGATCTCAGACTTAAACATTTCTTCAAGCTTTTCTTTTTTCTTTTTTTTTTGCATGCATGAAGTACTTAATGCCCTCAATCTGCATGAAAATGTTTTGTATATAACTCTGAAAGCTCCCTTAGGACTGTAGACTTTTTTTAAAATGGAACAATTTAAACATTTTCCACACAAATGGGCACTTGGGGCAAATGTCATTATAAAAATTGTAAGCATATTTGATAGATAATTTCACTGATTTTTGGTGTGGTTTTTATTTATCCTTTAAGACCTGCATCTCCAGTCACAGTCGAAATTACAAGTCAAAGAGAGTCAGCATGATTTCTGCTACTGGCAGAGAAGTAAGGAGTTTATAAGGCTGAGAAGTTAGATGTTAATAAGAAAGAGGAACAATAGACAGTCTCCTGCTTCAGTCAACATGGTGCAGGTGTTGAGGCTGATGTAATGGTGTTGCTGCTTTCCTACTCTGGCGTGTACATACATATTTATAAACACATGCAAATCAATCAAGTACTGTGTTCGCAAGATAAATTAGCAAAACAGGGACTGAGATACAGAACAAGGCAAAATCAAGGTTTTTTTCAAGTTCAAATCCTGCTCAGACTGAATGAAAGTTTTCATTTGAAACTAATGTGTTAAGGTTCTCAAGTTTTGCATGAGGAAATACATGATACTGGATATTCTTGTAAGGACATATGTTGAAACTCACATTGTAAAACTTGAGGCTTACATAGTAGACAGAAGTTCTATTTTGTGGAGGTTTTCAGAATCTAAGGAAATTGTTTTCTGATTTGAAACAGAGCTCCAAAGTAGTCAAATTTCACATGGAAGAAAATCCTAAACCCAATATTTTTACATCAGATGAAATACTTAATTCCAGCAGGATCTGGCTGTTTTGTTTCAAAATTGACTGTTTAAATGTTTTAAACATTGCTCTACCTAATGCAGACTTTCAGAACAAAATAATTTGAAGGGAGAGAAAGAAACACTTCATGTAGGAATGCAGTAACAGGATGTTCTGACATTTGTCAAAATATTTTTCCCTTACTCCAGAATTAATATTTCACAATATCAGTGTGGTTTTCTGATACATTTTAGTATTAGTGGAATTGTATTCTATACAGTAGGTCATATAGTAGTAGGTAGTAGTATAGGTCGTAGTAGTCACACAGTAGCCATTCTGTGTGACTGTGTCATCTGTCTTTTGGGGAGATACTCCAGCAGCGAGTGGACAAATGCAGGATTCTGCCGGTCTTCTCCTGCATGTTTTCCATTCCATCAGAATGATTGATATCTGATGTCTAGTAGACCATATTCCTTGGTAAACTCAGTTATTGCTGGTGATGGTTTTTAACAGATCCTTGATACTACTGATGAAAATGGGTACATGCTGTCTCTGTCAGAACAGCACTATATTTAACCACATTCTTGGAATATGTGCTTGCTACTTATATCCTTGTTTATTCCAGCTACATGTCCTTACTTTGTTGAAGTCTCAATGGACTGTTGGATATGACAAACTATACTTGCTTTTGGAAAACTTGCCCTTTGTAGATAAAACCAGTGCTGATAGACCCAACCCCAGATGTCGTTAAAATGGATGGAATTTAGTAAGCTTTTTTAAAGCCTTTTGAAAATTCCAGCTCTCATACAGACTTGCAGGATAGTAACTGTGTTTGTCATTTCTGTAGTGAGTGGCTGTATTGTATCACAATGCATTTTCATGATAACTGAACAGTTCTTACATATAACTAGTGGCCCCCAGAGCAGGAGGTCCTGCTTCTCCTTACCTGCATTGACCGTGGGCCACTGCCTCTTACTTTGGGCCTTCTCAGTCCTAACAGGGCACCCAGTCAAGATCTGGCATCAAATATTCAGGGTTTTTTGGCAAAATTGGCCTTCTGCTGGGTTAGCGCCCTAAACTGACTCATGGGGGAGGATCAACCATAAATGGTGGGGTGGGCGAGGAGAGCAATGATTAGCCTTCAGATTGGTTAAGTCTATTAAGCAGTTAGGCATCTATGAATGCTTTGACAAACGATGACTTGCCTGTGTAAGGGCTTCCAGCTTCCTATGAACAAAGGGGAAAGACCACAAAATATCACCGGCATGGTGATGGATTCCTCATGCCATCTGAAGCAGCAGTGATGGTGTCCAGTCAAGAGCATTTTCAGTATTAGCCTAGAGGATCTAACTGAAAATAGTTGTTAGTGATGGCTTCGTTTTCTGCTGTAGGTCAGGCTGGGTTGGTTTGGTCTTTTTGAGGCTTACCCAAATGTACCCATTGGTACTGTGGCTGAACGAGCGCCGAGTGCAGTGAGCTGATTTTGAGCACACAGCTCAGATTTGGTTTCTCCAGAGCTGTGGAAGAGAGTTTGGTTCTGGTTCTGCTGCCAGCTTAGAGCTTTTGCCTGTTAAAAGCACCTGATTTCCTTGTAGGGCTTAAAGCACAGACAAGACCATGTGATTTCTAATGTATGCATCTGACAAGAGTATTTCAAGGGCAATATGGGTACGTATGGTGTTTTTTATTGCCTGTTTAACCCTCTCCATGATAATTGAAAGATTTCTGGCATGGGAGAGACCATTTTGCATAAACTGCTCAGTAAGGTTTTCCAGATGCTTAGATTTCCAAATAATAATTAAAAAAAAAAAAAGTCTAAAAGGGCCTAACATATGGCTAGAATATGCTGAGTACTAAGCATGCCTTCATTTGGTATAATCAGCTCTGTTAACAGGAGCAGTGTAGCTGCTGCACCACAGCATTCAACACAAACTCCAAAAGCTATTTGAATGTCAGGGAGTTACCCCAAATAAAGCTGGCCCAGGCACATTTCCATCAGTCCCAGTCACAGTACCACAAATGTGTCAGGTAATTTTACATCATCTTGACCACCCCTTGCTTTTGAATGAAAGCTGTTTTCCTGGTGCTATTTAAGGAATCCTGATACTTAGCCCACAGGAATTAGGTGTGCTGGACCTGTCCTGGAGCTTTTTCTGGTGGCTGGAAAAACCCAGGTGTGCTCTTTGAGGATCTCCTCCTGGAGTTATTGCCGGTCAGTGCAGGTCCTCAAATTTGGTTCTTGCTGTAACTAATTTGCTTGATGATTATCTGTTAGTTCAGTTCAGGTTGACATTTTTGAACCTACATCTGAAGAGAGGTGGGAAGTTGGAACAAACTGAGTGCCTGCCCTAGTTTAATCCTTGCCATCATCTTTCCTTTTTAGCAGTGAAGGAGAAAAGAGCAAAAACATCCTGTAAGCTTCCAGCAAAAATCCAGAATTTTAGTATCTGGACAAATCCTATATGTGGAGGTAGTTAAATCATTCCAGGCTTCCAATTAACAGAAACTGTGTGGAGAAAGCTAACGAATCCTTTGCTTTCAGATACTGCAGAAATATATGAGCACCAGATTTTTCCATATTTTCTTTAAATACAAACAAGAGATGCCAATAGAAATGGTGGCTTTTCGTTGTAGAGTTATCATGCTTAAGCTAAAAGTTGTGGCACATCTTCTACAGATTGTGCAATTTGGTTGAGCAGTTGCTAGTTTAGCTGTAAGCTATTGTCAGTCATCTTGTCCTCCCTGGTTGTTTGCCAGGTTCCTCCTCCTGTACTTGAGGAAAAAGGCAATTGCAGATGTTTAATAACTGAAAGTACATGGTTGGTCCCAAAGCCAAATACTGAAACGGATAAAATCATTATGAGCCTCCCTTCCCCCCCCCCTTTTTTTTTCTTTTTTTCAAAGGAGCCTTTTAAATAGAAGTAATTGATAAGTATGTAAAGATGAAGATCACAAGGAGGAAGTGATCTCATGCTTCTATGGCCTCATAGATTGTATCTGAAGCATGTTGGCTCTGTCTGAACTAGGTTGTGAACTCCTTGGGGCAGGGCCAGTCTTCTTCCAGATCCTGTAAAAGCCAGACACCGCTGATATCACCTAGTAAAGAACCATTTCCTTGCACCCGACCTGTAGAGGAAGTGATGGGTTTCAGTGGCATTAGTGAAGTAAAGACAATTCCCAGCATTTAAAGGTCTCAAAGATTAATGGCAAACGGAGAAGCCAAAGCAATGCTATGAGAAATCAATGTATAGGCAAGAAAATGCTTTGGACACAATATGGTGGTATGCCTTTTTAAAAACCTTTGCACTGTCTTGGCTTTTAGCTTCTATGCTGAACCTTGGCATGGGATTTCCTGCATGCCAGAGGTTGCATGATCGTAGGAATCACCTGCTGTTGGTTTTTTTTTTTATACTGCTTGACATGAGGAAATTGGATTTATAGAGAGGTCTGGATTCCGGGTTGTTGGGGTTTTTTAACTCTTTCAGCTATTTGTCTGGTATGAAAGGGCTGTGCCAGTGATCTTGTGGATTGTGTGTGTGTTTTCAGTGTGTAGCTGCAGGGCTGGGGAGATCTTCACACTTGTGCTACTGTGCAGCGCTTCTCAGGCTTGCTTAGAGTGGTGGCAGTTGCCATTCAACATTGGTATCACTCTGCTGCATTACCTTCTTGATCTTTTTTTACCATTGCTCAAGCAGAAAGTTCCAATTTCTTTCAAGTTAGCCAGCTCCAGTAATGGGTTGCATGTCAAAGTCTGGAATAAAACCATTTGTGCAGCTTCCTTTAGTAATTCAAATGACGAGTGAGCTCATAAAGGGAAGAACATTAAAATTCAGGCTGAAACAGTGGTTAATTGGCTGCTAGTCCATTCTCAACTTCCCTCGTGCCTGAGCGCTGGAGGAGGATGAGGTCATGGTGCTGATTCTTGACCGCTGCCGACCTCCTGTGTCTTACCAGGGCTTGCATCAGCTGCATCCCAAACACCGAGTTACTGTGACACAAATACTGATTTAGCTTTCTCCTAAACATCCATTGGCGTGGTGTGGTTAGGCTGTACGTGTCACTGATTCCCGGGGGCCATGAGACACACCAGCCCTAAAAACCAAGGTGCCTGTTTACTCTTGTGAAGAAAACCTTCGGCCAAAGTTCAAAGCAAAGTTCAAATTCATAGCAAGGCACCTTTGTTACCCCGTGATTTTCCTTTATAAATGAATTCTCTTGGTTGCTTTTGATGCCTTTTTTTTTTTTTTAACACTATGTAGTCAGAATGTTGTTTGTGTTAGCTTTCAAAAGCTGTTTTGTTTTAGCTTTAGTTTGTTTTAGCTGTTCTGCAGCTTCAGTTTTCAGCTTGTGTGCGCTGATCACTGTTTTTACAAAGCATGTTTGAGTCATAGCAACTCCTGCATCTATTCAAGACATAGGTATTGGGTCTTTTTACCCTTCTTGTGGAAGAACATTTCCTTTAAGGTTGTCATTTTAGATGATAACTTCTTTTTAAAAGAGTGGAAAATTGGCCTAAGTTTCTGTAAAAATGTAGATTCTACTTCAGTAGCAGCCAGAGAGGAGTATTTTGCTGTGGTCCTTTGTTTTACCTTCTTAAAAAAAAACAAAACAACCCAACAACAAAACCTTTGCATCAATTATGAAGCCATGCTGAGTTTAAAAAGTCACATATAGTACTTGAATGGTTTATCCTTTGGAAAAAGGGAGGGTATTTGGTTGCAGTGACTGTTCAGACCCACTAATGATGACAGCAGCACACGTCCCATCATGCTGCTGCCCTCGGGAAGGCAAAGGGGTTTTTCCTGCCTTTACCCCTTCTTTTTTTTTAGAGTACCCACTTCAGGTGGGAAGGTTTCTCCTGAGGAGAAATTGCTGATACAGGACTTGGATGGAAATCTGCTTTACCGCCATGTAAAATCCCCAACCTTGAACGAAACCACAAAAAACCCCACAACCTCCAAAACACCCAGTCAATAATAATTTATTTTTTATTTTTGTTTCTGAGCTTTACGTGGCTTGGATCCGGTGTGTGTGTCTGGTGGGAACAGGTCCCGCGTCCAAAATGGTGGGGAGGGGGCCTTTGCTGAAGCAAAATGCCCCCCTCCCCCTCGGTTTGGGGTGAAAACGTGAAAACGCATCGTGCAAAGGTGGGGGAAACCTCGCACCTTCGAACTTGTAGGTGAATGGTTGTTTCTCTTCCTTGTTTTGGGGGGCCCTGAAGCGTTGCAGGCTTGTGAGGGGAGATGCTGGGGACAGGGCCGCGCACGCTGCCGCCACGCGTTGCCATGGCGACGGGCTGGGGTCCGTGTCTCCCCCCCACCCCATTTCCCCGCGCGGTGCATGCTGGGGCGGGGCGGGGCGGCCGCGCCTCAGCGCCGCCGGGAGGTACCGCCGCTGAGGTACCGCGTCGCCGCGCCGGGCCGGGGGAGCGTTTCTCCCCCCTCGTTTGATTTCATTACCCGTTCTGCCGCACCATAAAAGCTCCGTCGGCAGCGTGGGGAGCCGGGGGGTTGCGTTGAGCCGAGCAGTGTCGGTTGGCGCGGCCGGCGGGCGGGCCGGTTGTACCGGCGGGGCTGCTTACTCTCCGCCCCGGGGAACAGAATGGTGCCTTGCCTTTGTATTCGGGCTTAGCTGGGGGCGTGCTGGCGGTTGAGCGTGCGCTGTGCTCTAGCAAGAGGCTAAATATGTTGCCGGTTTGGTACAGGCCGTGTGTTTCTCATCCCGGCAGGTTTAAAGGGACGGCCCCGGTCAGGCCCGGCCGCGGCCCGTTTGAAGGCCGTAGTGTCTGCAGGCCTAGAAAGCTGTAGGGGCTAGTGGCAGAGCGAGTAAAGCTGGTGCATCTGAGCACTTCCTTGGAGATCCTTGATTGCTGGTGCTGGAGGGCAAAGAAACAAATACGTTTTTTAAATGGGTTACCAAATTTCAAAGCATACTTAAAACACTGTGAAACGTCGCATGTTATTTCTTCTTAATGTTTTTAACAGTTGTCCAGCTGCAAAATAGAGATCTGAATTTTCCCAACTGGTGGGTGAGACTCCAGGTGAAGTCTTGGTCTTCTGCAAAGTTGTCCAATCACGGAATGGTTTGGGCTGGAAGGGACCTTAAAGACCATCCAGTTCCAACCCCCCTGCTCTGGGCAGGGACACCTCCCACCAGACCACGTTGCTCCAAGCCCCATCCAGCCTGGCCTTGAACCCCTCCAGGGATGGATGGGGCAGCCACAGCTTCTCTGGGCAACATGTTTTTCTTCCAATCCTTGAATGGAAATTGGCATTAGTGCCTACACTTATAATGCTGGAAGTCTCTCCTTCCAGCTCCAGTAAGCCTCAAGTAGGCCCTTACTCAAAATTTTCCTGAAGTTGCAAGATACTTTCTCACTGTATGACAGCTCAGCTTGCAAATTACAAACCAGGCTGTTTTAGGATTTTTAGATCTTAATCTTAAAATCTGGAACAGTCCCTGACAGATAAATTATGCATGCATGGTACACCTGATGTGTTGGACCTGCTGCATATATGAGATGAGTCTGTATGCATGCAGTAGCTGGTTTCCAGACATCAGGCAGCCTGAATTGCCAGGCATCTGGAAAAATGGGCAATGACTTCAAAAATATGGGAAAAGTGTTTTCATGTGCAAGCATGCATGGGCATAGGATTTCTGTGAATAACGTAGTAAGATTATTCTCATCTGGTATGGTCCTTCTTTGCATTCCTGCATCCTCTGATGGGCTATAGCTCCCTTTAAAAGCTGAAACCAAATTAATTTTTACTTTGTGCTCTGGATAGTTGCATGGAATATTCAATGGTTCCTTGAGGGGCCAGTAAACATTTTTTGGGTGATTGCATTTGTGCTATTCTTGATTTGCTCTAAGGTGGGAAGTGGAGAGGTAAAAGTTTTGGAAGAGTTTCAAACTGGTTCTGGAGTACTGTATTTTACAAAACTTTTAAACAGGGTATTCACTGGGGAGTAAACCCAGAAATTGCTGAAAATAATGAACCACTAAGAGTGTAATGAAATTATTTGTACAAGTGCTTTATTCTAACAGTAACAGTTTGTGGTAAAGTTTCATGTGACTGCAAGTATATTTTGCAGGGAAGGTTCTTCTAAATAATCACTGTTTCTTGCATTTTAAACAAGTATTTAAAGCACTGTAACTTACAATGCATATTTTTTTCAATCTTTCTTGGGAACATAGATTCTTGGTTTGGAATCATCTTTGCAAATCCTTTCCTAAACATGGGCTAAAGCAACATGTTTCCAGACTTCCTTTTCTATTTTTTTTCTTTTGTTCCTTTCTGGAACTTATTGCCAGCTTTTAACACTCGTGAACAAACTAACCAGCAGACACAATTTGAGGAGAGTGATCTGACTGCTGTCTCCACTTGCAAAATCAAATGACTGAGGAGTCAAAAGACATGGAAGTGGTTTCAGGATTAAGCTCCTTTGTAATAGCTCAAGAGGCAGCCTGCAGTTCACTTAGTTACTTGGGAGCTGTCAATGCCATATTTTATTTTACAGTATTACTGAAAAAAGGGTGCATGCCAGACAAAGACAGTTTACAACCCATTTATTTTCAGCATTCTCCTAATTTCCATTATTTGAAGTAAAACCCATCTTCCTGACAGACTGGCTTCTTAGTTCCCTTAATCCTGCAGCAAAGTGATAATCCTTTATTTGTGACCTCATAGGCTGTTGCTAAGGCGAATGCTGTGATATCACAAAGCCGGGACTGTGACTTCACTGTTGGTGGAAGACATAGCTGAAAGAGCCGGCCTGCACTCTGGAGGCCTGGGGAATTCATGGATTTCTGGTGTTTTGCAAGCACTTCCTAACGAGCAATATCTGGCAAACGAGCTTGAATAATGTCTGTCTGTGTGGGTGATGAATGATACAGTCAGAGGCTGCGTATGAGGGGAAAGCTTGAGGTGATTGTGTTTGTCAAGGTTACTCCTGCCCTTGAAAGAAGTTACGTTATCAGGAGGAGAATGTCACTGGGAAATTACACAAAGCTTTCGCATCCTCAGTCTCCAAAGAGATCATGAGGAAATGACTCTGAATCCTGGAATTATTTTCTCTAAAACCAAGAACTCTTTACTCTGCATCTCTCTTTTCTTCAACTTAAGAATATAATTTTGCAAACCCCAAACTTTTCTTGGAAGCACTAATTACATCAAAACTTTCATCACAAGGCATGAAATATGTAAATCACATTCAAATCTTTATGCCCGAAAGTAAATTTTTAGGCTCTTATTTATAAAAGGAAGCACGGAGATGCGTAACTTTAGGCCAAGGCTTTCAGATACTCCCAAATAGCTTATGTACATGGATTCTTCTCATGTTCAAGTCTGTGCTTTTATGCCATCTTCCAGAAATGAGTGCCTAAAATTAGGCTCCTAAGTCCTGCTTTTCAGAAGTACAGAGAGTACAGCAGCACTCAATGGAGATAAAGGGAAGTGCAAATCTGCATCAGTTTTGAAACTCAAGCTGTGAACTATTAGAAACAACATATGGCAATAGGAACCAAATTTGGCTCCTTTAATATCTCTGCCTTTCACCATAACAGGAAGTTTTTAGAGGAATAGTACTTCCAACTCCAAATGTCAGTGGTTCTCTACCCTTGAAGACTGAAGGTATCAGAACCTGGAAAAAATATTACTAAAAGTAAAGAGTAATTTCTTTGTTTGGACATTTACTTTTTGAATACCTTAGGGAGCATATGATTGAACAACAGGAAGACATATTTTTGCCTCTAATAAAATTTTATTTTTACTATTGACTTTTCTGCTTTTAATTTTCACTTTTTTAATGTGTGATATGAAACGTCATGCGGAAGAATTTAGCAGGATTATGCATGTACAACTGCCCCCCGTTGATATAACTTTTGGAGGTTGTATAAAACAGGTTAAAAACCATGCTCTTACCCCAGAATAAATGGGGATTTACATAGATATAATTACACCAAGATAATTTTGGCAGTAAATTAGTCTTTTAGACCAAAGCCCTGAGTTTCCATCTTAACTCTGTTACACAGATGTTCCGCAGATTGTGTTCAGATAGTATCCCAAACTGGATACTGTGTCACAAATCTACGTTGCAGTGCTTCAATTAAGTGTAGCACTGGAATTAAAATAAAATACCAGAAGTTAAAAATATCACAAGCCTCACACAGAGGCTCTGCGGGCCACGCATGGCACACAGGATGCACTTTGGGCAGCTCTGTGTTTCTAAATTCTTGTGGATTACACCTTCTCTCTAGGAAACTACATGTGCATGTGTGTTTTGAAGAGTTTCTCCTAAAGCAGCAGAATACTTCTAAAGACAGTATTGGTGATGACATGCTTAACTGCTTTCACGTGTTTTGATTTAAAACTGCCCAAACCATTAACGTGCTCCCTCAGAGGAGTGATGTTGCATGTGTGCCTTATTAGTACACACAATGCTAATTTACTCTCAACTTTATTCACTCTCCTGTAAGCTCCCAGCCTTCCCCTAGCTTTGATCTTTCACCATATCAGCTTAGGAACAACCCTTTGGAGAACAAGTTAAATGTTTCTTTTTGAGCTGTTCTGCCTGTCCCAAACACTGGGAGGGTTTGTTCAGAGCCACTGGAGGAGGCAGGTTGCCTTGGCCAGAGCTGCTGGGGATGCTCCCTCTGCCGGGTGGCTGGCACTTGGGCTTAAGCTTTGTGCTGCAGCCCAAGATAAATTTATTCTTTTAGGCTTTTAATTGAGATTTTGAACAGAGGCTTTCATTGAATCCTTTGTGTGGCACAGGGTGAAGGTCAGCCGAGAAAACAAAACAAAGGCAAGCACCAAGTGGATGCAGAGCACGTGCAGATCGACCTTCTCAAAACAACTGTCCTTTTGTTCACCTCTGTCTTCACTGATACACCCAGCCGTTCCCACTTTGCTTATTCCAGCAGTCGTGTAGACCATTATATTTTCCTAGCTTTCCTGCAACTGGAGGTACTAATTTTATTTCTTACCATTTAGTTATCATTCCTGCTTCTGTTTAGCCCCACTAAGCATTTGGATTAACAAGTCTTTCATCGTTAACATCACATATGCTGCATCGCCTGCTTTAGGAATCAAACAAAAATAATCTCTTTCCTTGCATTTCCCTTTAACCTTTCTTGTGTTTTTTTCTTATATTGTTTCTTGTTTTTTTTCTCTTCAGTCTTCTGCTGCTGCAAATTCAATCGTCATAGCCTAGTTTTGTCTTTAAGTAGCCCCTACATTAGCTCTATAAACAGGCAGGAGGAACAGCAGAGGCTTCAAAAAATGCTTTTTAGGGCTACTGAGGTCCCCTGCAGTCCCAGCCTCCCAGAGTGGGTGGCCAGGTGAGGAGAGGGGCATGCACCATCCCCTTTACCATTTGCAATGCAGTGTTTGCTGATGATCAGAAATGCTTTTGAAGCAGATAGAGCCTTCTCAGGCTCAGGCTCTGACAGAGGCACTTTTCACCCTTCTCAAGAGGATTCATGTGCCCTTGGGCCCATGGGGTCTGGGTGAGTTAAAGCACTGCTTAGTGCTTTAATGAGCTACAATGAGTGTAGCTCATTGAAAGAATATGGCAATAACTGTAAACCCTTTTTTCTTATGGTCCAAAGTAAGGAATGGTAACATAATGACAAGATAATGAATGACGTTTTCTTTCTTTTTTTTTTTTTTTGGTATTTTAGTGTGTGTTGAGAAAATATTATCTTACTACGGCATAAAATGCAGTCATTTGGAGCTTAGATTTTTACATCCCCTACACTTTGATCTCAAAATTTTGTTAGACGTGGTTTTCTCTCTGTGTCCAGTGGTTACTTGCCAAATTTGTTCAAGAAGTTACCCCAAATCTCTCCATTTGCTACCCGTTTGGTTTAGTTCAATGTAAGTTGAGATCATGAGCAGCTCCTGAGATCATCTCAGGAACGTAGTGTTTGTATGCTAATTTAGGTCTCTCTATACTGAATTAGAGGGCAAAGATGCAACTATTTTTGTGTGCTCTCATCTTTCAGAAAACTGGGTCATAGCGACACTTGGGGAGCACAAGGACTCTTCCACGCTCTAGTGCTCTATAAACGCTTGGTGAAAGTCCAAGAGAAAAGTCTTGTCAAGCTGTGTTCAGAATACCGAGGAGAAAAAAGAAAAATGGTCAGTTCTGGTCCCTGGAAAGAGTTAACAGTATCCTGTGCAGCACAGATCAATACCAAATGTTTGGGGTTTAATAGCTATATTAGAAATCTGAGGGACGGAATGGATAATGAAGTGGTAACTCTATATATCAGATCACAGTTGTTCATTAAGGCTGCTGAGGAGGATTTCAGAAAGTCCTACTGGCAGCTGAGTGAAACAGCTGAGCAAGTCCGCAAAATAGTGACATCAACAACGCAGTGAACGACAAAATAGTGCTCAAATGTGTTAGGTTTCATACTGTTTTTTAGGAATGTGGTCTGCACGCTGCTGGAGTCAGTGGTGAGCATGTTAGATGAGTGGGGGTGTGTGTGTGTGTGGTATTTAAAAGCCTAATCATAAGACTGTAAATTAGGAGATATGTAAGAAGTCGCGCCATAGAGGTCCATCTGGGGAATTGATAATTTCATCCTTGCTTTGGATACCGCATTTGGTTTTATGACTCACGTACAGGGAGATTTTCAGATTGGAGTTAGGGAGGTGTTGTTTTGTAACAGTAGTAAAATGCCTGTTGTTGGTTTTGGTTTACTTCTTCCTGTAATAAAATGAGTGCTCAATAAAATTAAGAAGCAAAACCAGTGTGAAATGGACAGGAGAAACACATTTAATCTAGTGCGTTGTTTAATTATGGGAACCTCTGGTTCCAGGTACTGCCCTTTATTTGAGGATGTAGTTTTTGATTGCTGCATTTGCTGATAGTCGTATCAATTGGGAGAAAAAATGAAAATCCGCCAGTCCTTGAGGAATGTAAAAGAACTGTTTTTGTCTGGAACAAGGGCATTTCCCTTTCAGATGCAGTATATGCTCATGGCACTGTGTGCAGTTGGTTTTCTAGTGCTTCCTCTAAGATGCTTGACCAGCGTGAGAGAGGCAGCAGATCTGGTGAGTTGCCGAGCTGTTGTGCCACGGAATTGCCCGTTTTCCTGTCCTCACAACTCATCCCCACACAGGGGAAGTCGAAGGACAGAATTTGAAAGTATCTTGAGCCGTTGGGGGAAACGGCAGCCATTGCATCTACTCCACTCAGGTAAAGCATAGGGACAGAATATCCTGGTATAGCTCCTTCACGTGTTAGGGTGTAAAATATTTTGATTTCATGAGCATTAAAGTACATTTTCTTATATCTACTCCAACCATAGTGAAAGCTCTGCTTTCCAGCATAGAGAGAGAAAAAAAAAAAAAGACCCATTAAACTCTCAACTGCTAAGTCTTTGGAGTGTCTAACCTTTTCTTTTTAAAACCACTTTGGAACTATTTTAATTGATTCCATGCCTGGCCTTTTCATCAGTTCTCTCCTAGCCAGGAAAAACTGGGCTGTTAAAGGCTGCTGCAATACCATGGGACTTGTGTTCAGTGTTGCAGGTTCTTATTTTAACCTGAAGTTATCTGCCAGTCATCACTATTTGTTTGAAAAGCTGTAACCACCACGGTGTCACCTTTGGGGTGAAAATCCTTCCATGGTTGCAGCAGTCAATATAAATGAGAGAGGGGGCACTATGTCATTGAGTTGTTTTGCTAATCATCCCTTCACCTTTCAAGAATTTTAGCTGCTGACCAGACTCTTGCTGAAGGTTTGCTGCAGCATCCCCAACCGTGCTGAAAATGCATTCTGGCTAAACTGAAGAGGCCAGTGAAGAACATGTGGCCAAGACAGAATGATTGTTCTGTTTCAACAGCCATGTTCCTTGCTTTCAGGAGTGTTTGCAAAGGAGTATTTTTCTCTTTTTTAAATATCCACCCTAAAAGAAAACCTCTAGGTTTATCGTTGTCTTTTTTTTTCTTCTTTTGTTATTTTCATGTGTTCACTCTCTCTTGCCAAATCTCCTCTAGTGTCAGATTTTTTAAATGCGTCTATCTTTCCGTGCATTTACTGTTTGCTGCCAGAAAACAGGCAAGCTTTGTGTTTGAGGGGGTGGGGTGGTGGTGCTGTGGTCGATGACAATGTAGCTTTAACATTAATTGCATTAATTTAATAGTAGCAGGTTTCTATGCAAAAGAAAACCCCAACAAACCCTCCTCCCCTCCCAACCCATGGTCCTAGCTACAAAATCTGTTAGAGAATTCTTCTGTGTGGTTTAAAATATTGCACACTTTCAAGTGAGCTATAATTTAAAGAAGCCTCTTCTGGTAGTGGAATTCTAAAAAGACAATTGTTTTACCTACTGGGCTTTTGGGGGAGGGAGTTTTGTGTGTTGCTTTGTTTTTCTTGTTAGGACTGATGGGTTCATTCAAATGTTGTTTACTGGGTTGTTCTATCTATGGTTCTGTCCTGCATTAGGCAGCATTTACAGTATTGTTTGGTTTTAGTATATGTGACTCTTTTTAGTGTGTGATGTAGTGGGGATGCTTAAAAAATACATAACAAATAAGAATTGGATGGTCAAAGATCCTTAATCGTATCCATGGAATGAGATGTTAAAGTAAAATGGGCAAGATCATGGTCTTCAAACTCATTAGTTGCAGGCAGCAACTCAAAAAGGTATCTGGAACTGGTTGTTCAATTGTGGGGTGACAGTGACCCACCAATGTAGTACAGTTGCAAGTTTCAAAAACAAATTTAATTCGTATTTTATATATATAGGGTAAGGTGTTTCCACTAAAATGATGCAAATTTCAATTCCCTTGTACCTGACGTGGGTGAGAGGTTAACTGGAGCGCTACAGCAGGGTGCAGAATTCTGGTTGCTTTTTAAAGAAAAGTTATGTGTAAATTAGAATAAATGTAGAGGAGTCCCCTAGAAAGATTAAAGGGAGAGGAAGGACAGACATATGAAAAAAACGCTAAAAGAGTGTGGTTTTTTTTAGACCCTGTGGAATGAGGCCTGAAAGAGGAGAGGTGTATTCTCTGCAAAGACATTGGGGTATAAGCAGCAGGAGGGGAAAAGAAAACGAGTATTTAAGCTCCTAGACAACATTAGCACAAAAACAGATGGGCAGTACTTGTTGGGTTATTGCTGAATTTAATACCCTGATCATGTTCCCTCTTGTGTTTTCTTAAGAGATTTTTTTAAAGAACCATGAGAATTATTCAGGTAAGCCAAGTGGAACTCATTAGCATACTGCAAGTAAGTTGTTATTTGTGGAGCACTAATATGTCAAAATTTGTAGCAAGAAGAGATTTCCTAAATAAATAGAAGTGTAAGTTTGTATCTTTCTGATGTATCTTAGTCTGGTTTCTTCTGGGGCCACAGGGTTTACGGGCTGTGCTCCCAGTTGGATGTTTGGGCGCTTCCTGCTTTGTAAAGGTTGTTGTTGTAGAAGTAATGATAATGGTAGATGTTCCATATAGGCTCTGCAGCTACAGACTCCCAATGCAGAGTGCTGATGGTTTATTTTAGCCTCCGAAATTCAGGATGCCCTGAAACTGGTGCAGGCTAGTCTGAATTTTCTCATGCTCCTGATAACCTTCTTGGCATCTCTCGGCAGTATTCTTTTTTAACCTTTTTTTGTTCTCTGCCCCTCTATTTGAGCACATTCCTTTTCTCCTCTGGAGTTTCCCTCTGGTGATGGTGAAAGGGCTGTGGCAAAGGAAGGGAATCCCAGGCCCTGGCTCGGGAGGGCTCAAGGATGTCTGCAAGTTAATGTGGAGTTTCACAAAGGAGTCCGTTCAACTCCAACACAATGCATGTGCGAAGGAAGAAAATGGGATCTTTACATCATCTGCTTTCTCAGAGACCGGTCTCAGGCCGTGCTGTATTCTGTACTGGTCTATTCGGATGCACGTGCATGTGTGGAGTGACACAGAGAGAAGTATGTGGTGTGTTCGTGCCATACACCGTCAATAAGGCAGCTTTTGTTTCAGTATACCAACTTCTGTCATGTGCTGAGGGTGGGAGATGTGGGGTGGAGGAGCAGAGTTGCTGCCTTGATTGGCAAGTGCATGTGGCATTTTGGCTAGGCCTTCCTCCCTCGAGGTCACACTGCACTAACATCACTGGTGATGGCAGCACTGGTTTATCCATCAGCTTCAGCTCTTCTAGGCATTCCCATTGACACTGAGACCTGGGAGTCCTGGTGGATAACAGGAATACCATGAGCCAGCAATGTGCCCTTGTGGCCAAGAAGGCTGATGGCATCCTGGGTTGCATCAGGAAGAGTGTCACCAGCAGGTTGAGGGAGGGTATCCTGCCCCTCTGCTCTGCCCTGGAGAGGCCCCATCTGGAGTCCTGTGTCCAGTTCCGGGCATCCCGGTTCAAGAAGGACAGGGAACTGCTGGAGAGGGTACAGCAGAGGGCTACAAAGATAATGGCGGGCCTGGAGCATCTCTCTGATGAGGAAAGGCTGAGGGACTTGGGTCTTTTTAGTCTGGAGAAGAGAAGACTGAGGGGGAATCTGATCAATGCCTATAAATACTTAAGGGGTGGATGCCAAGAGGATGGGACCAGTGTTTTTTCACTGATGCCCAGTGACAGGACAAGAGAAAATTGGCACAAACTTGAATATAAGAAGTTCTACCTAAATATGAGGAGGAACTTCTTTCCTGTGAGGGTGGCAGAGCTCTGGAAGAGGCTGCTCAGAGAGGTGGTGGAGTCTCCTTCTCTGGAGACATTCAAAACCCACGTGGACACGTTCCTGTTCAACCTGCTCTAGGTGGATGTGCTCTGGCAGGGGGTTGGACTAGATGATCTCCAGAGGTCCCTTCCAGCCCCATATCATTCTGTGATTCTGTGATTTTCCGTGCTGCTGATTTCTCCTTTCGCTTTTGCTCTCTGCCATACTTGAGGTATCAGGCACTTTTTGCTGTTGTTAATTCTGATTAAAGGGGTGCGTAACGATGCTGTGAGCTGATGAATTTGTGTAAAGGCATACTTAGGTGCCTGTGAACACGAGATGTGTGCACATGTGTGCACACTCAGTGCATTCCAGACATCTCTGAGGCATCACAAGTGCAAGAAGAATTGTCTCACTCAAAGAGTGCAGTTGTGTTAGTCTGCTTAGAGAAGTCAGGCTGGTCCCCAGTATGTAACTTGGGTTCAAGTGCTAGAGAAATTTGTTAGAAAGGGTATTCGGGTCGTGGTTATTACCTTTATCTTTCTTCTGCCAGTATTTTAACACTGGTGATGGTAGCGTGGCGACTGCTGCAAGAACTTGTGCATGTGTGTGAAAGCACACACAAGCCCAGCTATTTAGCTTTGCATGAATGTTGTCTGGTGCAAAGGAAAAGCAGATTGCAGCTCTTTTTTTTTTTTTTTTATTTCAGTAGGTGCCTGCTGTAATTCACTTTTAAGCCCACAGACTTTTTTTTCTTCTTGGAATGAGTTTCGTTGCTGTGAAGTGGGTGTGGGCTTAGCAGACAAACAACCAGAATTTCCGCAGGATGATCCTGGGGGACCCAAACATCGTGAATGCCAAGTTGGATTCATTAGAGGCTTTGCGGCTGATCCTGCAGCCCCGGGGAAGGCAAAACTCCTGTAAAGCTGAAGGAAGATTTCCTGGAATGAGGCCTTTCAGGGAACACAGAAATTGATGACTGTGTGTATAGCAAAACCCCAGCTTTTAATGTTGACATCTTGGCTACTGTGTAACTGCAGGTGTAGCAAAGCACCCAGCTTACTTTAGGCTTTTTAATTAGACTATTTATAATACGGTTTTGCTGCATAACAGTCACCGTAGACCTGTAAACAAAAGTGATGTCTGTTAGTTGTGAAACCCAGTTATTTGCCTGTCCTCTTGAAACAGGGAGAGCTATTTTAGGTTGACTTTGACTCTTTCACTGCCAGGGTAGTTGTAAGGCCAGGGCTTGCAGCGTAAGAGGTGGTCACCTTTGTATTTAATTCAGTCCTGAACACCTGGTGGTGGTCATTTAGGGGAGAACCTAAGAGAACTGCCTGTTCCAGCACAGCACAGGTGAGCCCTGAAGTGCTGTATTTCAGGATTTTATGGATTAGGTGCCTACTGTTCTTCAAACCGTAAGAGTGCTTAAGATACAGGAACCTTTAAAGAAGTGCCTTGTGGCAGCACTCCTGTTTTGTTTGCCCCTCCATTTCCACATATCAATCTTCTTATTTTGATGACTAGATCATGACTGGAAATAGTTCTTTTGCAGTAAAGGTGATTTTAAATGTTTCCTTCTCTTAAAAGAGAATCCCCAAACAACTAAAAATGTTTCTCCGAAACAGCAGTGTGATGAGTTTCTCATCACGCACTGTTCCTACCTCTTCTTCTGTGTTTTCCTGATGCTTTAGCTTAGTGGTTTCTCACCAAGGAAAGGAAGACCTAGCGCTGGGAGTGAGATCCTGACACAGTGACCTCGTTCGGAGCGTTACCTTCTTTGTCAGCAGCAGCAGAAGCCGAAGCAGTTCCGCTGGCTCTGGGCACTTGGAGCAGTTTGACATTTTTCTGTCTGGCAAGGTTTCAGGGCTCACTTTGTTTTGAGCCCAAATGGTGACTGGGATGGTGAAAAATGAGCTTGCAGGAACTTGTTCACTTGCTTCTAATTTTTTGATAAACAGTTTGCGGCAGCACAACTTTGATCCAGTGTGCAGCAGAGCTGTTTGTTACGTGCAGGTCTGCAGCATTCATCGGGACTGACAAAGGGGAGTAAAGCTCTCTTTTTTTAATCAATAGAGTAAAAACTGGTAAGTGCCATGCTAAATAGTGAATAATTGAAGAAAATAATGCTCTGTGGAAGTGTGTGTGCGTGCGCAGGTATGTGTGTGCATTTGTGGGTTTGTGTAGTGGGGGGCTGTGTATTACATCAGGCAGATACGTTAAGGGTAAATTTTTTGTCTTGATTAGAGGGTTAAAGCTTTAACTTGTCTTTGCTAATGCATGTAAATAGCTTTCTTGTCCACTTAAGGAGGAGGCTGGCTTGTTATCCTGTACAATGCAGCTGGGCACTGTTCCAGAAGCAGAGGCACTTGATTTCAAAGACAAAGAAGCCAGCTCAGACGTAGGGAGAAAACCTGGAACGTTGCGCCGTGGATGATTTTTTTATTTTTTTATTTTTTTTCTAGAGCGATGACTCATTTCAGTTCACAAAGGATTCTGGGCAGGGTAGTGAGAAGTCAGGTTGGCTGATCCATTCCTATGACTTCACTTTGCAGAGAGAGCCAGGGAGAAGAGGAGTGACACTGCAGAATCCTGAGGCACTGCAGTGGAGAGGTGCTTTGCGAAGACTGTGAGTGCCTTTGGAACAGGGGGTGGTGTCAGAATGTGATTCCAGCTGTTCCGGTCCGTGGAATTAGGGCAAAAAGGAGAGAGATGTTTTCAAAACACTGTGTGGGAGTTATATTTGTAGTCCCCTTTAGATTCTCTGCCTCCACCTCCCCTGTCATTTCTTAACCATTTATTTCTTGTATTTCTGTGAGAATTGTGTGAGGTAGCATTCCTTTCAGTTGACCTGCATAGATGCTGCATTTTTAAAAATTTCCTGCTTCAAGAGGTGGGTGTTCAGCATATTACTGCCTAAAAGCATGCTTTGTTTTTCTTCTTTCAGGTCCTGTGGCACTGACCTATGCTGCAGCCAGCCAGCTCCCACAGTGATATAAAGCCCCAGTATGCACATTGTTGTTACAGCACAGCTACTCTGGATCCTGTACTGGAGCATGGAACCAGATCATAGGGGTTCAGGTAAGTCCCCCTTTTTTTAACATATTGTGTGCCAGGAATATAGACACAGACACTTATTAAAAGATGCATTTGAAAAATATTGTTTGAGGAAACACGTTCTAAAGCACACAATATATTAAAAAAACCCAAAACGATCCCACCCTCCTCCTTCCCAGGATAAACAATGCCATCAAAATCTCCTCGACTGAATCCTCTGGGAAAGTTCCGTGCTCCAGCAGAAACTTTTTATGATCCTAGTTGTAACATGTGCTGCGATATATCACTTTGGATCAGGAGGCAGCTGGCCACAGGACATGAACAAAGAAAAAGGAAATTTAAATCACAGGAAATGCGCGGGATTAATGCATGTAAGATAAGTTTTCTGGCTGTGGGCAATTTAGCACCTGTTCCTGAGAGTTAGTGGCACGCGGTGAACCTGGAGATCTTTTAGCTGGGTCCGAAGGATTAAAAAGGTCGGTTTACATGTTGAAGTTAATAACTGGCAAGGGACTAGAACTTCGTTCAGAGGCAAATGTTTGTCCTATGGTTGGTCATTATTAAAGGTTGCTGTCTTTTCTTCAGGCGGGTTAGAATCGGAGCGGTCACGTTCCCGGGTCACGTTCTTGAAGTGTTTGTGACCTGTGTCTGCAAGGGAAGGTATGTTTTGGTGTGCGTGAGGTGCAGAGGGAGCTTGCTGGTTAGCAAATGTGTTTTACTGCATTTGTCAAGCCTTTGTTTAAGCTGCCCTTAAATGGACAAATCTTTAATGTTTTTTTTTTTTTTTTATTGTTGTCAGTGATCTCATATGTGTAACTGTCTAGTAAACACAACCTGCAGCTTTGTTCGTAAATTAGTCCAGGAAATGTGGTTTAAAGGGAGGATTTAGTTATGGCTGAAAACAGTGCAATGAACACACCTTCTAATTTTCTTTATTTCAGATTTTGCCAGTAAAATGTGTTCTTTTCTGTGTTATTGTGCTAGTGCAGATCCAAGGTATTTCAGTGTAATCTGGATAATATGACAGAAATCTGCATATTCTTCCCGTTCCCTCCCGTTGTTTAATCAGATGGAAATGTTTTCTGGTTTAAAATGGCAATTACATATCATTGTTGTGAGTTCACATAAGAAAGGTTTTGTTTGCTACATCTAGGTAAGTATTTTATAATTAGTGATTCAATCACGTTGGGGTTTGGGGGGAAAGGGGATAATGTGCAACTCAGGCCAGATATGTAACTTCATCATCTGTCCGTTCTTTAAGTAAATCTGAAAATGTGCATTTTCTGGAAGAGGCTTTTCACTTACAATATCCTTGAAAAAAAAAGTGATAATATGAAGAGCCCTCTTTTTGCCCATTAACAGTAAGTTTGGTTTTGTTAGCTGCCTTTTGTTTGTAAAGGACCTTTCTGTAGTTTTTCCCAGAGTGAAATCATAGGTGAGCATTGACCAGAACAGGCTGTTGGTGTGAATTTTTTTGTAGGGGGATTGCTGTTGCAACCATGACTTTAATCATGAGGTGCTATGAAGTTACTGTATTCTAGGTTTGTGTTTTCTGATCAATAGCGTGGTTCTGTAAGCAGCAAAAGTAGTGACATCAGATTTCTCCTGACAAGTGTTTTTTGAGTGGATTCTCTCTCCTGTGTAGCAGGAGATGGCTGTGCCTGAAGCTCTCTCCGGATGGAACATGCATAGCAAACACTGGTAGAATCTCTGTTGTCTAGTGAACCTCAACATCTATGGCACATATGCAGTCACGCAGACTGTGACTGTGCAAACCTCATTTCCTGTGGAAACCAGGCTAAAAATCCTTTTTAAAGTTTTTCTTCATCCATAGGAAACAAAAGATTAAAAAGGTGTTGAGAGGCTGGATGAAGAAGAGAAGCTGGGCTTTGGTTTCCTGTATTTCACAGGATGCAGAGTGTAATCAGACAGTCGCTTCCCCACTGAAGGGAGACAGTATGTATAAATTATAGTAAAGTGTGGCTTTGCACTGTAATTTCCTTAATTTTCCTTCACAATGGCTGTACTGAATTGGTTCCATTTATAAATCAAGAGGTGATTTTTTCAAACAATCTTCATGCAGACTTCATAAGACAGAGAGTTTGACTTCCAGGTCACTTCTTTCCAGCAGCAGAATCACTAATAAAAATTCTGCCATCGGTATGTAGTTAATCGTTTAATTGCTGTTACGTGGTGCAGAATATAGTCTACCTCACTTTCTCCCAAGGTGGTGGTACCCAGACTTTCAGGGGACAGAGGCACTAGGAAGGGTCGGGCTGGTATGGGTTCAGGATGTGTCAATTTACATTCCCAGCTTTGTTATAGACCATCTCTTTCTAATCTGGTACGTTAACCATAGTTATGGGTTACCCAGTTTTTCAGAATGGTTTGAAATCCACTGAAGGAATGTGCTGTGTAAGAGCTAAGTGTTTATTTTATGTGCTACATAATTTTTTGTTCCAAGTAACAATAATTATTTTATTCCCATGAGGTAGCGCTATAAATCCCCAAGGCATACGTGAAGACAAATCAAATTCATTGTTTGTTATGTATTTACACATTTTTGAAAATTAAGTGCCACTTAAAAAGTCTAGAAAACTTTTGTCTTTAATTCTTTAGAGAAAAGTTTGGAAAGACACTGCGGAAACAGAGCTAAAACTATATAAACATGCAGTCAGCTGGTGAAAACTGCTTTCTGAGCTCTGGTTTTCATTTAATTAGAAACACAAATGTATGAAAGTCAAGGATGGTAATTTGATTTCAAAAGAAAGCTGCTTGAGACAAGCATCAGTCAGAGCTAACAGGAGCCATATGCTGGATGTTTTACTCAAGTGATGTGGTCTTCCAAAAAAAAAATTAGGAAAAGCATATTTGATATTTTTTTCAAACAGATCTTTCCTAAAGAAGTTGTAGTAAACCTTCTGTTCGACAGAAACAGTATTTATGTGTGTAATTGATCTTAATATATTAAATCATAAATGCAAGATCTTTTCTGTTGTTGTGCATCAAAGAAGTTTGTTCATTTAACGTTAATTTCCCAGAGCCACAGGATAGTTAAGATAAAACTTGGTAAATTAGAGCCTCCCTAAATTGAGGGGATTTGGCTTTCTGTCACTAGGCCTACTGAAAGTTTTACGGAGGCGTGCTAGCCTTTTTAAACCAAGAGCCTCCAATTGTCTCCAGCAGATGGTTATGGACAACAAGCTATGGAAGTCATTCTGGCACAACTGAGGTGAAACAAGAGTTCCCATGCTATCATGGAGAAGCTTGAAAAGCACTCAGTGAAAAAGAATAAGGCTTAACTGGTGATAGTCCCTTACAAGACAGAACAGTTCTCACGTAAACCAGTATTTGTTGGCCATTTCTATTGCATTTAAAGCTATTTAAATTATGGTTTTATGGACAATTGTATTCTTTTTTATATTTAAATTAAATAGTTATTAAGCTCCCAAATATTTGCAAGCAGGATGTATGTTACCGTTGCATACTGACTATAACATGCTTTGCTAGAGATTTCCTTAATGTTAAGACACTAATACTGAATGTTTGTTTTATATTGAGTTATATATATGAGTTATGTGAAGTATAGGTAGTATTTCAGTGCAAACTCTTGGCTTGTTCCTGGTGACAAGATCCCAGCTGGTCAAATGTGCAGACGAAGTGTTTTCTGCACACTAACCTAGAAAAGCGATTCCATGCTGGAGGGAAGATTGTGCAAAGTGCAAGGTTACTAAAATCCAGATAAACTCTATTATTCCTTAACTTGTACTTACCCAGTTTTAAGTTGAGATGATCCCGGAGGTGGATCTCTGCAGGCTCCTGGTGGTCAGGGGAGTGAGTGGGCTGCTCCCAGAAGAACTGGGTTGAGTTTGTGTCCAAGCATCCCTCTGGGAGCAGCCAAGAAGCTGCAGAGCAAACCTGGGTGAGTTAGCAGCGCTTGATAGGCTTCATGTATAACCCTCCTTGAGTCCCTTTGCAACTTCAGGGAAAAACAGGGTAAAACAATTCAGGAAGATACTGACCTTCACCTGAATGCCCTTAGAGCTACCCAGGGAGTCCATGTCAGTGCCAGGTGAACCTGATTAAACTTCAACCAAGGGTAATACACGCCAGTCTGTTTGACATTGCACTGAACTGAACCTAGTGGTGCTCACAAGGACACCCACCACACAGATAATCTCTCTGTGAAGGACAGTAATTTCTTAAATTGCTTAGCTAAATCTGCATAATTCTTGTCATCATTCTGATGCTTTTTAGACATGAAACTAATCATTAAAGAAACTGATCCCCCTACACAAAGTGCGCAGTGACCGTTGATCAAAGTTGGTAGACTTGTGTTTCTGGCTGCTTACAAAGATTAATCTATGAACAAGTTCAAGCTGACAGCAGGCATAATTACTATTAAATAGTAATATAATAAATGTGATGTTCTCTTTCCATTCTCAAATGGTGAGGGGACGAGTGGTGCTTGCTCCCAAGTCATGTGAAAGCGTATCTCTCTAAGCTGCCTACAATCTTGATTGCCATTGTCTGTAAAGCACATGTGGCAGGAACTTTTCAGGTATATATGAATAAAGAAAATGCCCTGTAAAGGTTATGTTTTCAGGTCATCATTCTGTAGTCGTATAAGAATGAGGAGGATCTCAGGGTGCGCTTGTGTGTTGAAGCTGGATTTGGAATGCTGCTGTGTTGGGACTGTGGCATTGATCTGGTCAGGCGTGATTAAGCAGGAGCAATCAGGAGACAGCATAGCACAAATGTCTATTTTAAATCATTGTTGTGTCTTGGGTAATGTGTATCGCTGTTGTACAACAGACTGTACAGCTGGTGTATTGAAAAATATTGCTCATAAGTCTCACTGAAGCAGTTACGCAATTTGCTACTCCCACCAATTCTTCTTTCTTTTTTTTTTTTATACTGCTGAGTATAATGCAAGATTAAATGCATTTTGATAATCAGTTTTAGAAACTGCTGTTCCTGTTTAGTAAATGTAGTAGGAATATAGAATTAATAGGGCAAATATTAGATCCTCTGAATGGTGGAGGAAATTTTGATTTTGAATTAATTTCCAGTAATTTGATTCCTGATTTGGTCACAGTGTGTTGCTCTGCAACAGCAGAAATAGGGTGATTTTCCTGAGATTTCAAAGCCGTTTAGGTAAAACTTAATCCCTGGCCATTGACTGACCTGTGACCGGAAAAGGATTCATAGTCAAGCACCTCTTGTTTTATCTGTTACTCTTTGTTATGGCTTTACCACCGGCAAAGGAAATCTTTTAGCCTGCTGCTTCCCTCTCTTTGAGACCACTTCAAGAGGAGGTGAAGAACAGAATCTAAAAGCATTTCTGTATTTATATAAAGTACGTTAAAAAGCACATGTATATGTGTTTATGTACGTCTAGTCATTTTAGTGTTATCAAATTGTAATTTCTTTTATAGATTTCATTTTGAAGATCTTTCAATTATTTTAAAGTATGGGTTAATGAATTTTATAGACAATATGAGAAAAGTTACAACAAAGTTAATTCCAGGCTGTCCTGGAACTTAAAACTTCTCTTCTGGAAAATACATAGTCCATATAAAGACATTTGACATACAGGTCTAGGAGAGATTTATTCAGAGAATCAATCTTAAGGCCTCTAAAGAGTATGCTGTGCTTTATCAGCTGAGTGAAGATGTTATTCATTAACTTAGTAATGGGTTTTTCTGCTGATCTTTGTTACTATTAGGAAAAAATATTCTATCAAATGTAAATGGTGGGCGATCCATACCGTAGCCTTTGAAAGGGGAGTGAAATCTACCCTTTTATGTCCAGAGAAATGAATACAACTATTTTGTTTGTGTGTTTATCTAGTAGGATATTCCAGCATGAGGTTTTGCAACCATAGGTGCTAATTTGTAGGCATTTTTCTGAATCTGCTTACTGCATCCTTTGAGAAGCTCTGTCTCCATCGTGTGCGTCTCCCATTTTCCGAGGTTCACTGTGTCTAAATTTTTAAACAAGCCGTTGGATGGTTCTCCGTCCTAAGAGTTTCTGTCCCCAGCTCAGCACAAAGGCTGCAGAGCTGCGTGCATCTTCTCCGATTGTATCTCTACATCCTTGTTCCAGGAGCAGATTTTGAAACAAAACGCTTCATTGCACATCTGTTGTCTTTTTTACAGGTGATGTATCACCCATCAGCATGTCTCCCATCAGTCAGTCACAGTTTATTCCACTCGGGGAAATCCTTTGCCTGGCCATCTCAGCAATGAACTCTGCCCGAAAACAAGTCACACAAGAAGCACTAATGGAGCACCTAACAACCTGCTTCCCAGGTAACCTGACATGAATAAATCATTGGTCAGATGAGGTCATGCCTGTAAAAGGACAGTTAAAGAATCTCTGATCCCTGCCCAAATGGTTGCTTATCTTTTGGCCTCCCTAAAAGAAGGAGGTTTGGTGTTTGGTAGTCTGTTTTTCTTCACTCTTCTGGATGGAATTATTGGTTAAACTTGAGCTGCTACCCAAAAGTAAAAGGAGGCTTCTTTAGGGTTCTAGTCTTGCAACCTTTTCTTTATTCTTAAACATACAGAGAATCAAGTTCTCTTTGACATGGCCATTCATGTCAGATGCATTTTGCAGGATTAATTCCTGACTTTAGGTAAATAGTAAAAATTACTTGAGGTACTGAACAGCAAACTATTGCATGTTTCTTTTTTCAGAGTGGTATCAGAATAAGCCTGTTTGTGATTTTGCTCACAAAATAACCTTCTTTATCATCATAGTCAAAAGAGCTTAGGACTTTTTTAGTTGTTGTGGAGAACAAAGCGCGTGTCGTAGCCAGAGCAGACTTGCTCCACCTTGTGCCTTTCAAGCCAGTTGTAAGCTAACTTGTAAGAGCTTTGCTGGTCATTCAGCCAGTTCAAGTGTTATTGTCCAGTCTCCCTGGAGATAATCTCATGGAGATCTCTGTGTAGAGCATTCTGTCTTAAAGAGCAGGTTTCCCACAAACTGCATATCTTCCTCCACCTAGGATGGGCTCTCAAAACTGGTGTGACTTGACGCAAGTAGTAGAGACCGATGACAATGATGTGACTGCTTCAGGGAAAGGTTCTATTGAAACTGAAAGGAGTTTGTCAGCCTGGTTTTCAGAGCCTTCTTGGGCACAGATGAAAATCTTTAAAAGTATT
Source organism: Gallinago jamesoni (assembly GCA_025769975.1). Taxonomy (NCBI): domain Eukaryota; kingdom Metazoa; phylum Chordata; class Aves; order Charadriiformes; family Scolopacidae; genus Gallinago; species Gallinago jamesoni. Next base: position 72,901,228 of record JAOQGH010000032.1, on the reverse strand, counting down.
TTTGTTTGGAGTTGGTTTGGTTTTGGGTTTCATTTTTTTAATGCAACAGCATTCTGCATGACTGAAGGTTTGGGGAGCCACTTGCTGTGTTCATAAATGCTGGTGTTCAGAAGATATTCTTGTCAGTGTTTGATGATGTTTATCAAATGGTGAAATGAAAATATCTTGGACTGTAACATGAAAGAAAGGAAACCTGTGTTAAGAAAGTACTCATGAATATGCTGCTTCCCTACTGACAGTCTGTTTCTGGAGTTGGTAAATCATGCAAAATGTATCTGGTAGAGACATCTGAAAGTGTGGTGCAAAAGCATTGGGCAGAGGTTTATAGTGCAAGAGAGCATGTGCTTTCTATGGTCCTGAGCAAGATGTTTAACTGTTCTGTGCCTCAGTTTACAATTCTCTAAACTGGTTGAGAAACTTCTCTATTATACCTCTTTTACAGGTGTAAAAGTCAGCTAATTAAAAATGCTTCAGTAAGAAAACTACTGATGCATAACTAGAGTCATGTTTTGATGTCTTGAATTCTTTTCCAAAAATTACTTAAAGCCTTGAAGGTTGCATGGCTTTTGCTATAACTGGTACTGAGTTCTCAGATTTTAAAATATGATTCTGGATCGAGAGCTATGTTTGAAATAAACAATTCTGTCTGACATTTAATAATTGTACTTTGGAAAAAATGACTGCAAGTGTATTTTGTAAATACTGGCTTTCTGTCCCAATTTGTGTTTTTGTTTATCAGAGGTATTTTTCAGTATGCTTGGCTGATTTTGAGAACAGTGATAAAGGTTCTAAGGGATAGAATGCAAAGAAGGCAAAGTTCACAATTATAATTCCTTTTTAATTCATTTTGATGATTTTTTTTTTCCCCAAGCTATGTTTCCTATATAGCTATGTACTAGAAGAGTTCCATAGATTGCAAGTATTTTTCTGATGATTCCATCAATGTTTTTATATAACCATTATTGCATGGTGGAAATGATAATTTATTGGTGGCATTCCTTGGGTTTCCTGGGAGCATGATTATCAGTTGACTTGTGTATTGTGTTGTTCTTGCTAGACAGAACCATACATCAAAAATAATTCAACAGGCTGGATTATTTTGTAGACTCTTCTCAGAAAGAAGCCCGAGGCAAGTTAGCACATAGTCTCTTACTGCTTTTTCCACTAGCCATGAACATGTGTATTTCTCAAGTCTGAGATTTTAAAAAAAAGAGGGCCTTGTTTTTCCTATCTCATTTCTCAAAACATGAAAAAAATTATTTGGGAAAAAAAAAATAATCACCCCTTTGTTGTCCCTTTTTCCCCCTCTCTAGAGAAATGTGTTTCTCTCCCAGCCATGACGTGTTTAACATAGCAAACATTCATGTCCTGTCAGTGTATGAGGATTATCCAAAAATTTTGTCCTTTCCAATAAACAGAACGTTGTCTTGTGCTGAGTGATTATTTTTCACTCGTCTATCCAAATTCTCATAAATCAGCCACAGCTTTTTGAGCCCTTGTGTTTACTGTGGCTATTTTCAAATATCTGATTTCCTCCTGTTTTCTGATAGTTTATTTTTCGTAATTAGGTGCTGGTGCTCTGAGAGAGGGGAGAGCATCAGCAGCGTAGCTGTATCTGTCACGGTCGCATAGCCTCTCTGTATCTCACCCTGTAGCAGCACTTGTCTGCCCCGTGTTGTTTGTGTTTTAATGAACAGATGCTTCACTGCGTTTCACGGAGTGTATAAATTTCCTAAGACCCCAGATGCTATTCTCAAACTGCCTGAGAATAATCAACCTCTTTCCCCAGTGCGGGATCTTCCGCTTGCAGTCTAGCCCTCTAGTTTGCTGAGCCATTGTGCAGGCATAAATCTGGGCCATGGCTCTATCTGAAATAAGGTATGCTAATTATTTATAACATCACATAGCAACCACTCCACATCCTTAACTAGTATTTCATGAGCCAATCGGAGTATTTCTTTTATCCCTTGTTAAGCCTTAGCATCAGCTCAGGAGAAAATCATTTTAGCAGATTTAACACCATTTAAATACTACTTCAGATGTATTTTTCGTGAATTTATTTTATTGAAAAAGTTTGTAATGATAATGCACGTCTTATTTGTGGCTTTTGTTATTTGTCAGGTTTTGAAAAAAGCGAGAGGGCTCCTGCTGCACGTGCTCCCATTATTCTAACTTAGAATTAAACAATGAGATGTTTGTAGAGCTCTATTTTATGATTTATTGACCATGGTTTAATCCCATACATTACATGTAAGTCTTTGAAATCCAGTATAAGGAGTTAAGAATGTAACTTCTCTTCCCTTGTTTGGCAGCCAGACCCTCTTATGTGAAGAAAACATCAAGCCTTAGTCTACTCAGACTTCAGTAATGATTTTTTTTTTTTTTCTTCCCCAATTTTGTCCATGTACTTATTAAAATCAATTTAAGGTGTTTGGAATTTCAGTGTAGAAAATACTTGTGTGTATTGGACTAGGTTGCTTTCCCAGCCAGCAGTTTTCTGAAAGCTGGCAATTTTCTCTGACATGCACCTTCATAACTGTTCTCTCTTTAAATATGTGAAATGTATATGTAACACTTAAAATAAGTCTTACATTAACTGAGTTCACTCTAGGTCAGTGTTCTCGGTGAGCAGCAAACAAGACATAATCTTCCGTCTGGAAGCTCGGTGGATGGCATAGTGTAGACTCTCTTGAGATGCAGAAAATGTACATGTCTGATGATTCAGTGTCCAGACAGTTTCTGCTTTTGAATTATTAAACCACTACATAATCTTAAATAACACTACTGCTGTCATGCAATATTTCATATGTTAGAATCTCTAAACTACTGGGTTTTTTTTCCTCTCCTTCCAATTTAATGGAGGAAAGGAAACTGTAAGGAAACTTCTGAATACGGGGGTGTAGGTTACATATTCCCATGATGTGGCCAGGTTACTGTAAAGAGAAAAGTCTTGAGAAAGCCAGGAAATCTGTGTTTAAAATAACAACAGTGGCAACCAGAGTATTGTCACTGCTCCTGTCCACCGTGCAGGAAGGCCTAATTGGAGTTTGGGCCTGTTTCTGCTTTATTAAGTACCTGAAAAGGATGTGAAGAAAACCCGTAGCTGGCCTTAGCTGGCAATGCTGAGCTCCAAAGATCTGCATCTGCCATTGTCACTGCTGGCTTAGGGAACCACAGGGATAAAAGTGAAAGTCACTGACACCATCAACTTTTCAGCGTCTTTGACTGCCCAGGCACCCTAATTTATATTTTTTTCTTGGCATTTATCTCCACGGTCTGTATTCGCAGGACTTAGTCAATTAATGTAACTGCTGTGCATCCAGCGTTTAGAGACTCGTTTACCCAACGTGTTGTAGTCATTATGGTTTGCTGGGGGGAAAACGCATTTATTTATTTTTTACCATGTATTTGCAGTGCACTTTTGCCTAAGTTAGTATAAAACATCAGAAGGTCCATTTCAGTCTCTTTCCTGAACTTTTCTGTAAACTCCCAGGAGCATGTTTTCCTCTCTTTTATTTTTGTTCTGAGGCTTCTGAAACAGTAAGTTAAAAAAAAGTCTTTAAGTAAAATGAGGATGAAGGAGCAAGTTCTTGCAGACAAAGGTAGGTATGTGCTGAGGTATTTAACATGTAAGCTCCTGGAAATGTATAGATGTATTGGTCAGGATGTTTGTGCAGAGGCAGGAAGAGGGATTGGCTGCTGCACAGCAAGTGTGTCTCAGTTGGACCGAGGTGGTGGGATTTCCAGCACAGGATGGAGAAGCACGTGAGCTTGAGTTCAAGGTCATCCACTTCTTGTGGTGATGCAAGGCATAATGCACGAGGACGAGTAGTCCTTTTTTCCCTCTGCTGTCTGGATTTTGGGTTTTCCCAGCTGTTGGTATTTCTGGCATGTTTGCTCATCCAGAAATTCGGGGCGGGGGGTGTCTTTCCTACTCTCTCTAGGATTATCACAGGAATTGTAGACACCCACATGAAAAGAGGAGAAAATGCACGTTCTTGATTCTCCATTTCATTTGTGTATTCTTTCCAATTTCCAGTATCGTTTATTCTCTCCAATTATATCCTTTCTTTGCCTCTTTTATTCCCTGTGTCTGTATTGGCCCCAGACTTTCAGCTCTGTGGACTGTGCATGAAATATATTGACTGCCCCCATGTTCTTCTCCCTGGCACCTTCTCTGTTGTAACTGCTTTCACTCGTGTGTCCATGTTATTCCTAACACTTTGCTGTTTCCGTTGTAAGATTTTTAGTTACAGATATTACTGGATGTGAGCAGTGTGGTCATGTCTCTAAATTCAAACAACATTCAAAGCCAGACATAGGAATACTTATTATGTTGCCTGCAACCCAGTAGCAAGGAAGAGGGTGAGTTAAGGAATTAGTACAACATCTCTATTTCTTGTCGCTAATTTTTTTGATGGGCTGTTGGTCATAGTGCCAGAGCCCTTTTTGCCATCTTCATGTTTGCTAACACAAGGAGGTCAGTGAGCTTTCAGGCTCCAGCCTTTCACATGTGGGAGAAGAGTCAGTGACCAGACACAGTGTGCTACTGGCGATACTGTGTTTGTGACAGGTTTGAGATTTTTCCGTTAAGTATTTTTGTGAAAAGCATACGCTTTGGTGAAATGTTTTTGCATGCGTAATTCGATGGAGTTTCCATTCCTGAAGATAGCTGGAGTTTGACTTGACAAGGTCCTGACCAACCTAACTAAGTTGTCCTGGCTATGAGTAGGGGCATTGAGCAGATGACTTCATGAGGTCCCTTCCAACCTAAGTTACTCTCTGACTCAATTTTTTTTTCCTAGATTAGTTTTGTTGAAAGGAAAACTAAGACCCCAAGTAAATAGTACTAACTTTTTTAGTTTAAAATGGACCATCCAAACTTTTGAAAAAAATTTTTCTAGTTCTGTAAACCAGGTCAGCACCGAGTATTAAGTTAAAATGAAAATGCTTTTTAGGTCCACAGAATGTTGATTGAAGATAGCTTTTTACAGTGAAAATTTTTGAAAGATTTTTATTTCTTACTGAGCATAAAGTTGTTGGTCTTTTAAAACTAGCTTGTGAACTAAGCCTCTTGTTTCCCTAGCTCTAGATGGAATTTATTCCTATGCACAGCATGCCCGCTTGGTATTTTATCTAATAAAGTATTGAAGGCTTGGTTCTGCACCACTGAACCCAGCAGGAGTGCTGGTGGTGAGAATGACCAGGCTCACAATGCCAGGTCTGCCATGTGGCATTGATGCAGGGTTGTCATGCTTGTCCCCCTCTCGGTATGTGATACATGCACTTCGGGAGCGTCCATCACATCTCACACGGAAGGCAGGGAACTCTTAGAAGCAAATTTTTAAGAGCTAAATCTCTTAACTTCCAGCATAGTGGAAAAGTCTGGGCAAGATGAACTGTATCATTCAAGGCATGAATTTTTTGGAGCAGCTGATGTAGTTGAATCATGTTTTAATGGTAGAGGAAGTGAGTTTAATCAAGTTTGTGATAAAGGGCTTCTTTGGGAGAAAGACTTTTTTTTTTTTTTTTTTTTCCTGTGTAGTATTCTTCTGTGGAAGAACAACTTAGGCATCCAAAGTACCAAATAACCACTGTGTGACTGGGCATTATAATAAATAGTTCTGGTGAGTTGAGATATAAATATTTAGTTGAAAAAAGAATAAAAGTGAAATGTTTCCCCTGACAGCCTTTGATTTCCAGTGATTCCATCATCTCGTAGCTTAAGGTCACCTGTGCAATGGAAGTAACTAGGTCTTTCTTTTTCTTTTTTTTTTGTTTTTAACACTCCATTAATGGCCTCCTTTCTCTTTAATTAATAATTGATATGTCTGAAGTGTAGGAGATAAGTGGAAAAACAAACAGAGTAGAGAACGCCTAGCAAAGGGCTTTGCCGGAGTTGTTTGTTCAGCATATTCCAAGCTTGCACATTGGAGAAAACAGCTTTTTTTGTTGGGGAGGTGGGAGCCAGAGAGTCCTGCATGATTTTCTGCACTCCCTGATACGTGTTTACTGTCATTTCTAGGAGTTCCAACACCCAGCCCAGAAATCCTTCGGCATACCTTGAATATGCTTGTACGGGAGAGGAAAATATACCCGACTCCGGATGGTTATTTCATTGTAACCCCGCAGACTTACTTCATAACACCATCTCTCATAAGAACTAACAGTAAATGGTACCATTTGGATGAGAGGATACCTGACAGGTCTCAATGTACCTCTCCGCAACAAGGAACTATAACTCCCTCCACCTCGGGATGCGTCAGGGACCGAACACTACCCAAAAACCACTGCGACTCCTGCCACTGTTGCAGAGAAGACATGCACAGCATGCATGCCTCTACCCTACAGAGGAAATCAGCAAAAGACTGTAAAGACACATACTGTCCTCCTTCGTTATGTCAGGTCCCGCCTACTGAGAAAAGTAAAAGTACTGTCAATTTTTCTTACAAAGCAGAGACGCTCACAAAGCCTAAGGATGTAGAAAAGCAGTCGAAGAAATTTGGCCTCAAATTATTCCGATTAAGTTTTAAGAAGGACAAGACAAAACAGTTGGCAAATTTCTCTGCCCAGTTTCCTCCAGAGGAGTGGCCGCTAAGGGACGAGGACACCCCCACCACTATACCCAGAGAGGTAGAAATGGAGATTATCAGGCGCATTAACCCAGACTTGACTGTGGAAAACGTCATGAGGCACACTGCACTAATGAAGAAACTTGAAGAAGAAAAAGCTCAGCGAAGCAAAGCAGGATCTTCAGCTCACCACAGTGGACGAAGTAAAAAGAGCAGGAATCACAGGAAGTCCCATGGGAAATCGAGGTCACACAGCAAGACTCGGGTGTCCAAAGGAGACCCATCAGATGGCTCTCATTTGGATATTCCTGCTGAAAGGGAGTATGACTTCTACGATCCCTTGACTCGATCCCCACGGGAAGGCTGTTTTATAATAGAGCACAAGGGAGATAATTTTATAATGCACAGCAATCCTAACATGATTGAATCTCACTTTCCCATGACACCAGAGTGGGACGTGTCTGGTGAGCTGGCCAAGAGAAGAACTGAAATGCCTTTCCCTGAACCTTCCAGGGGAAGCTCCCATTCCAAGGTCCATCGGAGCCACAGCCATACACAGGATAGAAGGTCAAGGAATGAGCGGTCCAGTAAGGCTAAAGAAAGGTCTAGGTCCATGGATAACTCCAAGGGACCTCTGGGCTCGGCTACTTTAAGCACACCTGAAGACATAGGTGAAGGCTGTAGCCCGGATGACCAAACAACTAGCCAAACGTACATTGACGATAGTACCTTAAGGCCATCCCAGTCTCTCAGTCATCAAAGGGCTCTGATTTCATCTGCTGGCTACAAAGAGACTTGCATCCCTGAAATAGCTAGTGGCAGTGTAGAAAGCCCCAGTTCCTGTAGCCTGTTGGAACAAAGCAAGCCTACAGAGAACTTGCCGTCGTACAGCGAGCTCAACTCCTGCACGACAAAATCTGCCGTCGACGACTATTTCCAGTGCAACACATCCAGTGAGACCGTGCTCACTGCTCCGTCACCTCTGGGAAAGAATAAAGAGGATCACGACACGCTGACAGGGACAGATGGGCTCAAAAAAATGACTCCTGTAGAAAGACAGTCTCAACACATTGTGAGGGAGCCCGGGGTGCACAAAGAGGAGTCCCCGAAGGGCCCGAGCGGTGGTTCGGCGGTTTCTGGCCAAACTCCAGAGGTGATGGCGAACGGGCGGCTGGTTCAACACCATAGCGCTGAATCCAGCAGCCTCGATAAAAGGAAAGAAATATTTAGCAAGGATACGCTCTTTAAACCTCTGCACAACACTCTTTCTGTGAATAGCTATCATAAGTCTAGCGCACCCCTGCTAAAGCCCCACCAAAAGACCCCCTCCGATACGTTGCCGGTCAGATGCGAGAAGCTTGAACAAGCGATAGTAACCTCAGTCACACAGGTCATGCCCGTTTCACAGAGACAGCAGGAGACAACGGGGAACCAGGAGGCCTCCTTCGACTACTACAACGTGTCCGATGACGACGACTCGGAGGAAGGAACCAATAAAAATGCCGAGGAAGAAAAAAACAGGGATGATGTCGGCACGATGCAGTGGCTCCTAGAGAGAGAAAAAGAGAGGGATCTGCAGCGAAAGTTTGAGAAGAATCTTACCCTTCTCACCCCGAAGGAAACGGAAAACAGCAACAACCAGAGAGCCACCCACTCGGCCCGCCTGGATAGCATGGACAGCAGCAGCATTACTGTGGACAGCGGGTTCAACTCTCCACGGTAGGACTGTCACATTCATTGCAGCTTTACAGACTCGAAAGTTCCATGTTTTGTTATATGTGTGTGTGTGTGATATCGCTGACAGAACCTAGGGCCGTAGTAAACCATTTCACACGTTTTCAGACAGTGCTTTCTACAGCTCTGGAATCTGGAATTCCAATGTGTGGGTTTCCCACCATACGGTGAGCAACCAATGACCATTTGCGGCTTTGACTCTGTATTGGTTTGTTTTCTGTTTGTTGAAAACCTCCCTGTATCCCTTTTTTTTTTTCTTTTAATGTGTTAAACTTGTGTTTGAATTTAGAATAGAAGATAAGAGCTCCTGCATACTCCCCCCTTTCCCCCGCCTTCCCTTTCCCTCTAAGATACCATCAACAAGACTAATGGGAAGATTAGACATGGCTAGGTGGCATAATCTTTGGCTCAGACAAAAAAAAAAAAAAAGAACCCACCACGATGATTGTTGGTGAGTGTGGGCTTTTTTGTTTGTTTTCTTCAAAAATTTTCGAAGTGTATCTACCAGACTGGTGGAACCAGAGCAGCAGTTTTCCCCCCACATGGCTGAAACTGGTCAGGATATTTGAACTTCAGTGGTGACCCAGCACTGCATCAGCAGAGAGGGGTGCCTTGCCTAAAATACTCAGCAATATTGTCCAGATGTTTGCGTGTGGTAGTGCTGGTTAGGCATTTCCATGCCAGGAATCTCAGAGACCTAGGGAGGAGAGAGTTGTTGGTGCATTCCCCACCCTGAAGAATTTCCAGGTTAAGAATCCTTCACTTGAGCCTTCTTTCTTCTCTCTCTGGCCTCTGACAGTCCTAGGTCCCTGCTGGAATGGGGCTTGCCTGGTTTTGTTTGCTCTGGATAGCAACCCATCAGAGTTCAGAACAATGACTCTAAGAACACAGAAATAATTTACAATGGTAGTTCTCTTACAGCATCTTACTTAAGCTTAAATTATTTATTGCCTGTGTCTAAAAATAAAACCTCCAAGACTGGATTTGTATGAGGTGAAAGAAAACAGTTTTGGGGGCTTTTTTGTTGGCTCCCCCCCCCCCCCCCCAAAAAAAGGTGTTCTCATTCCTCAGAATTGTTTTGTTTTGGTTTTTTTTTAATCTATAGCAAAGGCTCTCAAAAAGGCATGTGAAGGATTTCCTGCTTCTACTCAAGACTAAATTTCATTTTCAGTTAAAGTCATGTTACTTTGGAATAAATTCCTTTGGATTTGATGGCTACTCCCACTTGATGTTAATGACAAGGAGGTAATTATTGGGCCTGTTGCAGTGTGCAGTGATCATCAAACTAGAGCAGGCTATTAACATATGTATCATTTTTCCAAGTAAAAAATTGGAAAAAAAAAAAAAAGAGTAAATTGTACCACTTACACCGAGTCCAGCTTAAAAAAGAAACTTCAGAAGGTTTTGAGTTTGTTCCTGTTATTGATTGTTTTGCAGGTGCTTGGCATCTTTCTCACATACGACTGTTGTATGAGGCTGTTTGCACTGTTCTTTTTTAAATGTAATCTCTTTTTTGAGTTGAAGTGCTATATTTGCTGTCAGTTTTTGGGGGGAAGTATATGATGGTGTTTCCTTCTTGCCCAGCCTGTCTCACTCCACAGAGTGTGTTTCACCCCCAGGAGAGGATGTCAACTGGATAAAAATCACTGGTTTTACTATTTTGCTAGCTGTTTGCTAAATTAATATCAAGCTTGCGTTTCTGGTTAGTGCAAAGGCAGACGGTTCCTTCCCTGATTATTTACACAAAAGCTAAAATTTCTGTTGACATTAATCTTAAACTTGTTTAGCAGAGAACAGAACACAGGGAGCATTCTGGATTTAGTGCCACTATACCACTTTGGTCAGATCAAAAAACAGATAAGCAGCTTTTAATAATGATTGTGTTCCACACATCTCTTTTTTTTAATTTGTTTTGCTGTTTACTTACTAACAAAAGTCTTTTTTTTTTTTGGCAAGGCCACATCAAGTAAGCTTTAAAAAAAAAAAAAAAGTAGCATTCTGTAGGGTTTTCTTGTATATTTGTTTTTTAAGACCAGTCTATAGTCTGGATATTCCAAAGGCTTTTTGATGAGCTTTGCATCAAGATGATGAAATGGAATGATTTTGCTGAGTTTTGGTCACTCCTCAGTATAAATCTATAAAAATGAATCGAGCTGGGGGTGAATTCAGCCCTTTGGCTATATATGCTGTGCTGATATTACTTCCCTACCTTATAACAAAAAATATAATCCACAGCCCTTTTCCAGGAAAATCAAATAAGCTCTCTAGCATCCCTCTGGTGAGATTCACCTAGATGTGACAGTGTCTGTTAGCAGATCCCTAGGGAAGAGTTTAGGAACAGGACACGATATTCCTCAGGTGGACTCCACTGATGTTCTAACTCTTGACTCCCTGAGGCGTGGGGGTATCTTTTCATTTACACTGAAGCGTGCAGTGTTGCTTGGAGAATCAAAATTACCAGTTCTACACTGTGAAAGAAAAAGTTTATTTTTCAGAAGTGTGGCAAATTGGAGAAAAAAAATAGTAATCCAGGATGTAGTTAGGGAGATTTGCAATGGTCATTTGACTTCAAAAGTATTTTGTGTGTGAAAACGGTGAACACGTCACCATTGGGAGAACAGCCTTGCAGTATTTTGTTGATTGCTTTTATGCAAGTTGTATATAGTAAATGTTAGCTGTCGATATTAATTTTATTCCTTCATTTTTAGAGCTTATATAATACCGCTGCTCTTTTGTCACCTGAAGGAAAGAGCTAATTTTGGCATTACTCTGCATGCAGAATTCTCACTGCAGTCTTTGTGTCTTTACGTGCTGTAACGGTCAGTTTGTAACATCAGAATTGAAAATGTTTGAAGATCTGGAATCCCATAAAGAATGATACAATACCGAGTGACCTCTCAAAAACAAAGGTTGCATCTGTTTTCATTAAAAAAGCAGTGGGAAGAGGAATCAAAACAGGAGCAACAGGAGTGCAGCCTGGGTCATTGCAGCTCACAGAGATCTCCTGCTGTGTGTGTCACCCATCACAGCTGTTGGGAACGACTGACAGTAAGGTGGTAGTTGGCAGATCAATGATGATCAATACCATTTTGATAAATTTAAAAGATACACAGGAATTTTCCTAAAAGCATCATCGATTTTCCAGATTCAGTCAGTTTACCATGTAAATCTGCCCTTCAACTAAGCAAGGTGTTTCTTCCTTCCCCATGCCACGCGCTGACAGATTTCTCCCCTGCCACATCCAAAGCTGTGTATTCCTACTCTTGCCCTGAAGCTAGCACTAATTAATATATTTTTTTCTTTTTTTTTTTTTTTTTTCTTCGTAGGGCTAGTATTTAACTGAGAGCAGTCCCTGATCTGGCTGGCTGCAAGGCTCAGCAGCAGGGAAGCAGCAGGAACATGTGGCAGGGTCAGGTCCACACAAGGCAGGCAAGAGCTGCCCCTTTCAGTAGCAGGTAAATGTAGGTTGACTTTAAACCAACTACAAAACTCTGTCCTTAGTACCTTTGTTTCGAGTGCTTATTTAAAAAATAAGTCCTCTAAATTCCTCTGTAAACATCTCCATAGCAAGTGGGGATGTCATTTTGCAAAGAAGTAGGGATAGAGGTGAAGGACCACATGGGTATTTGAAAACCAAATCTTTTTCTGCACAGGAACACGTTATTTGGAGACCAAAAATTATTCAGAGCAGAAAGAGAACAAAAGGAATAGTAGTGTTAAAATGAGCCCTAGCATATCTTGGCTGAGTTTTTTAAAAGGGTAAAACACAGGCTCCTCTACGTTCATAATTAGATGTATCATTAGAAGGCTTCGTCTTTAAAAGTGCCAAGTGTCCCGTCGCTCCCCTGCATAAGTGATATGTTGGAACTAAAGGAGCATTGTCCGTTCTATGAATGAAATAGCAGCATTAGTTGTTGTTTAGGGCATGATCCCAAAACAGTTAAGATTTCTCAGTGTCTTGTAGGTTGCAAATGTCTCAGCTGCAAAGCAAAATTGAAGTGTTGTGTTTAGAAACTCGTGGGTTTAGTGTAGAGTAGCATTTTTAGTTAATATTTTGTGTAGAAAGAGATAGGTAGAAGAGGAGACAACAGAGGCAGCTGTGTTACGTGATTACTTTCCTGGCTCTGCCTTGTCACAGAGCTGAGTTGAGGAAGTTACTTTGTGCAAAAATGCACCAAAGAAAGAAAATTAACGTGTTCTACGTGCAAGATGGAAGCCGTTTCCTTGGGTGGAAAGTCCAGATGCTTTGGTACTGGTTCAGCTTACCATTTGTGTGACATCTTCAGCCCTGCTTAGTGCTGTGCCCGTGTTACAGTACGATGACTGCCGAGCACCTCTGGAACCCGCTTTGGAGGAGCACGTGTGTACCATCAAAATGAGACGGTTCGTTGGTGTGACGTTGCCTGCAAACACGGGAAACCTGTTATAAAACACTCCATTCTCCTTTCCTGTCTGGTCCGTAGATATATAGGCGTGCCGTATATGAGCGTGTATGTATTTCTTTTCCATTCTAGTACTCGCGAGAGCCTGGCCTCCAACACTTCCAGTATTGTGGAAAGCAACAGGCGTCAGAACCCCGCTCTGAGCCCTGCACACGGTGGGGCAGGCCCCACGTTCAGCTTCCGAGCCGCCGCGGAGCCGCCGAGCAGCGAAGCTGAGAAACTGCAGAAACCTGCCAACTGCCTGCAAGCTTCTGTCACTAGTGTCTGACCGTCACCCTGCCTCGGATCTTCTGTCTCATCCTACACAGAGAAGTTTACGACACTGGGACTGATGTTTACATCTTTGGGGGAAAATGAGGAAACAAAAAAAAAAAAAAAGGAAAAAACAACAAAAAAAGAAGCATCTCAACCACAGTTTTAGTGTTTACTTAAACTGTGCTGCTATGTAGACTAGGGGCAACAAAGAAATCTTTATTTCAAGGTATTGCTTTTCACATTTGCGGCTCTGTAGCAACAGAATAGCAGTAGGGATAATATGTACACTTTTTGCTTCACTTAATTGTAACTGAGCACATATATGAAAGTCTAGACACTGTAAGTGTAATCTGCATTTTCAATGTCCATGCAGTTGCCAACTTCATTTAAAAAAAAAAAAAAAAATGCCACAGATGTGTGATGCCCCCGGTCAGAGGCTAAACTCTGCTGCAGAGTTGATCGCTTTTTTACTTCAAAAAAACTGAGCCACTGCTGAAAGTAACCAGCCAGGATCACCATGAGGAAAAACAATGCCAAACATGACAAGTGATGACCTCAGCTCTATCTGTGAATTATTAATACTAATCAGTCATTTTCACTGTGCGTTTTTGTGACACAATTTTGCAAATACCCGTTGAAGCGAGTGAAAAGGAGGGTTGGGGTTTGTTTTGGGTTGGGTTGTTTTGGGGTTTGTTTTTTTTTAAGTGGAGGATGGGAAGGGAGATGGCTTCTCCTTTTGTGTTTCAAAAGTATGAGAGATGTTTACTTATGGAGACTTGCTACTTGACCTTCCGTAGTCACAAATGAGGAGGTGGGCGGCTTTTGAGTAGAGGGGGGAGCGGGGAGGGAAGGGAAAGTTATAACTGTCGTGGAGCCACAATGTGGAGTGACACAGAATATAACAAATGTCTTCAGTATAAATCAAGGATTTTTAAAAAAAAATAATAAATCTAATCCTTGTGTCACTTTTGGTATTGCAACTTGCCATTAATATAGGAATCAGGATAACTAATTTCTTGGCACGAAAAATATTCTTTATGATATAAATGATAAGTATGGCCTGAAGAATTGATTTCTTTCTAGTGGAAGGACATAAATCTATTTTATGTAGCTTATTAAATAGAGTGCCTAAATTAGGCTATTAAAAATAGCATACATTGTAGTGATTATCAGAGAACAAAATTTAGAGAATTATAAACTTCTGGCCTTTTTATTCAGTGGATGTTATTTGCAATCTAGCATTTTATGGACACACCTAGTTTCTAGAAATTAAGTGTGTCCACATGGTTGGCAGTAGAAATCTGAATTCTGTAGGTATGGTATATCCTAATCGCTCTCCCCAGAACTGTTACTCCAAAGTAATTGGTCCTGTGCTAATTACTGCAGAGTATCTTGTAAGGATAGTTAAACTCCAAGAGTAATTTTTAGGTGTAGGGTCACATTCTGCTCTGTTACTCATGCAACCTGGTAGTGCAACAAACTGACTTCAAATTTAACTCTATTTTTATCAGAACAGATGAATTGGTGGAAGAATAACAAAGATACGAAGATGTTCAACAGCCCAAACTGTTGCGTAGAAAAGAGGCGTTTACAATGTCTAGCTCTTGTAGTACACAGGTATGAAAACTAACTGTATATAGTAAAAAAACCAGTATTTTCATCAGGGTCTGGTGACGTATTACTCTGTACACAAAGTCATTTGAGCTTCACTCATGTTCTCTGTTGTCATCAGAAGTCTTTACTGAAGATTCAGCCTTATGTTACGCAGTTGGATATAGTTCATTTACTTAGAAAACGGCTTTCTAGCTCTGGACACAATCAGTTTCCAGTTGTGTCAAGAGCGCCAGTCGATGCCCAGGTCTGTTTTCCTTGGTTTCAGTGTATAATTTCCATTTCATAGGAGCAATAAGACCTTTCAGTGCACATAAAGGAAATTATTGTGCTTTTGGTTGGTTATCAAAGTCACTTGGCCTTTAGCCTTCTGCCTTATCATACCTTCCAAGACGTGCTCTAATTGCCCTATAATGCTTTGCATGATTCATCTTATTATTCAATATGTAACTCCAGCCGTACTTATTCCATGCGAACTGTAGAGTCAGAGTTTTTGTGGGGAATTGTCATATACTATGCAGTGGCTGACTGTGATTTTGTTCTCGGGATGAGCTCTGACATCAGTAGTATGTATCAATTCAGTAAATAAAATATGTCAAAAGGATTAAAAAAAAATATTACAGTGATGATCTGAAGCACTAGCGGCAGTATCAAAATGTGAACAGCAAAAACAAATTTCACCTTTTGGGGGAAATACTTGTTTGTCAGAAACTAATCAGGATTTATGCAGGCAGCTGGTTGTACAGAAGACATAATTCCAACAGAATACGATCATACATACCTATAAACTGTATAGTATGTTATTTCCTGAAGTTCCCAGAGACCAGCAGACAACATAAATGTCATATTAATGTTGACATGGCACTGTACCAATATTAATGTGACTCTTGGAATATGGAATGTAAACAGAAGTTTCAAATAGAAACGTTCTAATCTTGAATTCTTTTTTTTTATTATTATTATTATTTTTCCTTTAAAATCAACAATGGAATATAAGGAAATTCCATCTTGAGGTTCTGGTAACAAAACCACGAGAGTGGAGCTTGAGTGCTTTATGTCACCCTAATCCTTTGATGAAATCCTAGCCTTGTATTACATGGTTGCTTATCTATCATTATTCTTCTTCTAATGTATCAATTTAAAGGTTTACAGAGTTAGATTAGGTTGAATCTGTGTTGTGTTCAACTGTAAAGGGTCAACACAAATCTGTCGGCATTTTGCACACTTAATATGTATTATTATAATACAACATGTTACTTTTATGGTAATTTTTTTTACACATATAACTACCTCCATGAATTTGATGAAATGCAGCAACATGAAAAGCGTATTGTACAAAGCAAGGTTCAAAACTTTGAAGCATTAGGTCACGGCGTTCTCTTGTGTGTCAATGCTTGCGTATGAAGTCATCATGTTTCCATTGCCACAATTTCCTTCTACGAGATTAAAAATCTGGCTTTCAGATGAGTCACTTAAAGGACTTGGACAAGGCTGGGTAATTGGGGTAAAAGTAAAAAGGGAGGCTGAAACCTTCCGTCCTCTCCCCCGGTTACTGCAAAAATTTCTGCCTGGTAGAACTTGAAAATGTATTTGTAATTAAGCCAGTTAGGAACATCTACAGTCTGTGAAATACGATGGACCGTTTGGGGTGTAACAGAAGACACTCTGGGTATTTTCTTGGCAGCCTTCAAGTACTTTGGGGCCCTGTTCTGCCTCCGTCTTTGTCAACATATCGGGTCCTTTAACGATGCGTACTCTGTTGTCTGCCTTGTGTGCATCTGAAACACTCACTCCTCTAGAAATTACCAACGGCCTTTAATTGACTTGGCCGGGAGCAGGATCAGGGGACCCTACTCAAGGTATGTGCCTCTTGTTCCAAGAACGTGGGCAAGTTTCCAAGAAAAAGGAAGCTGGCTTTTGAAAAGTCACCAGCTGCAACAAGCCACCTTTCGAGAGGGAGGAAAGAAAGAAAGATTTTTTTTATTTTGTGTTTTTTATTGTTGGGTTTGTTGTTTTTTTTTTTTTTCCAAAAACCAAAGGAAGAAAGTGGCAGTTGAACCTAAGCAGATCATGTTTATTTAAAAAAAATCCCGGTTTATGAACACCTCTTTTAGCAAACCTAGTACCATTATCCTGATGCAAATTAATATACGATCACCAGTCAAGCTAATTTTGCCGTTTTAAGTATTTCAGGTGGAAAATGAGAAGAAAATCATCAGCCATTTGACTCCTTGCACCACTGTAAATTGTCCGTTATATGCTAAACAATGTTCACTCAACTTTAAAAAGGAAAATGTATTGGAAAACAAATATTTTAATGAAAACCACGGCCTTAAGTGCTTGCCAGCAGTAGTTGTTTTTTTTAGAAAAGAGACCAAGCAGAGCTGTATTTAGAGGCCATCGTAAATGTGGATAATACTTTGCACTTAAATCACAGCTTTTCACCCCAGGGCCTCAAAGCACTTGGTACCAGCGAAGCCTCCAGAGCCCGTGGGGGTGGGCAGAGCTCACAGACCCTTCTCTGTGTCTAGGAAAAAAAAAACCAAAGGCTCAGAGTCTGCCGGCAAATTTATTAACCAGTAGCTTTCTTAAAGTTTCTGGGAAAAGTTTAATAATTGACCAAAGTGTTTCATGTTCATGCTCTGAAGTTCTTTTGATGCAATTCAGCTTGCTTTAAGGGAGAAAGTACTTTGCGGTCCTGCAGAGGCTCTTGGAGTAGCAGTGCCAAACCCAGTCGGTTTTCAGTCAATCCGAGTCCTGCCGGCGGTGGTTTTAGAAAACAGTTGTTTTAATTAAAAATTTGTTTTTCGGATACATTTCGCAGAGCTTTGCCCGACGCGGTTCTTCGAATTGTTGTGCTGAGAAAGCAAATAGCGCTCCCAATCTGGTGTCCCACCCACAGTTTACAATTCTCTTTGCTCTTCTGAAGAAAGCTGTACAGTATTAAGAGAGAAATGTTCTATTTTTTACGAAATCCTTTAAAAAAGAAAAGAGAAGAAAAGGTATATATCTAAAATGTTCCCCCCACCTCTCCCCGACCCCCAGCATAAGTAAAGTGCATGAGGAACATGCGGAGGACCCACCAAAAGCCAGGCTGGTGCTGGAAGAGAAGGGGAATTCGAGGCTTCTTCTGCTCCCAAGGCTGGGCTGGGTGAGGTGGGTGCCACCCCGGCGTGACTCCCCCCCGGTCTCCCACAGCTCCCAGGGAGACGGGGACCGGGTCCTTAACTCCATTGAAGCTCCCTTCCGAGCTGAGGGTTTCCCCTGTTCCTCCCCACCCCGACCCCGGACGCTTCAGAGGAGGAGCAGAAGGCCAGAGGCTCACAGACGGGCTCGGTGACACCCGCAGCCACCCAGCCCTCCTGCCCTGTAGCCCTTAGAGCCACCCAAAGGACACCCCCACCTCCCCTCCCCACCAAGTGCGAAAGGGCCCTCAGAGAAAATTGGCGCAGATGTTACTTTTATATGTGGAGGAGACTTTTAAGTTTAAAGGGATCATAAATTCTGCAGGTAACTTTTCTGTGAGTGACTGAATGTGGCTGTTGCATTAGGTTTAAATGAGTTAATAAATGCAAGTGGGACTTACTGTATGTTAGAAGGGAGTTTTGCAGCCAAGACTGCCTTGTATAAATGTGTTTGCACTGAAAAAAAAAAAAAAAAAAAGTTTAAAAAATTACTTGGTCTCTGGTTGCTGTAAAGGTCATCCAAGATGGATGTTCTGTTTATATTGTATAGTATTTCATATGAAATAATTACAGTTCATGAAATGTCTTCCCTAACGTTACTGATTTATAACAGCACATTTGTAACATGGTTTTTATTGTGTCGGTGTACCATATTGTAAATGATGATTACTTGTCATGCTTAGTATAATAATTTAAAGGAAAAAAAAAAAAAAAGGACAGGGATTTTTGTAAGTCTATATTTGAAAGTCCCTCCATAATGGTAATATTGTGTTCATGTTGTTTATGTAGTGTTGTGTGAAATATCCATTTTGGATCGTGTTACTTTTTAAGATATTAAATAACATTTGGTTATATGTTCTAAGTGGATTCTTTGCCCCCTTCGGTGGTTTTTAGAGAAAATACTGAACGTTTCCGTTTAACGCGCTGTCTCCCTCCCCTGTCTTAGGAAACCTAGAAACAACAAAGCAGAAACCCAAGGGTCATCACAGCTTGCTGAGCCCACGAACGCGTCCTATAAGCTCTGTGAGCAGTTTTAGTAAGAGCACAAGGGAGAAAATTACCTGATTTTTTTTGGAACATCCCAATTTGGGTTGGACGTGGAGGCAATGGGTGCAGAGGGGATGTGGTCCCCACCCCAACGCCTGAGCAACCAGCTGAGATCTCCCGACCTCTGAGGAAGCAGAAGTTGAGGTCGTCTCAACTGCCTGTGAGCACCTTGTTCCAATAGATGCTGCTTTGCTTTTTATCTTGCAAATCCTATAAATACTCATGAGCAACCTCTAGTTCCAACCCCCTGCCCTGGGCAGGGACACCTCCCACCAGACCAGGTTGCTCCAAGCCCCAGAGCAGAACAGAGGGGCAGAATCCCCCCCTGGCCCTGCTGGCCACGCTGCTGGGGGTGCAGCCCAGGGGGTGGGGGGCTTTCTGGGCTGGGAGATCACCTTACCAGCTCACGTCCAGCTTCTCACCCACCAGCACCCCGAAGTCCTTCTCAGCAGGGCAGCTCTCCATCCCCAGCCTGTGCTGCTACTGGGGGTTGCCCCCACCCAAGGCCAGGACCCTGCACTTGGCCTCGTTGAATCTTACGAGGTTCACATGGGCCCAACTTCTCCAGCCTGGCCAGGTCCCTCTGGGTGGCATCCATCCATCAGGTGTGTCGACCACTCAGCTTGGGCTGAGGAAAGTAATTTTATCTTCCAACCCTCTTGTTTTATTTCTAAGTGGTAGCCAGCAGACCCTGGCTATTTATTATTTATTCATGATGAAGAACCTCAGGAGTCCTCAGACCTGAGGCAGCCAATGTATTTATTGTACCTCCTTAAAGGCAGACCCTGCGCCTGTTACGGTTTGGTTGTTACCTACAGCCCAGGGTGGAGAGATGGTATTTCTCACGCCTTGCTCTTAGACAGCAGGCAACAGTTTCACCAAATCACAGCTTGTACAGAAAATAACCAAACCAACCAACCAAAAAGAAAAAAAAAACCCACAAAAAAAAAAAAAGATAAATCCACTTATTTTTGAAGAAAGAAGTAAAAAAATAAAGAACCCCAGAAAACTAGAGCTTTACAGACTGATGAACAGTTTTGAAAAGCTCTCTCGCTGCGTTTAAAACGTTCGCCTGGAGACAAGTGGACTTTCCTTGAACCAGAAACTATTAAAAAAAGACCATTGCCTTAAAATATTTAGACCATAGCAATTTCAGAATGTTTCTCTTTCTAAAAATTGAGGCGCTTGGGATGTTGCTGGGGAGGAAGCTGCCTTTTCGAAGCGGGGTTAGTAGCAGGGCTAAGTAGCCACCAGGTCTGGCCAGTTGGGACCACCAGCTTCAGCCTCAAGAGAGAGCAGAGGGACTGGGCCAGTCCCACACATCTGGCTGAAAAGGAAGACTGTTGGCATTTAGTTTTTTGATAAAAATAGGAGGAAAATAATCTCACCTGCATCTGTCATGACTGCTGCCTTGTGCCATGGATAGTGCAGACAGTGGTACAGCCCTGGGTCTCCATGGATGTGGTGGGTCAGCAGGCGACCAGCTTTTGCCTAGATTTCTTTCAGATTGGGGTCTCTGCAATTTAAGGGGAGAGAAGGAGAGTGGACGCATTTCTCCAGAAAGAGGATGAAGGAATTGGGGCTTAAAAAGTCAAGAAACTTCACTAAGATAAGGAGGAAGACTCAAAAGAGGAATGTGAGGGTGTGCTTCAGTAGCAGGGGAGTCCCTGCCGGGACCAGGAGCTGGAGAAGAAAGATGTCAACTGAAAACAGAAGGAAAAAACCCTCACGTTCCACAGAGATAGATTCATAGCATTATAGAAGGGATAGAGTTGGAAGGGACGTTAAAGACCATCCAGCTCCAACCCCCTGCCCTGGGCAGGGACACCTCCCACCAGACCAGGTTGCTCCAAGCCCCATCCAGCCTGGTCTTGCAAGTAGAAGGTTCCTGGGCTCCCAGGGGACTACACGTGGTTTGTACAGACCTAAAATAAAGAGCAATGGATACTGGAATGTTCTGACGTGCCCGGGGCTGTGCCGTAAGGATGTGGTGTTCCTGAGCAATGCCCAGGCAGGAACCTGGGACACAGCCCAGCCACTGGCAGCCGGGAGTGGGATGCCCAAGTCCGATAGCCCTCCATACTCCTGCTTAACTCCTGGCCTGAAGAACAACTTGCCCTCCTTCCCCCTTGAGGTATTCCCCTCTGCTCAGACATCCCCATAAAACACAAGTCCTAATTGCTCTGCTCAACCCATTGTCCTTCCCCCTCTCCGCATGCATTGGAGGCTTCTTCTCATGAAGGTTTTCCTAACCCCCAAGGCTCCCACATTCATCTTGGAATCAAACCTTTTCCCTTCTTTCCCCCCCTCCCAGTTCCCGTCATACGTGCAAGAACCTGCTCTTTGTTCCCTTCCAAAGGCTGCAAGGGCTCCTCCGAGCTCAGTCTGTGGCCAACAAAACCACCTCCTCTCTCTGGCAGGAGAAGGCCTGTGATGAGTCCCAGATGTTTGCACGTGGCAGCAGCCTCCAGACCCAACAGATATGGGGAGGGACACGGAGAAACAACGAGCAATATCTCACTGGTGGAGATATTGGTCACCTTTCCACCATCAGGTGGAAGCATCCCTGTTTCTAGCCATGGTTGTCACAAGGAACTGGGGGGGGGGGGGGGGGGGGATGCAGAAAAGCTTGAAATCATGGTATGAGGTTCATCTTACATCTTCTCTGTGCTTACCGACTGCCAGCTCCAAATTAGGTCCATCAGCTCCAGTTAGCTCCATTCCTGTCCCTTCAAATAGAAGAAAAGTGCTGGCTGAGACCATCTCTCTGCCCTGCAGCTGCTGGTGGCATGCTCAGCTCTCTCGGGTGGTCTCCTTCTCCCCACCGTGTCAGGATTTCTGGCCGAACGGGGTCTCTGTGCTCCAAAACTGACTGCTGGGGCTGCCACTACCCATACTGGGGAGAAACACCAGGGCCAGTGGGGGGAGCTGAACGCAGAAAGAGAACTTCTCTTCCATGGAATATTCCCTCAGCTTCATCAACACCATGCTGGAAATAGAACCAACAAAAATAAGTTGTGGGTTTGGTGGTGGTTTTTTTTTTTTTTTTTCCCCAAGAAGTGTCTTAAATACTCAGTTTCACGGCGAGAGGCAAGGGGCTGAGCAGCTCCTCACTACAGAGTTCTTTCTTTTGCCTTAGAGGTTGAAACTGGTGTCCTGGTTTGAGCGACACAGGACTAATTTCTCTTCTAATGCTGGGGAAAACTGCTTTTTTAGGGAACAATAATGGGAAAAACCACCACCATTAATAATAAGAATAATAATAACAATAACAACAACAACAACAATAATAATAATAGAGTACCCAGGACTCAAGTCACTCTCAGTGCCCAGTGAATTGGTTGCCCCGATTGACCCGAGCAGACACCGTGCCCTGGCCAGTCCCCATCTATATCCCAAATCTGACATCTATGGTATGGAATATTCCATCAGCCATTCCATTGTCCTGTCCATGCTCCCTCTCAGCTTCTATGGGAAGCTGAAAAAAAGGCCTCAACTAATATAAACACTACTTAGGGACAACTAGAACAATATACATTATTGACATCATTGTTTTCACACCACATCTGAAAACACAACAATCTCTGGAAAAGAAAATTAAGCCTATTCCAGCTGAAACCAGGAGAGGAGCCCATCTGTGGGTGGCTCTCCAGGGCACGGGGACACGTGGCTGTCCCAACTTTACCCATCCCACATGAGGAGGCACTTCACCCCCCCACGGAGCAGCCCCCCCTTCAGAGAGCAGGTCCTGTTTCATTCCCCTCAGCTCCTACACCATTAATCCCTCCATCCTCCTCCTCCTCCTTCCCACTCATTCCTTAGGCTGCCCTGGCTGTCACATCTGCACACTTACCAGCTGCTTTCCCATTTTTAATTGCCCCCAGAGGGCTTCGTCAAGAGCCACACCTGCTTTTGTGGGGGCCCTAATTTGTCACTGTCCAAACTGGAGCAGCAAGCATTTAAAAATCCAGCCTCTATGACTGTGTTGTATTTCTTCAAATGCCTGATTAATTGCTGTGCCTTTTTGCAGGCTGCGTTCAGCTCTTCCTCCATAAAAAAAACAAAAAACAACAGAGTCTGTCTTCTGCTGGAAAGCTCCCCACGTCAGGGATAGTAAATATCTCCTTGTCACTGGGACTTGTGCTTGTTCATCCCATTTGTTCTTGCAGAAAGAGTCTGTATGAAATGCAGACACAGCTCAGGGCTCTCTCGACTTCTTTATTCTGTTTAGAGGAGGGGGAAAAGTTATTTTTCTACAATGTCAAAACTGTTCTTACAAGGACACTTTTGAGGTTAGGGTAGGAGGGGGATGTTCTGTTTCATCCCACCCATCCCCTGCAGCAGTGTGAGCAAGAAGGTGGTATAATCCAGCTCATAAGCTGCTTGAACTCCACCTTAAAAAATACCAAGCTTTTTTTTTTTTTTTTTTTTGGTCCTCCTTCAGAGCTGCTATGTTTTAAAAACCTTGGTTTTAAGCCCAAAGTGATTTCCTTACTATAGCCATGCTCAGAGAAGCTCTCCGTGGCTGGGCAAGGGCTGCTTTCCCCTCTCTCTTACAGCATCTTCTCAGCCGAGATGTGCCTGGCCAGGGTTACCCATCATCTTCCACCCCTGGGATCCTCGGGGACAATCAGGGAGCTGCAAGCTGAAAACCACAGTGGCAAACACGGAAAGTAAGTCAGTCTTGCCCTCAAAGGACAGTATGGGGAAGACATGGAAGGAATGGCAAGGGAGAGAAAAAAGGGTGGGATGGATGGATGGATGGATGGATGGACAGGCAAAGCAGCACTTTAAAAAAATTATTTTTGAATTCCCCGGAGCCTCCTTCTGCCCAAGGGTCATGTAGAGGGTAGGAGGGTCCTCTCAGAAACCCCTCTTTGCTCAGTTTGGCCATGGCTGGCAGGGGCAAAACGAACCTGGGAAGGAGAGTGCAAAGCAGTGATTGCCAGTGCCCTGGTTGCTTTAATAACGTAGGCTGGGCTGCACATTGGACCTCTGGAGAAAGTCCAAAACTGCCTGTTAAGGACCCGTGGCTCTGTTATATACGTTTATGCAGCCAGGAGCCCTCACGCAGAGGCAGGCTGGTGGGAGCCATGGGTCAGGTGGGTGTTTGGTGGGGATTGTGGCTGACCTCCTCCCTGCAAACCCTGCCTGTGCTCCACAGCCTTTGCCACCTCGGCCTCCCAGGTTCTATCCAGCAAGGAAGCAATGCTGGTGTCTCCAGCCCATTTTGAGGCTTAATTAATACTCACCAAGCAAGATATATATAGAGAGAGCAAAGTGCTGAGTAATGTTTTAACATACCTTTAATTTCTAGAGAAGAACAGAAGGCTGCTCAAGACCCGTCAGTGCCCCGTCCTGAAACCCCAGAAAATCAGCCATGTGGGAGATGCCCACGCCATCCCAGGGGAGGGTGATGATGTCTGGGGGCTGTGACCCCTCAGCAGAGGACACAGGGGCATCTCCTGTGCACACACCAGTGCCCCTCCCTCCCAAAAAGCAGCTACAAACCTGATATTAAGACGCCTTATTTGCTGTGGCCAAGGAAGGAATAAAACAAGTTCCCAGGAACTCAGCTAAACCCTGATCCATGATGGGAGATGGGCATCTCCTCCACTTCAGCCCTCCTTGCTGTTTCCTTGTTGGAAACAGCTTCCTTAACTGCTTCCTCCCTATCTAGAAGGATATCCAGCTGATTCCTCTCAGGGATTATTAAGGGCCACGTGAACACCCCATGTCTCTCAGAGGACACTCATGCTCCTACTGAAGTGAGGGCAGAGGGAGGCAGGAGAAGGAGGCCCACTCAGGAAAAACACATGAAGGCAGCAGGTTTGGAGGGGGCTCGGCGGTGTGGGAGGGGGGGAATGAGGCATAAAGGGTAAAAGAATGAAATTAGAGGGGAGAAAGGGAAAAAAACTCCAATGAGAAACACAGAATGAAAGAAAAATCCCCTGCCACCACCGTCCCCCATGAACGGGGGGGTTCCCCCTGTCTTTGGCACATCCAGCACCTGGTGGGAGCCCCCACCTTCACGTGACACCCAGCGGAGTGGTGCAGTGACAGCCCTGTGGGATGGGATGCCATCCAGAGGAACCTGGCCAGGCTGGAGAAGTTGGGGCCATGTGAAACTCCTAAGTTTCAATGAGGCCAGGTGCAGGGTCCTGGCCTTGGGTGGGGGCAACCCCCAGTATCAGCACAGGCTGGGGATGGAGGGATGGAGAACAGCCCTGCTGAGAAGGACTTGGGCGTGCTGGTGGGTGAGAAACTGGACAAGAGCTGTCAATGTGATCTCCCAGCCCAGAAAGCCCCCCAAATCCTGGGCTGCATCCCCAGCAGCGTGGCCAGCAGGGCCAGGGGGGGATTCTGCCCCTCTGCTCTGCTCTGGGGAGACCCCCCTGCAGTGCTGCCTCCAGCTCTGGGGCCACCAACAGCAGAAGGACATGGACCTGTTGGAGTGGAGCCAGAGGAGGTCATGACATGCTGAGAGGGTTGGAGCCCCTCTGCTGTGAGGACAGGCTGAGAGAGTTGGGTTGGTGTTGTTTTGGGTGTGGTGTGTGATTTGTGTGGTGGTTTTTTGTTTGTTTGTGGTGGTTTTTTTGTAGTTTTTTTTTTTTTCATTGTTTGGACTAGATGATCTTAAAAGGTCCCTTCCAACCTAGGTGATTCTGTGGGTTCAGCCTGGAGAAAAGAAGGCGCAAGGGAGACCTTAGAGCCCCTTCCAGTCCCTAAAGGGGCTCCAGGAGAGAGGGGGAGGGACTCTGGATCAGGGAGGGGAGCCATAGGATGAGGCCTAATGGCTTCAAACTGAAAGAGGGAAGATTTAGATGAGGTCTCAGGAAGAACTTCTTTGGTGTGAGGGTGGTGAGAGCCTGGCCCAGGTTGCCCAGAGAAGCTATGGATGCCCTATCCCTGGAGGGGTTCAAGGCCAGGCTGGATGGGGCTTTGAGCAAACAGGTCTGATGGGAGGTGTCCCTGCCCAGGGCAGGGGGGTTGGAACTCAATGATCTTTAAGGTCCCTTCCAACTCGAACTGTTCTATGATTCTATGAAGACAAGATAAATTCCACTAGGTAGGTTTGGAGATACTTCTGTTAAATCAGTTTGTTCCAATAACACCGTTGTTGGTTTGTGGGGCTTAAAGCGGGAGTAGGGCTCCTTGTCCTTGAGGCCCTTGGTGTTGGTTTTTGAGGTCTCATTGCCATTTGCACCACCCTGTGCTGGGAAGTGGAGTGTCCATGAGGGCTCCAGAAAGCCCGAACCAACAAAACCCTGGTCCCAGTGATGATGCACCTGAGTTTGTGCCAGCAGCTGATGTGATGGTACTATGGTGGGCTTGGGGAAGTGGGGCTGGAGAGAGCAGCCAAGACTCACCTGTCCTCTTAGGAGAGCAAAGTGGTTTGTCCCGTCCATTTGTTAGCGTGAAGCGCGCATCCCGGGATGGATGTTCCAAAGGCTAAATCTTGAAATACACCTGGAAAAAACGACTGCAGGCACGAGCTACAGTGTCTCGTGTGATGTATTTAATGTCCCTCATTTACATGCCGACAACTTTGCCATTTCTAAACAATGTTATCATTCATCTTTCTGATGATTAATCAGCACAAGCTTCAAACACTGTTTATCACACGTTGATGCAGCAATCAAACAAGAAAGGTGAGGTGTTACAGAGGTGTTGGCTTTTTTCTTTTTTTAAAAAAAAATCTTACAGTATTCACAAAAAGATGCTTTTTTTTTCTTTTTTTTTTTTTCTAACAGCATTCTTAGAATTATTCACTCATTCACTATCAGTCATTGTACAAAAACATCAGTCAGAAGCAGGTTTTAAAATACACCCACCCCCGCTGCACAGTACACAGAAAAATAGGCTGGAGTCAAGGCACTCGATTTCTGAATGAGAAGGGGAACTGATTCAGCGGCACGACATTTCCGAGGAAGACAGGCGCACTTCTCCAAAAATAATTACCTGTGGTTCTCCCGAAGCTAATGAGCTTCTCGTAGGGCTAACTGTCAAATTTCCCTTTCACAGCTCAGGTTATCTTCTGAGGTGTAAGCACGATGCTGGCCCTCAGGTCAAGCAAACCATATTGCAATGAAAAGGTTGATCCTGCCGTGTTCGCGCGTGGATGCGGACACAAATGAGTTATACAAAGTGATCCCAGGGATCAACGTGGGCTCCCTGTGTCATCCCTGGAACAACTCAATGGGCCCCATTTTATTATTTCCCATTTCTGCTCGTATAACTGGGACTCTGAACACAGCCTGATGCTTTTTGGATCTTTTCTTCTGAAAGAGAACTTTGGGTGACCGGCTGTACCCATCATGTTGACTTTCCAACAAAACTCTGTAATTTAGTCATTTGCTTATCTCATATACTGGTAATTTTTGCTCTTTAAAAAAAACGTGAATTCACCAAGCCTGGTCCATTAAAGAGCAACAGGGAACTCTGAACAATAGGTGCTTGTTTTACAGCTACTGCAAATGCTTCCAAAGCACTAAATTGCCTTTTATACTGAACAGTCTAATAACAAAGACTGATTCCCCCCACCCTTTTTTTTCCCCCATTTGATTTGATGGTTCACTTGAGCTTTAAAAACACATTACATAAATCTTTACAGCTATTACAGAAGTCTTTTGTCAAGTTTAATTTGGTGCTTGGTTTTTGTTTTTTTTTTTCCATGGTGTAATCACTCACCCTTAAACTCACTGTACCACACATACCTGGATCGTGCTTGACTCTGGATCCATGGGAATCAGAAGTCCTAGAGGTCTGGGGTTTAGTTGTTTGGTTGTTTTTTTTTTGCATGAGGAGAGACCTAAATCCTTCCAAAGGCAGTTTGTCAGGGAAAGCTCCTGGTTGAGAGGTATATCAGAAAAAGCACTGAGAGCTCCCAAAGGCATTACCAAAGGCCACAGCCTCCTGAAGAGGAGAGGACACTTTGCAGGAGGAACACTCTGTCCTGGTTTGAGGACCACCCAAACCACGGCAGACCCTTACAGCCCTGTTCTAGATGAGCTTATTTCACAGTAGAAATGTAACGATGGAAAAATGACCCACCACGGCATCCATCCATGCATCCATCCATCCATCCATCCCAGTGTGTGACACCAAGGACTGTGACAACTAGAGGATTAAACCATTAGGAGTAATTAATCCTCTGAGCTAACAGACCATGGTCCTGGCTTGGCCCTGGCTGCAAGGTGGATCTATGGCTGTGCTGGAGTGAATGAGTAGGGCAAAAAAAAAATCAGGTTTTTCAAGGATTTTATGTATCTGCCATGTTGATGTTTTCAGGGTACATGATCCCTTTGAGTTAACCACCAGAGGCATTGCCTCCGACAACAGCTCCATCCTCTCCTGCTGTTTCACTTTGCCATTTCAACTTTGTTTTGGCTTGATATCCCACGGTGGAAACCTTAGCTGGGACTAAGGGAGAGAGTGGGAGATCCACCAGTGCAGACCTCTCTCCCTGACACAGGATAAAAGGGGATGTGCTGCTCGCTGGGTGGAGGAGTACAGAGCAAGGGCTGGTAGAAAAGCAATTAAGAGTTGGAAAAAAAAACAAAACCCACCTTCAGAAACGCAATTGGGGACAAAAAAAACCCAACCCAAACCTGAGCAGATGATGTTATCTTCACCAAGACAAGCAGAGAGGCTGTTCGATGCCATGTTTCCTCATCCTACTTTCTCCCGACCCCTTCACCCTTTCCCTTTCCTCCTGGTTTTGAAGAGAAGGATTTCTACGGCTCTCCCCTTTCCCAGCCCTCTGTCCTGCTGTGGTCCAGGAGGAAAACCCAGCCCTGGAGACATGCCTGGGCCAGGGCTCACTTTGGGGAAAAAGAAGAAGGAAAGGCTGAGAGAAGTAGGATGCTCTTGCTGTTCTCCTGCCGATCCACCTCTCCTGGCATTGTGATTCCTCAGCAAAGCACTTGGCTCTGAAGAACGGGTCGGTAATGACAGGGCTTGGCTGGGACTGTGAGGAGAAGGTGGAGATGGAGCTGGAGATGGAGGAGTGAATGTGAAAGAACCCAGTCAGATGCACAGAGGTCCATCTCCACCCCTGAGCTTCTCGGTACCAGGAGCCAGGGTGAACCTCTCCATTAAAGATGCTGGAGTAAGATGTGTTTGATGCTCAGAGATCTCCACGTGAAGCCACCAGAAAGTTTTGTGGATAGTTGGCCAGGATTCTGTGCTGTAAATCTAAAGAGTAGCCACATGGACCTTCCTGGCTGTGCTTAGAGCAGCACAAACCCCAGCTTCATGTCCTAACCCCTGTAGAAGCAGGATGGGTGGGATTCACGCCTGGTGGAGCACCACGGAGGAGTGCACTCTATTAATGAAGCTATTATTCAAATTTAAAAAAAAAAAAAAAATTAAAAAAGAGAAGGATGAAGTTGCTGGTGGCACTGATGGACGTTGTTCGGGTTGGTCATGGTGAGATGAGCCTGGTGAAGAGGGTGAGGAAAGCCAGGGCCATGGTGCAGGTGGGGAGCAGGAGGGCTGGGGAGGCGTTGTGGAGCATACACTCCACCCGGGACCAGGAGCCGTTGTTGGGCAGCGGCTGTATCCCCGCCAGGTGACACATCACGTTGTAAACATCCACCGATCGGATGGGAGGCGCTCGGAGGTTGGATCGGAAATCTGGAGGGGAAACAAGCGGAGAGAGGAGTTGGGATCCTAGGGCTGAAAGGAGGGATGCTCAGGACAAGAAGAAACGGGAACGAACTTGAACGTGAGAATTCCCACTTAAACGTGAGGAGGAACTTCTTCACTTTGGGGGTGGCAGAGCCCTGGAACAGGCTGCCCAGAGAGGTGGTGGAGTCCCCTTCTCTGGAGACATTCAACACCCATCTGGAGACGTTCCTGTGCAACCTGCTCTTGGTGGACCTGCTCTGGCAGGGGGTTGGACTAGATGATCTCCAGAGGTCCCTTCCAACCCCATATCACAACATTTTTACAAATGATTTACAACATAGCTCAGCAAAAACATCTCCAATGGCTTCATCTGTTATTTTTACGCCTAGCCCTACTCTATTCTAAAAACTGCAAAAAAAAATAAAAAAAATAATTTGATTATTAAGCACAAGAGCGACTTCACTGCCTGCACTTGGTGGATTCAATAGCCTGAAGTCATTGCACTGGGCATTCTGCTTCGCTTCCCGGGGCTGGGGGATTTTAAAGGGATGGATGAAGGGGGAACCCGGGGCTCTGCATCCAAGAGGTGGGTGAGGAAGGCTGCAGCCTTCCCAAAGGATACCCCCGCTTTTCCTCGGGGAGTCTGGATCCACAGACAAAAGGAGAATTCGCGTGTTTCAAATAAAATAAAATAAAATAAAATAAAATAAAATAAAATAAAATAAAATAAAA
>JAOQGH010000032.1:72854146-72864338 GCA_025769975.1 Gallinago jamesoni | reverse complement strand
CTAATATCCAATCTAAACCTCCCCTGGCACAACTTGAGGCCATTGCCCCTTGTCCTATCTCCTGTGACTTGGGAGACAAGACCGACCCCCGCCTCTCTACACTCCCCTTCAGGTAATCATAAAACCTGATAAGGTCTCCCCTCAGCCTCCTCTTCCTCAGACTAAACATGTAGTCAACTAATTTACGTCTTTATGAAAAACATATTTAAATAATTTTGAAATCTCATCTAAATTTGTCTTTATAAAAATTGTGGGAATGGGGGATAGTGCTCACCTTTTGTTCTTCCCCCGCTGCCTCAAACTTATATGACTGAATTCCCCCCTTTCTGCATGGAGATACTTTGGTATTTTTTCTCTCCCCACCACAAAAGTAATCTACAACCTTGAGGCTGCAGGTAACTCGACAAGAACTGACTCCATACCATCCCACAGTAAAACTTCTGTACATCTCTCCACACCACCTTCAAGAAATTACGTTGCTGCTACCTAACCCAATCATCAAAAAGTCCATGATTGACTTGAAGGCATCTCCAGGAAGCAGAAGCCTTTGACCCCTGCTCTGAAGGTGTGAAGTTGGAGTCTTCTGCACAATGTCCTGGGTGCTACCAGCAGCAAAGCATGGGTTCCCAGGAGGTGATGCAGCAGTCCTCCCTGGGCTTTGCTACGATTTTAAGACTGACCTGGAACTTCCAGTTTCTCCCCTAACACTTGAATCTGGGAAAAGATTGGCTCTAAAGCAAGGCAAGAAATTAAGGATGCATTTGGGAACACGTTGGAAATGCCTAGTATTTTAGTTTGGGTGGATAATTGCTCGTTGCCAATGACTAATATGATGATTTTGCCTCTTTTTTCCTCTTCAGATACTGACATCAGATTATAATTTTCTCAGATAGCGTTCCTCAGAATTACTCATCAGATAATTTTAACTGGAAGCATTAACCTCTTGGGGATCGGGGATATTTTAGGTGCTCAGATATCTTTGCTAGTTCTAGATTGTCAAGTGATGAGCATGACATAAAGGACTACAGGGGTAGCAACAATTAGAAATCATTTTGGCCGCTAAAAATTGGTCTTCAAGTGTGTGGTTCATTGGCAGTAACACCAAAGATTCACGCTGCTTAGATCCCAAGAGCTTCCTTTTTTTTTTTTTTTTCAGTCTCTGTGATGAACAGAACATAAAATTGGATTTTTGATGTTAAGGCTTGTTGCAATTCCGAAATACTGGCTATGAAGACTCTTTAATATTTAAACATCATTTTGGTAGAGGCCAGGACAGATGGCAAATTTTCTCATTTAAATATTATGAGAAAGGGAATTCAAAAAGACATGGAGCCAAAGGGAATGTTAAATTTTTTCTTGTTTAAACTACAAATAGGAGAGTCACATTTACTAATGTTAGTAACATTAGATGCTTTTCTGCGTAGTTTTTTACGATGTTAAACCTCTGTTTAAAAACCTGAACTACTGGAGCAGGAATGAGGAGACTTCCTTCGCGGTGATGTATCGGCTCCTCTTTATCCATCTGACACAGAGACCTGAACCTCTGCCAGCTTTAAATTGCATTTCTAAACATTGATTTAGCAGTCGGACACTTCATGTCATAACAGAAGGTTTTTGAAAACTTTCCAGGCGAGCTCCATGGTCTGGTAAATGTTGTGGTTAAATGTTGAAAGGTTGGATTTAGAGTCTTTTTCTTTTTTCTTTTTTTTTTTGTGGATTTTGTTGTTGGGGTTTTTTTTTCACCCCTTTCTCTCA
The DNA here is from genome assembly GCA_025769975.1 of Gallinago jamesoni. Taxonomy (NCBI): domain Eukaryota; kingdom Metazoa; phylum Chordata; class Aves; order Charadriiformes; family Scolopacidae; genus Gallinago; species Gallinago jamesoni. The sequence goes on along the minus strand of JAOQGH010000032.1, from coordinate 72,862,583 downwards.
TTTTGGTGCTGAGTCGCTGAGCTCCAGCTGAAGCGGTTGCTGAAGAATGAAGGAGTTTGAAGGTCTGGGATGATACCACCCACCAGGATGAGCATGAGGAGCGACGTAAAGCTTCAGCTTTGGTTGGACCACCGGGATTCTCTCGCTCTCCTCTGGGGCTTCTCCATCTCCTGGAGCAGCAACACGTCCGACAGGCAACCTGGGGTGCACGTTTCACCCCACATACGGCATTAGCCAGTGTGTTTTACTTAGCAAACAGTCAGGAAATACATGAATTTTTCCCCAGAAATACCTTGCAGAGCAGAAACGGCCCTATAAATGCTGTGAAGGAAGCAGAAGAACAACCCTACAAGCCGAGTGCTCGTGTTTTGGCACAAGAGGCGTCTGGGACCCCCCCGCTGCAGTGGTATTTTGGCTCCTCTGCTTCTGGAGGCAGGAGATCCCAGATGAATTCTGCCCATGAGGTTTGTCTTTGCCGTGTTTACGTTGGGCTCTCAGATAAAGCAGTGATGGATGGGCACTCCCATCCGCCAGCCCTCCTGCCCTGTGTTTCCCCGTTCCCAGGGGGGCTGGATTTTCTTCCTTTAAGCAGCGAACACGCAATGGGAGGGGAATACAGGGAAGAACACAAAGCAGCAGATTTTGGGTTCAGACTCTGCAAAGCTTGAAACTGGCTCTGAGGAGGAAATGGCAGTGGTGTAAGATAACCCTGGGAATCACCTCCCTGGCCACCTCAACACCTTTCTGCTACGTTTCAGCAGTCTCGTTTGTTTTTCACCGCTGGCTAAAGGGAAAACAGCATCTTCCAGAACAAAGCACAATGGGTTTGGCTGTACACTGCTGTTCCTCTTAACAGTTTCCCAAACTTTTCCTGTTTGGATCTGTATCAGATTTGCAAGACCCATTGCTAAGCAGTGGTGTACCGCCAGGCTGGAAAGGTCCTCAACAACAGGAGATCCTACTCAAGGCAAACATCTGTGGGACCTCCACCCACCTTGCTTGTTAAACCCTTATTTTTGATTTAATTTTGTTTGGCATCACTCCCCGGTCAAATGCCTTTTAAAGAATTAAAGCTTTAAAACAATAAATCCAGAAGAAAAGATTACATCCTAACCATGGAACTAGAAAAGAGTTCCAAAAGGTCGTAGGGGGAAAATGTAATAAATAAATACTACAGCATTAGGGGTTACTTCTGTTCATTCCAGTTACACCTGTGTTCCCACTGTGGCCCAGTTTCCCTGTATTTGAGTTCAATAATTTGAACTCGGATTATTGCTTCCTGCCCTGTGCCTGACCCCGTACGGCCAACGTGGTCTTGGAGAACATGAACACCCTTAAAAAAAATAAACCTGTGCTTAAGCACTCGCTGAACTGAGGCACCGAGGGCTTTGCCAAAGGTCGTTGGTCACAGATAAATAATTAATGGCAGCTAAAATGTCACAACCCACAGCTAAAATACCAGATCCAGGCAAAAACTCCCGCTGGCACCAGCGTCGTAAAAGAGGGAATGCATAGACCTGGCAGAATCAGCGCTGGAAATAAGGGAGGATCTGCTGTTCTTTCCAGTTTTACACTGGAAAGAGTAGAGCGACGAGTGCGGGGAGGGTCCATGGGCTTAACAGGGACCCACACCTGTACACCTCATGTGTCTTCTCCCCAGGAGACACCCCTCAAAGGGCAACATAAAGGAGCTGGGTGAAGTCCAACAGCCTACAATGGAAAGCGATACCATTCTTTTGGATTTCAGGAGCCCTCTGCAGACTGTTACATCTCTTCGGTACATAATTATACCTAGTCAGCGCACTTACATTAGTAGTCAAAAACTGAATAGTCTATAGAAACAGGTCTTTTTGTCAATCTTTAGAAGAATTTCTACATTCCTGTATGATTTCTGTATCCCACTATTCGCACTGCTGTTGGGTCACTTGGGTGATCTCCAATAAGAAGCAGGGTTCTTTTGAAGGCTGATCCAAACCATTATATCTAGTCTGCAATTCCAATCCTTTGGACTGCCTTTGAGTCCCTAAAGCAGTATTGTCACCCTCAGATCCTTTCGCTCTGCAGTCCTGTAGAAACCCTCTGGATGGCTTTTCAAGGTTTTTCATCTTGGTTCCCTCTTTATTCCCTTTGCTGAGAACTGTGGCCTTTTTTTTTTTTCTTTTTTTTTTTTTTTCCCCCGGGATGCCACATTGCATGGGAAGAGCGTGACTAGGCACATGAGCGTTGGGATGCAGAAGACAAGCTGGCTGGGAGCCCATGGCATGAGTCAGCTGCTGCTGCCCTGGCCACGGGCACCGGCTGTACTCAGGACAGCTCTTCCAACACGTGGTCCTCCAGCCTACAGCTAACACATGCGAGGGCAGTTGCATGCTGCTTAGGTAGCAGAGTTTAAAAGGTCAAAAAGTTGAGAAGCTGGGTAGCTTGCAAGGGATCTGGTTTGGCCACACAGCTAGAATGTTTATGTCCATGGAGGTCCCTACATGGACAGCATAAGGGTATACTCCTAGTTGCGAAAAAAGACTCGTTCTTATACATCCCTAGTGATTTCAGTGGTCCGATGCCAAGCAAACAAGGAATGAAAAGGCCAAGTCCCTCCAAGTGAATGTCCCAGACTCAGAGGAACAGGGATCTCAGCTGAGTTAATGATGGAGGACAAGAGTGCTCACTCCAGATCACCAAAGAATGCTTCGCTTTCAGCTGGATTTTGCTGTCATAGAATCAGAGGACGCTTTGGGATGGAAAGGAACTTAAAGATCATCTCTCATTCCAGCCCCCCTGCCCTGGGCAGGGACACCTCCCAGACCAGGTTGCTCAAAGCCCCATCCAACCTCCAGAGATGGGGCATCCTGAACTGTCTCCACAGAGTAGATTGTCTTCAGCTCTCAGCTACTAATTTCCAAGTTAAAACCAAACAGGCTTTGGGGGAGGATGATTACTGTTTAACTTTGATCAGTGACATAGTCTACAGAGTTGCTCTGTGAACCATCCAGCACAGCAGAAGCTACAGGTGGGTAAGAAGGGGATGGTCTGCAAGCCAGCAACCTCCTTGAAGGTAACCTTTGGGTGGAATGCTACCTCCAGTGACACTTCAGTCTTTTCCTTTCTGAGCACAGGCAAATTGTCACAGGCTAAGAAAAGATAATTTCTACAAGTGGTTAGTAAAGCACTGGTAATTCTTGTCTGTATTTGAGTGTATTGAAGAACCATCCTACAGAGTATGGAGTGCTTAGATGTAAAGATACACCATTAAGATGGGAGCAAATTTTGACATACTAACCTGGCCAGTAGTACATGAAAACGTTCTTTTTTGCTTTCGTCATTGTGACCCACAAAGGCTCCGATCCATTCCACCAGAGAGGCAGCAAGCTTTCTGTATTCACACCAATATCAAAAGAAACGTTTCTCTTCTGGTCCCACATGTAGTTTCCAATCATCTGATGGACCTCACAGTGCCGACCTTCAAGGGAGGAGAAAAAAAAGAAAAGCAGCACAATCAGATTGGTGTTCTCCAACAGAAGGATGTCAGCAGCACCACCCCTGCTACCACCAGCTCATCCAGCAAATCAGCTGAAAAGCTCTGATTTGAGCCCAGGGACCTCTTGCCTTGCAACTGCTCATATGATCTTCTTGAGTCTGTTACCTTTAATTGAGGTCCTCTGGTAGCTCTCTACCTCCCCCAGTTCAGCCGCCTAACAGCTGCTGAAACTTGTCAGCCATCTGTGTGGCTTTCTGGTCTCTTCAGTGGAGAAGAAGAGGCACATCTAGAAAGTAATTCATCCCATCCTAAAGTAGGCATGTAAGGTATCTGGGAGGACTTACCCTCTGGATGTGCATATTGTGCTCTATTAATTATAGACCTTTGCTTCAGACAGTCAACTTTTACACAGCTGAGGTCAGAAGAACCATAAGATGGTTTGAGTTGGAAGGGACCTTAAAGACTGAGTTCCAACCCCCTGCCCTGGGCAGGGACACCTCCCACCAGACCAGGTTGCTCCAAGTTCCATCAAACCTGGCCTTGAACCCCTCCAGGGATGGGGCAGCCACAGCTTCTCTGGGCAACCCAGGCCAGGCTCTCACCACCTTCACAGGAAAGAATTCCTTCCTTATTTCTAGTCTAAATATACCTTCCTTCAGTTTAAAACCACTACCCCTCATCCCATCCAACAGGTCCTGCCAAAAGGTTTGTCCCCATTTTTCCTGGAGCCCCTTTAGGGACTGGAAGGGGCTCTAAGGTTTTCCTGGAGCCTTCTCTTCTCCAGGCTGAACCCCCCAACTCTCTCAGCCTGTCCTCACAGCAGAGGGGCTCCAGCCCTCCCAGCAACTTCATGGTCTCCTCTGGACCCGCTCCAACAGGTCCCTGTCCTTCTTATGTTTTTATTTTTTATTAAATGAACACAGTTTGTTCTTGGTTGTGGGGACAGCAATCATTTCATCAGACTGCACCTTCTACTGCACCTTGGGGGGCCTTGGTCAACTTCACATTACAAGAAACTAGCATATAATTGCTGAGAAATGTCTTCCAGTTCTTATCATTGTCAGAAGAGAAGACACCGTATTTTAAGAGTTAATCTGCAGATGAAGTAACAAAGAGTGGAAAAAGAAATGTTGATGATTAAGTTGTACTAGGAGTTCATGATGTTCATATCCTAAAAAGCAACAGCTGATGCATGTGTGAGACACTGTCATCATTAGCCGGTGAGTCACGATCCTGCAAGGATCCAGATAACAGGCCTTTGATTATTGTGAGTCTGAGCGTGGTGATCAGAACCGAAATAATCTCAGTCTGCTTGTTTTCAAAACGCATGATTTTCAGCAGAGGACTCTGTATACTTTGGGTACATGTGACCTCCAAATGGATTTTGAACTCCCCTACTATGAAGTATTTCGGTTATGCAAAACATTTCCTCCTCCCCAGCAGAGAAAAGCAGTCCCAAATTGTCACAGCCATTATTTACCATATTAAACCAAATAGGTTTAATATAGGAGAACCGGTGGACTGGATGGGCAATAATCTGTCCTCCTTAGGTTGCCAAGGGCTGTATTCACCCCCAAGTCCCAGAAGAACTGGAAGGAAGCCTCTACAACTGGTGCCCGCAACTGGGAAACCTGCAGGTTGGTGCTGAAGCTGTTAGTCCTGTGTTTTTATATGATGTCTTCATACAGAAACAACGAGCTCCAGCTGCCGATGATGTGAGCTCCCCACAGGATCCAGGGTCTGCTGTCAGTTTTCCCACCCCTTTAAGGAATAGAATGGAGATTGTTCTTTAGGGTGTTGTTGGGAAGATTAATTAGGTGTGCGCGCTAATACAGATGACAGTATTCTTCTGATCACCACATCAGACAACTTCATTCTCCCATGGACTCCAACCCTCTTTCTTATATTGAAAAAGAGGCCCAGAAGACTATAAGGTATCAGTTTTCATTGCAGACATCCCTGGTTCATCTGGCCAGAAGGTCAGCTGAGCAGGAAGACCAAAAGATATGACCTCTTCATGCTGCCTGGAGGCATTCACATCTGCTTGCCTGGAGTCCGTGTCCCAGAAAGAGCCTGGACCTTCTTAGATGACATCAATACTCAACTCAGCCTCCCATCTCAGCCATCTCAATACCGAGCTCAATCTCAACCCATCAATCTCCTCCTTGGGTTCCTCATCCCAATGTTTACCATCAGCAAGCACTGTTCAGAAGGTATACCTCATCTCTAATTTTATTTTTGACCATTGTTAATCTTCAACCATGGCTTTTTCTGTGCCTTACTCACTAGATTAAAAAGCTCTGCAATAGCTGACATTTCTCCCCCTCAAAGACAGTCACACACAGAATTAAGGTAAATTCTCAAATTTCTTTTGAGTCACCCATACAACCTGAGTTCTTTACATCCCCTGTTGTAAGTCATTTTCTCCATCCTGAGAAAACAACCTCTGGTGGTCTCCTTTTTAACAATTATCAAAATAGCAACATGATGTTAGACAGTCACCATACAAGGTGAATTTAGTATTGCTTCCATTGCTGCAGCTTTCCTCTGGAATCAACCGTTATCTTAAGAACCACAAAAGTAGAAAGCGGGCAAAAAAAAGCAATTTCGGCATACAGATTTCACTAAACTCACTGCAATTGTAGCAGAAAGCACCCCTTCCCCAAGCAACAGAGGAAAACAAAGAGGGTATAGTTCCCAGGAATATGATAACTGCTGTATCCTTCTGGAAGAGAGCCAGCAAAAGCATTTGCACGTCTGCCTGCTACAGCTTACTTGGACACCGCGCTCCTTACAGCACTGGCTTTGTCTAAAGCACATTCCCATGTCTCCAGGCACTTTTGTCAGCATTCAAATGGATCTATGCAAAACAAAGATGAAATTAAAAAAAAAAAAAAAAACCAACCACCACCACCCAAGAAAATACACAGCCACTTGGCCACCCGCAACAAGAGCACAGGAATGCTGAGCTCTGAGCACCCTACACTGACCACATGTGAGATTTGGAAACCAGAGCCCGTGCTCTTGTAGCCTTTGCCGGCTTCCAAATGACCTCTTCTTCCTCTGGTGGTCCTTCACCAGCTGCGGGGACAGCATGTAGGATCACCAGTAGGCACGATATATCATACAGGCACCACCTGCGTCCAAACTGACAAGAGAAAATGCTCTTCTGAGACACCCAATGATCTTTTTTTTGTTTTAAAAAGGAAGGCAGCGTGTGGCAGATGCACAAGGTTATACCCTGGGCACAAAACGGAGGTTAACCTTCATGGAGCAAGTCAGATTTATCATAGAATCGTTTGAGTTGGAAGGGACCTTAAAGATCATGGAGTTCCAACCCCCTGCTCTGGGCAGGGACACCTCCCACCAGACCAGGTTGCTCAAAGCCCCATCCAGCCTGGCCTTTGAACATCTCCAGGGATGGGGCAGCCACAGCTTCTCTGGGCAACCTGTTCCAGTGCCTCACCACCCTTACTCTAAAGAATTTCTTTCTGGTGTCTAATCTAAATCTTTTCTCTTCCAATTTAAACCCTTTGCCCTGTCCCTCTCCAGCTCTCCTGTAGGCTCCCTTCAGATACTGAAAGGCCGTTATAAGGTCTCCCCAGAGCCTTCTCTTCTCCAGGCTGAACAACCCCAGCTCTCTCAGCCTGTCCTCATAGGAGAGGTGCTCCATCCCTCTTATCATCCTCACGGCCCTCCACTGGACCCATTCCAACAGGTCCATGTCCTTCCTGTGTTGAGGACTCCAAAGCTGGACACAGTGCTCCAGGTGGGGTCTCACGAGGGCAGAGTAGAGGGGCAGAATCACCTCCCGAGACCTGCTGGCCACACTTCTCTTGATGCAGCCCAGGACATGGTTGTCTCTCTGGGCTGCCAGCGCGCACTGCTGGCTCATGTTGAGCTTCTCATCCACCAACACCCCCAAGTCCTTCTACTCAGGGCTGCTCTCCAATCTGTATTTGTGCCTGAAATTGCCATGTCCCAGGTGCAGGACCCTGCACTTGGCTTGGTTGAATTTCATGCAATTTGCACAAGCCCACCTCTCCAGCCTGTCCAGGTCGCTCTGGGTGGCATCCCGTCCCTCAAGCATGTTGACTGCGCCACTGAGCTTGGTGTCATCAGGAAACTTGTCAGAGAACCCATAATCTGCACCCACATGGCATCCACTTGATGACAAACATAAGTGCACGCAGTTAGCTAAATGTGCTGTACTATGTGAAATTACATGCGTGCCTTCCTGCTACGGTGAGACTTTTCCTCCCATGTCCCACCATGATGTCCCTGCTCCCCGGGAAGCAACAAGAGCCAGATGCAGCTGTGGGGAAACACAGGCTGGGGAAGAGTGAAGCTCCTCCACACCAACATCGGCGCACACGCAAGGTAGGCAGGTTGTAACAGCCACAATGAGACATGCAGTTCCCTTTCCCCCCTTCCTTCCCACCCCACAATGTCTTTCCTCCACTGTGCCCTTGCTTGGAGAGTCATCTAAGGTCTCATCTGCCCTGCTTTGAAAAGAAAGACCTCTGGGGAAAAAACCAAAACTCTCATGCAAAACCTTAAGCTACCTGGTGAAGATCAGGGCTCACAAAAAGTCAGGAGGGGAGCTCTGGTCTGGGCAAAGTGGCCCTGCCATCTGCAGGCCCCCCAGCCAAACTGGTACCTGCAAGATGTGCACGGACAATTTCTGTTCCCAGAAGAGCTTGTGCTGGCAAAAGTTTCCTAATTTTTTATGACCTCCAATACCAGACAGACCCAAAGCAGAAACACCATAGCACACGTCAGGCGACACTTCACAATCTAAGTAGGATCATGTCAAAAGGCACAGAAAAATCTCTGCTATACACAGCATTATTTTTATTTTCCTGGAAGGGATTCACTTAATAAGAGAGTGAAACTCTTAATTCAGTGCTTTCATAATGGGGCCAGGCCTGGCATGCACAAAAATTGCTTCCAAAGCATCCA
>JAOQGH010000032.1:72813795-72844209 GCA_025769975.1 Gallinago jamesoni | reverse complement strand
GAGAATTCACATTTTAATGGAGAGACCCCGTTTGCCTCAAAGTTCACCCCCACCAGCAGTTGCTGTGGGTGCCCACAGTGTCCAGCAGTGGCAAAAGGAGGGAGGTCTACCTGAGACTCTTGTTATGCCGGAGTCCCTCTGCAGATCTGCACTGGGATGCTCAGCTTCTCCCTTGGCTGATATTACCCCATTACCAGGCAGATGGTGGAACAGCCTCCCACTCACCTCCGCTTAAAGAGAGGATTTCAGGGTAAACTGCAAGGTGTTCCATGCAAAACACGCAACTCGGATCTCAGGAACTCACACCCCCGAGCGCAGCAATTATAAGCAGCTTTCAGTGCTCAGAAACGTGCATTTGCATTAATTCATCCATCGCCCCTCCCCACTATTATTGCCTTCCATGTTCAATAGTCAGGCAAACAGTAGCTGAGCATGGAAAAAACACCAATTTTAAAACCCAGGCATATCTGGAGGCCAGCTTGTGTAGACATTTGTCAGAATAAGGGGGAACAGACACAGGCTACCACCAGAGTCACGCTGTAACAAACACAGGTGGCTGCAGGATGGTTAAAAAGTGATTCCTTTAGGATGATTTAAAAATTCCATCACAGTTTTCTGATGTGTAACTCCACAATTCACAACCACAGGGAGAGCATCTGCCTTCCAAACCTGATTTCAGCAGAATTTTCCCAGGTTCACCCGGCCCAGAGCATCTCCCGGTCAGCGGGTGCAGGACCCGTGCCCAGGCGTGGGTGGCACAGCCCTTCACGAGCCAGCAGCAGGGGACCAAGCTGCCCTTCTGCTGCAGACTCAGCTGCTACAAGCGACCCAAGGACACCAAATTTACCGAAGGCTGAACGTCCAAAAACTCTGCAATTTGCTTTTTGAAAAAATCAAAGGTAGACCAAACCCTGCTGATATGTCATAGTGGCCACCTCAAAGAGACGCTCAGAAGTGTGACAGTTAGGGGACACCCTGCTTTTTATGGAAAGCAGTTTGGGTCCTCAAAAAAAAAAAAAAAATCAAACCACCTCGGGCAGTGACCGAGGAGCTTTGCAACTGAGGCTTTACAAAACAGGAGCAGAACATGCAGCTCTGACAAAACTTCTCCCCCTCGCCCAAACGAAAATGAATTTCCAATGCCTTACACGCAGAAATTAATTGCTTCAAAAGGTAGCTCTATTGTTCAGAAGCATTCCTTTCCTAATTACTGTATTTCTACTTACACAGACAAACAAATGGCAAATGTATGGCTGAGGCTGCCAGTTTTCCAACCTCCAGGCATTGCAACACAAGGGTTGTGTCGACTGATGACGTCAGTCGCAGCTCTTAACAGCCTTCACGTTTTTGAAAGAAAAAAAAAAAAAGAAAGAACAAAACCCACCCCTAAACACTCAATGTAACTGTAGCTTCTTAACCAAACCACAAGCATGAGAGATTTGCAAATATCCACCACAATGTACTATTGGGGCTATTAAAAAAGAAATTGCAACAGATTGTTTTCACAAGCTCTCACACTATTAAACAGCCATTTCTTACCTTAATTTGTTTGAATTTGTCATCCTTCTCAGACTTCGTTTTTTTTCCTGCAACAACAGAAGGAAGACTTCTTAAAGTCCTGTGTGCCACGAGTTATCCTCCACGCCATCTATATTCACTAGGAAACAGACCCAAAACGTGCCTCAAAATAGCAGCACCTCCTAGGAAAGGGTGAACATATTTTGCCTAATTTTAAACCCCCTGGGCAGTCAAAAATTTTGTGATTCATTTTGAAAGGGCTATAAAAAAAGAACTAGGATGGGACTGAGAAAAGCAATTGCAGTCAAAAAAAATCAAGGTAAAAAATAAAAAATACATAAGAGTGACAAACTAAGCAACAAAGCCTGTTAAAAAAAAAAAAAAGGAAGGAAGGGGGAGAAAAATACTCTAAAAGGGAAAAAAAATCAAAATATATGTCTCGTCACATTTCTGACACTCTCACTGTATCTATAGGAAAAAGGAGATTGTTCATTGATTTAATATGTGAAAAGAGATCACAATAAACTTCAACGAGTATTTTTGTAAACAGTTGGAACCTGGGCTGAGGGGGAATACGTATTATAATTTATGCAAGAGGAGTTTCTATAGTCATGCTGGAACTGAGAATCCAGAAAGCTGCATATGACCCTCACAAAATGCTGGGTGCCTCGGCAGACCCCAGCCTTGCTGCCCCAGCTCTGACCTGACGAGAGCCTGACGTGTAAGCTCAGACCTGCCGGTGCAAGCTCAGCTCTACCCCACCGTTTGCACAGACGTGTCCCAGGAATTTCCCCCATCTCCACAGCAAGACAGCGCCGAGAATTAGAATTGTTTGCAGCCAAATTCTTTTATTCTCACTCACACGTAATTTTAGCCACGTGCCACGTAGAAAGGGCATGTGAGAAAATATACACAGCCCGAAATATGTCAGAGTTTTATAGTAACTGGACTGTCTGGAGCATCCCCTCCTGCTACAGCCCCATCTCCAGAATCTCAGCTTTCATTATGAACTTTTCTAGTTCTTACAGCTATCCGTGGAACCTGCCACAATGGGACAGGTTATGGTTCAGGGAAATATGCCTGAATGTACAAAACACACCATCGACAAGATACTGGAAACAGCTTCAAAGCAAATGTTCTACCTTTTGCAGATTGATCTCTTTTTCATAGTGTGATTCTGCCCCAAAAATGCCAGAGTTCATAATTTCCAATCACCGACCTTAAACTGAAAAAGTGCCTTTCACATCTGTTTAAGAAAATGGCAAACTGACCATGTGAATTCAAATGGATTTTAGAAGAACACCACGCTTTTGGTTTGCAGATTGTCTTTTCTCTGAAAGTCCTAGACACCACCGTTCTACTCCATAAACCAGTAAGGAAGCCAATGAGCCATAAAGAAGCCGATGTTTCTACTTCATAAGAAACCAAATACTCATGAGACTGACCTGATGGTTAGGTCCTCTCCTGGCAGGTGGGAGACCTAATCCCTAAATTTGGGGATTCAAACATAGTTTCCCATTTCATCATTATCATGCTGTGGGGGCTGGTTTTTCATGGCCTAGGGTAGCTACGGAACTTACAAACTGGTTTCACAGTTTAAAGTTCTGAGCAGAGTGTAGTCCTCCCGCTCAGCTCAACAGAGCGCCAGCTGATTTCTATCCTTGCTTGAAAAAAGATACCAAAACGTCTGCCACTGTAATGTGAATGAGCCATAGTGAGTTAACTGCATTGATTTTTAATATTCCCTAATCATCTTCCCTGACCAAAGAACACCTGGGACCAGACTCTGAACACAACTCCATCAGCTGTAACAGAAGTAACACAATTTACACAGACCACCAGCTTGGTAGTAGCACATCTCTTTGATCCTCTTTCCAAGCAGTTTGTTCCCTTAACTAAAAGGAGCCCATTTTTAATACGGGTGTTCCTAAGTTCTGGGGAAGAATAATAACAATGCCCACAACACCATTTTCATGTTGACAAGCTCTCCTCTCTACCTTTTTTGGAAGGTCTTTCCGATAACGGCAGCATCCGGTACACCCTGAAGGCGTTGTTTCCTTTCTTTATACTTTTGTCCTTCACTTCTTCTATGTCAGGCAGAGAGTTCATAGCACAACGGAAATTTGCCTTCCATGTCTTTGGATCGGGTTTATCTACTCCTGACTGGTATTTTCCTAAGTAAGAAAAGAAAGTTAGGCACACGCGAGGTGTAATTAAAAACCTCTAAGGTGAATTAATAACAGCGTAGGTATCAGCCTTTGGTTCCCGTGACAAGCGCTCAAACAACAGCTGAGGTTGCAAGAGAGCGAGCATTGTGATCTCCTTCCCATGCACGTTTCTAGAACACATGATGAAGAGTTTCTGCTCAAGAAAGACCCAGGGCACTGCCAATCAGATGCGACTCCACACCAACGTGGAAAAGCTTGCATAGCATTTACCTTTATTGTGTCTGGCTCACATCCATAGAAAGGCATAAAAAGCCCAAGTCTACAAAGTGCTGAGCACGCTCTACTCCTGACAATTTCGAACCCAATCTTGTTAAGGTTTAAATCAATTAAGTTTACTGTGTTCCTCAATGCAAATGAGTTATGGCACTTCAATAAAGCTGGAGAGTACCGCAGACCTCGAAAAAAAAGCACTTAAGCCTCCCACAAATTTAGAACCTTAAATTCATTGTGTTAGTAAAAGCAAAGACAAGAAAGAAAACATAACTTTAAAAGGGGAAACAATGTGAAAATCTGTCCTGCAGAAATAGAGTTCCAATACCTGTGTGAATTGCCCAGTTTCTAAATAAGGGAGCATCTTTTTCAACATCCCACCCATGTCTTGCGGCATGCATCCAGGGAATCTGAAAAATCTTCTTCTCCTGGAAGGGAAAACAAACAGGAAATGCCAACGCTGATTGACTTGAGGGATCTTCTGATGACTTTAAGTCACTTATTTAAAAACACAGTCCCAGCAAGCGTTTTGCTTCCTTCTAACCCAGTGCCTCTGTCATTGAACTCGACGGGAAAATATCCACTGGCGTCACTGAAAGCAGAATATGGCCCTAAGTGTATGAAATACTCGGATACCCCTTCATGGACGATGATGAGCCTGGTGGCCTTCCAAGCTGACACATGGGTAAAACATGCAGCACTACATAGTTCTAAACGTTCAAATCAAGGCTAGTTTTGGCAGCACAGGCACTTGCATGATTAGAAAAATTAGATATGAAACAAAACAACCACAGGAACAGAGCTAATTCAAGGGATTTAGAATTCAGGCAGTAAAATACTAGCACAGTGAAGGAAAGGGATCTCTCAAATTTATACACCAAGCAAACAGACGTATGAATATATCAACTATTAGACATTTCACCCATGGACACCCATGTGAAGGGGTGGCATTGAAGATAGTTGAATGTATTTTAGTTAAAAACTTAAAGCATTTAAAGCAATCCAAAGGAAGGCGCTGTTTAAACAACACATAGTTAAACCAGAGCATGCCTTATGTGGTGGAGGTATAAAGTAATTCCCAAAGGGATCATGAAAACTCATGGAAGATACTACACTGGTGAAAAAAAACAACTGTAGACAGGCAGCTCTCATTTAAATAACTGCATTGTAGATGCCTGTGGTCGGGTGAGATTAATCCTTTGCCCTTTCCCCTTCCTCCAACAACCACTTTTCTTCCTTGTCTGCCTAGTTAATATGTCACTAATGTCAAGGTTAGGTTTATTTCCCTTCCTTTCCATGTGATCTTTTCTTTTTTTGAGCCTGTGCTTCATATCGTCCTTCAGCTCTTTGTCTTCAATCCTTTCTCTCATTTGCATCCACTTGTTCAGAACTGCATTCTTCCCTTCTCGCTTGGCTTCACCTTTGGTGCCAATAAATCTGTTGTGGTTTAGGCTGGGCTGGGCACTAAACGAATGACAGATGCTCTCTTTTAACCTCTCTCTCCCTTCCCTGAAGAGAAGGGAGAGAGACTCACGGGCTGAAAAGAACCTAAACCTACTTTAATGAAATACTAATAATAAAAGATAGTAATACCAATAAGAAACAAATGAAATATCTACAAAACCAGTATTGAGCTCCCAGGATGACAATCACGTCATCAGCAGGCATTGGGAAAGTCCCAGACTGGAGTCTGGAACTGGATTCCACAACACACAGATCAGGATCAAAGGCAAGCGCACGGACAGAGTCCTCCTCGGAGACCTACCGTTGAAGAAAAGAAGCCTCACCCCTTTGATCCCTCAGTTTTTATACTGAGCATGGGGCAGATGTGTTGAAATACCTTGTTGGTCAGTTTGGGGTCATCTGTCCTGTCCCCTTCTCCCCACAGGTGTGACCCCTCTACGCTTTTCTGCTTCCGACCCTCCAACGGGGCATATAAATAACAAAGTGAGCTGACCTTGGTCGTTGCAGCAATAAGTATAAGAAAGATCCTCTCTGCATACCATTCCCTGGTATTAACTACAAACATCATGTCTTGCCACTCTGGAAGCAGACACTGTCTGAAAATTACACCATTAATTTCACAGAGTACAGTTAGTTAGAAGAGACTTAACTGAAAAGTAAACTTACTGAAAACTGGTGCTATTCTGTCTCAGACCAGGACATCTTTAATTTGGTAAAACCACAGATTTAACACGTTTCTCATTCCCCTTCAAGCCCTCACACTGTAATGCTTCCCCTGGATCTATTCCCATCATTTCTTTTGCATACCTTTTGCCTCCTTACTCTTTCCCCCCTGCATAGTTAAATCATCCTACAGAGATGGTCTCCTCTTTCCCCAAGTAGAAGTGGCCAAAAGAAAGCCTCAATCCCACCATGCTGGGGTCCGCAGCACTACAGCATTCATCAGAGTGAGAATAAGGTTCCTTGCCTTGACTCTCCCACAGACTATAATCAGCATGGAAACAAATTCATACTCCCATAGAAAACAATTTATATCAACAAGAACTTTAACAATTGACCAGATTAAAGAGTCTTCTCATGCTTGATGGTAGGAAGAGGATGGAATAATGCTACACAATGCTACAGAGGTTATACCATGGATTTCATATTCCATATAGTAATTCAAGACTTTCTATAGGAACTAGAAGACCAAACAAAACTCCAGGCGTTGCATCCTTGCATCATCAACCCTACTCACTGCTCCAAAGGATGGTGCAAGGACACTCTCAACAGCACTGTAAGTGTTCCCTATAGATTTTCTGCCCATTACACAAAGTTCTTCCCAATCTCAGATGTCTTTAAACACATGGTCTTATAGCAAATTATAAGACAAGTTACAAAATCATAGAATCTACATGTATTACAGCTTTATAATACATGTATAATCTTACATACCTATATAGATACTACAGCTTTTCTGATCAACTATCAAATATCTAATCATCTCTGAAACCCCACAAGACTGCTGATTACAGCAACACCGTGCGCTTGTGTGTTCTGCTCTAGTTTACCTTATGCTTCCTATTTAAATACTAATTTTTGATTTCACATTATGAAACATTTACCTATTTCCTTCTTCAGTTGATGCTTCCTAATAATGACCTTAAAAGGCTCATCAGTACTTTCTCTTAGACTTGGAAAACCACGTGCTGTCTGGTACAGTGCTCCACCCCCAGACACTTTAGCCTCACCTACAGTCAAAAGTACAACCCACAGAACTTTTGCAGTGTAACAGGAATTGCTACCAAACTCCAGTGGAGACATCAAGAAGGAAAAAAGGTGTCACATTCTTAGAAACAGGCAGGAGGAGACAAATAGTATTGAATGCTTGCAACCCCAGCGTTGCAAAATGCTCCAGGCAGATGAATGAGCATGAGATCACATATTAGTTGGAAAGTCATAGGACAGATTTTAAATAGCGGCATCCGTCTGGAGAGTAACACTCCAAGCATCCATCAAACCAGCAGGTTGCCTCTCAACTCCTGTTACAGCTACTCTGAATATTTCCACTCTAATTTCCTTTTCCAGACCCACGAGGGACACTGATCTCCCATTATGCCCCTCCTCACACCACCTCTGCCCTCTACTGAACTATGTAATTTCCTTCACACCTCCCAGTTTCGTCTCTCTGGGAGGGAGAAGAAATTCCATTCTTCCCTCATGCCATGCAGCAGGATAACATTTTCACCAGGAGGGTACACAAGCATTTATTTTTTTAAGCCCTATAGAGAGGGGTTTGTTCTGGAGGGGAACACAAAGCAGGAGGTATAATGTGATCAACTGACAGTAGGGGAAGGAATTAGATAAATTAGCAGTACCTGATTTGTCATTTTTAACTGAGAGAGGTTTAATTCCACAAGAAGACACAGTCAGTGACAAACCCAGAATGGAATTCATTTCCTTCGTATTTAAATCTTATTTCCTTAAAAGCTGCCCATGCAGATGAGTGTGATTCTCCTGCTAATCTGACCCACCTTCTTTTCTGTACCGTGAACTGGGCTTTGCCAAACACCGATTAAAATATACAAATCCCAAAATCCTGCAGCCCCCAGAGTCAATTCTGTGGGTACAGAAGGGGCTGCGATACACAGAACACTGTATCATTGATTCCATGCATGGCTTTGTTTATGGTCAGGATTTACAGTAAAAATAGAAATATTTTTGGTTTAATGATTCACTGTTGGAATGAATGTTTAAACATTTTTAAACAGAAATGCTCAGAAGTGCAATTAGCTTGTTGAGCACAATAAAGGCAACCCAGAATGATGCCAAATCAGATGACAGAAATGGGGAATCAGAGTTTAATAAACCTCACGGCAGGCCACTAGCCTGGTATCCTCCTTCTGGTAAGTGCCATGGCTTTGTTGTAGGGGAAAAAAAAAAAAAATCAATTTCAAAATACTTTATTTGTAAGACAAGCCTTGGTCAATATAGAATATGCAAACTAGGGCAAAATCTCCTGCCAATTCCTGCATGCAAACAGTTTACGCCAGAAGCACAAGGCAAAAACTACTGTAACAACAGGATCAGAGGGCTGCAAACATTAAACAACGTGACGTTGCCTTGAAAACTGCCTTTATGAGCTGCTGGGCTTAACTTTGAAAGAATGAAACCTTGAGTACAGTGGCAGCGTCTTCTCACTGCAGAGCAAAGGAGGCAAGTATGTCCCTGGGATGTAACGAAGAAGGTTACGTGAACAAAAGCCGCAGATGACATTATATTTAAGAGTCATACGCTCAAATCTGAAATACTGTGCCCTACTAAGTACAGAGGAATTATTCCAGGATTGGGCAGGAATGGCCAGTGAAGAATGGCAGAGATGGACTGTCAGCAGGAGAGACCTGTCACTGAAGTGGAGATACTTAGGGAGAAGAATCTGTAGGGACCCAAACATGGGCTTCAAATTACAAAGACAACAGTAAAAACTGGTCTCTTCCTCCTCTTCAGCTGTGTCCCCATTATGCAAGAACAAGGACGTACTCAAATTCACAGGGCAGCTAACCAGGGAATGGATAAAGCAATATTTATTTACCCAGCCACAGCATGTGAGAGCCACTGATGCAGGAAGTTCCTGAGAAACAGAATTCATAGCTGTAATTTAAAGGGCTCCTGATAATTTTATAGTTGTGAGCGTTTCTAGCTTTGAAAGCTGCAATAAAAAGTAGTAATCTTAATTGCCACTCTTCAGCTCTAAAAACGAACACCTGAGCACCACAAATACTGCTACAGGGAGGATACCAGACTAACTGCATTAGTGTCTTAACCAGAGGGGAAGCTCCTACGTCTCCACACCTGATTTTGTGCAATTCCACCCATTTTGATAATGAAGTAGCCAAAACTGCTTCATGCTTTTCAGTGTGGTGAATTACTCTCCTGAGTACCGCAGAACACATGCAATATTTCCAGGGTTTATTACTGTTCAAAGTCTCAAATACAGTCCTTGGTTTTATTGAGCCAATTTTTATTCATTTATTTTTTTAAATTAACTTGGGCGCTGACATTTTGGAGCCCATGCTCATGGTCTCAAAGTGTCTAGACCTCTCAGTAAGATCTCAGGCCCAGGAATATTAGATTTGGATCTGGCATGGGAAAAGTTACCCTGTTTTCTCC
This sequence comes from Gallinago jamesoni, assembly GCA_025769975.1. Taxonomy (NCBI): domain Eukaryota; kingdom Metazoa; phylum Chordata; class Aves; order Charadriiformes; family Scolopacidae; genus Gallinago; species Gallinago jamesoni. The sequence goes on along the minus strand of JAOQGH010000032.1, from coordinate 72,834,640 downwards.
CAGGTTGAGAAGCATCAGAGAAGTCACACAAGTCTGAAACAGGAGATCGTTGCTTCATCCCACAGTCTAACACAGAATATGGCCTTCCCCCTCAGGAGAACATGTTGTTCACATCCCTCTGACACTACTTGGTGATCAATCTGTTCCCAGCTTAAAACAAAAAAAAAACAAACAAAAAACAAACAAAAAAAAACCAACTAGCGGAGTCTCCAGAAACGCTCGCTCCAACAACAAAGAGCTGGAAAATGCTTTCAAAGGAGCCAGAAATCCACCAGGCCAAAGCAGGGCGTGATGCAGATCTGGCAGGCGAGGCTGGAGGAACAGGTTCAGCAGGAAGCATCCAGCTTTGCCCTTCCTCCCCATGTCACCCCTTTGAAAATCAGGAATGAGCTGATTTACCTACCCAAACCTCAGGGGCTGCCATAAAGGCCCTCTTCAGCATACATACATACGCGTGTGGATGCGCCCTCCTTACCTTATTTAGCCATTTCAGCCCCGGTATCATGTTAGAGTTGATCTGCTCTTCCAGCCAGGGGCGCATCCGCATCCTTTCGACAGGCATTGTCACCCAGCCGGGACGGAGCTGCAGGGAACAAGGGACACGTTTACTTGTTTTCCAGGCAGAACTCCCAGGCTGCTCCCCCATGTCTGCACAGCACAGATTTATGAAGGTTTTACAGGCATCCAACAATTATAATAGTGACTTTGGAGCCTCTCCTAAGAGCAACTGAGATGATAAAGCCTTCTCTATAGGAGAAAACATTTTTCTGGTACACTGGATTAGGAAAATCTTCACTTGAAGAAAACACATCATATTGGCAAAAGCTTGTCTGCTGGTACAGACAAGATAGCAGAGGCTGCAAATTAAAACAACTGTGCTCCTGAAGAGACCTCTTTTTGGCCCAAATACCTGCATTTGCACAAGACCTTTTTTTGCCAACACAAAAGATGTAACCAAACCAATTCACATGCAGGAGGCATCACTGTACGAGCTAAAATGATGCACCTGCTAACAAGAGCGCTTTCAAAAGGTTGTGTCTATCCCATACACTTGACTAAAATTAAGCAAAATACATTTTACATCACAGCAATCATCAGACCACTTTGGTTCTGCCTGAGTAGTTTGACCCCCTCCCTCCAGGTCTCTCTGATCAACCCAGCCTGTCATTTTTTAGCTGCTATTTTACATTTTGATACTGCTTAGCTAGAAACTAAGTGCTTTACAGCCCCTTCAGCTGCACCACGCCACACTGTATTGTTAAGCTTAGACTCAAACCGACTTTTTTTTTTTTCCCCTTTCTCTCTCATGCACACACGTGACCCCGATGCCACTTCCCTGTTTAGAGCTGTAAATTATTGACATAAGAGTCCAAAGTCTTGAACTTGAGGCAGAAAATTTTAAAAACATTAACCTGCCTCAGGCACCCCTCCGAAAGCACCAACAGGCACTAGATGCAGATTAAAACAGCGCATTAAACTCCTGTTAAACAGCCTGCAACCCATCATTTCCATGTTCAAGTACTTGCATTTAGGCTGCTTCTTCTCCTCTCCCGCTCTGCACCAGGCTCAGCTCCTTCCTCTCTCCTTTGTTCTTCACATCTGTGTTCTCTGCATCATTCTTAACTTCTCTGCTCCGCTATTCTTGTCACCTTTGATCTTAGAAATAAAAAATAAAAGAGAAAGGAAAAAAAATGAGTAGGCCACGTATTTGAAAGCACGCAGCAATGACACAAATGTAAATGGGTTTGTTCTTGCTTCCTATGGGAGTACAGGCATCAGACAGACTAACAATTAGGCAGTACCAAGCCCACACCCAGCACAAGAGGAAGAAAAACGTTCAAAGTTTCCTCTCATTGCTCTGAGGACATGTATTTCCTGAAACTAATAAGGAATTAAAACCTGAGCGCAACAATAAAGCCCTTTGATGTGTTCAGAGAATTTACCAGCAGCCGTGCTCACACTAATCTCTAGGCAAATATATTGGCATTTTATTTACTACTGTGTGGAGCTGGTGACTCGTGCTTCAGCCACAGCCTCTTCCAGCGAGTACAAATTTCTAAAATAGCTCAGAAAATGGTTGCAAGCGCTCAGCTCCCTTTCAGGTTCAGGGCAGATATGAAAAAACAGCCAGCCCCAGAACTCAACCTTGTGCAAATCCCTTCTCTGTGCAAGAGGGAAGCTGTTTTCTGGGCGAGGGCCATGAGGGTGCAGTTGCTGCAGCCCCCTCCGCTTGGCACCAGGGCAATTTCAGGTGAAAGCGGAAAAATGCAAATGGCAACCTACTCAAAACGCAAGCAAATTTCAATTCATCTCTCAAGGAAGAAACAGGCAGATGCAACCATCATCTTAGATGCGTTTCTTTGTGAGGTATCTTTAAGTACGCGTGCACTTTGAGACAATTCCTGGAAACACTGTGCATCATCTCCAGCATTCGACACGTGAGAGCTCCCCCCATTTAGCAGCGGGACTCTTGTCTTCTTGGGTAACGAGCCCCCAAGACAAACCCCCAGCCCGTCTGAATGAAGAAATCAGACAGAAGGCAGAAAGGTCATCTTGAAGGCAGCAGCAACGAATCCCACTTGGGACAGGCAACGTGGGAGAAACAGAAGCTGCCTTTGTGCAAAAGCAAGGCGTTTCAGGAGACGAGAGAGCTGCCAACACCGCTACTATAAGGAAGCCGGTTTTGCCCAAAACAGCTCCGTGGAGCCAGTCCTCTCTTCCCTCCCATGTCCCCGGGGGGCTCCCCCAGCTGCTTGCCCGCAGATGCTGCGGTGCTCATCTCCTTTTCGACACCCTGGGACTCCTCCGGGATTAGCACCCGCAGCTGTCAGCACACACCTTCACATCCATCACCCACACCAATTAGTCCTGAAGTAATCAGAAAAGAGGTTTGGCTTGTGAGAAGGGAGGAGTGGCTCCCAAGATCTGTTTATCCGAAAGTAAAACCAAACTCAGCTAAAAATAACCCTCAATGATGTTCAGCTGGAGGGATGGTGGACATCTTCTGGGGGATTGTTCTTCAGGGCGGGGGGCAAGCACAGCATGCTCTGCTCATCAAAACACACCCTGATCTCCTTGTGCTGCAGAAAATAAAGCCTGACATCTTCACAAGACACCCCCAGACCCATCTGCCTCAGGACAGCACTGACCACAACGGTGCTAAAACACAGCAGGGTTTTTTGGCAGTTGCATCTCAACAACATCCTCGCAATGAAAATACCAAGTCAGCTCTAGCGGCTGACTGCCTGTGGGAAATGAAGGTGCCACCTCTCCCCTCCTGTGCTGTCAAACACATGATTTATTGGTACAGAAAGAACATCAACTTCTGCAGTGCCTTAAAAATAGCCTTTGTTGGTCCCTAAGCAAGGTTCATGGGTGCACTGGGGAGTCTTATCAAAATAAGACTCCAGGCTCCAGGTGGGAGAACCTGAAGTCCATCCATCAGCAAGGAGTGGGACAATCATCTCCTGCCATTAAGAGCAATTTAAGTTTGTAAAGACCTTTGAAATTCTCCAAAATAGGTGGGAAAGGCTTGTAAAGTTTCAGGAGCCACCATTTACCATCAAGCCAGCTTTGCCCTCCCTCAGAATACATTAATTATAAAGGAAACCTACAAAGCCAGAATCTAAGTCGAACCATAGGAAACAGCTGACATGCCAGGTTCCTCCACTCCAGCTTCTCTCCTGTGTACGCAGTAGAAAGGAAGATGCAGAAACAGTCGATCCTTGTAAGGAGAATGAAACATCAACATTTATAATCCGAAGCAGGCTGTAAATCCATCTATCTGCCATCCCTGGTCCATGTCGACATTGTACTCCCTCTACACATTTAGATGTAGAAGAACCTATATGCAGGTGTCTCGCGATGAGTTGACTCCTACCAGTATTTGCAGAGCTGCCAAGGCATCCAGTTCCCACCAGCTTCACCATCACCATGAGCTCCTGAGCTGTGGGCACCCATCCACTGTCCTGAGGAAACCTCTCCAGACCTTTGCCCGCCTGTACCTTCTTGCTCGGGTCAACTGGGAGAAAAATCGCTTAATGCCCACCTTGGGTCACTTGGCACAATCTTCCTCTGTCTCGAAGAGACCATGGATGGAGACGGCTGGGCTGGCAGGGGAGAGGAGCAACTCCAGCTCCACCAGTAGCAAAGGAGCACCTCTCACTCCATCACCCCCACCCTTCGGTCCCATCCTAATTTTGTCTGACACTAATGCTACTCTTCCCATAGGCAGCTTCATGAACAAGAACAGAGAACCCAGCAGGGTTACAAGCGACACCTCTTTCCATAAAGCTTTTTTTTGTCTGTTTGAACCCAGATTGTGGCTCTTACCCTGCTCAAAGACATACAGAACACCATGACAGAGAGGGGAGGCCCCTCCAGCATGGGAGGACAAGGAGGAACCCCTTAATCCAAAATCGCTTATGAAGCCCCTCTACTTTTAAACAACAGCTTCAAACCTGGACTCTACTTAACCCCAGCATCTCTTATGGAGAGCACAGGGAAAATGCTTAATGCTCCCAGAGACCCATGCCGGAGTCAAACTTTCTGGCATTACAACCAAATTAATTGGTTTTTTCTTCTGGTTTAGCACTGTCCTATGGTGGGGGAAGGGAAGAATAACCACCAAGAAACACAGTCAACTGCTAATGCAGATGAGACCCGTGAAATCAGTTTTCTACTTTGCAAGAAAAGGAGAGCTCATTTAGACATGGAAGTAGGGTTACCTGCCGGGAACTCATTTTGTGAATGCTTGCCATTCTTCACAGCACACCCAACCTTCAAGAGCCATAATTTTGAACCATACCTCCTACAAACGTGATGAAGCTGGTAGCTCCATGAATACAATTTCCCCTTTTTCACTCCATTTTTATCACCTGCCTCCTTTTTAAAGGGGCCCATAGTCAGCAGCGGTTGCCTTTTCGGTGGTGGGAGCTTAAATGTATCAACAGACACTAAGATATCACTAAAATTATTCCAAAACAGGCGCCAAGCATGTGAGACACTAGCACCAACTCAATGGCATTTGCCTGGAAGGGGAGGCCACGGGCAGCCTGTAAGGAGCCAAGCCCCACACAAGAAGCACAGCCCACAGATGCGCCAACACCACACTTTATGGAGGGATTATTTCAACCTTTTTCGAAGGCTTATTTACTGTACCATTTGTGCTAGTCCTGCAGTCAGTTCAGCCCTTATAATTGCAACTAGATACCACAACAACATGGTGGTGGCTACCCCTCAACAAGCTGTAAACTCTCCTAATCCTGCAGACGTGACTCAGAGGAAGACTCTGCGGAGGTTGGACGACAGCACAGGATCTGCTGAAGTCTGACCAGAATAACCCAGTAAGGAACAGGGAGACTGGGAGGAGGCCAGCCGATAATTTCATTCCTGCTACCACACAGTGCACTTGAAAATGAGCTTTCTACATGGGAATGCAGCCTAGTGTGAAGGATGCAAGCCAACTTTCTAAGATAGACACAAGAAGCACAGGTACAACACCACTTTTAGAAGCAGTCACACAAAGGGCACTGAGCAGGTAGATGTCACCACAGCATCCTCGAGACACAATACATCATACAGAATTTCAGCTCTATACTACTTCACAAGATGTATTTTACTAAGATTCTTTATGCAAGACTCTTCAGAAGGAAGCTCATCACACCACTCATTTATCTTTAAAGAGATATTAGAAATACATTAGTGATTTTCAAGAGCTATTCATCTTAAAAGAGATGTGATGGCTGCAATCTGTATGTAAATATTTTCACTCAGTAATGTTCAATAAAGAGCTTGTAGTCCTCCTTACTCTCTGCTAAAACACGCTAGTAAATCTGACTTCTGTTTTTTCCCTGACAGAGAAAACACTCCTGCCATAGAGAAAGTGTAACCTTGAAGAATGGAAAGCTCTTCACTAGAATTATGGCAGCTGTAGAAAGAAAGTGAAAGCAATGGCACGGCAGGCATTAAAACTGAGCAGTAGGAGATGTCCTCTTCCCTTCAGTTTCACTCCCTCTGACAGCGGCTGGATAACTGAAAAGGCACAAAGGTTATCCCCAAAACACAAGTTACTCTATGCCTACAGCTATTTTTTTTAAAGTGTATTTCTATGGAAATAAAAAAAAAAAAAACAAACAAAAATCTGAAAAAGCATTTATTCTTTCCCCATCACAAAGTACCCAGTTAAAGATTTGCCAGTACATGGAAATGTTATTAATGGTTGTGAGAAGGGAAGGTGGGTAAGAGACTTTGAGGTGCATTTGTGAAGTGTGTCACAGCCTTTCTCCAGAGCTGTGAAAAAACATCTGTTCCCCAGAGGACTCCTGCAGAATATTGCATGGAATCCATTTATCTTTTTTCTGCAAGTACAGAACTGACAATATTTGTTTTTAAAAAAAAAAAGTTATCTTGTGCTTCGCTGATAAACTTTTAAACTATTCCTGTTGTTTGTTAACGCTGATGCTGTTCAGCAAAGCATCAATCATCGTGTGTGACCAAACAGATATGCTGAAATGAGACCATACGCTAATTTTAGGATTCAGAGAACTGGGTTCTGTATTTGTCCCTGTGCCAAGACTGTTTCAGGATACATGGAAACATGATATTATTTTAAGGAACAGTACTTGGAGCAAAATTCTGTCTCTTGGTCACAGCTCAGACTCTGCCTTCATACAGGATTTTGCATATAAGACCACTTTTTTCAACTATTCCACTGTGGATGCCCCTTTCAAAGGTAAACACGTATTTAACTGTACGTACTCTGAGCAAAGCCCTGCTTGGAAGTCAAGCTTGCCAAAGAGATAGAGACTTTTCCTAGCTAAGAAAACCTGGGAGCCTCACCTACTCAGAAATACTTCAGAAATGTGAGATCGATGCTGAAACATCTGACAACAGAACAGCACTTTAATCAGCTGCTCCAATTTTGGACACCTGAAATCCTCCCGCCCCGTGCACTTCCCATCACCAGTGATGCTGCAGAAGCAGAATTAACATGCCTTCTTTATGATAACACCAAATTATGCAAATATCCGTATCTTTTTTTGGAACTGACAGCAAAACCTGTAATTAAAGTAGGATTAGAGGTGCAAGGGTTAAAGGTTCAAAATAAAATCCTGAAGCTCTTGGTGCTAAAAACATACGAAGCAAGAAAACACAGATAAAACCCTGTTTAAGAGACTTTCTGGATTCATGGGTAGTTAAGACAGCAAAACCTACCCCCCCCACCTCCTCTTGCCTTGTGCTCTCTTAAAAGATACCCCATGGCCGACCACTCCTTAGACCCAGCTCCTGCGCTGGCTCTAACTCTTGATCCATGCTGTTGCAAATGGCAGTATTTTTCCTGCTCTTCCCTAACACGTTGGTGGCAGCAGCAAAGATGCTGTGATCATGCTATATCCTTCCTGTCCACCACCAAGAAAAATAATTCACCACGGGCAGGAAAGGTGGTATCTTATTTGCTCAGGTGCCTGCAGGAAGGAGGAAACTCCATCAAGACAGGCCAGAAAGCCAAGAATTGGAGAGCTGGGAGGGTGCAGGTCCTGGGCAGACTGGTGTAAGGCAGGGCCTGGCCATTAGGAAGAACCTGTACAGACAACCAAAAAGCAATAGAATCACAGAATGGTTTGGGTTGGAAGGGACCTTCAAGATCATCCAGTTCCAACTCCCCTGCCCTGGGCAGGGACACCTCTCACCAGACCACGTTGCTCCAAGCCCCATCCAGCCTGGCCTTGAACCCCTCCAGGGATGGGGCAGCCACAGCTTCTCTGGGCAACCTGGGCCAGGGTTTCACCACCCTCACAGCAAAGAATTTCTTCCTGAGATCTCATCTAAATCTCCCCTCTTTCAGTCTAAAACTGTTCCCCCTTGTCCTATTGCTCCACTCACAGATCAAGAGCCCCCCCCCATCTCTTCTACAGGCCCCCTTTAGGGACTGGAAGGGGTTCTAAGATATCCCCGAAGCCACCTCTTCTCCAGGCTGAACAACCCCAACTCCCTCAGCCTGTCCTCACAGCAGAGGGCCTCCAGCCCTCTGATCATCTTTGTGACCTTCCACTGGATCTGTTATTACAGGTCCATGTTCTCCCTTGTGCTGAGGACTCCAAAGCTGGACACAGTACTCCAGGTGGGGTCTCACCAGAGCAGAGACCTGCCCATACATCACCTACTTCCCTGGGTTCCCAAACCAAACATGGCAGGGCTAGAACAGGACCATGGCTGGTAAGGTGAGAGCTCTGTGGTGTGGTAAAACACCTGGGAACCCAAGCTGCTGTGCGATGGATTCAAACCAGCAATAGCTACCCAGCCTTCCAAGCCCCTACTTGGTAGGGGCCAGGTTGTGCCCACTTTGGGCTATAGGGAGATGCCAGGCAGATGGAGGAGGGGGGAAGGTTCAACATTCTCCTCTTGTGCTGCTGTACCCAAGAAAGACACACAAACGTAGAAGGAAAAAAAGCCCTTGTGTCCTCAAGGGACAGAGAGCAAAAACCACTCCAATCAACCCTGAAAAAAAAAAAAACAAACTAAAAAAAAAAAACCAACCCCCAAACAAAACAAAGGCAGCAAATACCTCAAACATGTATTCAAATCAGCATTACAGACTACATGATAAACATGCCCAGGAAAAAGTACAATGGGAACTCGTACTGTATATAGAGTGTGTTTCATCAGCTCTATAGCATTTCTGTTCCACCCAAAGGGTGTTAACGTGCCCTGGCTGGGATTCAGACATTACACATCAAAACAGACTCTTTCCTTTGGTTTCCATGCAAAGCTTATTCTCCCTCAGCAGCAGAGACGGGAGTTGTTATTTTGCAGTGATCTCAGGCATCATTAAAGGTAGCCCTTGGATTTGCAGACAAGAAGTGTGTTGAAGAAAAGCCATCTTATTTTAATACAACAGAACCAAAAGGCTGGAGGTTTTTTTGCTTCTGGATTTAGCCACAACGAGACAAGGCTTCAACCTCTCAATACCTACAATAAAATCTCCCTTGCACTGGCTCCTGTGTCGAATGTTATCATGACACTTGAGCAACACGATGTCTGGGGCTGAGCCCATTCATTTCTCTGGCATCCCAGTGACTTACACCAGCTGGGAACTCGGCCCAGGCTTCTAGCAAATAGATTGTTAAAGATCATCTCCACAGCACCCCTACCATGACAATCACCTGCACACACATGAATGCCTTCAAGTCTGGGGACAATACAGAGCGACTGCTTTAACTTTCAGCTTTAAAAGAATACTGTGTTTCCTGGGGGTTTCTATCACTGGTTTCCCATCTCACTTCTTCCTGGAGGGAAGACGGAGACAGGATGACAGTGATGGTTAACAGCATATCATTACAGAAAACTCTTCCCCTACCACCTCCTCCAAGACTCTCAAATGCAGCCAGAAGTTTCACCTGATTTATTTCCTCCTTCAGCTTCAAGTCTGATGATTGCTCAAGAGTTGTCTTCAGTATCTGGGATGCCTAACTATTTTTCCCTCAAAAGCTGCCTAGAAAAAAAGACGGTGGTGACTTTTCAGTGGTAGAGCTGTATTTCACTCAGACAAGTTTGGGAAGGGCTTGTTTACAACAGGAAAATTGCTGGCATGGTTGTCAGGGAATAATTAATTACTTGGCTTGGGGAGCAGTTATCCCCCAATAAATCAATTTTATTCTGGAATTAAGTGCTTACACACAAGTCCAATCCTGAATACCCACACATAATAGCGGCTGCTGCTTAGCTGTGTCACTCGGTATCCCCGGAAGCCAACCCCTGTGTGTTCTTGAAAGCTGTCAAAAACTCAGCATTTGACACCTGATTCATAAAGAATTTTCCAGCCTAGTGAAAACCAGAAGGCTACTAACGCTTAAACAATTATCAAGGATCACTTCTTTCATCATAGCGATGCAGCTCAACAGCATTTTTTTAAAGTGTTTCCATGGTTCTATTAGACCAACATACTCTTACATGCTCTGTGACCAGGTTTGCAGAAGACATCCCTAAAACTTTTAACAAGCACAACATGTCCCTCTGGAAGCAGTGGAAAATCAGAGATGCAAGAATCTGCAAGATCAGGATCCTAAACTGTAAAAACACTTTTAAGAGCCTGGGCAGACCTCATCTCCTTGCCTTGTGTAGCAGCATTCTTCTGCCCAAGTAGAGGGTCAGTGCTTTATAGGTTGCTATATATATATATAAAAAAAAAAAAAAAAAAAAAGGCAGCCATTGCAGAACAGAAGTGCTTAATCTCAGCATTCCCACACTGGTGGTTTGTGAGGCTCAGGCAGGATCGCAGAGAAGACAATGACATTTCAGAGGCACTCAGGGAGGCAGAAAAATTATTCCAGATAGCTACCATTGAGAAATGTGCTCAAGGAAGTGTTTTCACGTTCACCGGCCGTGACCTGCGCCTGATGTAATCCACCTTGCTGGGACTGGGCTGGCTTCTCACAGCTACCTTTGTTTGTGTAACATACTGTTCTGCAACACACAGCAAAAACTATTTGCACACTACACTAAAGTGCGATTTAATATTTGCTTAAAGCTTTCGTTTTATTGTCTGGGCAAGGGCAGTTTCTGCCACTGAAGTTAATAGCTAACCCACACCTACACTTTTGCTCCCCAAAACCCCTCACGGCGAGCGCAGCACCCAGGACCGAGAGCAAAAGACACCAAACTACCTCTGCTCAACCTCACAGCGAGCACCAAAACCAGCCCTTTCAAGAAAGCAGATTCTCCTCGACTTGCAAGAGAAGGTATTAAAGAAAAGTATACGCCGTTTCGGATTTGTAAAAAAAAAAAAAAAAAAAAACATACTCTCCTGCTCGCTGAGACGTTGTGCTTTAGAGACAGACCACAGCAGGCAGAGACTTGGGGGCTGGGATCCTCTGAATCATCCACACTGCGAGCTGGAAACATGTCTGTCACATGCGCTTATTTACGGTTACAAAAATAGCACCATGAAAGAAGCAGATGTGTTGAGCACCAAAAAGAAAAAATAAAAAAAAAAAATATTGAATTAGTTATTACAGAGATATTGCTTGACACTGGAGAATTTAACAGAGAAACATCTCTTTTATGCACACACTTTAAAGGCTTGCGCTTAAAGAGTGCTAAGTATTAAATGCTTAATACTGACGCTTGTTACTGACGCTTGGTGAAACGGTATGATGTAATTCTCCTTTTTACCAAAATGCTACTCTTTCCACTGCCACAGGACACACAGGAAATTCTTAACTCATTTTCATGTTGAGATATGAATAGTTAATAGAATCGGTTACAAAATATGCTCTTAATTTAAAGTTTGTGTGTTCACCACAGACTCACAGCAACGAGACAGCCTCAATTTCTGATCTGCAGCAGCTATTTCTATCTTGCAAGTTTCCTAAAATATCTGAGCTAGAGCGAGACTACTGAACTCATCTCCATTTCTCAGCTAAGCCAGAAAAATATTATTAAATTAAACAAAGCTCGTCTTCATCAGCTTCCCTCATCCAACTCAAATCTCCAGAAGAGTTTCGGCATCCAAAGAATTTAGTTCTGAGATGCTCAAATGCAATGTTTGCAAATGCGTGAGAATTAGACCTCTGGCCTTAAAAGTCTTTCACGTCATCCTGAAAGCTTCAGCAGAGCTGCGACTGTCCAAGCTTCTCCTCAACAACCCAACCAACATTTTGGTCACTATAGCCCAGGAAGAAGCGTCTATACATATGAAAAGGATATTAATTTGAGATTCTACCACCACCCAGTGTTTGGCCATCTTCTGACTTAATTCACCAGCTAGTCCTCAAGGTCAAAAAGGACATTCTACCTGCTGACTGATCCGTGGAAATGGAGTGAAACCATTTGTAGTCATTTCATGTCATCAGCAAAGCTGACAGCAGATAACATCTTTTGGTTACTGCTGATCTGACCTACATCTAAGTGGATGACCCCAAAGGCGGGGAGAGCCAAAGAACAAGCCCACCACCTATTTTACACCAGACCCTATCAGCAATTCACATCTCGAACAAACTTCCAAGCGCTCCCACCAGCTGAACGAACGGCTCGCTGTCATCATAGGGGATGTCATCACCTCCACCGGCCTTTCCGCACGCGTTCTGCCCCAGCATTTCGAAACGGTAGTTCCGGGACTGACGAAGATGCGGCTTCCCGTCGCCCGCACCGCCGGGTGGGAAAAGCGGTACCCGGATAAACCGGGGAGGAGACCAACAGCTCCCTCTCCCCGCCGTGCAGCCTGCTAAAGGAGTACTGCTGCGCAGAAGTCAAATCCACCGGCTTGATTAAATAAATAATAGAACTGAAGTAATTTCTCAAGTTCTGCTCTCGTGCTTCTTCGCTCTGTGTTTATTCTTTCATTTTTGCCAACTGGGAAATGAAAACCGATGGAGCCGCTTTCACTTTTGTTTATATTTGGTTTCAATTTTATCCTCAAGTTTTGCTTTCATCTTTTTCACGTAACACGGTTGGGATTTCAGATCCTGCTGGAAAGCTTTCAGTAATTTAAAAACCTTAGTCTCCTACCCTGCCTTTTTTCCTTACTGTGAAATTATTTTTATTTTAGATAAATTTTATAAAATGCTGTCACAAATCTGGAATGCACCCAGGGGTAGGGGGTGTTTGATTTTGATTTTACAAATTTATATGCCACGTGCAATTCTATTCAGTAGTTCAGTATTTTCCACTGGATTCATCTCTCAGCTGAACATAAAGCATATTTACATGATTGAACAAAACACCTTAAAGAGCAGCCAGCACACCAAATGCACAAAAGCTCACATCATGCACCAAATGCACGTTATATATAGGCATGAAACGCACGTGAAGACCTAAACTTACTGCTACTCAAACTTTTTAAAGAATTAGAGCATTATCATGCTTAGCTCAAGCTGCAGTTTGCCTGTTATGCTGTCAAGCAATGTCCAATATCAAGAGAAATATCACAGTACAGACTTTGCCTCCTGTGCACTGACAAGCCCCTCGAGTCCCCTGCACCCCTCCATACACATCAAAAAGCAGAACTTAACCATATTTAATCGTAAGCAACACTTCCTTCTTTTGTGCTATACCGATGTTAAGCATGTGAGCTTTTTATATTAAAAAGTACTTAAAATAATTTTACAGCAAAAGGTTACAGAACATGCACTGTTACACACAGCTCAGGTTAAAGGACAAATGCAAATAACTTTGCTTTTGCCACAGCTTAACTCCATTCCTAACACCAGATACAAACCAAACCTGTAAAGGTTAGCTCAAAAACTATCAAACCGTAATCTGCTCTACTCTTTAAGTGGCCAGGATATGGAAATTACTACTTCCAAGCTCATCTTGAAAGTTAGCAACTTAAATAGCAACAACTTAATGTTAAAAATCATATAAAGTTAGAATTCAGTGCTGTACCTTGGGTGAAACAACATGCCACATGCAAGCAGATTTGCTCCTGGATGCCTGTGTCCGAGCTGCAAAAAGACACAACCTCTGCCTTGTACTAAAGACTGCTGAACGTTTGTCGCAATCTGCCCCCGAGCAAACAAAGGGGTCGGAAGATTTCCAGTATACACAAAGCCGGGCTTGCAGTATATTACACATTAAGAAACCAAACATTGCTTTACTGCTTACCACTTCTTTCTTTTCTCCCTAGCTCATTCAAAAAAAAAAAAAAAACCAAAACAACACAGTAATTTTTCGCCAGCTTCCAAGAAATTGAAAACATACTCAGCACTAACTGGAAAAGCAAGTTTTAAAACCGTTTTACAGTCTAGCAGTGAGAAACGCGTGCTGTACAATGTATTAATTATGCTATATACAAAACATCTCATTTTATATTTATATATATATGTAGAGATATATGTGTGCACATATCTGTTTGCACACATTAAACTCGTAACTGTTAATATGCATTCCCTTCCACTAAGTGTTAATAACTGTTAATTGCCAATTGCAGGTATTCTGACTGGCTATCTTAATCTATTTTAAACTTAACATGAGACTTCACACATAGTCAATTCAAGGAAGAACCTTCCTACAGTTCTAACAAAACTACTGAAAAAAAACAAGGGGAAATTATTTAATTACACTTAATGATTTTTTTTTCCATAATGTTATTCATACATGAGGAATATGCAACTTAATGAATCTGTTCCTCTCATTCACTGTACTCAGAATCTTTCTGGCTTGCTTACCTGTTGTTTTGCTTTTTGCACTTGTGATCTCGAAGGACAAACCAGAAAATGTTTTACACTAATTACAGTTTATAGCACCACAAGCTATAATAAAACTTCTGTAAACACTACCTTATGGTTTATGCCCTCAATATCAAAATCGTTGTAGGCCTTTGAAGAATGGCGTTTCAAAAGGGCAATCTTTACAAACGAGCCATGGAGATAAGAGCCACACGTGATTAGTTTTACTTCTTTACCTACAAATGGACCATGACTTTCAATAGAAGAGCCACAAAATAGACATTGAGGTTCTAACCCTGCAAACACCGGAGGAATTTTGCTGGGGTACCACTCCCATGAAATGTTAAACGCATCCAGGCTGCGCTTAACCTGACCATAACTTGTGCCACGTTAACAAGTCCAGGGGTAACAAATTAAACAGGATCATCATAGAAACACTTTTTTGCTGGAAGTTTCATAAGATCTTGTGCCACAATTCACATAAGAAAGGGCAATAAACACAGTCTTGCTTCGCTGTGTTATCTGCAAATGGACCGTAGCTCATGCTTCTCCATGGTGAAGGTTTCTGTTTGCAGTTTTCAGCAATAATTCCTGATCAGCATCTGCAGTAATCTGTGGGCACTCAGTGTCCAAAATGTGATACTGAACTGTTCTGACTGCTAAACTGCACAGCAAGTTTCTCTCCCACAGACTGCCTAATCGCTTGTGAACCCACGTAGGCTCCTGACATACACCCAGTGGCCACGGACACCACAATTTCTGTACTGTGGGACAAGCACCTCCTGTTGTTTTGAAGCTGCCTCTCAGTTGCTCTATTTGGGTCGCATTTATCTTATCTGTACTGTTACCCAGTCACTTTCTTCAGGACACTAACGACTTTAAAGAACCTCCCCCCCCCCCCCCCCCCCATCCTCTTCAATCACTTCTTTTCCAAGCTACTTACTCTTTCACAAAAGCTCTTTCATACCCTTGATTGTCCCTCTTTGAACAAAAATTGTTAGCATAGCTCAGGAGATGGGGAGCAACACGAATTTACAGTGGCATGATGGTGTTTGCTACTTCTTTTTTTTTTTTTTTACTCCTCCCTAATAATTCCTTACCTGCCCTCTCCTTTTTTAGCCACTTCTGGGCACAGAGCTTGTTTTGCCATAGAATTATCTGTGCTGTATGGCAGTAAAAAGTCAGTTCAAGCTTCATCTTTGTGTACAGAAAATTAAGATTGCATTCCTTTCCGCAGGTATTACACTCACATCGGTCTGTACTGAATTCCATTTGCAAACTTAGGTCTTGACTTTCAATTTAAGACCCTTCTGTAATCCTTGCAGTTCAGCCTCTGGGATTTTCATGCTCTGAATGAGTTAATACAACATGTAAACTTGTCAAATCCCCACCCATCCCTTCCTCCATCAGTTGGATGGCACCTTTCATTGAGCAAACTTAACCATGATCATAAACCCTGGAGCAACCTAATCCCTCTTTGAAACTGGCCCTGCTTTAAGAAGGACACTATCAACCAGACCTCAACAATAGCTCAGTGATGGCCTTTAGAGAAAGCCAGGAGACTGGTGACGCACAACTCCTCCTCAAAACAAGTCAGGCCTAGTCTTTGTCAATGTATCACATTTATGCCCCGTGTTCATTAATCCCATTCGCTAATGCCTGGCAAACAAACAAGCAAACAAAAAATGACCACCCCAGAGTTCTCAGCCTCCCCAGAAACCTTGAAAAACTGACAGCTCATTTGTCACCTTCTATTCCTGGAGCACCGAGGGTGGACCTGTGCAACGACTTACACACAACAGGCAATGTTACCAGCAATTCCATATTTTGAGTTCCTTCAAAACTCTTCAAGGGGTGGCCCCTCCTGCCATCTACTTCATCCTCAATGTTTAGTTCTCTCTTACAGACGCTTCGATTTGGGAGAAATCCTCCAACGTGCTCGCTCCTTAAAGAAAAAAGAAAAAGCCTCCTTCAAAGGAATCTCCTTCAACTCTTCCTCAGTGAAGCAATGCTCAAGGAATGTGTTTCACTCTTCTGCTATGACTTTATCTTCCCTGGGCACTCCTATGCATGGATCACTTATCAGCAGGCTTCCTGCTTTTGATGCATTTCAAAGAGGATTTACTAATTGTTCTCATGCCTTTAGCAACTTCTTCCATGACTCTCCTTGGCCTACCTTATTGTGTTTAACACAGATTTTACATTCTTTCCCACCTTTTCCATTTGAAGACAAAGCTTTAACCTTTCAAAGATGTTTTTTTTTTTACTTCTGCTGAGCTCCTTTTACTTTGCTTGTCTGCCTGCTCAGCTTGTTTGGCATTTCTGACAGATGCCATGCAATTGCTCTGAGCCTTTACTACAGCACCTTTGAAGAACTACATGCCACCTGCAACTATTTTACACTTTTGGCTGCCTCACACCATTTTATTCTCTTTTTTTTTTATCTTTGCCTTATGAAGATGTGCTCTGGAAAATTAAACACTGCCACAACATCCCTTGGCTTTATTGCTCCTGAAGCAACACTGAGTCTAAGGACATTATGATCACTGCCACATTACAGCTGGCAGGCATTTTTACCTTTTACCTTTTCCTTTTTTAATGTAAAATTCTGAACTTAATTCTTGCTGACCAGGACCTTGTCCAGAGTTGCCTCCCACAGAGCAGCCCTACAATCTGAACCTAGGAAGCAGGGATTTTTTGGCATGTAGAAAGTTAGTACCTGGGCAAATTTCGTGTTGGAGCATGACATAATCCAGGTAAAGACAAATGAATCCTCCTATTATCATCATATTTCCTACTTTTGTAGCTTCTCTACTCTCCCTTAATATATGGCAGTCATTGTCAACATCTCAGATGGGCAGACCGAGTGGGTATAGCCCTCACCTCTACTCCTCCTATGGAGGCCCAGAACATCAATTCACAAGATCCTGTGTTACTTCCCAAAACAGTTATTTCTTCTTTAACAGAAAGTATCCCTCTCCACGCACATGCGAGCCACACTGTCCTCTATGCCTCTATGTCGGGCTCAACAGTATCTAAGTTTCCCCAAAATTGCTAATACTCCAAGTAGTTTATCACAGAAATGTTTCAATAGCAGTTTTAATACCACAGGGATGATGTTTCTCTTCAAGAGAAGATGTGTCATGGCAAATTTTATGTTCTTCATCTGTCAGCTTTTCCCCACCGTTTGGTTTTTAAACTTCCATTCATTTATACACAGTATACATAAAAAAAATACACGTTTTAATTTATGGCATTCATAGCCTGGCTGCAAATTTATTTACATAAAGCCCATTCTTTTAATGTAGATTCTTTCTATTCCAATAATATTTCCACTTCCTCTTAAATCTTAGCTTTGCATCATTTTCTCAGCCATCCATGGTGACTCTGCCTCCCTCTAACTCCACCTGCTCCCACATATCAAAGACCCCCACCCAATGGAGACTGGGGGTCTTTAACCCCCCCCTTCTCAATAGCTTGTTACTTCTCATACCCCTTAGCTATCCCTTTCCATGTTAAGGTGGCCTGTGATGAACAGCTCTCTGAGAGAGACTGACTTGACATCTTCAGTCTGCTGATCATCTGGGACCCCCAGCCCCAAAGGGACACCACCAGGGTCAGCAGATGACACCTCACTATGCCGGTACCCATCTAAAGAACTGTCAAAGCGATACCCTGTTGAAGGAGTCGGTGGTCTCAGACCTTCCACCACCATTTACCAGGGACGAGGAACCGCTGCACACCAGGGGCACGGGAAGTAAATCCCCTGGGAGATGTTACCAACAGGGGCCAGAGAAGGACACTGATGCCTCTGAAGGGGCTGGTGGCACAGAAAGATTGCAGTTCAGACGGAAACCATCTGCCTCACCGATCAATTCTGCTACTTTTTATAATTATGTCACCGTTTCCGTATTAGGGTGAATTTAAACGTTGCTGTCCCACTCAACTCTTTTTTTATGGTACTGATGCAGGCATTCGGCAAAGGTTATTTATATGCAAAACCTTTAAGACTTAAATAAAATAACTATAAACTTAAAACAAGCCATATTTCACCTCCAGAAACTGAGGCTGTAGTTTACAACCGCTCCTACATTCAAGAGACTGCCGATCCTAGCAGGGTGAACTGGGCTGTAACTGGGAACCATGCACAAACTGGGAGCAAAGTTCTGCGCTCCCAAAATCGCTTTATTTGGGCTCCCTGTCAAAATAAACAAGCCTCAAACACTCTGCTGCGTACAACCACAAGAAGAGGGGCTCGCAGGAAGCAAAAAGGGAATTAAAGACCCAAATATCCCCGGGAACCTGGGCGAGGGGTGAGGTTCTTGCAACTTTGGACCCCAGACGTTGGGAGGAGCTCGGGATTTGACCCTCGGACAAACAAAACACACACACACACACACACTCACTCACTCACTCTTCCTCAATCTCCTCCATGGGAAGGCGTCCAGGCCTTGGCCCTCCGCTCTGCCAACCGCCACGCAGCGAGCAAGAAAATAAATACATAGATTAAAATTTAAAAGCAGGTTATCCCTGGGAAAAAAACAAACAAACAAACAAACAAAAAAAACCCAACAAACAACACCAACCAACCCACCCCAAAAGATATAAGGCAGAGCGCGGTCTGAGGCTGCTGGGCGTCCAAAGGGCGCACTTGCTACCCCTGGATCCGCTAGGGCCGTACAGTGCGGGGGGGGGGGGGGTGGGGGGGGTGGGTGAGGGGGAAGGAGGGGGAAAGGGAGAAAAAACCCCAAGATAAACGTTTGTTTTGCAGCGGTGTGTTTACCCCCGGGTCCGGAGGAGGCGGAGGCGGAAAGGCCCCTCGGCGGCTGCCGGGGAGCGAGGCAGCACCGCCGCCCATGGCCGGCCCGCCCCGCCGCTCCCCGGGACTTCCTCCTTCCGCCGCTCCCTCACCGACACCCTCCGGCCCCGCTCCATCTTGTGGCGCCCACCCCTCCGCACCCCTTCACGGCGATGGGGGAGGGGGGGGGGCAGGACACCACACACACCCCCCCCTCCACACACATCCCCTCCCCGGCCGCCATGGCGGGAGGGATCCCGTCACACACACACCCCACCCCGGCCGCCATGGCGGGGGGTCCCCTCATATCCCTCCCCGCCTGTCATGGGGGAGGGGGGGGGAAGGACGGGACACAACACAGGGAGAGGCGGGAAGGCGCCGCCCCGCCGCTTGTGTAACGGACCGCCCCGGCCCCCCCCTCACAGCGAGACCCCCCCGCCCGCAGCCCCTCCGCCGTTTAACACCCCCTCACAGACACGGTATCCCCGGTGAGGAGGGACGGTGGGGTGTCTCCGCCGCCCCGGCCTTTGTCTGCCCGGTTGGGGGTGGGGGGAGAAGAACGACGACGGGGGACACCACCCCCCCCCGCCTTTCCGCCGCCTTATCTTTAAAATAAATTTTAAAATAATAACAGACAAATATATATATAGATATAAAAAATTTTTACCTGGGTTCGGCGCGTTTGGGCGGCCCGTGTGCAATTCCTCAAGGTTAGCGGCCGTTGCCAGGGGACGGACGCGGGGTGGAAATGAAAACCGGCGCTGAATAATCGCGGGAGCACAAACGGAAAGTTCCCGGCGGCCGCCGCCCGGGCGGAGGAAGGCCCGGACCGAAAGCAAAACAAGGACGGGGAGGGAGGGGGGGGGGAGAGGGAGGGGAGCAGGGGAAGGGGGAGGGGGGGGGAGGGGGGGAGGAAGAAGAAGAAGGAGGAGGAGGAGGAGGAGGAAGAAGAAGAAGCGGCGACGAGGCCGCCCGGCGGCGCTTGGAAATCCCCCCGCCCTCTGCGCCGGGCCCGGGCCGGGAGCTGCGCCCCTCACCGCCGCCCCGGGGCACGGCAGCGGGGAGCAGTCACCGGCGGCCGTGGGGAGGAGGGGGTGAGGGCTTGTGAACCCCAAACACGGGAGCATTCACAGCAGGTCTGAGGAGGCCGGTTCTTTCCCGTTGAGGGCGGCCTGGCCCAGGTTGCCCAGAGAAGCTGTGGCTGCCCCCGTCCCTGGAGGGGTTCAAGGCCAGGCTGGATGGGGCTTGGAGCAACCTGGTCCAGTTGAAGATGTCCCTGACCGTGGCAGGGGGGACGAGGTGGCCTTTAAAGGTCCCTTCCCACCCAAAAGCATTCTCTGAGCCCAGCAGCTGCGTTACTTCAAGAGAGAGCTCTTGGATTTCAACAGGTTTTCACAAATTCCCATTGCTCATGGAGTCTCTGTGGAGACCAAGGGTGTCCTCCAGAATTTAGATCACCCCAGTGCAAACTACAGCATGTAAAATTGACTGAGGAGATGTTGCAATATGTCCTTCTTAACCTTACCCATAGATCTCCCTGCTGAGAAGGACTTGGGGGTGCTGGTGGGTGAGAAGCTGGACATGAGCTGTCAATGTGATCTCCCAGCCCAGAAAGCCCGCCAGACCCTGGGCTGCACCCCCAGCAGCGTGGCCAGCAGGGCTGGGGGGGGATTCTGCCCCTCTGCTCTGCTCTGCTCTGCTCTGGGGAGACCCCCCCCAGTGCTGCCTCCAGCTCTGGGGCCACCAACAGCAGAAGGACATGGAGCTGCTGGAGTGGGGCCAGAGGAGACCATGAAGATGCTGCAAGGGCTGGAGCCCCTCTGCTGTGAGGACAGGCTGAGAGAGTTGGGGGGGTTCAGCCTGGAGAAGAAAAGGCTCCAGG
>JAOQGH010000032.1:72798592-72809679 GCA_025769975.1 Gallinago jamesoni | reverse complement strand
TACTTGTCGGGATCACTTGTAGGCTGCCACAGTGTATTCCGCGGATTGCTTTTTAATTGCAATAGTGTAATCGTCATCGTACACATAGGACCTGCAACAGTGACGTATTGGACCTGTGAGTGAAGTTCAAATAAATTAATTTGAACCTCGCAGTGAAGTCCTTTCTCCCCGTTTCGTCACACTCACTTGAGTCCAAACTGAGCAAATATGCCCATAAATGCAAGGGCATGAGCAATTCCTCTCGAGTTCAGATAGAGGAGCTCCCAGATCACCCTCTTTGCCTTCATTTTGTCCAGGTTCCTTAACTCAACCTTTTTTTTTTTGATCTTTTCTCCTTTTCTTTCCCTCTCTAATGGCTGCAAGGTGACGTGTAGCTTGCTCAGGCTGCTTCCATGGGATGTGGACCCCTGCCCATTGCTGGTGGGGCTCAGCCCTGTCATCTCGGGGGACACAAGCGTGGCCTGAGGGCCTCCTCCCCACAAAGAAGGAATTCCCTTAACGAGTTTCAGAGCAAATCCGTCCATGGGATAATTGTCCTTGGTTGGGTTATGCCAGCGGGGAGACCTACCCTCGAGAGGCTTAACAGGGTGTCTAAATTAGCGAGTTCTTCCCTGCTCTCATACACCAGCTGTGCTGATTGCTGAGAATTTAGGTGGTGAAAGTGTTGCTTTGCGTTCATTCGTAATAATTACAGTAATAATTACAGAGAACTGCTCCAGGATTGAAAAACCTATTTGCTCAGAGCAGATATCTGAGCAGTAACTTCTCTAGCTGGCAAAATAAAACTTTTCCAGCGCAACTCAAAGCCTTCTTACGCTTTCAGTAGGGGCAAGTGTCCTCCTGAAGGTGCTGCTTTATCCAGCCCTCAGCGAATTTGGTCAGAAAGAGCCAAGAGATGAAATAAAAGCCTACAACAGGCATTTTTTTCTACTAAGGAATTTATATATATAAATATATATGTGTGTGTGTGTGTACCTTCACGATTGTATTGGTCTGGCTGCACCCAGGTCTTCCAGGAGGACAAGTAGGTGAGGAGAGGCTGTCTTCTGCTCCACCAACATATGTAGGATGGAGAAGAACACCATCAAGGGCTGGAGTGCCCGTGCCTTTTACCTGTCACCGCTGTCACTTGGTGGCAGGGCTCCAGCCCCTCGCTCTGCTGGCTCGGACGCCGCACACCGTTCCCTTCCTTGGGGAAGGAACAAGGAATTTGCTCAATACCAGCACCGGGCGGGGGTTTTTTGGTTACTCACCTCTCTTGGCCCGCGCGGCAAATTTTTAGGGAGGGAAGCAAAGTCCTTTGGAAACACGCAGGGCATCTTGGCGTTTCAGGGCTGGAGCGGAGCTCGGCAGAGGGAAGCTGGAGAGGAGCCAGGCTGCTTCAGCAGATCCTACCTGAAAGTGATCCTGCTTAGCCCTGCTTTGGTGGAGCGTTTCGCCGAAGTGGAAGCTTTTTATGGCAGTTTTCCCAGTGAAACCGAGGTTGAATAAAAAGATAAGTGATATTTCGCCTATTGGCTTGACAAAGCAGAACAAATACTTTTTCCTCTGGATAATAAACGAGATATTAAGAGCTTTGCTTCAGACCATGTGTAAACACAGGCTTTGATTTATTAATTCAAAACGTATTTATTCTTAAAATCAGGTCAGTTGTCTTTGTTGAGGGGGAAGGGACTTCTTTTCTCTTTTCACTTTCTGTTTGTAGTGGCTTTTCACATACAAAGAAGACTTTCCAGGGACGCTCCTTGCAGAAATACTCACCAGGCACACTCACCCATCAATCACCCTCTGGAGCAAATGATGCTCTTCTGCCAATCCTGCCAAGCTCCCATGGCTCTGGTGGGGAGAAAGGTCCCACCCCATGCTAGGAGTGCTTTCCTCCCCTCCAGAGCTGGAGGATGGGAGGACAGAGGGACCTGATCCACCTGTGAGACCTCTTCCACCCATTACCTGGCAGATGCTCCCACGTGGGTGAACCGGTGTCCCACCTCCCATGGTTCATGCCATGTGCTGGGCAATGGGGGTTGGCAGAGACCGTTGCCCAGCTCAGGAGGTGCTGGGACGTGGACCACCTTATCAACCCCCTTTGAAGTGCCAGTAAGGGGGTCACCTGCCCAGAAGGTCTCCTGCTGGCAAAACAGGCAGTGTTCTCTGTGCTCCCCCAGCTCATCTCTGACTCTACATGCCTGGGGAGCTACTTAAATATAGCTCCAGCCTTTCCTCTTCGCTGCATTCCCCAGCTCCTGCTGCAACACAGCCTGAGTGACAGCCCAGTCTGACTCAAAAACAAACAAACAAACAAAAAAGAGCAGCCGATTATAAACATTTACTTTCAGGATCTTCTACCTTAAATTAAAATGGTCCCTGCAAGTTGTAAATCTCTTTCCAAGTCAGCACCCTCTTTGAAGCTTTGGCCCTTTTGCCTTTCCTAATCAGTGTTTAATTATTAACAGCAGAGTAATTTTTGGATAACGAGTCCCATCTGCTGCCTGCCTGCCTGTATTTGGCCTGGCATCACCGATCTCCTCCAGAGACCTTCTCCATAGCTTCTGCATGCCCAACTGGCCACCCTCCCAAAGCAAGAGCAGATGCAGCTTCTCCTGAATGTGGGGAAGGAGCTGAGGCTGAGCTCCTCTCTTGCAGCTTTGGTGGTGCCCCGTTGAGTCCAGCAAGTTCGTTTTCCGAAAAGGCGGCAGCTGGCCCCGCTGAGCTGTTTCTGGAGAGCGGTGACTCATCTCTCCTGCAGCCCATCTCACCGCGCTTCTCTGCTGCCAACTCATTTCTGTCCCCCTGGCCGTTGCCCCACTCTCAGGTTTGCTAAGCCCAGGGGGGATAATCGCTGCCGGAGGCTGCAGGAGAGACCTTTCGTGGCACAGTCAAACCCGACCTCAATTTTAAGTCATCTGTTCCCAGAATTTGCCATCGCTGCCGGGGTGTCAATGGGGCATGTTGAGGGGGGAAACTGTCTTGGGGAACCTGAAAAGGTGCTGGGTTGGTATTTGAGCGCAAGGGATCACAGAATGGTTTGGGTTGGAAGGGACCTTAATGATCATGGAGTTCCAGCCCCCCTGCCCTGGGCAGGGACACCTCCCACCAGACCAGGTTGCTCCAAGCCCCATCCAGCCTGGCCTTGAAACCCTCCAGGGATGGGGCAGCCACAGCTTCTCTGGGCAACCTGGGCCAGGCTCTCACCGCCCTCACAGCAGAGAATTTCTTCCTGAGCCCTCATCTGGACGGGGTTGCTTTATCGCTTTAAAAGCGTGCGGTCGTGGGAGGGGAGGGAGGAGGAAGGCTGCTGGCTATTAATAGAGAGTATGAGTAGGAGCTTTATTTTGAATGGCTTCTTTAATTAGTGACATGCAATGCAGAAGCAGGGCCGGGGAGGCTCTCTACCTGCTGGCTTCCCAAGCGCAGATCAGAGCAAGGCTGGGAGATAAAACCCCATTGTCCTGCCGGGGAGTTCTAAACAGGCCAAGCTAAAATGCCCAAATTAAAAAACAACCGGGAGATCAATCAACTTTTGATCTTCAGAGAGACAGTCTCTGAATGTGGGCTGCTGGAGTCAGTGCCAGCTCAGACTCAGGAAATTTAAGTTACCTTCCCAGCCCTTACCTCCCAACCGTGAGGTTTCCCCATTGCTCAGATTTCTCTCAGACTTTGTCTTTGATGTCCGTGGGGACAATAAGCTCCCGGAGATAACAGCTGTCTCTTTCTATTCAGTTTCACAGTGCCTGGTACAAACGTGTCTCGCTTTCTCAGGAGCCCTGCTTTTCTACGGTGCTACAAGAAATAATATCGCTCTGTACAGCGGTTCTCCAGGAGCACAATATATTGGTACTCGTGTTTCCAGTAGCTCAAAGAAATAAAGAACAACAACAATGACCAGCATCAGCTATTTAGGGGATTTAAAGTTGGGAGAAGAGCTTGTTTCCTTAGCTCTGCCTGGAGAAGAGAAGGCTTTGGAGAGACCTTAGAGTCCCTTCCAGTCCCTAAAGGGGCTCCAGGAGAGATGGGGAGGGACTCTTGGTCAGGGAAGGGAGCCATAGGATGAGGAAGAATGGTTTTATATTGAAAGAGAGGAGATTTAGATGAGAAATTAGGAAGAAATTCTTTATTCTGAGGGTGGTGAGAGCCTGGCCCAGGTTGCCCAGAGAAGCTGTGGCTGCCCCATCCCTGGAGGGTTTCAAGGCCAGGCTGGATGGGGCTTGGAGCAACCTGTTCTGGTGGGAGGTGTCCCTGCCCAGGGCAGGGGGTTGAAACTGGGTGATCTTTAAGTTCCCTTCCAACCCAAACCATTCTGTGATTCTCTGTAAGTCGTGACATGATGCCTGGACCCATCTACCTTGAACCAGTGGGGCTATTTTGAAAAGCACAGCGCAGGATGCTTGCGGTTACGATTTGCCTATTTGCACCTTGCTTTGAATAATTACACGTGGGGTGGCAAATCCTCCCTCTGATGAAAGAAGAAAGGAGTTCTCCGCAGGAATGCGTGTTACGGGGCCGATAAGCAGCATCCAGCCCCGCAGGAAAGTTTTGGGACGCAGCTATCAAAATAGCAGAGGAGAGGGCAGATGGAGCTGCCAGGCGCAGGCAGGGAGGCAGAGCTCCTCCCTTCCCGGTGAAGGAGTTCTATGGGAATGCTGATTCACCTGCTCCCTGGATAATAGAGGTGGAAGAAAAAAAAAAAAAAAAGAAAAGAAAAGAAACAACAAAGCAATTATATGTAATTTCACAGCACTTTTCCTCCCGCACCACCATTTCGCTTTGTGGAGTGGATCTGGCTGAAGAGTCGAGAGTTCCCTGCGCTGGAAAGCCTTATAAAATTATACCTTGGGCTAGATATGCAAAAGCCTGATAAGCAGGTGTTAATAGTTCCCAGCCAGCTTCAAAGAAAGGGTAACCTTTCATTGCTTGGCAAGCCCAGGCTTAATGCGCGTAAACCAGTTGTAAATAGTTTGCGGACTAGTCACAGAGCACGTTTACACAAAAGCTGTGAGCAGATCAGCTGGTGGTGTTTGCACAGGCTTCCCCTCTATTTTTCTGACCCTGTATTTAAAGTTTTCATCACGTTATCTCCCCTCTCTTCCCAACTGGGGGGAAGCTGGTTCCCTAAGAAGAACATCGCAGCTCATCTCCCAGTCGTCCGCAGCTTGCTGGTCCATGGCCAGTTGTCCACAGTGGTGTGATTTTTAGTGCCCGGCCCTCTCAGCAGCAACATCTTTCACTTCTCCCAGTGAGAAGTCACCGCCTGACACAGAAGGTAGCTCTGGGAAGAGCTTCATGACTTGGCCTATCATCCCATCTGATCGCTCATGTCAAGTCCTTTAACTTCACCGTTGTCCCTTCACATAGCAGCACGGCTAAACCATGATATCAACCAAAAAAGAAGATCAAGATGCCCTATTGTGTTTTCTCCTTAAGTCCTCTGGGTTGTGGTAGTCTGGATGAGCTGTGGACGTGAGAAAGGCACATGAAGACAGGTTGCTCAAAATACCCCTTTCTCCTGCTTCATTAGTGGTTCTGGTGAAAGACATCACCTCTCTCTAAAAGCCCCATGCTGTGAGGTTGCTCCTCATCTCCTCACCTCTTCTCCTCATCTCCTCTTCTCCCACTTTCCACCAGAACTCAGATGCTGTTGCTTGCACATGGAGCTGCTGGATATTTTGCTCATTGAAAGAAATGCCCAAAGGACAAAAGCCACGGGGCTTGGAGGGCTCATCGAGTGTCCCTCCTCACGGGACTCCTTCTGGCCACGGGCAACCTCTGTTACTCCATCTTTATGGTAAATTGGGAACAGTGGAAGTGTGGCCCTCAGCCCACAGGGCTTTTTGGATTTTGGCAGTCCCAAACCAGCTAATCCCAGCTGGAAATTAAACCCCTGGAATACAGCAAGCCCCGATGCACTGCCAGGTACCCCAGCAGTAGGACTTCTCCTCGCCGCCCGGATGAGGTTGGCCGTGCTGCTTGTGCCTTAAAACAACGTTGGAAATCCTGGGCTGAATTCCCCTTGGTTTATTTCTGTCCCCCCACCGCCCCCCCTCTAGGATCTCACTTTAACCTCATTAGATCTGCATTTCAGTTTTCCCGTTTCCCAACCCAAATCCCCGCGGGACCTGAGCGAGTGGAGTTGCAGGAGCCTTGCCCTGACTTCTCCTACTGTCCCTCGCCGGCGTTTCCAAGAGGTGGAAGCCAAAGCAGCCTGGAAACTCCAGCCTGGCAGCTCCAGTGACTTAGCCCTGCAATCAGTGCTTGGAGCGTTTCACAATATTTCTCCAGAGGGCGAAACAAACGCTCCTCTGTTTTAGAAAGGAGGTAATCGGTGAATTGGGTGGCAGATACCTTATCTCCTGCACTTACGGAGGGATGGGGGCAGAGTCAAAACAAGAAGCTGGAAGCGGAGGGAGCTTCCCTCTGTGTTTTTTGTTTTTTTTTTTTCCGTGTTCTTTTTTTTTTTACAAATTTTCAACTCGTATCTTTGAGTTCCAGGGGTTTGCCACACTTTGCTCCCATCTTTTGCAGAGTCCTGGCAGAGGAATGACTGGGCGCTCAGGGCCAGCGTCTGCGCCAATGTCACAGAATCACAGAATCACCTAGGTTGGAAGGGACCTTTTAAGATCATCTAGTCCAACCAATAAAAAAAAACCAAAAACAAACAAACACCCAACAAAACCACCCACACCACACAAAACACCACCCAACACTAATGCATATCCCCGAGCACCATGTCAACTCATCTCTTGAACACCTCAACCACCTCCCTGGGCAGCCCATTCCAATGCCTGACAACCCTTTCCTTAAAGAAGTATTTCCTAATATCTAACCTGAACCTCCCCTGGTGCAACTTGAAGCCGTTACCCCTTGTACCATCATCTGTGACCTGGGAGAAGAGACTGACCCCCGCCTCTCTACCCCCTCCTTTCAGGGAGTTGTAGAGAACGAGAAGGTCTCCCCTCAGCCTCCTTTTCTCCAGGCTGAACACCCCCAGCTCCCTCAGCTGCTCCTCACAAGACTTGTGCTCCAAACCCTTCACCAGCTCCGTTGCCCTTCTCTGGACCCGCTCCAGCACCTCAATGTCCTTCTTATGGTAGGGGGCCCAAAACTGTCCATCCTGGAAATCTCATTTCCCAGCTTCACTTTGACACCGCCGTGGTTTTATTCTCCTGCTGCCACGATTCAGCTGATTGCAAGCGGTGGGGCTTTCAGCTTGAACCCGGAGTAAAGCCAGCGAGTGATTTGTCTCCCCCATGAAGTCCCCCAGGGCTTCCTCCTTGTAACCCCAAAAACAAAAGGAAGGCGGTTGGTTTAGTGGGGTTATTGTCAATCCTGTGAAGTGGAGGTTTGGTTTTCTTTGTAAATCAATCACCTCCGGCATTGAAAGGAATGAACCCTATAGAAGGTGGTGCTCTCCCTTTGCACCGCTTTCACACTGCTCGGCTTTCCACACCACTCTGGTGTCTGGGGTGCTGGAGACCCCCCATGGTTGAGTCCTGTGTCCAGTTCTGGGCTCCCCAGTTCAAGAAGAACAGGGAACTGCTGAAGAGAGTCAAGCGGAGGCTACAAAGACGATCAAGGGGATGGAGCACCTCTCTGATGAGGAAAGGCTGAGAGACCTGGGGCTGTTTAGCCTGCAGAAGATAAGACTGAGAGGGGACCTCATCAATGCCTATCGATACCTAAAGATGGGTGTCAAGAGGGTAGGGTCAGGCTCTTCTCGGTGGTGTCTGGCTGCAGAACAAGGGGCAATGGGCACAAGCTGGAACACAGGAAACTCCATCTCAACATGAGGAGGAACCTCTTTACTTTGAGGATGGTAGAGCCCTGGAACAGGCTGCCCAGAGAGGTGGTGGAGTCTCCTTCTCTGGAGCTATTCCAAATATGCCTGGATGCATTCCTGTCCAACCTGCTCTGGGTGACCCTTCTTTGTCAGGGGGTTGGACTAGATGATCTCCAGAGGTCCCTTCCAACCCTATATCATTCTGTGATTCTGTGATAATTAGTGCAAGATACCAAATCACTCATGGCACCCATGGCATCGTCACTGCCACCCTATCCCTGGTGACAAAACGTGCACCGGAGTCACTTGTTCTGATTTGTTTGTATTTCGGGTTCAATTTTGCTTTGATTTTGTTTTTTCAGCCAGGTTTCCTAAAGAAAGGAGGCCACATCCACGACCACGTTTTCTCAGTGCCCCTTGTCCCTGGCCCTGGGCATCCTGGCTGCTGCACGGAGGAGAGGGGCAGAGGAGCAGGGGTGCTGGGGTCCACCTTCCAGGGGAGCCGTGGGCACTGGGGTGCTGGGGTCCACTTTCCATGAGAGCTGTGGGCACCAGCCCAGGCGGGCAGGACCCTGCAGAGCCCTCGAAGAGCCCTGAGAGAGGAGAGCTCAGCCCTTGGCACGCGTGGCGTGAAAGGAACATAAACAGGAAGCATAAAGCCGCAGGAAATTCAACGACTGAAGTCTCACCGTTGGTAGAAGCATTATTTTGTCCTGCCCGGTTGGCTGTACGTCAGCAAAGAGCCTTCCTTTCCTCACTCTGCCCAGAACCTCGGGTAGGAAAAACACAGTCCCTTTGGGTTATGGGTTGCTTTAGGTTCTGCCCCATCCCCACCACCCCGCAGTCTTACAACCTGGTTTAACGCCCAGGCCCTGAGAAGTCTCGGCGGCGGATACTGGAGTCCAGCCCCAGAGCTTGGGAAGATGGGCTTGGTGGGAAGGCTGTATGGATCTGATGGGTGTATGGAGGTTGGCAGCTGGGGAAGCTGTGCCTGCGCTCGGGTGTCGGGAACAAGACACTCTTCAGTTGCTCCGTGTGTTTTGGTCACCAGGACAAGGCTGATTGATTGATTGATTGATCGATAAATGCTATTTTGTTTTGAAGTAAAGGGGAGAAAACATGCTTTGTGGCATCTCTCAGAGCGCTCCTTTTAATCCTTCATAACGTTTGGTTGGTTTTTTTCCCCCCTGCTTCTCTCCGTGAAATTCTCCCATCTGTAAATTACACAGATGAGCAGTTTTTCTCCCAAATCCTCCAGCTTTCAGCGATGAACGAGGGGTGCCCCATACTTCTCCTCTTGTCCTGAAACACCCCTCCGAAGGGATTTCTTTATCCACAGACACAAACCTCCACCACCGTTCTCCTGCCAAACCGAAAGCCAGGTGGTCCTCAGAGGCAGGACAGAGAGGAACTTGAAGCTTCCAGGTCCGTCCATCCTGAATAAGATCTGTCTGTTGATCTGCTGGCCCTGCGGGCTGGCAGGAACCAGCCTGGGGGGACCTCAGCACCTCGCCAAAAGTGGGAGCAGCGAGTGAGGGCCGCTGGCAGAGGTCTCCTTACCTTCCAGGGCATCCATCCAGCTTCGATTCTTGCTCAAGAGCTCCACACCTTGGCCACCGTCAACGCGTTGCTGGGGCCTGGTGCAGGTGATTTTCCCCATGGACAGCTTCCTGGAGGTGGCTCTGCTCTGGTGGCTTTCTCAGCCCACTGTTGGTCATCGCCCTATTCCTCTGCTGTTTCACCGTTCTCTTCCAAATACAGTTTTCTGGCACAGCCTGCTTGTCTTTGCTTTCAAGGGCTCTCCTGGTCCCCATTGCCCACCAAAGCCCAAGAAGTGGCTCCTCTGCTTTCTCCCCAGCTTCCACCCTGATTCACACGATTTAAGCCGGGCTGGATAGGGCTTGGAGCAACCTGGTCTGGTGGGAGGTGTCCCTGCCCAGGGCAGGGAGGTTGGAACTGGATGGTCTTTGAGGTGCCTTCCAACCTAAACCATTCTATGATCCATTCTATGCCTGCACAGCTTCTGGCCCTCTCCTTAAAGTCCTTCATCCTAACTGCAGAAAACCCCACAGCAGAGTGATACTGCCGCCTTTCACGCTGCCCAGCACCATCTCCTTGCCTCCTTTTCCTTCCCCACTGGACCTCCCCGCTTTTTCCTTCCCTTTCCTTTGCTAGTGGAGTCTTTGAGGTTGTGAAGTTTGGGGCTTTCCAGGTGGCAGTAGCTCTTCTCCGCTCACCGAGGTAGCACAGGTCCAGCAGCAACTTCTGCCCAAACTTGTGGTTGATTGATAGAGTTGGCCGTTCCTGGGGACATTTTGTGCCCATCTCATGGTGCTGTCCCAGCTCTTGGCTACCCCTGACCTGCTGAGTCACCCACCTCTTGCCCCTCTCCTTCTCCCAAGCTCCATCACATGCTGCCATCTGAACACAGATGAGCACCGACGGTTCACCTGCAGGTTCTCACTTCTGCTATTTGGGGCATTCCCCTGCTTTTAGGGTTTTGCTGGTTTAGTCTTTCTCCTTGCAGGTCACTTTCTAGCTCTACAGTAAGTCCACGCCTGAGCTATGATCCCTCACAGCAACCATCCTCCTTCCTCCTTAATTTTCTCTGCTCCCTGGCCCGTTCCCCCTTGGTGTGTCCCCCCCCCCAGCTCTGTTTTGTAAGCCGGGCTGCTTCCTCCTTCCCCCCCCCAGCCTCTCTGGGACCATTTTCTGAGCATTTTTTTTAGCCACTTCCCCTTTTTTCAGGCTTGCCGTGCGGCCGTGGATGGCTGATGGTCCAGCATCCCGGGCACACACTGGAGTAACCCCCTGCTCCCAACCGCCTGCCGCAGCACATTTTAATCTCATCAACAACTGCACAAACTATTTATAATCAGCTCTCTGATTACATTCCTAAGGTCAACGTCCAGGCTAACAGACCCAGGGTAGCTGATACGCCGCTGCCCCAAAGCCTCCTCTCCCCAAGAGGTTTGCAGAGCTGCTGGGCTGGATTTAAAGGTGCCACTTCTCTCCCTGGTCCCCCACCTCACCGCTGTCCCCCAACCTCCCTGTTGTCTCCCGTAAAGGTACCTTTGGGGAAAGCTGGTCAAAAAGTGGTCAATATGTTGACATGTCCCAGCAGGTCAAGCCTGCAGACCCGTTACCCCAGCAGGGTGCCCCCAGCTCACCCAGCCCACCTCTGGCCCTGAGGGGGTCATAGAATGGCTTGGGTTGGAAGGGACCTTCAAGATCACCCAGTCCCACCCCCCTGCCCTGGGCAGGGACACCTCCCACCACACCAGGTTGCTCCAAGCCCCATCCAGCCTGGCCT
>JAOQGH010000032.1:72762749-72778398 GCA_025769975.1 Gallinago jamesoni | reverse complement strand
TGGCTGACAGGGGGCCCAGCACCGTGGCTGAGAGGATCCCTTGGCGTCATGGCCGAGGGACACAGCACCATGGCTGACAGGGGGGCTAGCACCATGGCTGAGAGGATCCCTTGGCATCATGGCCGAGGGGCACGGCACCATGGCTGAGGGAGGCCTGGGTGCCATGGCCAAGGGGCCCAGCACCATGGCCGAGGGGGCTGGGGCACCATGTCTGATGGACAGTGGGACACCATGGCCAAGGGCCCCAGTGGAATGGCCAAGAGGCTCAGCACCATGTCTGAGGGGGCTGGGGCAGCATGTATGATGGAGGCTGGGGCACCATGGCTGAGGGAGTCCCTGGGCACCACGGCTGGGGGGGGTCCCTGGGCACCATGGCAGAGGGGGGCCTGGGTGCCATGGCCAAGGGGCCCAGCACCACGGCTGAGGGAGCTGGGGAACCATCTCTCACAGAGGCTGGGATGCCATGGCCAAAGGTCCCAGCACCGTGACTGAGGGGATCCCTGGAGTTCATGGTCAGGGGGCACAGCACCATGGCACCATGGCGGAGGAGGTCCTCATGGCTGAGGGGCCCTGGGTGCCATGGCCAAGGGTCCCAGCACCATGGCTGAGGGAGCTGGGGCACCATGGCCAAGAGGTCCAGCGCCACGACTGAGGGGGGAGGCCTGAGCACTATGGCTGAGGGGCCCAGTGCCATGGCTGATGGGTCCTTGGGCACCGTGGCTGAGGAGACATGTAGACCTTGCTGTGGATGACTGGGCCCCTCGGTGTGCTCTGTCACGCAGGGGGGACACATAAAGAAATGGGCCCTTTGGCTGCTCTTCTGCCCCGTTTACCCACCTCAGCACCTATGTCAGAGAGCCCACACGAGGCTGGTGTGGGTTTTCGAGTGCTGAGCCAATTGGGTGATGTTTAACTTGGTGTAACTCAAATCCTGTTATTTTTTTTCTCTTCTGTTTTAGTTCCTCTGTGTGCTGAAAAACCTTACCTTTCTGACAAAATGGTGGTTAATGAAGGTAATCGCCATCTGCAGTAATTTGTGGGGATGGTTAACACAATCTTGCAGATTTCAGCGAGCTAGATCAGTGTGAGTGTACTGGACTGTGTCCAAGTAGGACCTTCCCCTTGAGGTGGGGTTTATTCCCCGCTGCTGCACGAGGAGAGCTTGGAAATCATAGAGCCAATTAACAAATGCCTGCTGCCCTGCCATCCAGCCTCACACAACAGCCCTCTGAAGCTGAGGGCTAGTTTCAGCTTCACCACCAACTTCCAGGT
Organism: Gallinago jamesoni; assembly: GCA_025769975.1. Classification (NCBI taxonomy): domain Eukaryota; kingdom Metazoa; phylum Chordata; class Aves; order Charadriiformes; family Scolopacidae; genus Gallinago; species Gallinago jamesoni. Next base: position 72,777,126 of record JAOQGH010000032.1, on the reverse strand, counting down.
CAGTTAGTTTCATATTTGTACATTTGGTGGCAGGAATCAGAGTAAGTTTAACATTAGAAAGTAAGTTTTTCAGCTTTTCACAACAGGCGCTAGCCTATTTTTTTGAGGTCTTATCACAAGGTCTAATATCCTGCATTCTGCACAAAAATCCTCAAAGCTTAAGTGTAGGAGCTACTTCTACTGGGAGTGCAAGATGGAAATTTGATGCTCCTTGTTTTTGTTGAGGGAAGATGAGTGGTGTTGTCAGTATGTCACAGCTCAATGTAAAGATAACTAAGCTCATTTTCGCTAATGTTAAGAAACTTAGCACTGGGGAGAAAGTTATTAAATAAGTTCTTCTAAGGCTGAATCAGTAGCTGGGAGAAAATCAGCATCAATTCTGTCATGGAGCTATGCTGCATGATACACACAGGCCAGGAAACTGATGTAATCATGTCATTTTGAGCAGGGGTTGATTTGCATGTCTAAGCTTGGTTTCTCAGCAGGTGTAAGTAGTGTGTTTTGGCCGCAATTGTTACAGATTTTTGAGTATGCAGCTTTTTTTTTTTAAACAAAAATGTAGGGACACGTGTGATGAAATCGTGCATTTGTGTTTGTTTTTCCCCAGTAGCACAGGGGGAGAAAATTACCCTTTCTGCAATGGTGAGTCCATTTGTTTAAAAAAAAAACACCAACCAACAACCATCTAAGATATAAAAATACAAGTTATCCACTATCCTCCATCACTTAAAAAGAAAGAGCCTCCCATGGAAGCGGGAGAAACAAAATAGCAAGTTCTTTAAGTCATCTCCCAGGAGACACATTTTTTCCCCAGGCCTTCATGTGATCATCCTGCTGAATCAAAAACACTGATGTCCAAACATGGTGATGACAGGATTTCTTTCTGGCAAGTAAAATAATGACTCCCCTTACTTCTGGTGGGACAGAAGAGAGGGCCATGAAGTGGGAATTTCCCAGTAAACTCAGAAGGCTAGTCTGTAGTTACACCTCATCTGCAGATGTAAATTGTACGTGCTATAAATAGATGTGTTAGGTGTAGTTGATACAGGAGCTGAAGTTACCTTGAAAAGACCCAACACATTGGGCTGCGGAGAATCCAAGAGTGTTCAGACTGCAATAAGAGTGACGGGTCTCGGTTGAAAGTAAGGGTCATCACGATGCCTTCTCCCAGGTTCAGATACCCTCCCAGCTGTGATTCTGCAAAAGTACATCTTGATCTAACTAGGAAGTTTAAAATGAGTAGAGAATTATGGGAATTGGCCTTTGCTTCCCTTCTTTTGGGAAAGTGCTGATGTAGGGAATGGCTTTTGCACCCACTTAATTTACAACAGAGTCAACAGCATCAAAATGAAACTGAGAGTTTTGCTAGCGCTTCTGAGAAATGCTGATTGCTGTCTCTAATTTCATGTTTCATTCCCAAGGTAGAAACTAATTCCCATAAAAGGAAGGGAGTGAAGGAAATTCTTTAAGTCATCTGGGGGACTGGTAAGGACAGAGAGCTAACATATCAGTAAGAGGAGGAAAACATTCCATTATTTAGACTTGACATAGGTACTAAACTATCAAAACACAGGCAGGCTTAGACATACCATGGGCAGAAATGTAGGTGTCCAGAAATCTTTACTGTGGAAAACTTGCAGGGGGATTCAGAGGATTTAAAATCTGGGCTTCGGGACCCACAAGAATATTTAAATACTTAAACTCACTACGTGGATCCAGCTTGTTAAAGGTTTAAATACTTTTGGGTATAGGCAGTTTAATTTTTATCTCTCGTTGCAGCTGGGAGGTTGTTTTGGGGAACCAGGTGTAGGTAAGTGGTTATGCTGGACAGAACAAAAAGATGCACCTTCATCTCTTTCTGCTTCTTGCCCCTCTTCATCTGTTTCACAGTTTCTTAGTGATGCTCTTTATTGATTTGCAGGTGTTCAGAGGGGCAATGACTTTTCCCAGAAAAAAGTTAATTAAATTTACAAATAATTGTGCAAATGTTGATGTGTGTTTATGCTTTGCTACGATACTTTGTATCATTTGGATAACTTTATGTGACTAGAAGTTTAAAGGTTGCAAGATAGTGAGCATTCTGCATCATGTGCTATTTCTTGAAAATAGGTAAGATTGCTATCTTAAGTTTGCAAGGAAGTACATCAGGTTTTAAAGCAGATGAAAGTATTAGTGATGAATAGCAAAGGTCGGCGATGAAGAATGGTGCCATCATTTTGGATTTCAGTTCTTTGAGATACAAAGCTCAGAGGTAGAGTCACTGAAATCTGAATTTTTCTCAGGAAGTCGATTGCTGTAGCCCCCATACAAATTCATTATCTCACTTGTCTCTCAACCGTAAAGCAGAAATAATAATATTTCTTCACTCCTTACTAATGTTGTGTGGCCAATTAACACAGTTTGTATAATACTTTTTGAGGAGGAATGTAATACTGTTCTGTAAACAAAAATGAATCTTCATAGGCCTTTCCTTATTGTGCCTATTCTGTTGTATTTACCTTTGATAGTACTAATATGAAAGTCTTACTTCCAAAACTGTGTGGAGACAATGTTAAAATGAGTATCATAGCAGGGTTAGCTACTTTCAGTTAATAAATAAAATACATTCAACAAAACCAGAATCAAAAGCAGTGATGGGTACAGGGTATTTTAAAAGTGAGTGACAACCAGAAACTGATACTGATTTGACAATTTGTAATTGTTTTAGGACAAATGAAGAGAAAATGGGAAGAGAGAGTGAAGAAAGTGGAAGAACTAGCAGCTTACTATGAAAGAAACCCTCTTCCTCCAGTTTATAGACCAAAACTGTCCAAACCCTTTCTGCCATCCTCTGTTTGGAAAATATTTTGTCGTCAGGCTGAAGCTTTCAATTATGTGAAAACCTGCAAAGAGGTAAATTATTTGTTAGGTGAATGTCTACTCTTCAGGTACTTTTAAGGCTGAACTTAAAAACTTAGTTGACAATAAAGTCTTTATCAGATTGCAAGTGGTTTGGTTTTTGTTTGTTTTTTAATTCTCCCCAATCCTGAAACAGCAAAGGGGTTTGGGTTTTTGTTTTTTTGTCTTTGTGGGAGATCATGCTACATTAGAGGTAGCTCTAAGAATTATTAGTTCTAACATGTGAATTGATCTGTAGTGTTAACCTCTAACAGCAAAAGTGCTTTTTTGGTAACATTGTAGTGATAGATTTGTGCCTTCTGAAGACAAGCGAGCTGTCAGGGTTGGCAGGAGAATGGGAAAGGAGGGAGAGTTGAGTGGGAAGAAAGAGGAGGAAAAAAAGGGAAGAAAAAGAGATAAACAGGAGGCAGAGACAAAATAAAAACAGTAGAATTCTCCAATAGCATCCGAGTTCCAAGTTCAGATGATAAGAAGTTATGAGTCAAATAAAGATTATGCAAAATGTTTTCAGTTCAACACTTTTCAAAATGATTGCTGCTTTTAAAGAAAGCACTGCCTTTTTTTTCCATGCTGTTTTAGGTGTTTACGTGATACTGACAGTCTCTTTTCCAAAATGCACTCTTGCTGGTTTGGCAGTAGTGGTTTTTTTATTTTCTTTTCAGGTTTCATTTTTGGATTTAAATAATATAGAGTCTAAAGAATATATGCTATAAAGCCATATGCTGCCATTGTGTCCATGAGGCTGTTCCTTTCAGGAACCTCCCATTAGGTTCCTCTTCCCATTAGATGTGCTTGCCACTGATCAGAAGAAAAAAAAGACTACAGAGAAAACAGAGTTTATATTAATACATAGCAAAGAAAAGCTTCACATTTTTACTCACATAACTGAAATCAGAATGATGTTCTTAATTAAAACCAGATTCTACTTAGCTTGAAAAACAATACATTTTCTTAAAGTTTTCTAGTATTTACTAACCTTTGATCGAAGAAATGAATGTCAAATAGGAACTTAGAATCATAGACTGAAGTTCTTAAGACTTAACTGATTTATTTGAAAAAACCAACAAACTCCAATGTTTTTATTCTAAAAGGATGTTCATGTATTTGCCTTGGAAAAGAACACACAAAGCGGACAGAGGTTTTACCTTGTGACAACATATAAAGAGCTTTGGTTTTATTACACGTGAGTATTTGAGAAGGTCCCCTGACTGTAAGACAGTAGTATACTGGATAGACTACTGGCTAGTAATGGCAGTTACTGGGTAGCTATCCCCAGGAGCCATCTGCTGCTCTGGCTAGCACAGAGCTGTAAGGTGTGGCCTGAAGTTTGGTCTTGGCCATGGGGAAAATCTTAATAATTAATAAAATTCCTTAAATTCTTAACAGCTTTTCTGTTGACAGTATGTGTTGTAAGACTTAAAGGGGATGGGGAGGAGAATACTTTACAAACAAATTCTAGGCCAGACAATTATCTTTGTTGATATTTGATGATGAAGTTAGTTACAAATTTTTCAAAGCACTTTTTTTTTTTTTATATGGGTGGGTTGATTGAAAAATAAAAGAATATCTAGGACTTGTGGGATCCATGTTTGCAGCTGATAAGTATGTATTAATGTTTATTATGAGAGGTTGTGATTTGTTTTTGTTTTTCTTTAGCAAAGGTTATAAAACGAGTCTTATGCATTGCTATGAAGTCATTCCTGAAAAAGAAGCTTGCAAGCTTTATTTTGATTTGGAGTTCTACAAACCAGCAAATCCTGGTGTGGATGGCAAGAGCATGGTTGCAAAGTTAATTGAGGTAAACTGGAGCAAAGTCTGTGTTGTAGCTTAATATGAATTGTTGTTGATTTAATATGAAACCAAAGTATTTACCACTTTATCTTGATTATTCTGTAGTACAATGAAAAATAATTGTAGACCTAGTGGTTATTTTTAAGGAAGTACTATAGCACAGTGAAAGGTCAAGATAGAGAATGTGAAAGTGGAAAATGGAGAACGCTGGTGGCTGGAATGCTTGTATTCACTCTGTGTTTACTGAAAGGATTAGTTTGCTTTTGCGGATTGTTTTGTGTGCTCTGCCACCTGGAAGCTGCACAACTGAAGGAGCGTTTAGGTATTTTTCAGAGTAGCATCAATAAAAGTTCCATTGGGATATTCCTCAGGCCGTTTCCTTTGCCAGCTGCTGCAGCCACATGTCAAGGCTCAGACAAATCCCTCCTGATTTTAGGTGTCTTCGGGTGGCAGTTCATTATAGTTGAGATTGATGATGATGTAGATAACATGAGGTGACCACACTTACCAATTTGTTACCTGAAGTTAAATATCTTTGCTAATCAATTTTCTTAAATAGCGCGTATTTCCAGTTTATTGCGAGTCCGATTGGAAAACGAGCTCCACTGCAGATTCAGTATGTCAGAAAGGGAAAAAAAAAAAGGAGGTTTTTAGAATATTTTTTTCCAATAAAATCTCTTTGTGAGTTGCCATTTAGTTGTGAGATTCCTAATGCTTACACATCCCCAGCTAGAAAAGAACAAAAGAAAAACATGATTGAGGTAATTCCTTTGTAAAGAACTCTTGATACAGAATTTGGAGGGGTTTACTCTATTGTGGATCAATTCTGAAGTCAAGAGATTCTTCAAGTTAAGAAGAGAACTTTGGATGTGCTGGTTGGGGGATCCAAGATGCTAAAATCCAAAGCTTCCAGAGCCTTGGGTTCCGAGTCCCAGTCCTAAACAGGAACAATCACAAGATTAACTTACAGAAGGTTTTCAGAGCTATTTAGAGCCAGATGCCTTATGTTTTCTGCTTATTAGTGTTTATTGGGTCATACCAATGAATTACCTAAATCAAACAGTGAATACCAACCCTACATATATTTATGTGTGTATATATGTATATATATAGCCTCTGTCTTCCATCCAAGGCGAGCCTGCAATACAAACATTGTCACTGAGGGTGTGAACTGCTTTGTGGTACAAAAAAAATCCCACAAAAATAAAGGTGTTAAATTAGACTTTGACCTGAAACTGAAAATCTGCTCAGCTTATCACTGTTAGTATATTCAGTGACTTGCATATTTCAGGAAATACAGTCTATGTCAAATTTGGTTAAAATTTGCTATGTTATGAGTTAGCTTGAATTACAATCCATTTGAGAAAAAAAAAACAAACTTGAAAAAAAAGTAGAATCTGCATTTATGTTAGGTTTTATAGCTACTGCTATTAAAAATGCTAGAGAAAATAGCCTAATTAATATTTATAATTTCAGCTTGTCAGCCAAAAATTAAAAGAACTTTATGATGTAAGTTGTTCGGCCAAAGATGTCTTGAATTTAGATTCCAGTACTGATGAAAAATTTAGTCGACACTTAATATTTCTACCCCAAAAGACTGTATTTAAGGATAATATTCATGTTGGTAAGTGTGTTCTTTTCTCTTACACTGAGAAGCTGTTGCAATCTCTCAGACTGTCTTCATGCCCAGTTTTCCTTCTTTCTCACCCTTACCTCTTTTCCTAGCTCTGCACCTTCTCTGCCACAGAGCAGTCATTTCTTACATGATGTTGTGGTAACAGCTCCAAACCCTAAAAAAAAACTTAAATGGGATAACTGCAATTTTTAGTTTGAAAGTATGGTCTTAAACTCTTCTGCCGCTCTAAAACTCTTAAGTAACTCATGGATGATAAATAATTTGGTATGACAGTGATTTTAGCCTGTGATCTTGATAACAAGATTAAATTAGGCAGTTCTTTCAGTAGAAGCTTGAACTGTTTATTCTGGTCCATTAGTCAAGTGTTCTGCGAATTTGACATGTTTACTCTCAGACTTGAAATATATTTAGAGATTGTGTATTCATCTTCTGCCTTTGCCTTTCCAACAAAATGTTGAAGCCGCAGTAAAAATTGATTTTTTTTTAATAATTAAGATACGTAAATGTCAGTGTTAAATTCATGCCTGTTACCAATAATATTATACTCTAGACTAATGCATTTTAGTAACCTGCTTGACAAACTTAGCTTAAAACGTATTAGCTTTGTACTTTGTGCAAAATACTGTGCTGTAGTAAATAACTGAAACTGCAGTTCACTTCATGAATTAATTTCACACAATCTATACGAAAATTCTTTGAGGTGATGGGTTTTGTCTAATAGTAAACTTAAAAAGGTTAATATATTTTTCAGACACATTCAAGTGTTGTCTCTTCTTTTAAATTCATCATTGTTGTTCTGTCTAATAATAATTAAGATGAGGTAGTGGTGTTTCCGTGGCATAAACTAGAATATGAACTATCACGTGTTGGATGACATTGTTTCATAAGCATTTTATGCCAGGAGTCATGCACAAAGCGCATGGGCTTAAAATGAAATATGATTAAAAACATTTAGTATATAATATTTGGAACTAGTTACTAGTTAGAATGAAAATACAGGGCCTGAGTTTGTAGCTCATGTAAGAAAGCACAGATCATGTAGGTCCACAGGAAAGCTGTGGAGATCAATGATTTTTACATAGAAATTTTTTTATATAATTTTTTTTATAGTTGTATAGTTAGTACAGTTTTTTATAGTTTTTACACAGTTGACAGATCCTGAATATAAAAATACTGTCAAGGGTCAAAAGTGTGAAATGCAGGGTTCAGATCCCAGATCTGATCAGTCAGAAGAAACAGAAGAGAGAAAACAAAGGTGTGTGTGAACAATCAAGAACTAACACCCAAAATAATCTTTTACTGACACCTTGCTATTCTGACACCAGACTGATCACTACTTAATTACACACAAAAATAAGGAAGTGGTCAACCAGGACTTTAAAAGATACTTTAACTTTTATGATTGAAATTAACTTCTGTTCTGAAATAGGTACATTTTCTCCCTGAAGATCTGAGTAACTGCTGTTATAAAATCTAAAAATTCTGTGTGCATATTTGAACACTCAGGGTTAAAGCTAATTATGACAATAAATCATTTGTGTGCCTCAGCAGTCTTGTAATTAATTTTGAGGATGGTGATATTAATGCTCGATACACCCAGCTCTGATGATATGCAGTGTAGGAGGAACCTATAGTTCATATTCTTTCAGGTTCCCCACAGAAGCTTCAATCAACAAGTGCAGAACCACCCTTGCTGCTACTCCTTCCACTTCATAGTTTTTCTTCCACATCTGTATTTATTCTCTTCTTTCTCCCTGCAAGTAATTTTACCCTGGTTCTCATTTGCTCATCTTTGGTTACCTGAGCCTGGGGTGCAACAGGAGCTGGATTACAATGCTAGGATTTCGAAAAGTCATTATAAAATACTTTTGTAACAGTAATTTGCTGTTCCAGTAAGCCCTGGTCAAACTGTTACAGCTGATACACCATGAAGTTGCAAGTAAACCTTTTTAATTTTCTGAAAGTGAAATTAGGGAAAGCAGTAGTGAGAAGGACAGTCACAACCTTTTCAGAATCCTACATCTGAGCTTGTTAATGTCACCACACGCTGCTCTTAACTACTACAAAAACATTCAGTTAAATGATTAAAAACTACCTATGATTGGATAAAAAAATAAAGTTGTGTAAAAGCAAAGTTGTATAAATGCTTTATCCATCTACTGAAGAGTTTCACTAAGTGGTACTTGAAATACTAAATCAAACCGGGACATTAGTAACGATTGCTTCCAAACATGGGTTTCTTAGTTAAGAACCAGAACTATTTTGTGCACTCAGCTTGGTTCAAAAGAGTTTTTTAAAAAATCCAGGACGGGAGAAAACCAACCCTAAACTACAGCCACTTCCATCTTGGCCGTTTTGAAAAATGTTTGCACAGGAACTATCAAGTTCTCTCTTGAGTCATAAATGATGTTATCTGCTTCTGGGTTTTTTTGTGTGTGTGTTTGTTTTTAAGGTAACTTCGTGAGAAGCATTTTGCAGCCTGCCGTGAGATTACTGAAGAGCAAAGCTGCTGTTGTGACTCCAGAAGGAGGAGCAGGAGGTGTTCTCCAGTGTTCTGTGGAGGCAGTTGGGTCAGAAGGTTCTCTTACAAACCCCTCAGCCATAGAAGATGCTTCCAAAGGCCAGGCAGCCATTGCTCGTGAAACAAAGGATGCGGAAACATCACACCAGGGAGAAAATTCAGAATTTGCCTTTCTAATAGTAAATGGTAAAGACGGAGACAAGCAACTTTTTGTGGATCTAGGTAAATATAAGAAGTGCTTTAAACCTCTTTGGGGGTGGAACAAATGTTAAATGAGATGTTCCTTAATCTTTGATTAATCCTTAATCTTACTGTTGTCCCTATGGTCAGAATTTAAACCGAATACAGTACATGCTGAAGCCCTGATCATAAATGCTGTACGTTAAAGGAGCCTTAGAGTCTTGGTCCATGGAACAACTTCTATTACTACATTTAATTATTTTCTTCTGAAGTTTGAAGAAACTCTTGCCATACAAGACTAATTTTGTTCCTAAGCACCTGATACTCCTATGTAGATTAAAAGAGGATAGCCTATATGGGTTTTTTGTCATTTCAGTTGAATTAGAAGCTGCTTAATTACGGAACAAGCCTTAAAGGTGTGGTGTTCTGTATTGTTCTACACGTGTGAATTGAGCCTTTGTCCCCTGTTCGGAATGGCTTTAATGACAGAAATGTTGGGTTGGGCACTTCATGTCACAGCTGGGCTGAGACTGTTCGTGGTATTAAAATGTTAAAAATCTCCAGGAGCACAACAGCAACGGTCAAACCAGAGTTAGGAAGTTCTACCCTTCTCTGTCCCACAGCTGGCTGCTCTGCTTTTTGCCCCCCATCTTCGTGCAATGAAACTAGCTTAGCACCCTTTTGCACAGCAGTGTCTTACGTGTTTGAGGAGCTGGTTTTGCTCAGACTTCTCTGAAGAATCCCCAATTCCTTCAAAATCTCATGAAACTCAGGATTCAATTTCTCGCTGCCCTTGTCAGTATCTCTGACTTGTTGAAATGCAATCCCCAAGTTATAAGTCCCTATAATAGGCTTCTTCATTACTGATTCAGGATTACTTTGCACCTACTGTTCAAAAATAGTTGTGAGTGGAAATTGAAAACATTATTTACTGCATCGCCTTTTAAGAATTCAATGTTGCTCCCCCAAAATCAACCATCCTTAATATTTTTGTTACAACATGACCTCAAAACTGGAAAGCTAAAATCAAACTAGCTGGAAATACTGAGTTACATCAAGAGGCTGCAGTGATAGAAAGCCATGCGGCATTCCTGTTGTATCAGTTCTGGAAATTCTTTTATCTTCATGAAAATGAAATGCAACCCACAAATAAAGTACCTACCTCCTCAATAAATTCTAAGATTAGGCAATGTTTAAAGATACCTCATGTTTTTTGTTGTTGGTTTTGAGACTGGAATTGACCTCTCTGGGTACATGCTTCAGAGAAGTGGTGTCTGGTCCACAGAAAACAGGAAGTTTGATGAATCTTAAGCTTTTTCAAGTAAAAATAATAATGCAGCCTTTTGTGCTCAGTTGTATTTCACAAAGTTTGTGTAAAAGCACCAATTTCTTACACTGAAGGGAAACTTTTAGCAACGGTAATGTCAGAATGATTAGAACACCTACGTAGAGGTGTTGAGTGTCTTAATAACATAAGCGTAAAACATAAATATACAATATTAAAATATAAATATTTATATAGACATAAAAATGTACCTGTGTACTTTGTTGCATTTCTTCTCTGGGATGTCAGCTGAGTCAGTGAGAGTTTTTGTCCATCCCTTAGGCCCCTGGATGGGTCTAAGGAAAACTGTTTAATCTACAAGCTCTAAATATCTTAACTCCCAGCCAGCATTGTTATGTTAAGAAATACTTGTTTTCCTGCAGGAGTTTATACAAAGAACAGAAATTTCCGGATGTATAAATCATCAAAAGCAGGAAAAAATGTGATTCTGAAGATAGCAGAGGATAATCAGTTTGTCCCTAACTGCGAAGAGAATGTTTCCTTGGAAGAAGCCTATTTTCTTTCTTCCTTGATCTGCAACATTAGGTAATTGTTTCATTCCAATGGACTGGAAAATATTTTAAATACTTATTTTAGTGGTTTTAGTGATTTTTCTCCTGCAGCAGTTACAAATAACTGCTATCAATGGGCAGTTGTTCCATGAACATAGTTACAGTGTAGTTTAGGAGTTTCCAGTAGAATTCCTTTGGTTTGAAGAAAAAGTTTATTGGGAGTCTTCTTTTTTTTTTAATTTCTTATTTTTTTTTACTTACCTTCAAATGGTCAAGGAACAGCGAACACGTGGAACTACTTCCAAGTTTCTCTTGTTTCTCTATTCTGTATAGCTCTAAAGGGAAAAATCATAGTTTTCCAGTTAATTAAATATGAAAAGTCTAAATATTTTCTGAGGCATGATTAAAAAAATAAAAAAGGATTTTCGTCCGTGTTTACTTACGTTTGCCATTTGGTACAGATCCCTCCGTAGGTGGATACTGGAACATACAATAATCAAATTTTCTGTATCTAAACCTCTGATACATCTTTCCCAGAGCTGAGTGTATCTTAAGGTGATCCCAAACGTTGCTGCAGCAGAGAGAAGGTTAAAATGGTACATCCCTCTGAAGGGATTTTTGCCAGGATCCCAATGTGGGTGCTCTGGAGGAGGGATCCCTGCCCTCTGCTGGTGTGTAAAGTGGGGGAAAACCAGCCAAAGGAGAGGAAAAAGTGCCGCAGGGACAGTGGGAGGTGGCATCAGGACTGTCCTCTGTTGTGCCACACTGGGTTATGTCACAGGATGTTACACCGAGCCACGTTACGCTGTAAGAATCACACATTTTCCTTTGTTTCCTCTTTTCTTCAGAACGAGGGATGACACAAACATTATTTCATCTGGCTTTCCGGAGGAGAGAAGAACAGCTGCTATTTTAAACAGGGAAACTCCCAGAAGCAGTAGAGGTACCTCCAGCCTGTTCCACTCTGTAGTAAAAGAAAAAAAAACAACAACAAAGTACTCTTAAATTGGAGGTGCTGTGACTGACACACCCCCAATAACCTCTAGAGGAGGTGGCCTGAATGGCACTTGCCCTCCCCTCCTGTCCCCACGGCTGTCCCATGCGGTTTAAAGATGGATGGGAAACTAATGCTGGGTTTACCCCTGGTTTTATTGAAGGATTTGGTGCAAATCACATGCGTTTTGTGTCTGTGCTCTATATAACAATTACCCATCACAGTGACCAAACCAGTAACGGTGCTGATCATTGGTCTTTGTTTTAACAGATCCCATGGAAGGTTATCAGGAGTCACCATATCCAGAAATTGATCATTTTGTTCATTCTTTGGTTAATAAAGATGGAGTGCAAGGAGGTAAAGACCACTTTGCTATTTAGAAATGAATATTCCGCAGTGGTGTTTTTAAAGAGTTAATTTTTTTTTTCCCCCCAGGGATACGGCGATGGAATTACTTCTCTTTGGAAGAAATACTTGTATATGATATTTCTGGTTATCGTTGGTGTGAAAATATCGGAAGAGCTCACAAAAGTAACAACATAATGTATGTTCTTGGACTATCCACTTTAATACAGCCTTTTTTATTTTCCTGCTTAACTGTTATTCTATAAAAATGCTGAAAAAGTCATCTTCACACTCTTTAAAATATCTGCCTAAAGATGCCAACAGTACAAGCCAGAGGATGGCAAAGCTAAGTGGAACCGTGCTTTGACGCTTCTTCACGAGGAAGCTGAACAATCAGACATAAGATAAAGAAAACAGATCAGTCCTAAATTAATTTATAGCGCATCTTAAATTGCATTTTTAAGTTATTCAAAAGACAAAGGTATCTCCTGCCACCACTTCAGTCGAGATGAGTTTTGCCAGTGACTCTGCAAAGACTCAGACTTCATAATGGTTTTAGCAAAATGAGTGTTGAGAAGTCAGGACATTAGAATTGCAGTACGTCATTAGTAGAAATGTTTTAACTCAAAACTAATTCTATATAACACTTAAAATAACTGAAAGATAAAGAATGTGTTTTTGAGAAAGACATATCTACATAAAAAGCCCCACAGCCGCTAGGCTCCATGAACTGGGTTGTCTGATCAGTTGACAGGAAACATTGATTTTTATGTTTTTTCTAATGAAATTATCTGTAACAGCAGCAGCAACACAATCTTATCTTCCAGTTTAGGTCCCATACACTAATCTTACTTTAAGCTTGGAAGATCAAATCATTAATGTAATGAATTTAAACTAAATTTCATTTTCAAATGCTAGTCTTAAAAAAAATACATATTTCTTTTAAGACTTAACTGAAGAAACCTGAGTTTTGTTGGAAGTGTGTAAAAAGTATGTCAGAGTATGAAAGCCATATCCAAAGATGGGGACAAACAAACCCTGTCCAGTTCAGTGTCAGTTTCATATCGTGCTCATTCACTTCATTTACGTGCTGTTTCTAAAATTTAAATTATTTCATTCTCAGGATTCTGGTAGACCTAAAGAAGGAAGTCTGGTATCAAAAGTGTCATGATCCCGTCTGCAGAGAACAAAACTTCAAATCACAAAGTATGTATTCTGTGATTTCCAAGCAATTATGCTTAATACTTTTTGGAGCATTAACTTTAGTTAATGGTGTGTATTTGATTTAGGTTTTCCGTTACCACCTCGGCTCTGTCTCCCTTTTCTTTTCAAAGAGGTACGTTTTGGTCCCGTCGCTACACGCTGAAGTTCTTGTGAGTAAAGCTGTGAGGGTGGCACTCCCATATAGTCATTTTTGAGTACTCCAGCAGCAGATCTAGCATAAAAAGTAGACATGATCCTGGAATGCTCCAGTCAGAGGCACATCCAAGTCAGTGACCCTCAGATTTGAAGTTCACTTAACTCTGTTTTAGAGCATTAAAGCAGTTCTGTTTACCCACAGGGGCAGAATATTTAAACCGACCTGCACCGAGACCCTAATCCCTGAACATAATAATTTTTTCCACTGAGTAAGCAGTAAGAGTTGGCATCTTTGCAACTTTTAAATTTACACTTTTAAATGTCATATTACGGACACGTGTGTGCCATTAATATGGCACATTAAGCACTACTTAACACTAATAGCTATTGATGATCTGCTTGTTTCACAGAAAGTATAATTTAAATGCATTTTCAGGTCCTGACAGTGTTTAAACACACACTAAAATTAGTTTTAACCTTGTAGTCTTTTAAGAAGCTGTATATAGCAGACTATTTGTAGTTTGTTAGAAAAACAGCAAGTTTTTATTCCTGTTAAAATAGGCTTCCACAGGGTAACATGGCTATAAATGAACTTGTCTTTGTTGGCCAGCTCTCTATAGCATCCATTACAGGTGACAATACAGATCAGAGAAGTTAAACATTTGAAGACCATTTTCTTATAGAATCACAGAATGGTTTGGGTTGGAGGGACCTTAAAGACCATCCAGCTCCAACCCCCATGCCCTGGGCAGGGACACCTTCCACCAGACCAGGTTGCTCCAAGCCCCATCCAGCCTGGCCTTGAACCCCTCCAGGG
>JAOQGH010000032.1:72733015-72762678 GCA_025769975.1 Gallinago jamesoni | reverse complement strand
TCACCACCCTCACAGCAGAGAATTTCTTCCTGAGATCTCATCTAAGTCTCTTTTAGTTTAAAAGTGGAATAAATAGTATTCTTATTTCTAAAAGGAAGAAGAGTGTGCACTGGTGAATGAAAGGGAGAACTCAGAAGAGAAAGTAGAGCCACATTCTAAGGCATTAGACTTGTCAGAAAGCTCAGTATCTCTAGAAAAAAGCTTCCTGTGGTCAGACAGCGAGTGGGACAACGCAAGCGATGATGCCTGTTTCCTTGAGGCTACCGACGACGTGGAACTAGCTGAAGCTGCAGATGACAGTCTGAATGAAGCCATGGAAGAAATTCCTGATGAAGTTCTTCTGGAAGCTTTAGGGCAGCAGGACCCTTGCACTGAAGGTGGCAGCTGACCACCATCCTGGCCGGCAAAGGGACAGCCAGCGACAAAACCTGCTTTAACCCAAAGTGCGTATCGCCTGCCTTCTGCCAAAGGCAGCCACGGAGGCCAAAAATGCTCTTCCAGAGCTGGAAGACATGAACTGAGCAACAAGTATCCTCACAACTGCCGATCTTCAACAAGCAGGAGGAGATTGTGGAGGATTACATGGGGCTGAAGGCTACTGGACTGAAAGTTCCTCACAAATGCTGCTCCAGACTTAGCACTTTTAACCCCCATTGCTGTACGGTTTCTGTTTCCTTAGCTGTGTGCCTGAGTTTTAATGATAAGCCATGGAAAATAGATTTCTTTACTTTCAGAAACAGGAGGAAATTTTTTATTTCAAATACAAATGTAATAAAAATATTTATCTATTAATAGTTCAATCACTGTCTATGCGTTCTCTTTTAAAAGTATATATTGCTTTCAAGATCACATTACTTTAATAGCCCAAGACTGAAACCCAATGCTGTCAACAGAGTACAGAAAAGTTTTACTACTTTACCTGGAATTGCTATTTCATTAATCTGACATTCTGACTATTTTACAACAGGCGACAATCTCTGATGAAGTCACTGACCTTTTCTAAACACTGAGGCAAAATATCACAGCAATGACTGAACAAGCTTTAAGCACTGGCCATTCTAATAATTGTGCCTAATGAATGTCAGTAAATCAAAAATTAAAATGACTTAATGCTTCTCTGGTGACTTCCCTCTTTGTGCAGCCAGAGCCTTTTCCAATTTCTTATTAATGTTCTGGAAGTGTCCTTCTGCTCTGACAATTCTCCGTGACTCCACCAGAAGAGCAGGGAGGCTGGAAGTTCCGTACTGTTGTTGAGGAAATAAAATGACAAGGCAACATTTTTAATTCTTGTGAAGAAAAAAAAAAATCACTTACGTATCTGTATTTATTTTTCCTCTATCTGAAATGATGCAGCATGGTTTTTAAGAGTGAAAAAGTCTTCTCCAAGGGCGGGATTTCCTTACACCTGGCAGGAATGTAGGAACAGAAAGCAGCACACCAGGTGCTGTGCATTAACCACCTTACCTACAGGGAAGTACCAGAGCTTTCCCCACCACCTTTGAACAATAGCAACAAAAGAAATTGGTTATTATTTCTTTCCCACTGTTAATCTTCCTTCAATTTCTGTGAAAAAAATTCTTGGGCCTGAGGACAACCTTCTGTGCCCTTTGAATTCCTGGATAGACAGCAAGGGGGCAGGATCCTCTCTGCAATACTTCAGTGTCAAACATCAGACCCCAAAAAAGAGTAAGATACTGTAGTTACAGCGACGATTCTCATGTTCCTCCCACAAAGACAATTAAAATAATTCAATGTAAGCTAAACATTAATAGAAATACCCACCAGTCCAGGAAATAAAAAAGGGTAGGGGTGAGGGGGCTGATTGAGAACAGTTCCGAAACACTCACAAAATATGTACTTACGACCACTTTTTCTTTTGGGTTTTCCTCTCTATAATTCAAACAGTCTTGCTGTAGCTCCTTTAAATCCGTAAGTAACTCGGTTGCCTGCCTCAAGGAAGATTTCTTCTCCTGCAGCTCGGCGTATTCTCTTTGCAGCTGCATCAGTTGCGGTTCAGCTCTGAAAAAGATCAAGGCTTTGATGACTGTATCTGCATTTTTATTTCACGAGGAACCATGAACATAGTTCCTCTGAAAAAGACTCAAGGAAAAGCGTGTATGTTATAGACAGATTCTGGGAAGCCCAAGCGTTCTTCCAAAGAACGTAATTTCTGTGTTGTGTATCTAAACAACACTTAAGATTAACGCCAGGTTAGAGAAGGGGAACCGTGTGGCCACAGGAGATGGAAACAAGTCACGTACTCGGAGGCAGCTACGTGAATGAAATACGTTCTCCCACCTCAGAACCAAAAAAGCTCCGTGCAAATTTATGATTCATCCCCTTTGTGATTCCAATTGTAACGTTAAGTGTTTTTCTTATGAACTTATGGCCCCAAATACCATCCCCGTTACCAGTTAACCCAGAGAATTTGCAAGAATGACCATCTAAGCAACCGACATATAGACAGGAGAGCTTATCCTGAGCTTTTGTAAAACCAGTAAAGCAATATAGAAGTACAGTTTCATCAAAATAAAATGAAAAAAAACCCAGAAAAGTTCATTTCACTTCTGAATTATAAAATACCACACTCAGTTCTTCAGGCTATTATTGTGTATTATTAGCAACATACCCAATTAATTCTTCCCTGAGCTGCAACAGTCGCTGCCTTTTCTTTTTGATGTCTGTTATAACCTGAAACAAATAGTGAGGAAAGTCGTTGAACTGCTTCTGTAACTTCAAAGGCAAACATCTCAAATTTCATAGGCTTTTTCTCTTTGAGGTTTTACGTTTCTGATTCTGGGTGTGGAAGAACCCAAGATACCAGACCTCGTAGACTGCCATATTTGAAATTTGTATTTTGACATTTTAAAGAACTTTAAAGTGTTAAGCTCTCATCTCCATCCAAAATGCTCTTCCTGAACACTGGATTTACAAGCAAAAGGAGTCTGTGACATTTTTCAACTCCAACATGACCAACTTCAGCAGGTCTTGCTTTGTTTTAAAAATACAGACTAAAACAAATGTATGTTCAGTATGATTGCCGTTAACTAAAGAACTAAGCATCATTAAGCTTTCTTTAATACAACATCTGATTTTAAAACAAAACTAAAACTGATCAAAAATTTAAATTTCACACCTAACAAACCTGATTTTAAATAACTGTGTAAGAGGCAAAATAAGAACGCTAGATATGTATTCAAATTTTCATTTTACCTGCAGAGCAGCTTACCGTATCACTTCAAATTAATAAGAATTTAGCACACTAATTGCTATCTCCCAGAATAAGCTGTTACCTTTACTTGTTAAAAGCTATTTTGTCATCGAAAGGTTTGCAGAAGAGGTTAATCTGGGCAGAAAGCTTCTTAAATCTCTGCTGCGGGGCATTCGCCTCTCTCCTGATGAGAGCACTGCCATGTTTTCCTGCTCTTAATGCTAATTCCTCCTCCCGCCGATGCTCCCCTCTTGCATTTTCAGTGAGTTACTACTCGCTGTGAATGAAGAGAGGAACTGCCTTCCTCTGAACAATGATTTTGCAGTTATTTAGGGAACGCAGCTCCCTTGGACTTCTCTCCTTTCAACTAAACAATCCAATTCTGTCCTCACAGGTCACCGTATTTTCTGCTCTCAGATTTTATAGTCACCTATGTTTCTTGAAGGTCAGCTCTCAATATTTAATCACGTCTCCAAAAGCCTCGCCAGCACTCATTAAAAAAAGAGAGTAATTCACATGCATAGATACCTACACATCCTAATGTGCATACCTTCTTTTTACCTCAGAATAGCAGTATACGTACGGAGTTTTACTCAGACCATTCCCAAAAAACCTCTGGTGGTTCCCTGTCCTCTATTTGTGCAGTTGATTCTGTAGCACAGTACACTTTTTTGGTATATTTTTTTATTTCTTCTAGTCAACTTCTTGAAATTTCAGTGCCCACCTCCATATGTTTAGAATATAGGGATATGTATGTATTTACCTTAGCATTTTTCTTCTTCATGTTCTTTAATTCCTGGATTTCCACTATCTATAGAGGAAAAGAAGAATTACAGATGGACTATAGATCTCAATTCCATCTCCAGCTTCCCAAAAATACGGTTGCAAGAATAACTTTGGAATAACATAAAAAGCTATTTAAAAACTACAACACTGGTTCAAAGGAAGATTACAGGTGTATCTTTCATCTCTCCTCAGGTCAGAGGAAGACTGTTACGCAAAATCAGTCACCTTGCACCAGTTAGTGCAAGTAATACTTCTTGTACTGATTAGTGTAATACTACCTAGCCTAATTTTTCTATAACTTTCTAAAACATGTATAAATCTAGTCATTTTAAAAAAAACATCACTTAGAACTAGTTTCAGTACTTATCCACTGTACTTATCACAACTCCTACAAAGTTTTGAGTTTATTTTACTCATCGTAATTAGAAGAAATCTTAGTCTTCCAAGTGAACAAGCTTTTCAAAGTTAGGTTCAAACTGTTAATTAAAAAAGGATGATTTTCCCTGAAAAAGGCCTCTACACAACAGTCACTGAGATACCGTATAAAGGTTAAATCATTAACCTTTTAAAACTCTAGAGTCTATGAGCTTTTAAAACAGTTTTATCCTGAAAAGAGGTTAGAAAATTTGAAGTATCATAAGATAAATGTATAAAGAACAACATAAACCCATAGGCATTTTGACGACAATGTAATACACGGCTCTATAATCTCTAGCACAAAATTGATTTTATTTATGGTCTACTTACCAGATCGGTGATCTGGTCCTTGAAAGCTGAACAGAAGCTGTTGATGGCTTTTCTGCAAACGTTTGATTCTATCCTTTGTCTGGAGGAGTCAGGGGGACAAAACACAACCCATTTGGTTTAGTGAAGAAGAAATCTCATCCAAAAACATTCCTTGGAGCAATGAATAAACCTGTGTTAAGCAGCCTCTAGCACAGGCAACTGCAGATCTTTCATGTACTAGCAATAGCTTAAATTTGGCTTTGAAAAACATCAGCTGAGATATGTCATTCTTATGTTTGGAAAAATATCTAATTCTTAGAGACCACCTCAAGATCACATCCAAAAAACATCATTAAAATAACATTAGAACATAAGTGTGCAATACCGATTCCCTAAAGGGCAGTCCATTAGCAAAAAGGCAGGTAACTTGTTTTTAGAACTTTAGGTATTCAGCCATAGGAAAGCAGAATATTTACCTGTAATTTGCTGCTATCTTCTCAAATTCAGCCAGAACAACATCCAGCTCTGTAATATCTCTGGGAGATCTCTTTAAGTCTTTGGGACACCAAACCTCTACAGAGCACGAGCTAGCCCCTGAAACAACAGCCAAGACAAGCACTCTACAACTCAGGTACTGGTTCTAAAATATAGAAAAGTTATTGAGCTCACCATTAAAATAACCATCTAAAGTTATCAATATTTTAATATGAAACTTGAGAAGAGGGAAATATGAATTATCTCATCTGTCTCTGATGATTGAACTATGATAGATTTATCTGGGAACATTTTAGAATTTGGATGATTAATTCCATACAACTTATTTCTTATTCTTCATCAAACAAGTCCACTTTATTACACTAACTACTAAATTGTACAGTGTGCTGTAGATAAATCTGTTTGTGCTGTAAAATCTACTAGCCTGAGTTTGGGGCAACCCCCATGACTCAAAGAACCATGAGCTGTTATATCATATTTGTATACATTTTGTATCAATACCATATATATTAAAAAAAAAAAGCTATACAAAAATACGTTTCTTTAAACTTTGCAATAGTATCATTAGCTAATTCCAAAAACTGTGTGCCAGGGATATCGCACGCTTCACCCACTCAGGGGAGCCATAGGCAGGTCCAGGGATGCAAACCGTGGGGATCAGAGTTCCTCAATTTAACTGTCACTAACGAGTATCTAGACCAAACCTGAAACCTTCAAATTCTACAAGCAGTATGCTGCTACCTATCAGAAATGAGAACCACTGAGTTATGGAAAAGCATTCATCTTGAACGAGGAAAAGCCGTATGGGAATTCTGAAAAGTCTACTTTACCAGAAGGATCTGCTGTGTTCTCTGATTTGTTCTCTGATGATTTGTTCTCTGATCTGGCCTCCGAAGGCCTCTGCTTCTTTTTTGCTGGGGTTTGAGCAGTATTCAGGGACTTCTGTGATATAAAAAGCAGATTAACATCAAAAAAAAAAACCCAAACTCTTAGGTTTACTCATTTAAAATTCAGAGAGATGGCATTTGGGCAGAACACACAGAAATATTTCAGCTTTTCACGACTAACACATCAGTCACATTCACTGAGGGTTCTTTTGCCGGAATTGCAGCACAATGGTCACACTCCTGAACTGAATTTTACAGAAGGATTTTCAACACTTTCAATGAATTTCAGCACGTGAAACACTTTCATGCAAACTACTGCGTAGTTCCTTTTCCATAGGCCTATTTTCTCCAGTCTGCAGAAAGTTAACCCTTCTTTGGTGCACTGGAAGCTAAGGGGGCCAGAAGCATTTCACACTAATTGCAGTCTAAGTGCAGAAAAACACTCATTCCAAACCAAGTGGGCTTTTTTCTCTATTTCCAATATACATTCAAAATTAATTTTATCCATGAAAAATTCAATTCTCATAAATATGTTCTTCGATACTGAACAAATATGAGAGATTTACATTCCATTTAATATGCCACTCTTTAAAAACATATATTCCAGATATAAAGAAGATATAGAACATATTCCCAAGAGAAGGGGCTACAGGACACAGGAACACTAGGCTGTTACATTCCCCACTGTCGTGAGACTGTAGCTTTACAGCGTTTCCCTTGGCCATCTACAGAAATACTTTGAGGATTAATTACTTGGGATTAAATACCAAGGAATTATTAAAGAAGAAACAAAAGGTCTTGCTCTCCCCTTCTCTCTTAATCCACACATGGCACGAAGTAATTTAAAATTAAATTGACTGATACATTCATGAAACTTTCTCTGTACCATGTTCTCCTTAAGGGGTTCAGGATCAGCCGTGCTCCATTCCTGAGCGTCACCACCAGATGTTTTCGAGCGACGCAGCCTCTTACTAGGAAAAGAAAAATATCCACATGTAAATCTACTACACACTGAGAAAGAACAATCTTCGAGCATACAAACTACAAAATCTGCAGTTTGGGGGAACATTTTGTATCGCTATGTCACTCAGTTTGTGTCTCCTAAAACAACTACGTAAAAAGTTGCAAATGGCAGATAAAGGGAAATAGAAGCTTTATCCCTCAGCAGCAACCCTTGCAACAATTAAAAATCCATTACTACCTGACCATGGTGCTTTGAGAAGAAGCTTCAAAACAGAAACAAAATTATTACTGAGGCTATTTTAGCAGGAAAGCAGGCTTGGCAGGGTTAGAAATTAAAACACACAAAGAAACCCCCACGTTCACAAACAAGCTCTGTTATTGTCTTGCTAGTTAATTCAAATAAGAACTAGTTCCAGATTTAAACCAAATTTAATTTAACAAATAAGAAACACACTAAAATTTGTATTTAAAGATTTTTTTTAAAAATAATTTTCTTTGTTACATGTCATTTACCTGACTTTTACCCATTTTCCAACTTTTTCACTTTAAAGACACCAGCATTTAGAGGACTAATTAGTATCTCACAGAGATATTTAAAAATCTTTTAATTTGGAAAAAAATACAGTAAGTACTTAAATCTATGTACTGCTTGCAAAAGGCAAACACTAACTTTTTATCCCATTTCTTTCCTACGTTCCCCAACCTTACTTACTCTTTTGGTTTCTCATCTGGGAAATTCTAAGTTAAAGCATCTGTTTAATAAGCAAGTAGGGAATCCTGACAAGCAGAACATTTTCCCCCATTTAATCTAAAAAACTAAAAGATTAAATGCTGGCAATTTTTATTTTTTTTTTTCACCAGACCTTCGTTCTGCCTGCAGAGCTGAAACACGACCAAGCGGCTCGTGTTGCGATTGCTCCTCTCCATAAGCGTCCACGGCGGTACTGTGCAACGGGTGATCTGGAAAAAAATGACAGAAAATCATGATCTATAAAGAACAGAAAATAACCCCTATGAAAACTGTTCCCCTCTGTCCAGGCAAAGAACGTGGACACGTCAGCACTGCCCGCTGTTAAGCACTTTTAGGACATTTGTGGTTTGCTCACTAATAAAAGGAAGTCTTGTAAAATATGTTAGTTGAAGAGTAGGAAAAAAATATATATAGCTAAAAGCTTCATAGTTTCTGTACTCATCTACCTGGTGTTTCTTTACAAACTGGAACCAAAAGTGCAAGAAAGCTCAGCATGTCCTTATGGCACACAGCAAGCAAAACATTTTGTATACTTGGTTTAAAGTCTTTCTTTGCAATGGCATACACCAATCTTCTTTACATTTAAACAACTACTTTATCGGTTTTACCTTTTTAAATATGGATTTTCAGCTGATTTATTGGATGCCACAAGAAGACAGTCACAGCTGCTTCACAAAGTTTGTAAATGTAGAATTCTCAAAGGTGGCTACCAGGATAGATTAAAACACTGAGAACCTTAGAGTCTTAGCCTGCCTTCTGTAGTGTATATTTCTTTTTTCAAGCATATTGCTATAGAAGTTTAGTGTTAGCTTATATTAGTGTTAGCGTTCATCCTTTTTATTGTTTTTAACACATACCACAGAATGCAGATTTGCAGACTTTCCCTTATGACAACCCTTTTGCTATACTGTTCTGTATTGTTCACTTTCAGTGCTGTATCTAGTAGTTACATGTATATTTCCGTTGTTTTCTTAGAGTAATAAATATTACAGCTAAGAAAGAGCCCTTAGTTTTTCTCTACAACTTCTAATTATGTATTTAATAACAGAATTTCACATGGGGGCACATACTCCTTCTAAATTCTCTTCCAGTATATTAAGGCCTCACTGCACAAGCCTGAAACCTCATGAAGCATGAAAATGGTTTTAATGCTGCACTAGAAATAGTATGTTTTTATGTACTTTTTTATCTACTTTTTAAGTAGAACAACATCCCTGTAAATGTCTGTTTGCCGCCATGCAAACTTACAATTGCTCTATTGCTCTTGCAATAGCAAAACATTTCACTTCATGATTTGTATAATTATTTTAATAGAGTAACTTCAGATATTGACCTTTTCTTTTAAAATGTAAACTCTTGCACAATTACAATGTTTTATTGCATGAAAGTCTACCATTCAGACTATAAAACTTGAATAGACAGTATTTTTCTTTTGCTTGCATAAACTACAGCATTACTCTTGTTACTTCCTAAATGACAGAAAATGACACCACTATCAAAAAACCCCCATCTCACCTGCCTATAACTTTATGAGAAACAAAGAAACAATACCTTTCCATTGGAAAGCATTGAAATATTTTGCCCATATGTTTTGTTCATGAAAATCATATATCAAATGACATTCAAGTTAATACTCACCAAACGAATCATCAAGCTCCTCGAGTTGATTTGCTTCTGCCACCTTCAATATCCTGGAGACATCTGGTTCCTCCGGCATAAGGAATTTCCAGCGAGAACGGGAGCTGGCTTTGTGTTCCTGCATGAGTATGAAATTAATCAATAGCTACTCCATCCAGCTTTTTCAGCATAAAACTGATTAAGTTGTCATCAATGAATTTCACTAACGTTTGACCAGAAATACATTTACCTTGGACCATATTGACAACTGAGCTACGATATAAAGTATTTAAAGCATGTTTTTTTTCTCAGACTATGCTTTTTTTCCCCCTCCAAGAGAATGAAAGTTATAAAACTAATCTATTCTCCTATTTGCTACCATACTGTAATGTGAGCTTTATCTTATTTTATAAAACTAAGTGCATAAGCTTAGAAATCTTGTAACAGTTTAATATCTGGTTTTTATGATCTTTAGCTTTTTTCTTTTCAAGCGCTAAAATATTTCTTCTTTCACCTCTGTATTGTATTAAAGTCCATCCTTGTCCAATCTAATGATTCTCACTTAAAAAAAAAAAAAAGCTATATGCAACTTCTTATAAAAGATGGAATTTATAAGTCAAGCATCAATTTTACAAGACCGTTTCCAAACACTCGCCTGTCTGAAAGTCAGTGGCCCGTTTTGCCTGCCTACTCCTAAAAGAAAAAAAAAAAAACACATAGGAAAAGGAAGACCCCAGCACCCAAACAGCGCCCAGCAAAGCCCTGCGTTTACACCTGCACCTCCAGAGCCAACGCCACAAGGGCAGGGCAAAACAACACAACGCTTGCTGCCTTAATTCTGCTCAAGCTAGCAAAACTTACCTTTAATTTATTTCCGGAACGACTTCTCTTCCTTTTATTCTCAGAGGACATTTCGCTGTTCGGTATAAGCTGGTAAACTCGCAACTGAGGATACAGGCACCGAGGACGCCGACAGTTACCTGAGGATACCAACACAAATCTGCTTTCTCTGCCTCAATACCTGCGAGAGAATGGGAAATTCTTTGTTAATTCAACGTATTATGCATAACTCACTTCAAAAGCAGTAAAACTCACTCCATTAGAGCAGCCCAACGCCTGACATAGTGCGTATAAATCGGTAACAAGACATACATGTTAAAAATGTGAAGCAAGGTAACGCATACCGCTACTTACACCTTTTACTTTAGCTCCACAGCTGTCCCTCCCCTCAGGCAGGAGCCTCAGGCCCGTCCCGGCACCTCAGTGAGTAAAATGGCGGCCGCCAGCCCCCACCGCCCGCGGGGACACCGGTCACCCCAGGGCACCCACCCGCCTTCCCGCCGCGATTCAAACCGGCCGGCGGGAAGGGAAGGGGAGGGCAGGGAAGGGAAGGAAGGGAAACAGACGGAGAAGGAAGGGGAGGGGCGACGAGGCGGCGGAAGGGGAAGCGGCGGGAGGCGCCATGACGGGAGCGCCCCGTGCCCGGGGGTAGCGGGCTGAAGGGAGGGCGGGGAGAGAAGCGGCGGGGCCGGCCCCTGTCAGGAGGTACAGCCGGTGTGAGGGGACAGCCCGCCTCCGAGACCGCTTCGAAAGGGAGTACGGAGGTACTTGTGCACTAGCATGTGGATTGGGTTTTTTTTTTTTTTTTTTAACTTTATTTTTAAAGATGAGGAGAAAAGCTATTTCTGCGTTCCAAATATAGAGGTGTTTTGTTGTTTTTTTTTTTTCTTCCAGTGCCCAAGCATGTCCCAGTTGCAAGCTCACCAGTAGCTTTAGAAGAATTCACCTGGCCACTTTTTTCCCACTACAACAACAAAAAAACCTACGCAAAAAATGTCTCTGCCCAAGACATTGCTAGAGACCAAGACTTAACTCCCTATCTAGCAACACAATCAAACAAGATCACATCTACAAAGATAACCTGGGATCTAAGGTAAAAAAAAATTAAAAAGTGGCAGCAGTTCAAAAAAAGAAATTGATTTGAAACATGTGAAAAGGTTGTTGGCAGTAAGAGTGTACCAATAAAAAAAAAAAAAAGTAGGATTCAGATGGAAGATACGTAATTCCAGGTCTCTGGCACTTAGTTACTCAGCAATTTAATTGCTAATGGGGGGCTTAGCAATTTATCAACAAAAACCTTATTAGCAGGGCCCTTGTCATGTCACACCTCTCCATCCACAAGAGCGTTCCTCCAGGGATCTCTTGTCTCCCACCCCACTTTTTCCAAGCAAATAAGCTCAAACAGGGTGAAATACCACTTCAGGAATATCGGGTAGAATGGTCTCCTTACAATTGTAGTTTAGCAGTCCACAAGCTGATGGCACCAAGCAGTACCACATAGAATCACAGAAAATTACTCAAAAGCAGAATTGTGCTTATTTCACAGTAACAGCCGTATGGCTCCTAGCATTGTTTTGACAGTGATGCTTTATCTACTATGGCCTGATAAATCTACCCATGAAATTTTCCTACACCACCACTGATTAAAGGCAGATGCGTGGTGTAAAGGGCAAAGGGGAAGGAGGAGAACAACACAGGAACAACCACCACCACCATCCCCAAAAGCAGCACAAGAGTTAAGAAAATTCTAGACTTCACTCAAAAGTAATTTATGATGATGGTAAGAAACCTGTCAGAAACCATTACCGAAGACATAGTGCAAGTTACATACAATACCATCCCTTTACTAAAAATACTGGCCAAAAACCTATCCATAAGTATCAGACTGAAGCAGAAAGTCACCTTCCAGAAGTAAAGTTTCAAGAACCAGCATTTCTGCCACATTTAGACTATTTGGAGCAGCAGAGTTCCACAGCTTGTGGGAGTTACCAAGTTACACCTCAGCAGCATCCTTCCTTGATAAAATACACACTTCACCCACTTGAAATGCAGAAATATTTATTTTGGTTTCCTTCATTGGTTTTGAAAATTGTTTTGGTTTTATAAAACATAGAAATAGCCAACACTAAGCAAACATTTGAATTCCAATGTAACAAACTACTGCTCTAACAGTTGACTCAGATTTGTGTACCTTTAATTGCACACAGGTATGAAATTATGCTACAGAGTAGTGCATTACAATCACACACAAATCTTAGTGCAAACCTCGTTGTGCTTGTATTTTACATATATCCATGTTTTCAAAAAAAAAAAACCAGCAATGAATGCTAATGCAAAACCAACTCTGTTAAGGATAGCAAAAGACTTATGCTGTAATAAGGCTTATTTCTGCTGATTTCTCAAACAAAAATGCAACTTTTTGTTTTTGTAATTTATCTGGGAATTAGGTTTTTAATCCCTGAACAAATACCTATCCTGTGCCAACGCACAGCTCCATTGGCATATTTAAATACTTCCCAATTGCTGCAAAGCATCAGGCAAAAAAAATAAAAAATAACCATTCTACCTGACCTATTTTGCTATTCGGTGAAGAAATACTCAGTGGCTCATACATAAAGCACAGAAAACCGAGAGGTTATGTCAGAAGCTCTTCTGCTTACAGAGGACCTGGCTCATTTTTAAATTTAAAAAATGCATTTTAAATACAGGGAAACGAGTGGGTAGTACAGGTGGGGTGTTTACCTGACTGTTAGCACAGCCCAGCCTCCTCAATGGTTTTGGTTTTCAGTCTGTAGTGTTGTTTGGGTTTGGTTTTTTTTGCCAGAGTTGGGATCTGTTGGTTTACAGGGATGGCATTATCCTGGGGGTGTGTTAATGTAGCCAAGGCCTCACTGGCTGAATTACCCACGCTTTCAGCATGGAACCAGCAAGGAACTTGTACTCAGCGGCCTCCTCTGGGTGGTGTTGACTTCTACACTTATGGAAAGTCTATCTCCAAACTGGCTGCAGATACATAAGGGAGAAAAACCACTCAAAATCCTTGCCCCAGTTAATACTAGGACTAATGCAAGGTATGCTACCAGCTGTACAACCACAGAGGTGGGGTTTTTTTTTTGGTGGTTGGTGTTTGTTTGGGGTTTGGTTGTTGTTTGGGGTTTTTTTTTTTTTAATTAAGTAATCCTTCTGAGGATGCAAGATAGAGGCATTTTCAAACCCACCAAATCCTTTGAGGAATTGACAACTGCAAGACAGCAGACAGCAAACATGCTGGCAATAAGAAAACCTTTGCTCCTTGGTGAAAGAGTCCCATTTTTTTTTGGCCAAGGAAGTCTTAAATAACTTACATATATAGTTATCATTTATAGTTAAGGCTCTTTTTGGAAATTGTAGGTCACCATAAAAACAGTATGCAACACAACTCGACAGTAAGGCAGTGTGTCCATCTCTTCCGTGTTCCTATGGCAAGTACCCATTTTTGTACAAGTTAATGATTGCACAGTTTCCTTCCCTAGGTTTGCTGTAGTCAAAATTACAGATATGAAGGCCAACAGTAGACATCAGGCGCGCGCCACTTTCCCTCGCAGTTCTGCTCAGCAGTTACATTTTGGCATTAGCATAGAGTTCATCTATCTGCGACTGGAAATATTTTCGCAGCTCTGGTCTCTTTGCCTTCAGCGTGGGTGTCAGCAGGCCGTTTTCAATAGAAAACATTTCCGTGTGCATGAAGATGTCTTTAACCTGGAAAAATAAAACAGAATAGACAAGGCCATTAAAAAGATTGCCCAGACATCCTAACAAAGCCCACTGCTTTAAATGATCTTCTAGCTGCAAATGAAAACCAGTTTCCACATAGTCATATTATAGAGGGATTGAGCAGTTTGAAGAATGAGGCTTTTGGTTCTCATTACCATCTTACCTGTTCAAATGACTTCAAACCCGATTCTTTCCCGATCCTCAGCATGTCTTCCAGAATGTATTTTTTGAGGTCCTGCGGATACAGGAATACGTTGTATGGCTCGAAAGAGCTGGTGCAGAACAGCTAAACAGCTTCCTTAGCCAGGACTCACCTTGTTTTTGCAGAGCTCTTCATACGAGCCTTCAAATCCCTTTTTCTTGGCCCAGTTGCGCAAAGTCTCAGGATCAGGTACCACAATAGCTACTAAGAAGGCCTAAAAAAGGAATTTTTGTCAAGCTTTTTTTTCTTTTCCTTTCATTTGAAATCAATGCTTCTGTTCCTACACATTTCTTGCTCATCAGGGTTAGGTTTTGGACAGCAGGTCTCATCCTGCTGTTAAGTCAGCATCTTCCTGCTACTTGGACAAGGAGTGCAGTTCAGAAGCTTGCACTTCACAAGAGTAATTTTCCTAAGACCCACATTTCAATTTACACTTGCAAAAACCAGGACTACTTGGGTTTGTGGAGGTTTTATTAGGGTTGGGTTTTTTTTTAAATTACTTTCTTTGCACACTGTTGGCAGTTTATGTACAGTCATTGATAGTTAAGTTATTCCAGCTGTATTACACAGTCTGAAATTAAATTAAAAACCATGCTCTGTAACTGCTGGAGTTGAAAGTACATTCAGAACCAAAATGCATAATGTTAAAAAACTTTCAAGATTTCAGTCTCAAAGTTTGGGTTGGGGGGAGGGAGGAAAAGAAAACTCTCTTCTGCCATCTCCTCTTGCCTCTGTTTTTTAAATGACCCGAAGAAAGAATGCTTACCTGCAGGCTCTCTCCATAGACAAACACTTGAGCAAGCGCTTCACATCTCAGATACACGTTTTCTATTTTCTCTGGTGCTATGTACTCTCCCTGGGCTAGTTTAAATATGTGTTTTTTCCGGTCAATGATCTTCAATGTACCATTCTGTTGACAGAAATAAGTTCCACTCAGAAGAGGCACTTCAAGTGAAAAACCAATCTATGCAGCATTAGCATGCCATGCTGGATCACATTAACAAACCAGAATTAAAACATACAAACAAGAGCTTCTTTCTGTGATTTCAGTTTCAGATATTACTGTGCAACCTTTGTTAAGCATTCAACAACAGACCCTAAACACTATTGCCTGAATTCTGGTTTAATACAAACTTAAGCACTGGGAATGATGCAAGACAGTTTATTTAAGGTAGATTAGGTCGTACAGTAAAATAGTGCCAGAGCCAGAATAATGTCAGAAGAAAACAGGCTCTGCACCCATTTAACTTAAAGTAAGGAAAGCTTCAGGTTTGGCACTGCCAATACCTTTCTAGCACACAGATTTATCTATGACAGTAATTATCCTCATTCTAAAATTGTCTTTCACCTAATTCTTTAATACCAAATATTTTCAATTTTTAATTTGCTAAATTCCTGCTAATGACTACAGAAGTACATTTCAACTCTATACATTAACTTACTGGTAGCCATTTCCCAATATCTCCTGTGTGGAGCCAGCCATCTTTGTCCAGAGCTTCTGCTGTTTTTTCTGGATCTTTCAAATAGCCAGAGAACACATTTGGCCCTTTCACACACACCTGCAAACAGCCACTTGTTAGTATGTGCTATGACAAAGGGAAGTTAACAAACACTCTTTGCAATGAACGCTTTCTCCAGTGGTTCTCAATAACCCCCACTAAAAAGGCAAGATGAAGTTTATGCATTAGGACAAAAATTTCTTATGTTTTCTGAGACCTAACATTTTCTATCAGTTTAAGTATAGTAACTGGAAGCATCTGTTGGCTTCTAGCCTAGCAGCAGTGTTCCTACCCAGTATTTGATTAATATGAGTTTATCAGAGGAAATTTATTTTTATCTATTTGAAGAAATTCTGCTGGATGCAGAAATATTACCCCTCAGCCTGGCAGCATGTCTGTTTCGGCTTTGGTAAGCAGCAGGTGCATCGCACTAAAACTAGTGACAAAAAAAAGCTGTGTATCACACAGTCACATGTATGTGGTCCAACAGTAAGCAGTTAATACCTCAGGGCTTAGAGTACTCAAGGCTTCTCTATAAAGGAAACCTGCAGTTTCTTTAAATTGAAGGTTGTCCAGATTCGTGTACTAAGTGGAAAACTAAGAACAACTTCTCTGGATATAACTGGATGTATGGGCATTATTGGGATCAAAAAACAAGGTCACAAGATATAAGAAAAGCACCAACAAGATTAAAAGTTTATAGGTGAAGAGGTTGCCAGAGAATCCAGTCAAACCTTACAATCTAAATTAAAAAAATCTGTACAAAGAAAATACAGAAGTAAAGCAATGATTCAGGAAGAAGGAGCAAAGAGAGCCTGAAGTATTCAGAGATGATCCCAAATTTAAGTATTTTTTTTCTCCAGATAACACCCAAGGGTGTTTTAAGTTTTCTTTAGTGGGTAGAACGGGCATATGGGGCAGGACTCTTGTTATTTAAGGATCAGGAGGACAATAATAAGAAGTGAGGACAGAGAGATAAGCAAGATAAACAAGAGGCAAAACTCGAGATACCCACTGCATACAGCTGTGGGGGAATCAGGAGTCCAAAAACCCTGAAAGCTCCACACAAAAGTCCTCAGAAGCAACAAAGATCCAAACCATCACACCAGCTTGGGAGTGCCTCAGCACATGTGGGTGCCAGAAGACAGTAAGAAGAGCCTGGTTAATATAATCAGGACTCTAAAACAGATCTAGAGGAAGGGGATAGAAAATCCAGTTTTAAGTTAAGGCCACATTGTGCTGATAAAATACCAGGCCAACTATTAGTCTAGGGGATTAGTACAGTTTTAAAATGGGTAATGAACTGACTAAAGAATCTTCAGGCACTAATATCAGTTCTCAGACTAGAAGAAATCACTAATGTAGTTCAGTGACCAATTCCTGAAAAACTCATCCCAAGTATTCACAGTGCTTACCTCAGCACAAGATCTAGAAATACTGTGAGCCACACCACAGTGAACAGGAGCTGAGTCAACAGCAGGGAGATGAGAGTACCAGTGAGGGTTCTGATGCCCTCCTAGAAACAGTACCAAACTCATCACCAAACCAAACTCCTGTTTTAAGAGCCAAGTCATTTCTGTTCTAAAACACAGCTTACTGGAAAGGATATGAGTAGAGAAGAACTAACTCTATACATCCCAGTCAAGTCAAAGGCTGAAATGTCAAAAGCATCTCATGGCTCCTACAGTCACAGGGTGGCAGTAGGTGACAACTTTCCTCTGTAAAGGCAGCAAACCATTTATCTATATCCTGCTAACTAGCACTAACCTGCATATCAGCAGATGTAATTCTATTCACAAGTTTATCCTTCTTGAATACGGATAACTAGCAAAAGCAAAAAACAAGGCTGACAGAACAGAGAACCTTGAAAGCTGTCTCAGAAAGGAGGACTGGGAGTGTTAAATTCAGCTGAAGACCAGGAAAATGAGGAAGATCTATTTTAGGCAAAGGATAACAAGAGCAAATTTTATAGCTATGGGCTTCAGTTCTGTGAAACAAGTGACAACACTTATTTGTTAAATTCAGAATAGTTGACACTGAGGAAGGTAGGAGTGAAAGACTAAAGATGGTACCTGATACATTAAGGGGCTACTGTATATTTTTCAAGTCCAAAGAAACTCCTAGTGCAGCAAACTGTCACAGTAAGTGCAAGCCAAACATTTTCAGAAGTTGGGGTTTTTTTAAAGCTACTTAACTGTTTCTCATTATGACAATTTATACTCAGTTTCTCTAGCAGACTGAGCTTTAAAAGCATATTTAAATTGAAGCAAAAACTGCTGATAAAGACTAAACATGGGATCATATGCAAGACAGTAAAGAATCTTAACATCGCTCCCTACTTGCAAATAGTTTCCCACCACCAACCACAACTAATTCCCAGAAATACTGAAGGATTTAAAGCCCAATGATTTATCTTTAGTCTCATACAAATTACAACCAAAACAAATCAAGATTATATGTTGTTTGCAGTCAAATTAGCTACTTGCTTAAGCTGCTTTTTATTTACCCATTTCTTACCCACGAACTGCTTGAAAGCATATGGAAGACACCAATTAATTTGCTTTCAGGGTTTGGGAGGGAAATAAATCACTGTATCAACATCCGTTCAAAAGTCTACAGACAAAGTTCAAGCTTTATATATTTTACTTAAAAATATATTGAAAAAGCACATGGCATTACATACAGAGCTGAGTCCTCAAAGTGCAATTTGTAAAACACAACAGTTTGTGCAGACTGCATAAAAAAATTGAGAAGAACATGAAGGCAGTTGGCACAAATAATTAGCAGCCTTCATGGCATTTTTACCTCCATTTCTCTTAATCATGTCCTAGCCACTTTAAATTACCTCATCTCACACATCACAAGCTGGGTAACAAGCTACACTCATCAGCTCTTCTCCAGCACTTGGCAGGGAGTGGGGGGAACCCTCCGCAAACACTTTACTGAAGGATACAGGCAGGATAGATATATATAGATATATTTATGTATAGAGAAATAGCAAGCTTCTCTGCTGTCCCACAGCCAGAAGATGGAACAATGGCCATATGACCTGACCATAAATACACAATATGTTATCCCACAATAAGCTGCTTTTTCTCCCCTCTAATACACTATTTTCTGTTTTGCATCTGGGAATCATTAGCTGACACTGTACACAGGCAAAGCAGACATCTGATTTTAGGTAGCAGGCCATATGTAGCTCTTTTACTGAATTCAGTTACTTGCTATTTCTGGAACATAAAAACTTTCCAAGATTCCATAAGAGGCTTTTATTGACATTTTGAAGTTACTTACCTCACCCTCTCCTTTGGCAGCCAAGTAATTCATTTCTTGTACATCAACAAGCTTGATGATACTGCATGGCATGGGTGCTCCAACATGACCTGTTAGGGACAGTAACACTTCAATAGCCTGAACGACTTTTTAGTCAGGTTCTTAGAACAATAAGCTGGTTACGTGCAAAAGTAAAAAGAAGATGGAAAACTGATTTCTGATCATGTACTACACCAATTCCTGTACAGCAATAGCTTAAGTTGACTGGGACTGAAACATTACATTCTCAGATATCCCTAGAACATTACAAGCTGAACCATGTACTCAGGCTTGGTTTTTTCCTATAATCAGGATCCTCACTCTAGGGACATATTTAAGTAGAAAAAGTCCCACTAGAGATTTAATTATCAGTGTTATTTCAGTTAGGGAGCTAGAGATGTAACAACTGACAGAAACACAGCCTGTTTGTTCCAATACCAAAAAATACCATTTAAATTTCCAGCACTGTGTTTACACACAGCAGATTCTTGTTCTGCAAGTGGTTGATACTACGACTTCCCCTCTCCTAAATCCACTTCAGCTTCCAAGGACAAAGCCTATTACAAGTTTGGATTACTGAACATTCCTAAACTGTTTAGGGGCAGATACTTCAAGGGATACCTTCAAAACTTTTTTACTTCAAGTGAAGGAAAACAGAATCTTACGCTTCATGATAGGTGTGCTGAAGACTACATAATGGGATCAGGAACCTCTAGAGCATCCTGAAATTTGACAGGCAGACCACTAAACACTGTACCTGCTGTCCAGTCACCAGGCAGCGACAGCGAGCATCCAGCTGTGCATTCTGTCTGTCCATAACCTTCATAGAACTAGGATGTGAAACCAGAAGACTATTTAAAGTTCTTACTTTTCAACATACAGTTTCTTCACTAAGCTGAAATTAATCACAGAATGGTTGGGTTGTAAGGGACCTCAAACATCACCCAGTTCCAGCCCTCCTGCCCTGGGCAGGGACACCTCCCACCAGACCAGGTTGCTCCAAGCCCCATCCAGCCTGGCCTTCAACCCCTCCAGGGATGGGGCAGCCACAGCTTCTCTGGGCAACCTGGGCCAGGGTCTCACCACCCTCACAGCAAAGAATTTCTTCCCGAGATCTAGTCTCCCCTCTTCCAGTTTAAAACCATCCCCCCATGTGCAATCTGATTCTCCCCAGTCTCATCTCCACAGTAACAACATTACAATTATCATCATGTTGCTTGGATTCTCTACAGTAGTTATGAATACTTCTGTAAGGAAGGCAAATCCCATTAACTTAATCCAAGAACATTAATTATTGCTTATAGCAGCCCACATAAAAATCTTTCCCTTAAGATAGTTCAGCTGGTTACCTCAGTTATAATAAAGACTTTGGGATGAATTCAGAAATCTCAGGGGACAAAAACTCTTGAAAAAAATATGCACATGTGTAGTCTCCAAGAAGAATGCCACAAAGAATTAGCCAATATCAGACTGCTAAAAATGCTTTAATATCAAAGCTGGAATCATTATTAAAAACCTTTGGTTTAGGATTAGGGCCAGGAAACTCACCTGACAGCCAAGAGCTGTTCTCAGGAAGGTCAGAACACTTGCAGATACAGGTGCTGCTCCTGTGATCATAAGCCTCACTCTTCCTCCCAAACTTGCCTACAACAGACACAAGATACTATGGACACCAAAAGCATTTTAGAGGTTTGGTCCAGAGTCTTTTTCCATCCCACCCTCAGCCACTGTTCACCTACAGTGCCACCCACAGAGATTAAAATTTAGTCTTTTATTGCAAGTTGTCCTTTTTTTGGTAGTGTTTTGAATATCATTAATGGCTGGAAGAGGCAGTATCTCAAACATACAGTATCTACAAGGACTGCGCTGTAGTGTCACTGCAACACACCCTCAGCTAGAAGTCTAAAAGGGCTTCAGTCATGGCCTTACAGCAATGACTATTTTTAACTGCCTTCTCTCAGCTTCTCCTACATCCTGAGCACTATAAAAAGCCACCCCAGGGGCATGTTGTACAACCAAGGTTAGGGCTGCAGCAAGCGAGTGCCAGATAATGGCAGGCATAGCTTACTAGTGACCAACAGCCAGGAGACAGTAGGGGCTGCAGGTGGCACTAAGTCACATTCAGCATTCCTTCTCCTTCAGGAGGACAGCGTTTGCTCTCAAAGCAGCAAGAGAGCAGCACCAGGCTGTTTTACAGAAACCTCCCTAATACAGTTGGAGTATTACTAGAACAAAGAACTGAAAAATGGAGTTGGAAATGAGTTCCATTATCCACCATGCAAAGACTCGTGGACTCAGAGCCTTTCAAGCATACCTGTATTTTACGGAAGATGACTTTATCCCAGAAACTGTTATTTCTAACTATACCACTTCTGAGTTCTGCTTCTTTCCTCTTGGAAGCAAAATCCAGCATCCACCTCTTTAATGAAGTATCTGCCTGTCCAAAGATCTGTTGACAAAATGGATCCCTTATTAGAAGCTTCACAGACTACTGTTCCCTTTCTTACAGAAGCATGCAGAGAGACTCTTAACAGTGAAAACCAAATACATTAAACAACCTTTATTGGTTAACACCTTAATTCTGGTAAGAAATACTTGCATTTTGGCTTTTTTGCCTCAGTTGGAGAGATCTCCACCAAAATTAGCACTTCACTATTTCCTGTTTCCCAATCCAACTGTGTGATGCTTTTTCAATGTATAGTTTCTCCACTTCAAAGTATGATTGAAAGCTGATGTTTTACTTTTCTATTCCACTTTGATCAAAAGCAGAATTAAGTATAATCCTCACATATCCTAGAGAGCATACCATCATAATATGTGAAGTAACATAAGGTTTTCTGAGGAGATACAGGTCCCTTCAGAAATATCCGAGATTTGTCTTGCCTATATAAACTTGCTGTTTAGATTACTTTTCAAAGGCTCCTTCTGGTTGTTCTCAGTCACAGCAGATTCAGCAGCAGACCACAAATTAACACACTCATTTAGAAAGAGACAGACCCAGCAGCTTTTAAGCATTAGCCACCCCAATTTCCCACTTAACTTCACGTGCTGGTTACTGCAAGGCTGGGCGAGGTTGAACCAGTGCCACAGACACATATGTGAAAGCCTCAGGGAACCAGAGTCAACAAGCAAGATGACATCAGGAAAGAAGAGAGTCCCAAGCTTTGGCTCCATTTCCCAAATTCCAGTACAGAAGGAAGGGGTAAAATCTAAGTACTACAGGCAGGGCTTTGAATTTCTTCCCTCCAGATGTATCAGCGTTGAGCAACCTGGTCTAATGGGAGGTGTCTCTGCCCATGGCAGGGGCTTGGAACTGCGTGATCTTTAAGGTCCCTTCCAACCCAAACCATGCTATGATTTGTTCCTGGGGCCAAACAGAACCTTGTTTTACCCACTGTTCCTCTAGTCTCCTGATTAGAGCAGTGTCCTGGCTAAGACAGCCCTGTCATTTCTTTAGCAGTCACAGGATTTCCTGCTCTATCCTTCAACTCCTCTGGCTGTATCCTAAGAAGAGTCAGCCACTCACAGACAAAAGGATGACTTAGAATCTGAAGTTCAAGGAAGAACCTACTTCTCAGATGACCCTGGGCAGGCAAGCACAGGAGAGACCGGGGTTGCTGACACACCTTCTCCCCAGCGCTCCTGACTGGCTGGTTCCTAATTCTCCCTGATAGAAAAACACTGGCTGCTGCGTAGGAAACTTCTATGCGTCCATGCAAACATAGGCAGACACCTGACCTTGGTTTGCAAATTCCACTCCATGAGTCAGATGCTAAAAGTGTGGCGTGCAGATGCTAAGCTAAGTTCGTGGTGTAGGCTGGACTTAAATAACTTGCTCGGAGCAAAGCAGCAAGTCATTAATCAAGCTAGAGAGAACCCAGTCCCCCAGTCAGTCTTTTCAACACCAGTATGAAAACATTTTCAGGCAGCAAATACAACCAGTACTACTCTGCACTTTCAGCTCCATTTTAGAAAGATAAATTGATTTGCCAGCATCTGTTTAAACATCCCAGAGCACAACAATTCCAGCACAGGCTTCACAGAGTCTGTTAAAACCCTGCAATGATTCACTCACACCTGTAGACTTACCTTGTCAAACATTCTGTTCAATAACCTGGGTACTACAGGAAATACAGTTGGCTGCAGTGTTTTTAGGTCATCCATAAGTAGTCTGATATCCCCTTGGAAGAACCCTATCCGAGCTCCATGGCACAGAACCACACTCTGTCAAAAAAAAAAAAGTAAAAAAGCCTGAAAAGACAGCATGTATTATGTGTTGTAGCTCTATGCGTACGACAATCCTACGCAGATCAGACCATGCAGTATCCACCTTAAATCCTCTCAGATTCTGGACAAGTTCTGCAGCATTCTCAGACTATAGGATGGGAGTGGAAAGACCAAATAGCATGACATGCCTGGTGTACACAGGTCTTTGACAGAATAAGATATAGCACAACAGCCCCTATCCAAAAAATGGCAGTTGGCCAATAAGGTAGTACCAGCAACTCAGAGGTAACAAGAGACTGAAAAAAATTTAATAGGAAAGTTCTAGTATTTTTAAGTAAGCCTGATAAGAACTTTGTTCCCTGCTGTATAATAAGAAAGCCAGCACATGCTATGTAGTGGTCCAGCAGGGATTTCTACCTTGTGCTACTTGCTTTTCATTCTCTTGCACTTTTTCCTTCCTGTTTCACAAGACAGGTGCAAGAAGAATTACTAGGCAATCAAGATGCTCCTCAGAACATTTTAGGAGACCTGCTTTTTGCATCACTTAAGAGCTACACCAAGGCAGACAGACTTAATCCTATTGTGCTGTATATTCTCTGTACTAGAGTCTAGGTGTAGACCTATATATCCCTTTTCATCTATTTTTTTTTATATTTTAACAACATCCCTACTCTTCTTTTGTTTCTCTATACCCACTTGTTTTTCTTTCTTCACCTTCCTCCATAACACCTCTTCCTTCATTCCCTGCCATCCATTCTCATCTTTCCTGCACACGAGACACTAAAGTGTCACTTCACCTGTGCTTTGCCACCATCTGCTAAAAGCTGCCAATGCATCAGTCCAGATGGAGCGAGCAGGAACTGCCTTTGATAGATGGGAACATGTTTGTCCTGTCAAGTTCACTGACCCTCTACCTGCCTTAGGAAGCAAAAAACACCCCAAAAGAAAAATAAAAGAAAAATCCACAAACAGACTTAAGAGGGGCAGGCTCTCAAGGCTGCTTGCTTCTCACAGAGCCCATGTTCATACCTATACCAAATAGTAATAAGTCTTTTTTCTTTTCTACCAGAGATGTCCTTGCTTAATCTCCTTATGTAAATACACAGGTAAACACCTACTTTGTAAAGACCTCAAACAGCAGAGGAATACTGAGCGCCAAACACTTTCTTCTGATTTTATCCTTTAGAACACAAGCTCCCATCCTGTTTCTACTGCATGGTGAACAGAACTTTTACCTACAGAGCTTGTACCTTCAGATGCAAGAGTATCTTTGTTTAGAACTCACTAAATGTTATAGGATATTGTTTTCCTGAACCTTACCTCCAGCTTTCATACACGTGTGCAACTCAAAGAGGAAGAGCATGTATTGCTGGGACTCAGGAGACACGCACCCTGTAAGAGTGAGCTTCTCAATAGTTCAGTACAACGAATGGGTGCTTACCTCAACGACTCTCTCAAACATATGAGCCAAGGGCAGGAATGATATCAGAACGTCATCAGAAGAAGGCATAAATGTTTTCTGAAAGTGGAAGTGTCAGTAAAATTTTTATTCTTATTGATGCTCGAAGTTAAACACAACAGTGAAATCTGAAATTAAACTCTAGAGCAAAGGCCTTTGCTTCAGTTTTGTTTGTAATGAAGCTGCATCACCTTTCTTTAAAAATATTACAGCCATGACTTCTAGCATAAACACACACTGCAGAAATGGTCATCTTTTAGATTTGAGTACAGTGACCAATTTATTACAATTTATCACTCATATGATCACGAATAGAACAAATTCTGAGAGAAATCACAAGAAGTTCCATTATATACACCAGGAGGGAGAAGGAATGAAAGAGTTAAAGTACTGTGCCTTAAGGGTTTAAAAAAAATACACACTTTCATCTTAGATTAGCAAGTTTATCCAATTTGCCATAAGCATGATATCAAGAGTATCTTACATGATCTAATTATGAGACCAGCTGCATAATTTAAAAACAATTCTACATGCAGAATACTTGACAAAATTACAATTGTATTTTTAAATTACAACTGTGTAAGTTAAAATTTAGAACCATCTTCACAGCTAGTCTATAGATTAACTTTAGTCACCTACTGTAAACTAAAAGTTAATACGGTATCAAGTAAAAATACAGGGTCATGCTTCTTGCTCATTTATGCATGTGCTTTATTTTGGGGGCTTAAAACACATTATAGCTTCTCCCATCCTTAGTGTAAAAGGTTAGCCTCTACACCAACCCTCTGATAACCCTCATTAATGACAAATCCAATAAGCCTGTGGCAGAACATAATATATACACATATCAGGATCTTTGTAAGGTCTTGCTTGCATCAGACCAAATTATTAATCTGGGGTCTTGACCCTGACAGAACAATTCAGTAAGTATTGACTTCTGACTGAGCACAGGCAGAGTGCGGTCCAGTTAACATTTAGTAAGATCCAAGTGAAAATGTAAGACCAAAGTTAATGAGATTTCAATGTTGGTTTTCCTCCCCCTTCATGCAAATCCAAAAAGTTAACCTTTGCAGTTTACCTCTGTAGTTTTCACAAAAGCTGAAGCATTGCTGACTATGTTTTGGTGAGTGATCATTGCTCCTTTGGGGTTTCCTAAAGAAGAAGCACATCAGCATGCAACAGTGAGATTTTTTTTAGATCCTTTAAGTAACTAAGCAGTGGCAAAACTGATCTAACAGCATTTCAGTCAGTCCTCCTTCAATATTAATATCTTACTTTGCAGATCAATTAAAGGCAGAGAACTTGCTAACACATTGTCAAGTACGGCTGGTAACAGTTTAGTATGTTTGTGTTCAAGTCCTCAAATTTCATAAGGAGGACAAATCCTTAAGAAATTGTGTTTCTTGGATTAAGCTCCTCTCATTCAATATTCAACACTTCCATGAAGATGCAGTTATCAAATCCAGACTGATTTCTGTTCTCACAACCTCTTTAAAGGCATAGCTTATCACTGTACTTTTCCCTTCTTCCTGACAGAGTTGGATATTAACTTAAAAATGTCAACTGGGTGACATGTAGACAGTCCTCCTGTTTTAATCTTACAGAAAGGCTGCTTAGAGCCAACAAACAAGTTTCACTAATACAGAAGAACTGACAGTCTGATGCAGAGCCCTTATTATAATGGAAATATAGGTTCAGTACTTATTTCCAAGCCCAAAACCACAACTCCACACACCCCCAACACTGCAATGCTGTATTGATCAGTGGGAAAAATCAAAGGGAGTCTTACCATAAAACTTCCCCAGCTACTACTTGCCAAAA
Organism: Gallinago jamesoni; assembly: GCA_025769975.1. NCBI lineage: Eukaryota > Metazoa > Chordata > Aves > Charadriiformes > Scolopacidae > Gallinago > Gallinago jamesoni. The sequence continues at coordinate 72,736,129 of JAOQGH010000032.1, read as the reverse complement.
AGTTGGAGCAGCAGGGGAGAGTCTTAAAAACAAAAAAAAGTAGGAGGGCTTCTGAATTAATTTTGCACATACGGGATAATAAATTCTGCATAACGTAGTGAGGTGTACCTGTTGTTCCACTGGTGAAACAGATGACTGCTAGATCTTCTGGCTTTGGAGGCTATGAGAGTTAAGAAGGTATTAGTATGGTTAAGACAGCAAGGAAAAAAAAAAAAATTTTCCTGGACAAAACATCGAAATACTAGTGTTACTTTTGAGCTATGGAAGGTAGGGAGATTTGCTAGCTTGATCTACAGAACACTATCCAGCTACAGATTGTCTTACAGATCTATTTTAATTTCATACTTACCATAGGTTTTTGCCTGTGTGCTCTTCCCAGATCCTACAGAAAGGAAAGAAAGAGACACAGTTTACACCTGAGCATGTAACTTTTTGCTCTAAATTTACTAGAAAAATGTTACCAAACACCATAACATTCCATTATTTAGACTGACTGTTAAAGCATTTTAACTTCCAAGAAGAGTAACAAAGGCTTTAAAAGACATTTTAAAGATATATAGCATAACTACCGTGTTCTACAAATACAAAAGTGATAACTAATCTAAAACTCACAGGTTTTTTTCCAGCTAGGAAACCAGAAGTCTTTCACAAGAGAGGCTAAAGGTTATACAGTTTTGACAATCCACAGCAGGGAATCAGTCCTGCACCCCATGCAGAAGAGACATGTGCCACTGACAACCATTGAGTAGATGAAGCAGGATTCATCTCAGTAAGCACGTCACACCAACATCACTGCTTGTGATAAGGAAGACAGTTTCCCCATGAAGGGTCATGGGGTGGTTTGTACTCCTTATACTGAAGAATGAGGACCACAAGATTCTCTCCTCCAGAACCCCTTCTCCCCTCTCCATCCTTCGGATCATTCAGGCCTGACCATTAGTTATATTGTTTTTCTTTAGGCAGAAGGGAATAGATCGCAAGAAGATCCTTGTATCATCAAGGATATAAGGATCAAGAGGGAAAAAATTTCAAATCAACACTTATCATCATGCCTATTTAAGACTAGAAATAATACTATCTTAAGGACTTATACAAATTAAAATGGACCTTTTGTTAAGTATAGCTTTGGAAGCACCCAATGAGGGCAGGCACATCAACCTCACCATTGCCTTTACATTCCAAGTGCACAACAACAGAACTACACATTCCTTTCCCTAGCCCTACACTGCCTTTAGTATGATGTACCTTTGGATAATCTAAAAGAGATTTAAGAAAAACAAAGGACTGTCTGGAAACACTGTTAACATCTCTATACCTGTAAATTTGCCCTTTTGAAAAAACGCTGTCATTATGCAAAAATTTGCTACTATGAAAACAAGCTCAAAACAAAAAGCACCTGCATCTCAAATACCACCAGAAGCTCAACACTCCTACAGCCTGTTTTAAGTAAGATCTGGTATTTACTGAATATACAACTATCTACACACACATCTGTTAATATCCAAGATCAGAACTTGAACATCTCTTCCTACTGAAGAGCCATTTATTCACAGCTCTAAGTAACCACAGTAATCCAAATATCACTTGCTGTCATTAAGAAATAACAAAGTTATTACTAGAATTCACTGCTTAAGCATCTACTTAAGCACTGCTTAAGCATTCGACCCGTGGTTTTGTTCGCCAGTAACTAGAAGAACCAGTGGAAAGCATCTTCCTCTGCCAGAAATGAGTTCATTCAAGGAAAGAAGCCGATTTTAGTGTACCAACTTGCAGCTGGGTCCATCTTTTCCCGAGTTTAACCCAACCCTTTTGCCAGCGAGCTACAGCACAGTGTAAGTCACTCACTCTGTATGATGTTTGTAGCCCCACTTCAGCCTGGCAGCCTCGCCGAGGCTGGTTAGCCAACCATAAGGTTAATCATCTTTTAAACAACACACTGGCATTTTTGTGTCTTTACCAGAAGGTGGCCCTGTTAACATAAAAGCTACGCCTGCTGTGAAAACAAGTTCAGTGAAATGAAGTATTTCACACCGGTTACTGATACTTGCACAAGACAAGCACACTTATGTGGAGATACATAGTCAAGTCCTGGTGAGCCAAGCCTTCACTAACTCCAGCTGGAGCCAGGCTAAACCTGGTTTCATAATCTCACAGTAAAGATGCACTTTGTCCAATTCGATCCTGGGACAGAGTTCTCCAAATAGTGAGGTTATGAAATAGCCTTGCATAAGAGATCTATGCAGACAAAATAACTACAAGCAAAACCAGACTTCAACATTAAGTGGTGAAGAGAAGTGACTTCTACTTCCAAAACCTGGAAGTCTTGTTCCCCTACATTACCAGAGGCTTGCCCTGGAACAATTTACTGCCATTTTCCTCCTCCTCCAGAAAATGTGTTGTAGATTCAGTTTTAAGGGGAAGATGCCATTTTTCACAAGACCAAAACCTACACTGGCTCTTTTTGCCAAGTATTTCTGAAACAGTCACAGTATATAATTACCATGTTACTGCTTCATATGGGCAAACCTTAACACTCCGATCTGATGTTCATTCTGGACTGTGTTACCAAGCTTTCATTCCGTCATCTTGACATACACAACTTTTACATTTTGAGCATTATGAAATACTTGTAGCAAGTTGTTTCCCTTCTGGTTTGGGGTTTTTTGGTTTGTTAGTATTTTTTAAAAATATTTTTTTGTGTAAACTTCAATCCAAGAGATAGGTAAGTATTTTCAGACTAATCCTCCACATTTTGTTCAGTCCTAAAAATCTGTTCATCAGACACTGTTTTCTTCCTCCCGAAGTAAATGGGAGGAAAGCAGTACAGTAGGTTAAGCACACTTACCTCGAGTTCTCTCATGCTGAAGACTTCCACCCCACACTTTTTGCCACGTTCCACAAGATCCACACCAAAAGACTCCATGATAATAATGGTGTTGAGTATTGGAGTTTCCCCCTTTTCCACACTGGTTAGCAGAAGCTTGGCCTTGTCGGGTTTGTCACAGAAAACCAACGACAAGTCAGCTGATGAAAGAAACCAGTGTTATCAGTATGACAAGTTGAGTGTAGACTAGATCCGTACATACTTCAGAATGTGGTAATGGAAGACTCTTC
>JAOQGH010000032.1:72689863-72730211 GCA_025769975.1 Gallinago jamesoni | reverse complement strand
TCTGGGCAACCTGGGCCAGGCTCTCACCACCCTCACAGCAAAGAATTTCTTCCTGAGACCTCATCTCAATCTCCCCTTTTCAGTTTAAAACCATTCCCCCCTCATCCATTTACTTCCAGTTCACCATGTTATAATCATAGGAGACTGAACTGAAGAGTCTGTAACATCGTGTCATTTAACAGCTTTCCTAGTTGGAGACATCCCAGCCTTTTTCTATTACATAAATAAAACTGTAAAGATTAGAACGAAAATTCCAGCAGGAAAATCCAAGCAGCAAACTACTGTAGATTTCAGAGTCCGGAAAAAAAATGCTTTTCTTCATATGTACAAGGCTAGAGTTAGGGTTCTTTTTGTGGTGTAGGTTGGGCGGGGAGGAAGGGGTTCAAGGTCACTTGTCACACAGCTTGCATTTTAATGACAGCAGGGAAGTCTCAGTGACAAACTGAAATCAGAAGAGATCCAACAGTAAGCTGTTGTCTAGCACAACTGAGACACTGCTACAGCTTCTAGCTCTGTCAACACTGTGGATGGCTCCAGATAATGGCATCCAGCTGGGAGTGTTTAATCAAGAGTGATAGCCTATTACTGACAGAACTTAAGAACCCATCTCCTGTCTTAATACAGGTTTGGATTGAAGCAGCTCAAGCTACTAAGCACAAACATAGGTTCAAGAAACTCAGTCCTATTAAATAGATTTAATAAACAAGTCTAGAGAATAAATATTTACCATTTCATAATATTTTTCACAACAGCAAACTAGAACCACTTTGGGGTTAAAATGTAGACACCAGCTAATCAATCCAACTATGCCTATGGTTGTCTCAGGTTTGTAACTTCATTTTGCTTTGTGAGGTGATCTTCTTTAATTATGCCACTTTTAGTCTTTCTGCCCCTTTATTAACTGCAATTAGTTTTCAATTTTTGCCTTCATCAGCAGTTCTCCTTCCCAGAATCTTTGTGCCCGGGGCCTCTGGCACAGAGAGAGCTATCACCTTGAGCCATCTTCTATTTGTCCGAATATTTAATCATTAAGTGCTTTGTTGGGTTTTGCAGGGTTTAAATACCTCTTCATGATTTCCAACCACTTTCAATTACCTCGTACTCCAACACCACTTTTCAAGAGAAAGCAAATGGTTATTACATCCACTAAGTACTGCATTAGCTTCCCATTAAACAGCCCCCCTCTACGATCTGGAAAGAGCATAAGAAAATGAGTCGAATTCTTCGGCATTCAGTTGTAGCAGTTAAAGAAAAAAACAGACAATGTAAGACACTAACAGTTACATCAATTATCAGTTGCATTTCTTTAGCTAAAGATGCCACGTCTATGGCTTGGGGGTCTACAATATCAGCCTTTAGCCTTCCTCTCCCCAACACCAAATTGACTCTTTGTGAGGAAGCTCAGTAGACTGCCAAAAAGCAACAGATATTATGAGGAGGCTGTTTCAGTAACAGCTCTACCACCAATACACACACTGTCAATTAAATTACCTCAGGTCTGTTTTGTGCAAAGATTCCTATATATTGAATTTGCGACGGTTTGAAGCCTCGGTGGAGTAATGCAGAGCCCACGCACTCAGCTCTGTCTGAAACCTGGAGGGGCAAAAGAGAGAAGACAAAAGAAACTTAAATGCAAACTCATCAATATACGCCACTCAACATTATTTTACCTTAAGTCTTAGAAAAAGAAAGCAAATAATCAGTATGAAGCAGACAGAAGTCTTCTAGGCTATTTTGGATGTCCCCTGTGACGTTGATAACCTAAACACTGCAGTGCCATTGCACCACACCGACTGTAGATACTACACTTGCCCTCAATATACGGCAGATGAGACACTTAACACTTTGAAGGCCAACTTGATTAAGTGTAAGTTTATAAGTTAAGCTCACATACACAGAAAAGGCTGGTTTGTTCTATCTGTATCAAACCCCAGAAGCAACCCTGGAATGATTCAGCATTGTGTTTCAGCTCAGTCGCAAGCACTGCATGTGCCACCCTTCTGCTTCATTCAGTGCCTATGGGAATAGTATTTCTACCTTCTAAGAAAATCGGTAGAATAAGGAAGAAAACCCCAACTAGTTCTGTAAACAAAGATTCGGAAGGCAATTTTCTGAATTCTTGCCATATAGCACATGACCTGAATCCATGTTAGTCACATGACTCAAACAGAAAAGCTTTATTAATGAGAGGTCACACCTAACAAGTGCCCAGCAAAATGACATTGGAAAAAGTGAGGACTGCTACATACAAAAGGTGTTTAATGACCTTAACAGTATGCAACAGGCAACCTTTATGCAAATTTGAAGTCAACTGATTAAATCAGGAACAACCTAAAAGTGCTCAGCTGTTTAAGATTTGCATAAAGGTATTTTTGGCAATCATGAAGGAGCATGCTACTAGTTAGAAGCATAACACCCTATACAACCACCATGCAGCACTATGCAGACAAGTTGTCAAGAAACAGAAGCAACATCTGTAGATAAGACTTTTCCCCAATGTAAAATGAGCCTCTCACAAGCAAGCACCTAATATAGCAGCAGTCCGAGTCCCCAAATACTACTTCAAAGCTGCAGCTCTTCAGAGGCAGCATCCAAGTTTGAAACAATTCAGCAATGAGATGCTAAAAGCTGCCGAGAACCCCAAAAAATTCATAGATAAAACCATCAATAAACCAAGTGCAGGAGATACTCTTTTCTTCCCCTTGCACCTATTTCAAGCTGTTCTTTTAAAATACTCTAACAGGAACTTGAACCTTTCTGCAATATTCTCCTACTACTTTAAAACATCTATAAATAATTAAGATTTGTTATATCACATTACTGGATGTTGTATCAATGGTCTCAGCAAGCAAAAGCAGGTCTAGCATTAAGTTCAATAAACTACTTACCTCTTTATAGGAGATCCACTCATATGGCTGGTTTGGTTTTCTAACACCTAGACAAGGACCATTATCTAAAAAAGAGATAGTCAAAAGTTACTCAAAATTTAACCCCTGGTTCCTCTGCCCCAACACCACACTAACTACATTCTTGGTGTAAATTCTAAATTCTTTGCAGAAAGACAAACTTCTTTTTAAGAGGGGGGAAGCTGAAGGACAGAGGGAACATGGTTGGTTTAGGCTAAGGAACACAGCAGTGACTTTATTCACAGATCTCTGCTCCCTAAGAGGTCAGTTAAATTTGCTTTCAAGGCAGCTCACATCTGATCCATATATCTATTGCTCGGTAGATATTCCCTGTCCCCAACTGCATTTCAAAAGAGCCCAGACCTTTGGTTCTTGTTGTTTATGATTAAACTTACTTGATACTTGCAAACCCCTTTGGAAGATATCATAGGCTGTTCTCACATCATCGTAGTAGAAAACCAATGGTTCATCGCTGTTAAGAAGAGAGGACCTTCGAGCATGCTCGCCACCCTAAGAAAACCAATTAGAAATGTTTGACACACTTGTTGGTTATGAATGAAGAGGAATTTCCTGAAGGAATAAAAACCAACTCATCCATTAAGTTTTGTTATGAGCCTCAGCACATTCTGCTTGAGAGAACTTCAGTGCTGTTCACCACCAGGGGAGAGATCTGCAGGGCTTCCGAGGACATTGTTTAAAGAGTCAGACTGTTCCCTGTATTACTAAAACCCTCACAAGCAAAAATAGGTAGTTGAGGAATAACACAGAACAAACAAGAACCACAAAATGCCTTTTGACATTCCTTACTAGACATGGTTTTTCTTAGGAAATATTTTACTGTTATTGCAGTATATAGCATAATTCCAGCAAGCTTCCTAAATGCCTCAGAACTCTCTCGATACAATATTAATGCTGATACTAATCTACTTTTCTAATTAAGATTACAAAACATAGTCACACTTCAGACTGTGGTTTCAAAACCTAGGTAATTTTAAAGGTGGTCAACGCCATCCTAGAACAAGTGTTCTTCTAAGTAAAATACTCCGCACCAGATAGAAATTTAGTCCTTTAACCCAATTTAAAGTTCCATCCTACAAAAAAGGGTTTCCTCCTGATCTAGTTAGAGGCAGGCAGGACAATACTACCCTGAGGATTAAAATCAGAGCAGGTGAGTTTAGCAGGTGAGCATTTACATAGAGTACAACTGGAAGTAAATACAAGAGTTTCATAGTTTTAACATCACTTTTTTTAGAGTGGCTGGTTAAATAATCTCATTTTATATCAAGTTTCAGGCATCGCAGTTATACAATTACTACTGGGCCACATTTATTAGTCCTGCTACAACAGACACCTGGAAGCAAGATCTTAGCAGGAGTCCATCTGGTTAAACAGAGGGTCTTGGGTAAACATTGCACAAGACTGTCTCTCAGTGGTTGTAGTCAACTCCTGGCCCTTTCACAAGCTCAAATCCTAACTCAATCTGTGCCTGAATTGTGCCATCATCCACAGTGTCAAAAACCTATTCATATGCAATCATAGGCTCTTCCTGGCCATTGGTTTCCCAAAGTACCCTGGAATACCAGAGAGCATCTGTTCATGTTTAAGTTAGATAAACACAGGTTTATCTGCAGAAGATGTCATATTGCCTGTGTCCACAGCAAGGAGTTAACACATTACAGACACTTGGGGGGGGGGGAAGTATTTTAACACTAAAAAAAAAAAAAAAAAAAAAAGTCTAACTTGGTTTAGCAAAGTGTTATGCATAAGGCAGTGCTTGCCACTCCTTTGGCAGCAAGCAGAAATGTACACTGTGAACACAACCCAAAACAAGTTAATGACTGGCTTACCTCTAAAAACCTGTAACATTAGAAATTCAAGAGCTTACTTGCACTCAGAGCAACATCTACTCCATGGGAAATTAAGAGATCACTAGTACATGTCTTTGCCTGGAAAGAAGAGCAAAACTACTTGCTTTATTGCACTGGTTTCACAGATCTTGGATAAGCACGGTCAACTTCTAGATTTTTTTCCCAGTTCTACCACCTCTGGAGCTAACCTGAGGGAGATGACACAAAGTAGTTTGTAGCCACAGTCATAGGTAATGTCAGTAAGTGCAATGAAAATTCCCATGTCAGGTGGAATATCATATCCCGGGCAACAGTCAAGAAATATTTGTTTTCTCCTCATCTGAGCTACTACTGTTTTATAGCACTATTAGTCAGTGCCACAAAAGCAGTTTTTGTAGTGCCTGGGGCACTTACCAAATTTGAGGATGAGACTTATACTGCACAGAGCTTGGGTAGAACACTGACTGCACTGACCTTCTGAAAACACAGAAACTCTGTAACTGTTGAAAAAACCCCAGCAATTCTTTAGAGGGAAGCAGTGAAATACGCCTGGATATGCTGATGATCATTTAGACCAGACCTTACTTATACTCCCAGTTAGAATTTATCTACTAGGCAATATTCAGTATTGGTCTACATTTTCCTTGACAGTAGCAAGAACAACTATTTTAAAACCTTTTCCAAAGGATTCTTACCTAGAATATTTGTGCAATATCAGGGAAAGTTATTTTCACAGAAAGCTTTAAGAAAAATAAATAAAATCACTGGTCATTTCAGCCACCAAACATTTAAATCTGAGGACTAGAAAGTTTGGCTGGTTTCACAGAAATTATTCAAATGGGATCTAGCAGATCTGCCCAGTACAGAGGTAAGCACTCAAAAGGGTTGTCAGTTTTACCAAAGCGTTCTCAAGGAGCCATGCAATAAAATCTTATTAATGTGAGAAGAGCCTCTGGTTACTCAAGCCAAGCAGCCCTTGCAGCAGCTCAGGGAGTTGCAGGGAATTGACCCATTACACAGCAAGAGCTGGACATTAAGAAAAGCCTTGGCACTGGTTCAGAACAGCAGCAGCTGAGGGAAAACAAATTTATTCTACAAACAGAGGCATGTATTACTCTGTCAATGCCTTTTTGGGTCACATAACAAGATAGCTGCCTTTGTTCAAGCCCTGGGTTTGCTTCTTGTTGACACAGGCTGTTTAGGATTAGCAGTAATATCAAACCAGACTCTTGGCTCCACTATGCCTCAGGGGCAGGAGACCCAATTCTCATTTTCCTGAGTGGGAAAGCACAGCAGCAAGTGGTGCTTAGGTCACCACCATGCATAATCTGAGCAGCAAGAAGTATAAACTGTTAGAGTTCTCAAAGCAGCCATATAATTTTAAGCATGCTAATGCCTAGATAAGCACACAACAGCTAAAATTGATCACTAATAGTGAGACAAGCATGTGTTTATTCAAGTGATTCTTGAAAGACAAGGAAAGCTATAGTTCTGTTAATGTATCAGAAAATGCAAGGAGGTATAAAAGATTTTAATTCTTACTACTAGAAAACACTGACATCCTTCTATTTATTTATATTCTATCCTCCTACATGTTTCAGCAGAATTTGAGCCAAATAGAACTATTTTGGTTTTTAAAAAATCAAGACTTAACGTATTTGACAGCCATATACCTGCACTCAAATCAATAGCCAAAACTTATTCATCTATCTATCACCAATGGAAAGAAGAATCTACAAGCTGACAGATCCAGATGTACCTATGGTTACAGACATTAAGGGTGCACAAGCTTTGCAAAACACAGGACTAGAGCCCTACTTCTATTACTGTAAGACTGAAATTCTTAACAATATGGCATATGACTGAGTACAGCATAAGCCTCAGCAACGTAGTCTCACACTAGACAGATTTTATTTAGAATTACTCTTCATTAGCTTCGTCTTCCCTCCTACAGGGAAGAGGGATTCAAGTGGATCCTGAAAGAATTTTCACCTAGAAGTCTGAGAAGTTCCCCTGAAGAGAGATCAGGTTGGGAGCTTTGAAGACAAGAGGGTTTCTTTCAGTGAAGTGTAACTGCAGTAATGCATACTTTAAAGATGATACTCCACATCTTTTAATTACAGCATCTAGTCTAGAAGAGCTGATACTTTAAGTAGTTCTTTGTACCGATAGTCAACTAAGCATGCAATCTTCATGCTCACTCAGTGACAGTTGAAATGGGTCACTGGGTGCGGGCCTACCAAATCAAAGCTTTCCAGAGATGGGAAGTGACCTGGAACAGCAGTGAATAGGATCTTTCTCCTCTCATCCAAAGTTATGAAAGTTTATTATCAGAACATGTAGAAACTCTACTCCAGTCACTGACTTCATTTAACTTTGCTAGAGGCCAAGGAAATAAGACACAAGAATTAAGCAGGAGCTTATTTATAGTTCAAATTTTATCATTAATGAACAGGTAGATTAGATTTTAAAACAGTAGAAGAGAGGAATTGCCTTCTCCCATGTCTTTTTTGGAACACATTTCTAACTCTGTAGACCTTTTATTATTGTATTGCTTAGCCAAAAAAAAGTTAAGACATAATTTGAGAGCAGTATTTGATAATTTTTTTCTATGGCAGTGACAATCCATCTTAACACATGTGTAAGAGAATGGAATAAGTAAAGTGAAATTCTACATGCAGTGAGGAACTGAATCCCAAGCACTGTTTTACACTCTTGTTACTGTTAAAAAAGTACCAATTCTAACAGACACTTGAAACTTACTTCAAAACATACATTCTCATTTGATTACACTTTATTAAAGTTTACAACATTAAGGGCTGTGTCACCTGAAGTGTCTCGATAAATCTTGGTCATTTCAACATGTTCTCAGTTTGAGCACTTTTATCACCAAGACATGCTAACACACTCAGCTGTTTATTCATTTAACTTTTACTACTGTTCAGTCTTCCTATTCAGAAAGTGTACTTCCTGAAGAGGCACTGAAAAATAATGCTGTTATATTGCATCAGAGCAAGATGTAATTAGTATAATATGGATCAGTGATGTATTACACAGTTTACAGGAGTCTCACCCAACAGTGACTTCAATCCCAGAATCCAGCAGTAATGAGCTATTTCACCCACAGAAGACCATTTCTTGCTATAGTAACACATGTCAGTAAGCTTACTATAGAAGATGATTAGGAAATAAATGGTACCAACTAAACTTTTGAATTGGAGGGTCAGCTAATTTCATTCTTCAATTTCAGTATCAAACATTGGAAAGAAAGTGCTTGATTTGAGGCTACGACAGGAGTTTGCTTTGCTAAAGATCATGAAAGTCTACCACTGTAAGTTTCAAACTGCTCTGCCACATTTGTTTACATCAGTTTGTAGCCATATCTACTCTTAAACACAAAAAGAAGTCATGATAATTGCATTTGATACAGGACAACTAGATGCAGCTTATGCACACAGAAGAGCGTGCTATCAAGGGAAACTTCAATTGCAAGTATATCTAAAAAAAAAAATCTGTAATGGTAGTTTGTGATTATAAAAAGTAATGCAAGAAACTGTCAACCTTACAATCCTACATTTTGTAAACATCTCCTTGGAAGATCACAACTTTTTAAAGCTGCCTCCTTCCTTCAAAAGGAGGAAAAGCCTTGTCTACCCTGAACAAACACAGACACACTCTTGAAAGAATGAAACAAGTGGTAAAATCTTGACCCCATAGTGAACAAGGAAATTAATGTAACTGCTGCTGAGGAAACCCCAACCATGTAATCAGTTGTCTATATTTGCTTCTAAGCAACAGTTCCTCCCAGTCAGACTTTCCATATTTGACTTTACTATTAAAAAAAAACACCTAGCAGCAACTCTGTCTGCCTCTAAAAAGCACAAACCAAAAGCTAAACTAGCATAACCAGAGTTTAGCAGGTGGTTGCTTTAATTTCAACTTGCTCTATGGCTGGGATCTCTTGGCAGGACTAATGTATCTTTCCACAGATCATCTGAGGACAGTTAGTATCCTCTTCATGCTTGCAACCCAATATGAAGTCTCATCTGTCAGCTATTATAATCTAATTATAATAACAGAAAATTATTAGCCTAATCAGTATACACCAGCATGCACACCCTGACCCCAAGACCCAATTTAATAGGTCATCACCTAAACACGTGGCCAGGAATTGGAAACTGCTCTGAGCCAACTCTAACATTCACAAGTCTCCTCCCACCAGTCAAATCAGAAGCTTGGTTTTCTCAGCACAAAGACTTTTTCTCCTGTGCTAGGTATTATCACTGACATCAACCCTCAAACTGGTTTTCACATTGAAAAAGCTAAGACACTGAGTTCAAGCCATATTTCAGAAAAAAAAACCAACCAACCAAAAAACCCACCATGCCCTGAAATGCATTTCCCCCTTCACTGTAAGTTTGGAAACACTCATGTAAATCAGTGTTTAGTCTCTCCCAGAAGGCAGCAACCATCAAGCGACACTCACCTCCACTTCCACAGACTGCATTGCTAAATCACATGGTGGTTTTAGTGCTTTTGGCCTGGTCGCATACCAGTAGGTCGTGAGAGCTGCGAAAGCACCGAAGCCCATCAGTGTATTTGTTGGAAGGGTGCGCACATACTGTCTGACATCCCCAAGTTCTGGCATCCGTAGGTATCTGAACAACTCATGTGCTTGCATTGCAGTTCAGTGCGGGTTGTCCCGATGCTGGAATCTGTTGATATGAAAGAAAGTTACTCACAAAGATTTGAAATCCCCTTTTGATTCGCTGTTGTTGTAGGAGAGCAATGTATGCTTTGTCCTGCTAGCTTCCCACTATCAAAATAATTTGATCTGCCACTAGGCAGGCACAGGCAATACCTTTAGACTTCTGTGCTGCAATTAAGCAAGCAAGCAATTACTGGTTCATGCTCTAGAAAAACAGGTGGGGCTGACAGGAGGCAATTTCTGCAGGGTTTTAATATTGCTTTTAACAGACCTCGCATTTTAACAAATGTTTTGCCTTCTTTTTTTTTCAAGGGTGGCTTTTCACAAGTGCTAAATATTTACTTGTAGAGTAGCTGTACTGTCAGATGGTTCAAACAGTAAACATCAAAGTCAGGGGTATAAGATGCTAACTTGCCTGCATTAACTTAACAGGGAGCATCCTAACCCTGTATCAGGAGCAGGATTTTTCACCTCGTAAGTCTGTTACTTAACCTCACTCTTTTCTACTCTGTTCAGTCGTGCACAGACAGCTCCCTGCATCCAGCTGCCTTCATAGCCAATATCCCCCTATAGCTCCTCTACACTAGCAAGCTTCCTATTTCTCCCAACACCATGCCAGCAATTTATCTCTGGTCACGAGGCAGCCTAAAGCAGCATCTAAGGAGGCCCAGGGCAGCAGCACACAGCAATATAATCAAGCACAGGAAGCACATTTGATTTGTCACGTTCGCGCAGAAGGGAAGAGCCGAAAGAGGCTGCTATTCCACAGCAAGAACCAGCCACGGAAAAAAAAAAAAAATAAAAGTAAGTAAAAGGGATTGCAGTCAGCTCAGCTGGTGCTCTGCTCTACAGCCAAGGTCTCCCAGGACATTTGTCACATGCCAAACCCACCAGCCCCTGCCCAGTAGGTGAGAGGTAAGCAGCAGGCAGCCAGCCTGCCCCAGGGCCAATGGTAGCCACCACCCGGTCACCCCACTGCCTGCTGAAGGGCTCCTGCCTGCCTGGCACCAGCCTGACTGTCACCCACTCGGTCCCCTGCCACCCACGGCCAGCCAGCAGCAGCCACTGCTGGGAAACCACGCGCCTTCCCACTTGCTTGAAGAGCCCAAAAATGTATTTACGCAGATAATTTAGGTCCGGCCGCTTCCTGTGGACAATAGAATTAAAACAAAGGGCCTAAACAATGTCAGAATGTGTGCTTCAGTAGCTAGAACACACTGCGTAACAACGTGCTGCTGCAGGACAGCAGCGTAGGAGATACTGAAGTCCAAATGGGTAGAATTATATGCTTATTAGTTTAAAAGCCAACCATACCAGGCTAAGATTTCATATTTCTATAGGAAAAATCTCTAGTTTACAGCCTGCCCTTGAAATCTTTGCTGCTGCAAGCAGTTACTCAGCCGGGCTGCAAGGGAGCTGTCTAGTTCACAAAAAGAATAACCAGTATTTGGACAATGATTTGCTAGAAACAGCAAAAAAAAAAAACCACCCATGAAAATAGTTCAAAGGGCCCACGGTTTCACAACATTAGCAGAAGGACAGGCAGAAATAAGGTCACAGATGGAGGGCGCATCAGGTTGGAGTCAAGTTCCATCTCTGTAAGGGTCCTGGACCCATGGAGAGCTCCCCAGCCCGCAGGCACTGCCTGTCCTCCCCACTCTCCTTTGACTCTTACAGCATAACCTCAGGGCTGCAGCACCCAGACACGCAGTGCAGGGACACTACAGAAATGACTTTTGGTTATTTGCACTGTGATACACCACAGCCTATACTCAAAATCCACAACACGTCAAGATGGAGTAATGGAAGGCAGAGAAGAACCAAATATATTAACCAGGGAATCTCTCCATCTTCCCTTGGCATAAAAAAAAAAAAAAAAATTTAAAAAAATATCAGTTACTGACTGAATAGTTAGGATTACCATGCTGTTGCTTTTTAGGCATTAAAACATGCCTGTTAGCATTGCAGGCATGAAAATTACCTCTTAAGTTTTAATATACACAGATTAACAGTCAGAATAAAAAGGTAATTCCAACAAGAATGTCTCGGCTTACAAGTAAATTTTGGGTATATTATAGACACCATGGTAATGAACTAGAAGAAGGGGGCTATAATGTATGTAAGGACTAAGAGCAAGCTTAGCTCTTTCCTCCTCAAGGCCTGCAATAAGCACCTTTGACTTTCAGAACAACAGATACTGGCTTTCCTCTCTGCATTTCTCCTGCATACACACTGTATGACTTAGGAATGTGGCGTAATTAGAGAGTCACTCTTTCAAAAGTCTGTGGTGCCATTATAGCTAACGAGAGCCCAAGTAAACATGATCATCTCATTCACAAGCCCCACTGTAGTCCAGGAGCTGCTATGATTTCAGCCCAGGTGAAGAGATCTCTCTTTGAGATGCACAGCCACTACTTCCCATTACCTCAACCAGTTGATAATAAAGAAGCCTGTCACATAGAACTTTGAGCAGTTATACCACAAGTTATCACCAGGGACATAACGATACATTTTACTGCTTAGGTTTATATTGAGGGATGATATTTTTTTATTACACCTTCTGCCTCATCAGCACAAGAACCAAGGTTAGGACAGAGTTTTCCACAAGACCAAGCAATTCCTACCTTTAACATTATCTGCCAAGTCCTATCAATTCTTGCTTTCTGTATTTAAGACTAAGCCAGATGCAACAGGGAGAATAAACTCACATTCTTAATGTATACATCTTAACATATGCCCCATCAAGAAAGGGGGCTCCAATGCGTCCCAGCTTTCTTTGATCCATCTCAGTATTTCTTGGCTCATGCTGCAATCACATCAGACATCCAGGGTCTTTACCAAGACCAAGGAGAGCAGTTTAGACTGAGATACAGAGATCCTCCCAGCAGAGCTAGGATCTGGCTTTCAGTCCTTTCCTCAGGACTCACTGAAGACAAGCAAAAAAAAAAAGAAAAAAAAGCCATGCTCTCTTCACAAATTCAGGTCCTACAATTGCTTCTCATCCAGACAGCACCTGGACCACAAGGAACAGACACAGACTCAGCCACAGCGCGAAAACAGGACATAGCAAACGACTAAAAGTCAGACAAAGACCTAAAGGAAGATGATCCTGGATAAGAGAAGCACCAGCCTGTGATACTCAGGCTGCTACATGTAGCTAAAAAGAAAATAGAGCAGAATGGCTCATGTTCAAGGTCAAAAGCACTTTTCCCCTCAATGCAACCAATACACCTTGGCTCCTTGGCAAATTGAGAAACAGCAACAGACAGATATGGAAAAGTTGTTTTAATAACAGAGAAAACTGCTTTAGAGATAACTACCTGTGTCCCGGCCACAGCAATTCCCCAAAATCCAGCCCATGAAAGCAGTGCCATCACCAGTTCTGTTAAGGGTTTCTGTAGGGCTCAGACAAAGGCAGCTCTCTCTGCTCACACACGCCCCACAGCACCCAGGACTCGTTCTTTACAGCAGAGCCAGTGTCTCAAGGCAATGGCCCAAGTTGGCAGAGCTCCGCCGTTCTCTGCTGCTCCTACTCGTGGGGGTACAATGGGCTATTTACAGCGGGCAGCAGCCTGCCCATTGTCTATCCATGGCCAGACATCGCTCGAGTGCGACGGAAGAGAACAGGAGAGCAGCCGTCAGCTTCTGTACTGCAAAGAAAACAACCCCGAGAGCCCATGGCCTCTCTCTCCCCCTCCAGCCCGATGTTTGGACAAAGGGCACACTTCGCCCTGCGGTGGCCTGACATAAAGGCAGGTCCACCACCTTGGCGTAAAAGAAGAGGCTGTGTTATTTCTACAGCCTCTCGCAGGCAGGAGAAAGCTACAAGTTTCCCGTCTCTTACTATGGGGAATATGGCATCAAGATGTGCCCTGGGTTGAAAGACACAGGACTAACTTTTCTCCTAATGCTGGGGAAAATTGCACTTTTTGAAGACTCTAGTGTTTGAATTTGTGAAAATATTTACTTCATAGACAGCCAGGCTCTGTGGGATTCAAGGTCTTAGTGTTTTCGAGCCTTGCCAGGTGCAGTGACAAGGAGGAGCTAGGCCTGGGCATTTGACCCAGGCTGGCCGCCAGGATTATTTCCTACCATGAACATCCCATTAAATATAAATTAGAAAAGTTTGCTGCGCAGCTCTCTCTCCCTTGATGGCAGCGGGTCCAGAGAACTCCTTGCCCCAGTGCCAGACCCCTGAGGCCTTCCCTTCCTCCTGAAGCCATTGCGCTGGCAGTGTCCGCCATTTGCTGTCCCTGCTGGGAGCGCACAGCTTCCTGCTGAGAGGACTGGCTGAGTATAATTCTTGTATATCTTGTATCAGTATCAAGATTAATACTGGTTGTTTAGTATTATTGTTAATTATTTAGTCTTAGTCTATTAAATCTGTTTATATTTCAACACTTGTGGTTTTTTGTGTTCCCCAATTCCCCTTTCTGGGTGGGGAGGGGTCATCAAATGAAAGAGTAATTGTCTGAACGACAATAGATTGTTAAGGGTTTTCTCAAACCCTACGAAGATGTTTTCAGTGTGATATGCTGGAACAGGATCAGCCACCCCTACACCTTTGAGTTCTCCCAACAACCACTTGCCATTGCAGTTTGTTGTTTTCTTACTGTTACAGGTTACGCCACACAGCTCCCACGGTTCTGTTTTACTCAGGTCTTTCTCCACTCATCTTTTGAAAGAGCAAGTGCAGAATCACATTCAAGCTCCTTCATTGAGTATAAGCGGGTGCAACAAATAGCTCTGGCCATTAACAAGATAAATCCTTTTGTCTGAGTAAAATACATAATCCTAACCTCAGAGTACATTTACAATCAGCTTAAATTTGAGCCAGTCCAACCCGTCCCAGATATATGCTCCCACAACCCTCACGGTGCTGGCCAGGCACTCAGCTCGTTGTGCAGTCCCATGAGGGAGATGACCTGGTCAAGACTATTTTCCTGGGTTAGTTCTGTTGCTAGTTCTCAGCTAGACCAACTCTTGTCTGGATGACCAGTTAGCCATTAGCTCCCAAAAGGAAGCAAGACAGCACAGCTGGGGAAAGGATGGACTGTTGGGATACTACATCTTAAGCACAAGACTCCAAACACCTCCCAGGATTTTCTCCCCTCTGCCCTGCAGCCAAGGCAGTGATTTGCTTGAGGTCTTGCAACCACCTGTGACAAAGCCAAACTGTAACCAGCAAGGAAGCCACAACCACCTTAAGATACAGCAAAGGAACATAGGTAGAATGAGAATCTAGCTATGAAGAAACCTCAGTTTAAGCCTTGTATAACATGAATATGACACCAAGGCGTCTCATGTGGTGCAGCCTGTCATGTATGACGTGACAGTCTCCTCTTAGCCACAAAAGACCTTTCTAAACAAATCAAGTACTGTTGAACTGTCTAATCTGCTACTCTGCCCTCCTCCTCCACCAATCCACCCCCCCAGTTAAAAATCTAATTATCTCATCTTACCCAGAATCACCTAGATTGCTCAGCCAGGCTTTGGAGCTACACACCCTCCTTTTAAAGCTGTAACTGACAGATGACTTTCCTACAACAGTAAAGAGGGAAGAACTAGTGAGGAACCTATCCCATGCACAGACAGGAACCTGAAGGTCCTTAATATTCACCCCCTCACCTCCAGCCCCTCTCTTCACCATCACCACCCCCCCCAAGTCTGGCTCTGAGCAACCACAGGGCATCATGCAGTGTTTCAGGTCACCTTCACTGGTTCAGTTTCTGTTCATGCATTTGGGACAGGGCAGGACCAGAGGGAAGCAGCCTGGAAGCTGGACTCTGGCCCATCAGTTGGGCCACGCTGATTTACTTAAACTGATTTGCTGCAACCGAAGTTAAGACTCTTGCTGCAACCTTTAAGGAGCACTACATCTGACAATGATGTGTCAAGGCTCTGTACCCATCTGCAAGGAAAGTCACAGCCCCGTCCTCAGAGGTTTGG
Organism: Gallinago jamesoni; assembly: GCA_025769975.1. Taxonomy (NCBI): domain Eukaryota; kingdom Metazoa; phylum Chordata; class Aves; order Charadriiformes; family Scolopacidae; genus Gallinago; species Gallinago jamesoni. The sequence continues at coordinate 72,714,801 of JAOQGH010000032.1, read as the reverse complement.
CTGCAATCCTTCTGCAATCAAGTGGAACAACACCTGGATTCTTGCCTGTTAATGATGTCCAACAAGTAATCCGAGTGCACTCCAATGAGGTCACTGGAGTTCATTCAAGTTCAGGAGCTGAACCACATGACAAGAAGCTGCTCAATGCCTTTTGTGCAACTACAGTCCTCCAGCGGCTCTTGGTGACCCTGTATATTAAGGAAAACCAACACTTCCCACTAAAACCTTTGAGAAAACAATCAATTTAAGTTTCCTTTGTTCCATGCCTATACACATACACACAACATGTCACTGAACAGTCCTATCAGTTTCTCATCTTCAAAGACCATAGAAGATGCTTGCAAATAATCTATTTTGCAGCCTAAATTACTGTCCATTACAACTGCATTCCTGCAACTCCAATATGCAAGTAAATCACGGCAATACTCTGTTAATTTAATCTCAATCCAAATACAGATATTAAAAAAAATCAACCTACAGAAGCAAATTGCCACAAACCAGCAGCTTTCTTGCAGCACCATCAGCTTGAGTGGATCATACCAACTTATTCATTTTACTCCTCCCAGGAAAAGTCTACTATTCAAAGAGCTCAGTATGCAACATGAAGTTCACTCATGCTTCAGGTGCTCACCTGAGACTCTGCAAGAATGAGTTTCTTACTCATCCTTCTGTCACCTGAAGTCTAGCAGAAGGCAGCCTGGGTCAGGCACACTAAGCCACACTGCACCACACTTTTTTTTTTGTAAACACCCTTCCAAATGTAAACACTAACCCTTAATGCTGTGAGACTGGACAGATCAGCAAGTACTTACAAGAAGTGACTGGTTCACGGAGTAACCTCCCAACACCAGCATCACAAGAAAGACTATGACAAACCAAGCAACCTTTTGACCTCAGGTACTAAAGTACCCCTGTATTTCCTCTGAGTCGGTATTAGTAAGCATTTTCTTATAGCTTTCCTAGGAAACTAACCCATCCTTGGCAGGCTATTAATGCAGTCCAATTGCAGAGGCAAAGTTTTGGAACTAAGGCACATGCGGTATTAGACTGAGAACGCCTAAGAGTTCTGAGTTTAAGAATAATAATTCATACAAGAGTCCTTTTCTGCAAATAGGACTACTACTATAAGCCTTAAATGGTCCAACTACAGAAACAAGATATTTTTTTCCTCTAAACCCCTACAAAACCACACAAACTGTTTTCACTTTTGGACAAACTACCCAATATGACTACCATTCAAACCCTAACCAAAAAGGACTATTTTACTCTCTGTAGATGAATATCTCCCAACATGAAAGGCAGCAAAAGAGAGCAGAAGCCTTGTGTTATCGAGTGTCCTGGTTTCAGGAGTCAGGTGGGATCTGCAGAAACGCAAGTCCCCCACCCACAGCCAGGGTTCAGCCTCCCACCTGTAAAGGTCAGTGCCGTACAGCGGCGCTTCCTCGAGCCACACAGCATCGGGAACTCCCACGCAAAACCACCCACTGATGAATAAACCGTCTGCCCTCCTGTCTGTGAGGATTTCTGGGGAGTTACCGCTAATTATATTTAGTGTATTAAAACATTTAACATACCCGAGCTTAGCAGAACTGAACTTAACATACCCGAATTTAGCAGAGCAGGGAAGGAGGATATAGCAGGCAGTCTATACATCTGACTACCAGAAGCCCCATCTATCAAGCAGTGTATCCCCTTTGGCCAGAATCTCTCTCCCTCTCTGCTGCACATTTGAAAAATTGTGTGCCATTAGCCTTTTTGAGTCTACTCATTTCAATTAACTGTGTTAGAAAAACAAAACACAAAAACCTACTACTATCTCCTATTGCTCACATTAGTCAAAATGTTGTTTTCTTGGAGGGGAAAGAGAGAAAAGAAACTATTTATTCCTCCCCATTGGAGCACAACACACCCAGGCCAGAGAAATTATAACCCACCCCTACCTCCTCCAAAAAAACCCCCCCATGCAATACTCATTTCTAGTGGAGCCATGAGGCAGAAGAACCAGCTACAGAGACTTTACTCAAGAAACAGGAGAGTCACTTACCCAGATAACTATTTCAAAGTTGTCCTTCCTTCCATTCTGAATTACTGGGTTTGTTTTTCCCATTGACACCAACCTTGTACTTGCCCTTGAAGCAAAAGGCTACTGGGGGATTTGCTTCTCAGGAACCAAAGACTTACTTCCAACTTCGTGTTGGCCGATTTGTAGTTGTAAAACAGTATCTACCAAATTTAGAAGCTGCCTTTTAAATTTGTTACGATCATGCCGTCCTCAGAATAGGCTAAGGCTGTTTGCTGAAGACCTTGAATTGAGTATGCTACACAAAACAGCTACTTGTAATTACAAGCTTTAGATTTTCCCCATCAGCGCTCTCAGATATTTTCATATTCTGAAACAAGCAGGCTAGATATCCTTGCATTTTAAAGAACCAAGCAGTAGCAGCATGGCTTCATGAGGAACTTTTGCAGCTCAGTTTTTGCATTATTAATACTACTAATGTTGCAGGAGGAAAAGAAAGGTAGTTTTCAGCAAACTCAATGCTGCCTTACACTCACAATTTCTTGATCCAAGAAATCTGATCCAAATCTCTGGAGCTGAGAAATCTCAGCTTGTGAGTTTGAGAGCACATTCCAAGCACAGAGGCAAATACAAACACCCCTGAGCAGGCTCAGGAGAGACTGCACTGTTCCCTGGGAAGCAGCTTGGATGAAAGAAAAAATAAATCTGTGTAACACCACATGGAATAGCTATGTGGTCCAGGCACAGATATGGAACCACAAGGTTGTGATTGCAGTCTCTTTAGATGTCACTCTTTCCCATCACAGGACCTGACCATCATATCTGATTCTAACCTGAGCAAGGCATAGGCTTGGACGTATTACCACGTCCAGGAGGGTGCCTTTAACACCCCAGACGGCTCACAGGCGAAGCCTTCTGAATTTCTAAAGGGCAGAAGTGTTGCCATTCCTGTTCCACAGGAACGAGAGACGTATGCATCCTAGAACAAAAGCATCGCGCAAAGCCGGCTGAATCCCTGCGCTGAGGCACCGCAAGCCCTACCTAACAGCAGCGAGGGAGGCCTGCAAAGTCAAAGCCGCTCAACCTTCCATTTTAGGTCAGTTTGCCTCACGCTGCATTTCCATACACGCTCCCAACTGCTTAAAAACAGAAAAACAAAAACAAAAAAAAAACCAAAACACCCAAGCTGCTTCAAGTACACGCTGCATTCACGTCCCTAAGAACGACCTAATTGAAGACAAGGTCCGGCAATTAAACGTGAAACCCCTCAGGTTAACAGGCAGCACGGAGCGGGCGGGCAGCACCGGGGGGCTACTCGGGGACCGCTTGGGGCGACCACCGGAGCCGCTTCCCCCGGGCCTGGCTGGGGGCGAGGGCGGCGCTGGAGCCCGCACAATGCCCCGCAGCGCCGGGGATGGCGGGGGAGAGGGAGAGGGGGAGGAAGGCCGGATCCCTGAGGGGATCGGCAGCCCCGCCGCCCCTCGCCGCCCGGCCCCGCAGGTGACAGCGGCCGCGCAGGCCGCCCTCAGCCCCACGGCGAAGGGCAGGCCCCGGCGGGAGCCAGCCCGCCTCAGCGGCGGCCGGCGGCTCCCTGACAGCCCTCGGCCCGGCCGGGCCCGCCGCCTCGTCCCTTGTCCCCCGGGTGGCGGCGGCAGCAGCAGCACCCCCCACACCCCGCTCACCTCCCGAACGACGACCACGACTCCGCTGTGCGCAACTCCCCCCGGCGCCGCCCTATTTAAGCCAAGCACGGCGGGAGCGGCGTGTGCGTCTGCCGGGACCCGCCTCCTCCGCCCGCCCTCCCCACCGGCGGGCACTAGGGCCCGGCACGGCACGGCCTTCCCTGCCCGCCCTCTCTCCCCGCCCTGGGCCGTGGCCCGGCCCTCGCGCTCGCCTCACGGGTTCCCGCCTCACGGGCCATCGCCTCAGGGTCCCGCGCCTGACGGTCGCGAGCTCGCCTCAGGGCTTCCCGCCTCACGGGCGGTCGCCTCCCGCCGCCACCGCCTCACCGTTGGTCAGGGAGTTCGAGGTGCGTCCCGATAAGGTACCGATGATGGACAGTTAAGTGGATTGAAAACTGGCTAAAAGACAGAACCCAGAGGGCTGTGATCAGGGGCACAGAATCCAGCTGGAAGTATGTAAAAAGTGGTGTTCCCCAGGGGTCAGTACTGGGCCCAGTCCTCTTCAATATATTCATCACAGACCTGGACGAAGGGATGGAATGTTTCCTCAGCAAGTTTGCTGATGGCGCAAAACTAGGAGGGGTGGCTGACACCCCAGAAAGCTGTGACACCATCCAGCAAGACCTGGACAGGCTGGAAAGACGGGCAGAGAGAAAACTAATGAAATTTAACAAGGGCAAGTGTAGGGAGAAATAACCCCCTGCACCAGGACAGGTTGGGGGCTGACCTGCTGGAGAGCAGCTCTGAGGAGAAAGACCTGCGAGTTCTTGTGGACAACAGGATGCCCATGAGCCAGCAATGTGCCCTTGTGGTCAAGAAGGCCGATGGCATCCTGGGGTGCATCAAGAAGAACGTGGCCAGCAGGTCGAGGGAGGTCACCCTGCCCCTCTACTCTGCCCTGGTGAGGTCCCATCTGGAGTCCTGTGTCCAGTTCTGGGCTCCTCAGTTCAGGAAGGACAGGGATCTGCTGGAGAGGGTACAGCAAAGGGCCACAAAGGTGATTAAGGGCCTGGAGCATCTCTCCTATGAGGAAAGGCTGAGGGACCTGGGTCTTTTCAGTCTGGAGAAGAGAAGGCTTAGGGGGGATCTGATCAATGCTTACAAATACTTAAAGGGAGGGTGTCAGGAGGACGGGCCTGGTCTTTTCTCAGTGTTGCCCAGTGACGGAACAAGAGGAAATGGTCACAAACTTGAGTATAAGAAGTTCCACCTAAACATGAGGAGGAACTTCTTTCCTGTGAGGGTGGCAGACCCCTGGAACAGGCTGCCCAGAGAGGTGGTGAAGTCTCCTTCTCTGGAGACATTCAAAACCCGCCTGGACGAGTCCCTGTGCAACATGCTCTAGGTAGACCCGCTCCGGCGGGAGGGCTGGACTAGATGATCTCCAGAGGTCCCTTCCAACCCCATATGATTCTATCATTCTCTGATAAAACAACGGGCAGCACAGACATAGGCTGCTCTGGTGGCCTGTTGCTCTTGCACCACACTTCGTGCTCCTGCGGACACGGCCAGGCTCTGCCAAGTGGCTTTTTTGCATTACGTGCAGGGTTTTGGGTAAAGGAATCGCGTGATGTAGAAATGTGCTGTCTCAGGCACTGGTGACTTCATGTTTTGTCCTGAGTGCATCTGTCTTCCATATGCCAGCCACCAAAACTCATTCTGATTTTATCTGCTGTGCTAATTAATCCTTCATTATCATGTCTTTCTCCATAAAGGCCATAAACAACATAATTTTAGCCCTCTGTCAGAAAAACTTCAGTGAACCAATTTTGCCTTCTCTCTCACTGGAAAGCGGGTTTCCAAAAAGTCTCTCTTTTGTACATACCTTTTAATGACATTGCAAAACCCCCAACTAAGCAATATTGAAATAGGTATCTCACCAATGCCAGCTATCACCTCTCTACTCCTACTTGACACTCACCAGATTATACATTCAGGGACTATGTTACTCTCTGAAATTGGCTTTTTTCCCAGCTGGTAAGAAAAGAGAGGGACCCATTCTCAACCAAACTACTTAGAAAAACAGATACAGAAAACTTGGAAGTAGGAGCTGTACATCAACAAAATTTGTAATGACAATATTGGACTGTCACACACAAGGGAGCTAAGGAACCTGGCTCCTGGGGATCAGTATGGGCTAGGACACTACAACTACATTTGCATTTTAAATTGTATTTGAGATGTCACCAACTCTTTTTTTTAATCGATGTACAGGGCGCACGGGCTCTAAACCCATTTCGCTAGGGAAATCTATTCTCATTAAGTTAATCAGATAAACAAAAGAAGTAAATAAAGAGATCCGAAAGGCGATTTTGGCTTTCTTGTTTAAAAGGAACTCCCCGTGTTCCAGTCTGTGCCCAGTGCCTCTTGTCCGTTTACTGGGCACTGTTGAGAAGAGTCTGCTTCCATCTGCCCCGGAAAATAGGTATTAATGCACACCAGTAAGATCCCCCCCTACCGTTAAGCTTTCTCTTCTCGAGGGAGAAGGTGATCCTTGGAAAAACAACCAGCTTTCTTGGACCCCTCTTCTTCCCAGGACCATTTAGTTAACAGGGCAATTATCCTATAAATTCCATTTCAATGATATGTGGATATTATAGAATTTTCAGCACCAGCATTTGCTTTTCTTGATAATATTGACATGGAATTAGGGTTCTCATATACATGTATTGGCTATCGTTGACCGAGCAAATTATGCATCTGCCAGAAAGAAATACCCCTTAGCTGTGTTCTTTTAATTTTGATTTACAGGGCACACACACCACTCTGCTGAATCGGGTTATCCCAAGCGTACCATTTGAGAGCCATCCCAAGCGTATCGTTTTTATACAAAACAGACTGCCTAGCCTTCTTACCATACTGTATCTGCATCTGCTACCACTTGCAGATGGAATCTCGAGAGAGGGAAAAACAAAGAAATGTTATGTAAATAAGCACTTCAACATGTCTAGCATATATCGCAATTAAAAAACATGAGCTACCAGGTCCGTGGAGCAGGCATCGTTACTTATGTCTTGTCAACCCTCTTCCCAGTGGGAAACGGAATAATGTTCCTTCTGCATTTGTAACCGTCTCGTACACTTGAGAAAGGGAATGTAAGGAAATGCCTGGAAGAGGGAATGGGGTCATTCCATGGCAGGGAGAGAGCCAGCAGCTGAGGGTGACAGGAGTTGATGGGTCCAGGCCACCCGTGTAGGTGATACCAACTAGTTCTGCCGACAGCTCTTGGCAAGTTGAGATAACGGGTCAGATCTGGGGTCCCCACCCAGTGCAGAACAGCAGAAAGCCATGGGAATGGCATAGCTAGTGCCTGAGCTCAAGTGGAGACGCCGGACCCCTGAGCAAGGGTGTGGATGAGGGTCCTAGCTGAGGTTGCTTAAGGCCTTTGGGCCCTACAGGTGTCCCCAGAGCCCTAGCAGTGGCACCAGCACGCCCAGCTCTCACAGATATCTATGGCATGTGTCTGGTTGCATGTCACCTGGGGTAGTCCTGCCACACATGGGGACCTAAGTTTCTTTGTAGTTATGTAATTTGCTTTGGGGAGACCCCACCTGAAGCATAGGAAGGACATGGACCTCTTGGAACAAGTCCAGAGGAGGCCATGAAGATGCTCAGAGGGCTGGAGCAGCTCTGCTCCTGTGTGGACAGGCTGAGAGAGCTGCGGGTGTTCAGCCTGGAGAAGAGAAGTGTCCAGGGAGACCTTGGAGCCTAAAAAAGCCTAAGACCTTAGAGCCTTCCAGTCCCAAAAGGAGCTCCACGAGAGATGGGGAAGGACTCTTGATGAGGGAGGGGAGCCACAGGATGAGGGTGAATGGTTTTAAACTGAAAGAGGGGAGATTTAGACTAGATATTAAGAGGAAATTCTTTCCTTTGAGAGTGGTGAGACATTGGCCCCCATCGCCCAGAGAAGCTGTGGCTGCCCCATCCCTGGAGGTGTCCAAGGCCAGGCTGGATGGGGCTTTGAGCAACCTGCTCTGGTAGGAGGTGTCCCTGCCCAGGGCAGGGAGGTGGAACTCCACGATCTTTAAAGTCCTTTCCAGCCCAAACCATTCTGTGATTCTATGGCATGACAGCTAGAGCTGGGACAGAAAGATATTGTTTGAGGAAGGGAATAGAATAAGATACAGGCTTGCAACAGATGACTGGTTTGTTTAGGACCACTGTGGTTTACGACAAGTCTGGTTACTTCTATGCCTTTTTGTTTTCCAGATCTATCTCACTGTACAGGTGCATCTTCACCTGAAATTTTCACAGCACATCACATCAGGCATAACAGGTAAGAGCCTTTCAGGAGTAAGAAACTGTCCTAAGCCAAGAGAGAAAGATATATTTGGGATGGATTCCTGAACACCATGTAATCTGTCTTCTTCACACATGAATGAAGGCAAATCCAAACACACTGGTGTCAAAAATGAGCTGTACTGGGAGGTGAAGGTCTGCTCAGGGCCAGCCTATTCATTGCCTGAGGGCCACTTGCTGTGTTGCCTTAAGTAGTTCTTCAGCTTAGAAGGCCAGAGGTCATAACTTCCATGAAATATAGGTACTTTAAACTTTGAGACATCTAGCCAGAAAAATAAAGTGCTCATGAAATCCTCTGTATAAAAGCAAAAGAAAAACTCATTTGCAAAACTTCTGTTGCAGACCAGAAAAGAGCCATGATATACATATCCATACATACAGAAAAAAAAAAAAAAGTATTTTTCAGGAAAAAAATAGAAACAAAACTAGAAAGCCAACTTAAATAGCAAGTGTATGTTTTCAAACATGTAATTACTTTTTTGGGGTTTGAGGGTTTTGTGGATTTTTTAAATGCAGAAAGGATTTTTCAGTTATGCCTGCCATTCCTTCCACTTTTTGTTACTGTCGTTGTTTATCAAATATTTCTCCTCCTCCTGCCCCCTACCCCCTTGAAGATCAATGCATGGCTTATGGTTTGGGATGTTCTGATGACCAGGAGCTGTAAGAACTGACAAAGCCCCCATTTAGTTCACACTGGGCGCACAGGAACTGCCCTTCCCGCAGCCCTGGGGTGTCAGTTTGAACCCCAGAAGGTATGAAGGAAATCGAGGAGTCCTCTGGAAATAATGTATTGTAAGAAGAAGCAAGAAGAAGACAGCCTGGCCATAACTGATGCGGCTTGCTTAGGTCAACCTAATGAAAATATTATTTCCTCAAGTGACGAGGCACCTGTGTAATGACACAGGACTGGAATAAATCAGCAACAGCATAAACCAGCAACAATTAAATTGTGCTCAAGGCAGTTCGTTTGCCACCTGTCCTTTTTCTTTCTCTCTGGACTTTGGTTCACAGGCTGCATTTCCCACCTCCTACCCCTTTGTCCTCCAAGCTGTACACGTGTGCAAGTTTACTACTTGCTTCATCCAAACGATCAACATAAAGCTTTTCCAACTTGAGAGTTATTTAAGTAAAACCACGATCAGAGAGAGGATGTTCTGCTGGTTGTCTCTGCCAGCACAATACAAACAAGCCAACTTCTCTACTTTGCCCCTTCTAAAATACTTTCCCCAATCACCCCAATCTCTGTGTATCTGCCTTTTCAAAGGTCAAAGATATCTCACAAAATAGATCAAGTTTACATGCTTTACTTCTAAACTTTACTTGAGAGCAGAAGTTGCAATGTATAAAGCTATTTCACAGAAATACATAAACTGACAATAATGCTCCACCTGCTTAAGTGAATATTAAGTAAAATATTACACAGGGATAATCAGAGCAAGAAAGCTCAGGAGTTAAATATTTATTGTGTTTAAACTCCAGCTAAGAAACAAGGCATCTGTATCAGAAAATAAAACAGTGTCCCATCAGCTGGAACATAAGTTGTCTTATTTGCTGCAGTTTATGGTTCCCCAGCACAGGTTTAACGCCAAAACCAAACAGCAGAGCCCTGGCCAGCAGCGACCTTCAAATGCACAGCGTGTTTTCACATTCTTCACATACCCACACCTCCTTACGACCATTTCCAGTGAGTATTGGTGCACGAGCACAAGCTCAGCCCCGGGAGCCAGCCAGACGTCATGGCGAGGAACATCTGCTTTTAAAGGCTATCTCAAGATTTGCCTGCTCACACGCCCAAACCCGCCAGCTGAAAAGCATCCTCCACCACTTGCAAGGGTTCGTTTGGGCTCCTCCAGCTCAACATTTGCCTAGAGGGGTCAGAAAGGGAAGACAGAAAGGATTAACGAAGACTGAGCCTCAACAAACCTTATTTCTTACAAAACAGATTTGCATGCTGGAACACGTACTCCAGGACAGGGGGGCTGGAACTAGATGATCTTTAAGGTCCCTTCCAATCCAAACCATTCTGTGATTCTGTGATTAATTCTGTCATTTGCATTCTTGTATAACACCTACATCACAAGGCTTGAAGCACGTGTGTAATAGGAGCTCTGCTTGTGAAGGGACGGCTCCGCATCTCACCCGCCCGAGCCCACCAAGTGCCACATGAGGCAAGCTTGCAGATGCCAGGCCAAGCTGATGGGCAAGCAAGCCTTGGAGGTTATCAGCTACCTGGCTTCAGCAGAGAGAGAAGATCCACAGGAGTCACTCATATAAGCACAAAAAGAGGCTGAAGTCCAGGCTTCTGGAAAAAAAAGTTATGATTCCCACGTGTGGCAAGACCTGCTCCTGTGTGTGGCTCCTGTGGGAAAGGGCGACAAAGTGCAAGGAGCTCAGCTTGGCAGCCAAAGTAGCTCAGGCTCCAGTTAATGCTCCTTCTTGGCTACAAAACCTGAGGTTTGCACACTCCTTCACGCTCCGGTGCAGGGCTGTGTTTAGGCAGGGAGAGAGCTAGAGCCAACACACAGGTTAACGCACTGGGGAAGACCAGCCCTGGGAATGTTTTTAATAAAAGGCTTGTCGAAGGTGGATAAGATCAGCGTGGCCAACATACACCCCATTGAAGTATTCCACAACAAGGTACGTCAGTAAACTACATCTTCATTTGGGATAAAAGCCAATCCAGGGATTAAAAGAACAACTTGTCAAGGCCCTTCATCATAAATCACCCGCATTGTCTCTGAAAATGGGTGGAAACAATTCCACCCTCTGCACTGCCATGGGGTGATTCACTGAGCTGCACAGGAAAACAAATAGGCCTGGCTCTGGAATAACAAACTTCCCACTGCAAACTCCCAGTTATAGGAAACAGAAAGCAGACATGAAAAACAGGCTATACGTGCCTCTCCTTGGTAAAATGGTGCTAATAAGTGGGAAATAAGCAGTGTGTGGCTAACGTCTATGTTATCAGGAACCACCATTCATCAAGTTGCACACTGAGCGTACATCCAGTTGTCTACACAAAAGATCTGCTAAGTACTGGCATTGTTTCTCTGCTGGTGAGCACTATTCTGCCACAGTGCATGGACTCAAGCAAGCTTTAGAGACAGGACACTGAGTCATTCTTGGAAATGGAGCTTCCCTATCCCATTCCTGAACAGCATGAGCCGGTCAAGCCATCACTCCTCACCTGGTGCTTCCCCAGCCCATCCTACTGGGGCTTACGACATCCCACAAACCCAACCACCCGTCATGGAGACCTCACTTTGTCATACCCCTGATCATCCTTGGCTCCAGCCGAGTCCTACCCTCAGTGCCATCCTCCATTGCCTCATGCAGTGCTGCAGGTGGAGAGGGATCCCTGCTACGGGATGCAGGAGCTTCTGCCCCACACAGGAGCACGTTCCTCCTTGCAAGTTGTCCTCTCCTCACCAATGTTCAAGCACCTGTGAGGATGGTTGAGATTGCTTCCTTTCTCCTACCCGACCCAACATCAGCGGTCTGTCTTGTCAGATGGGCTCATGAACGTGTCCAGGGCTATTTTAATGGTCTAAGTTTATCCTCTCTTTGGTTTTCTTATATTTTAAGATGCAAACCTCCCAGACTCAGCTACATCCAGCAGTGTTAAAAGTGATATGTAGGCATTTATCTTTGGAAAGGTGTCTTTTACTAAATACCCTAGTAGTGAGATTTCTATTTCTTATATAGAGGTGGGCCTGGAGAAGCATTTGAGTACTACTTGGTGTAACAAACCGCTAAATTATATTAAACATTATTATTTGAAGTGCTTAGCTTTATTTTTATGTAACGTTATTGGACATCTACATATTGGTTCTTCAGAAAACTGATTTTCAAAAATCTGTGTCTAGAAATACCCAACAGCAACAAACTTTTACTAGAGACAAGATACCCCTAAAACTTTCTCTATCTCAAAAATAACTACATTAAGTTCCTCCCTTATATTTTCTGCTGTGAAACAGTGGCAGATCCTATTGCAATGTTGTTTAACCTCTGTGTGATAATACAAATTTTATATGATTACAATTTTATCTGATTACACCGCTTAGGTATTTCTGAGGCTTTAATCACTACCAGATTCAGAAATCACTCAGATGAAGAGATCTGAGTCTCATAATCACTACTACCTAATTTGGAATCTGTAAAACACACGGAGACCCTAAAATGAAGGACGATGGCACTTGCAGAACACTCAGACAAGTGCATTCCCCCATCAGACCAGGCAGACCAACACCAGCCAACTCCAGCTTCTGCCTGGAGCAACATGCCAGCACCTCAAAATCCTAACCAGCTCCCGCCATACTATTTTTTTTCACTTTTATGGTACCTGAGTCTTTTTGTTATAAGAAGCAGTAAGGATGATGGTCCTTGCCTCTTTCAAACTTCATGATCTCAACCAAAGAAACAGAACTAGAGCCTCTAGAATGAGTTAATGAGTCCTGGCTGCCACCAAAGGGCCCAGCACAATCACTGCTGCTCAGTGCCTAGGACCTGTCCTCAACAAAACTCTATAGCACCTTCAAAAACAAGTGATGAGCCTGAATTTTGATATATAGTTGGGCCACTATTTAGTTAATTACTTTTTTTTTTTCCCCCCAGAGGGCAAAGGCATCATGGCAGCGTAGATACATTCTGAAGCGAGAAACAGAGTTAGGAGCTAAGAAATCAACAATTCATTACGATAGGTGAGAATTCTATATTACTTATTTTACTTCAAACAGGTAAACATTTTAGTTTCTTTTCCTATTTGATCCCCCATTCACTGTATGCATTTTGAAGTTATTATATATTACAGTGACATTTAAAGAGAAATAATACAAGGGATCAATTTGAAAGAGCAATTTTGATCTCTGCTCCCGGCAACAGCAGCCGGTGCTGCCTGGAGTGTCACTCTTGGCAGCAGTGACAACGCGTGGCACCCAGGGTTCTCGTGCCAGTGGCAAGGATTTTGTACACTTTAAACCAGACTGGGTGCTCCTGGACTCTCTTTGCTGCTCCCCAGATAGCTCAGCTCTGGCCCTGGGTGGCTGGCACATGCTGCTTTTGGGTAAAAAGGGCAACAGGTGGCCACACTGGCCCCAAGGTCACTGAGGAGCCCAGTCCTGCCTCCCTGGCTGCCAGGCACCTCAGTGGCTTGGGGACAAAAACTGCATTTGCATTCCCATCCCACCTGCGAGTGGGTACCACTGTGATTAAATTTCCCATTATATGAGGATTTGCTGACAGAACTTCAAAAAACCCATGCATTTCGGGCAAATTTATTTTTTTTTAAACTCTTATTTGCCTGAAATGACCGTGGAGAATGAGGACCCAGGGGTATTAGTGTGTAGTGCTGAGTACATTTAAAAAAAAAAAGCAAGATTAAAATAGACTTGCAGCTGAAATTACTAAGGGTTGAAACATACGATTTGGCACATATTCTTGAGGAACGCAGCAGATACCAGTTTGGCTCCACCGAGTTAATGACAAGCTGAAAATTATCTAATGAGCGCAGACAAGGAAGTTTTTGCTTACTCATTTTTGGGCTTAGGTTATTAACTGCACATCTACAAGGTTAAATACAGGTGCTGCTCTTTTCACTAAACCCACCGTGTCTTAGAGTGAAACCACAAACTCGCACAATTGCTTAGCCAATCATCTCAAATGTAGTAAAATATTCAGCATTCCTGTACTTCCCCTGCAGGTTTTGATGTTAAAAAAAAAACAAAAAAAAACTAAAAAAACCCACAACAAATTATAAATGAAGTAATCTTTCCCCAGAAAGTGAGATAATACTTCCCCTCCCCATGACAACTCCTTATCCCCAGCAATGGCCCAGCTCTGTCATCAGCCGGCCTCTGAGCTCCCTGGCCAGGCCACAGGGTGCCCAGCATAATCTCCGTTTTCTGCACCCCCTTTGGAAAGAAAGCAACGTTATACCAGGTGTATCCTGTAGCAAATCCCTCTTACTAAGCACAGACTCATCTTGAACCATCGGTGACAACTGCTGAAGCTGATAAATATCCTTTAGCTTTGTGAAAATACAAGTTCTTTCATATTCCTTCGATACACTCCATATTATCTTTTTGCAACTTCCTCTCGCCTGTTATCTACCCCCTTAAGCACATTAAAAAAAACCTTTCAAAGCCCAGGCTATAAACCCTGGAGCAGCCACAGTCCCAAAGTATGCTGAGTTATCAGAGATCTTGCTTTCACAGGGACGAAAGGACCTTTATCAGGTTCCCAGAAAGCAGTGGAGGGCATTTCTTCATGGCTTTGCCCCATGCAGAAGGAATTTTCCCTCCCCTGAGAAGTTCTGAGCTTGTCTAGAACGCCACAAAAACCTGTAAGCATCCAGCAGCAGCATCCAGATATTCAGAACACAAAGTAAGAGCTACATCATCCTAAACTTTGGGAAAAATCTACCCAACTAAAGCATGGCAACAGAGGTTTCCTGAAATTTGTTGTCACCTACTGTGGCACAGGGTGACCAACTATGAGGACATTTCTGACAGCTTAATATGATAAGAATTGTGAAATGGAAAGGCAAAAGTGGGTGGAATGCAGACATCATCTTCAATCTTTTTCAAGCAGTCCAACCAGGCCATATACACTAATGGTCTCCTCCTTATCACTATAGTAACTAATAAGCCAGCACTCAATTTTTGGCCATCCTGTAGTGTGATTACGTTCAGAAGTAGCCTCTTTCACCACCTTTGGGAGTTGAAGAAAGTCTTTCCCCTAGCTTCAACAGAGTCTAGATGAGGATATTAATAATTCACAGAGGGTGCACTGGACTGCCTGGAAAATCTATTGCTGCTCAGTGAGTTTTTATCTACAGTAAGACAGCACTGGTTTTCCACACTTGTGCCTACCCTTGGTATGGTCAGATTTTAAATGCCCATGTAGCTTAAAAAAAGTGTATGTCTTAAAATGCAAGTTCTCCAGCAAGTAAAAAACTCCCTTCAGCATCCATAAAGGATTCCCACAGATTACCAAAGCACATGGGTTTGACCAAAGTGTCTCTGACAATTTAAAAAATTCAACATTAAAAAAATTCAAAATTAAAAAAATAACTGACATTTAAAAAAAATTCTCAAGAAAGAACCATTACTAAGCTTTTCCACTGATAGAGCTTTGGCAAGCAGGGACTTCTCTGCAGGACATGCAAATACAGAAAGGCCTCTTCCCCAGATTGCAACCACATAGATCCTCTGATTAGAAGAGGAAAGATGAAATCTTGGGAAGCAAAACGCTAGATACGGGGTTTTTTGGAGGGAAGGTTCTGTTTTGCATTTATTTGAGACCACAACTGTCAAAGTAATTAGTTCATTATCCTTAAGAAATAAAAATGTAAAACAAATTCAAAGTGAAAATCAAAAATACTGTTTCAAATTTCTAGTAAGCTACTTGTACCTTTCAGATAACATTCCAGTTTTAAGATTTATGTAAAATTATTCACAAATGACCCCCAAAGTCCAATAAAAACAAGGTAATTTCTAGCAAGGAAGGACTTTCAGGTTATTCTGACTCTCAGCCTGACCTCCACTGACATCCAGGACAAGATTCCCCTGGCTTTCCACATGGTCTTCTTTTTAACAGACCTTACCATCTCCAATTTGCTTAACGGTTTCACTTTGAACCAGCAACTCCTACTCTAATAAAAAAAAAAAAAAAGAAAAAAAAAAGTTAATTCTTCTTCCTGAAACACTCTGAAGGTAGACTTTATCCTTCTTTCAGTAACTTTCTGGCATAGAAGTGTTCCAGCTTCTCAGTTAGGGAAAGTGTAGGGGTTTTTTTATTAAACCCTTGTATTAGGATCCTTGTTTTTTTCTTGCAAAGTGGGAAAATGGCCAAGAGTGAGAAGATGCAGTCAGTGGGGAGAACCAGGAGGAATCTGCAGCCCTGTTAAATTCCCCTTTCTTCCCCAGGAGCCGAATTTCTGTCCTGCTTCCTTCCATGCAGAAAAACTGATTCTTTTCCAAAGCAAGCAAACAAATGGGTTTTATTTCAATCCTCCAGGTCATACTAAAGCACTGGCTTGGGATAGATTAGTCACGATTAGTAATTCTCTTTCCTGTTTGCAAGTATTAGAAATAAGTCTAGAACTCGTACCTGTGTTTCAGGCTGGTTATGAAACATTCACTTTCAATATGATGCTATCTTGTAGACTTTCATTTTCCTTTATCTGCTTTATCCATACACAGTCTGTGTGCACAGATTTGAAGCAGAGAACTACGTGCATTTAATAATATTAGACTTGCTACAAATTTCACAAGCGACAAGAATACTTGGGTTGAGTGGAATGGGAAAAAAAAGCATTCAACCAATATCTAGGTTTGTCAAGGGACTGACAAAGCGGGGAATAGTCTCGTTTATATGTACAGCCCCTGAAAGTACATAGTGCGGATGAAATTCAGAAAGATTATGGAGAGATGTTTAATCCAAAGATCTCTGCACAACTGAGAAGCATGAAATCAGTATCTTACCCTGACTGAATGGGCTTGCAAATAAGTACAGGATGTAGTGATTGCACATCTTATCAGTATTTTACCATCATAACTAAAGCACCAAGCATTTAATGGTATATCCATCCTAAATTTCCTCAGGGTACTTGTCTTGATAATACCCAGAGCTCTTTCCAGGTAAAGTCAATAGCAACAGCAAAATCTTTGGATTGTGGCTAGAAAGGAGATGTTGTCAGGGTAAACCCATTACTTGATGAAAATTTGTTTTAATGTCTTAATCTTGGCTTCCTAACTTGTTTTTTGTCCCAGCAAGAGCCTATGCATTGACAGTCTGCATGCTGTTGTCACACCACAACCACATTTTCCAGGAGGAGCCCTTTCCTTCACTGTGACCCCAGCACAGTTATTCCATATCTCCCACACCAGGACAACAGACTGGTCTTGGCAACCTGGTCCGGTAGGAGGTGTCCCTGCCCAGAGCAGGGGGTTGGAACTCGATGATCTTTAAGGTCCCTTTCAACCCAAACCATTCTGTGATTCTATGATTTATTCTATAGCATTAGGAACGATCAGTCTTACACAGGTTGCGTATCACATTGGTAAATTGTGGCCCAAGTCGAAAGATGCAGTGTTTAAAGCAACGTATATCTGAGAACTATGGTATGTACGCCTCCATATATTCCTCTCCTCTCTCTGCAGCAGGGTCCCCCAGAGAGCTACTATCACATCTGGACTGGGAATCGTTCCCAATTTGACTCTTGGGAGCATGACTGCGAGCCAGGAGAGATAAATCAGACATGAAAACCTTCATGAGCAGCTGCCAGGTTAAGCAAGGTTATAAGGAAAGAAAACCAAGGACCTTTCTGCAAGCTAGGGGGGGGAAAAATAATCAGCACTCTTGTAACAAAGCCTCTGGCCTTGGGTGCAAAACCCTGACCCAGTGACGCCTTCCAGAGCTTTTCCATTTGTTTCACCCTGGTCCTGACTCGCCTGCATCTTCACATGGTGCAGCAAAATAAGGGTAGCACAGGTAGAAACCGAGTAAAAAACACCAAAATGAACAAGCGCTAGAGATACCTCTATACCAGTGCTCTCAGTGGTAGGAGACAATTAAATAACTGGCAAGATTAGTCAAGAGCTCTCGCTCTACTTAAATAGACAAATGAGTTCCAGATGGCTTTGAACAGCTGATTATCCAGCGTGGTTGTGTAGAACGAGGGTGACCTAAGAAGCACAACGGATGCCGTCCTTCTCTGCGGTCACTAGGAGCTGGAGAGGCTCGACCTTCGATGGCCATTTATCTCCTTGTGACAGCAGAACAGGGCACAGTGACTCTCCTCAGACACTCCCCGTGCTTTAGCCTTACTGCCCTGGAATACAGTAGATCCAAGACTCCTCACAGCAGGCTGAGCAGGACTTGGTGTGGAGTACCTGCGAGGGAACAGCAGCAGATGAATGATGGCCAAAGACTTGCCTTCACTTTGGGTTCCACTGCACGACCACGGAGAGCAGTATGTCGTCACGTGGGGCCATGAGCAATTTCCAAGGGGAAGTTGGTTAGTGCTATCCCTATCATCAGGCAGGAAGGGAAAAGCAGAGCTGTCTCCAGCACCAGGGAAATTCTTCCAACATGAACATGGGTGGACATAGTGATAGGAACTCTATCAGAGATTTAGCCCCCAGCTCTAAACCCACCATGTCCAAAGACAGTTCTCTCCAGTAAAAGGTAAAAAGATCTACTCTGTGGTCAGTTCAATGATTTTATATGTTAGTAAGTTGGGAAGGGGGAAAAGTACTTAGGGTTAATTTGTTTCCAGGAGGGCTATTCCCCCCCCTTCCCTGACTGGAGAGAGGAACTTAGTGCTGAAAGGTTTGTGTATAGAGCAGACGCCTCTCCAGAAAGGATGGAGTTCTGAATTCACCTCCTCTCTCTGCAGCGGTGTTCCATAGCTTTGCCACTTCACAGCTGTGCTGCTGGGAAGCCCTGTCTGATACAGCGAGGGCGTGAGCCATGCATTCATCCCTTCTCCCTATGAAAGTCCAAGAAAAATAGTATTTGTTCAGGTTTATACACGCACTGGCACGTTTGTTCAGGGACGTGTCAAAGACACAAGGAGTCCTGAGCTGTCCCCCGTGGTACAAAGATACCCTGATGCTGCAGCTGCCTTTAAGGAGGAACTTCTTTGGCTTTGGAGAGCTCTCCTGGTGCAAGGCAGGGGCCTGAGGTCTGGCTGGATTAAGTTGTGCGGCAACAATCTTGAATCCAAACTGCCCTGACCAGGCTTCAAGCACTCAGATAAACTCAGCTGATTTACATGCCTGTGGGAGGAAGGGAGAGGGCTTCCAATGCCATCGGAGAAGGACGAACAGAGTAA
Organism: Gallinago jamesoni; assembly: GCA_025769975.1. Lineage (NCBI taxonomy): Eukaryota > Metazoa > Chordata > Aves > Charadriiformes > Scolopacidae > Gallinago > Gallinago jamesoni. The sequence goes on along the minus strand of JAOQGH010000032.1, from coordinate 72,695,963 downwards.
GAAGCAAAAGGCTCCTGTGCACTGCAGTAAGGTCAGAAAAGTTTGGACAAGCCTGAAAAATAAGTGCACAGACTCTGTGTCTTAAAGTATTGATCGCAGTTCTTAAACAGGAACAGAAATAACACCCAGTGCAGAAATCAGGAATCTGGGAGATGGGGCAGTGCCTGAGCTTTGCACCAATCTCAGCTCTAGAACTCGGCCGCTGACTTAACTGGTTATTTGTTTTAAATATGTAGTTTGGCCAATAGTCAGACAGCAGCAGAGAAATAGCCTGGCTTTTCCCGCAGACCCACCATGCCTGTGAGCACAAACCAGCCGGCTGCCCAGCCCACACCCACCTTTCCAAGCAGAGGGTTTTTCACTGCCCCTACTCCCAGGTGCAGTGTTGGGTCAGTGATCTACATTTCTACACCTGCTCCAGTCTCCCTCTCTTGGCAAATACTTATAGAATCATAGAATGGTTAGAGTTGAAGGGACATTAAAGACCATCCAGTTCCAACCCCCCTGCCCTGGGCAGGGACACCTCCCACCAGACCAGGCTGCTCCAAGCCCCATCCAGCCTGGCCTTCAACCCCTCCAGGGATGGGGCAGCCACAGCTTCTCTGGGTAACCTGGGCCAGGGTCTCACCACCCTCACAGCAGAGAATTTCTTCCTGCGATCTCATCTAGATCTCCCCTCTTTCAGTTTAAAAATGTTCCCCCTCATCCCATGGCTTCCCCCCTGATCAAGAGTCCCTCCCCATCTCTCCTGGAGCCTCTTTAGGGACTGGAAGGGGCTCTAAGGTGTCCCCGGAGCCTTCTCTTCTTCAGGCTGAACAAGCCCAACTCTCTCAGCCTGTCCTTACAGCAGAGAGACTCCAGCCCTCTGACCATCTTCGGGGCCTCCTCTGAACCCGGTCCAACAGGTCCGTGTCCTTCTGCTGTTGGTGGCCCCAGAGCTGGAGGCAGCACTGCAGGGGGGGTTCTCACCAGAGCAGAGTACTGAGGGTGCATTCAATCCCCTCATCCAGGTAGTTGATAAAGATATTAAAGAGAACTGGCCCCAAAACTGAGCCCTGGCCAGAAGCCACCTGCTTCCACTGCGTGGTGCAATGGATCACCAGCCTCTTACGCACATGATGCAGTAGGAGAGAAGAGGAAGCCCTGACCCATTCTGTGTCAGCAGAAGTGTCTGGTGTGTTAAGAAACTTCCTGGGGGCCACGCAGCCAGCCAACTGCAGTCAACAGGAGCCTGCAAATCCTGGTGGCTTCAAACTGAAAGGAGACAATTTTCTGCTGTTATTTCACTCCATGTATGCCTTGGTTCTCTGATGTCACCTTCCTACCGCAACCACTGTGCAGAGAGAAACTGTGAGGATACCAGCTACATCAGCCGGCAGCTACACAGGGGACAGTCTGGCACGGAGTCCTTGCGGGGCTTGCGTGGGGAATGGAGAACTAGAATGGAGCTCCTGTCACTCCAAAAGATGCTCTCTGAGATCTTACTTTTCAGGTAACATGTCACAACAGACCAAAGCCCTACAGTATGTTAAATGTCTTCTGCAGAGATTTCACCTGATCTCCTTTTGCTGCCAGGATAGTTTTGAAAAAGGATACCATCTGCCTATAACCTGAAGTGGAATCATTCAGATACACTCACTTCCCATCAAGGCAGAGAGGAACGAGAGCTTAAAAGCCTCCACTCTGGCAGAAAGTTTGCCCCAGTGCAGGTACTGCCTGCAGGTACAGCATTCTTCCCACCAGCATCTCCTCCAAGCCAAGGCCAGGAGGTGGTGGGGCTATAAACAAGCTGTGGACAACTTTACAGGGTGCCCAGAGGGCAAGCTGGCGTGTGACTGAGGAGAGGCTGCTATAACTGAGCCAGCCTTTCAAGAACTCCCTTTGAAGTTGAATATATCTCATTTCCAATCATTAAAGAAAACAGACAATTCCTGTTTTCCTATAGAAAGGAGGCCAATCGTCTCCTAGAGGTCTGGTCAATGTCTTTTTTTCTTTCACAACCACATTTTCTCATTTCCTTCCAGACCTACAGCTACCACAGAACCAACCGCAAAGACACATCTTTGATTACATCAAAAGCACGTCTCCTTTAACAACGCGGATCTTTCCTCGTATTTCACGGCGTTATCATCACTGGAAGAAAAGTCACAGTTTCAGACTCGCCCCCCCCCCCTACCCCCCACCCTGAGGTCAACTTTTCTGCTGACACGTACCCAGACCAGACCAGGACTGCTCCCAACTAAGTCACAGTGATGCTGACTCCTTCGGGTTTCTGAAATTGCCCTGGGATTTAGCCCGCAGTGGCATTGCCCAGCCATCTCTGATCTCAGAGCGGCGTTATCTCCGTGTCACGGATTGAGAAAGAAGGGCAAAGAGAAGTACACTGATTTGCCCACACAGGATTGGCCAATGCCAGGAATAAGAGCAAAACCCCAAAACGTTTCTGCCTCTGTGCTTACTGCTAAGACTTCAATGAAAAGTGGCAAAATGAAAGTATATATTTGTTCTCTGTTACCGTAGTGCCTACTCATTAGAGAATAAGCCTGAAAACCCAAGGACTTCTATTTCAAATTAAGCAGATTGGATGCATGTTGCAAAACTTCCCTGATGTAATTCAGGGAAGGGTGGCAAAAGACACAATCGCGTACCAACACAGTTTGGCAAGGGTCCCTTGTGTCAACGCGACGGCACTCGAAAGAGCTTATTTCACCCAGAAAAACAAGGAGTCTTGCCATGTCTGTGCTGGTTAGTAAATGCCCTGGCAAAGCACTCTTTCCCCAGACTTGGCTGTGCTGCTCTGCTTGGGATGGGCTGCTGCAGCTGACATTTTTGTAACTCCCTTTAGTGCTAAAGTCACTTCTTGAGTATTAGCTAAAAAAAAGAAAAACAACCAACCAACCCACCTACCCATTCTCTGTACATTCTCTTTTACATGTTTTCCAATATCAAGGATTTTTCTTAAAGAACACAAAAAGTGATAAAACGTTTTTCAAAGCAGGATAATGCCAGACCTCCAGTTTATTCCCTAATTGTGCGCTTTGACCTTTTTCATTGTATAAAATATATTTGATCTCTAAGATTATTGCAACAAGAGTCAACAAAAACTACTCTTCCTGTTGCAACCATAGGACATAGTTTTTTACTTTCTTGTTGGTCACAGCTCAGCAAACTCCCGAATTTCTTTTCTTGCAGACATCCTTGGAAATGATATAGAAACAACTTGAATCACACTGTTGACTCAGCATCAAAGCTAGTGGGTCTCAAGTTCAAGTGCACAGTGCAGTCATGAACTTAACCCTGGGGCTTTTCCTACTGACTGATACCTCAGATTGAGACCTCTGTGTGTCTAAAATGATACTGGGACCTTTGTGCCCTCCCTAACCTCTCAGGATTCCCACAGTATCACTGGAGGCAGACCACAAATCGTGCTCATTCACCTCTGTACGGTGTTTGCAACAAAAGGAAGCAAAAAAGATTCCCTCTGACTGTTAAGAAAAAAAGTCTACAATAGCCATACTTGGACAAAAACTACAGGTAGGACAGGAGTTTGTGTGGGGGGGTTTTCGGCTACTTTCCTAAGTAGAATTACTTGTTGAAGGTGATGTTTCAGCTGATCTTTCTCCATCAAAAAAGAAACCCCTCCATAGCAGTAAAATGTCTGAAGGAGCAAAGCTAAGGCTGAACGTGGAGTGGTTAATGCCATCAGCGCTGAGCTAATACTTGACTCAGTTCTGACTTACCTCAGACCCTCTCCCAAATCTCTGCTGTGTCCTCTCCTTCTCAAAGCTCCCCAGCAGCTTTGCCCTTCCCAGGATTAGCCTGAATTGGGTCAGAGTTTATCTGAGGAGGGGAAGGATCCTCTTTTCTGCTCTCTGTTTGCACACCCCCAAGGAAGAGAGGATCAGGGGCTCCTTTAAGCTGTAGAAATAAGAATTAGTGTTACGATCTGTCAGGCACACTGGCATAATTCCAGAAAAACTCTCAGGAGTTAATGATAATGGAGTGATGAGATGCAAATTTTGGAGTTCAGACTCAGATTACCCCTTGTGACTAGAAAAACCCCAGGGTAACAGCACTGAGCTCCAGGAATTATTTTCCCTTCAAACTGATGAACAGAAATCTGCAGTTCCAGTGGTGACATTTAGTTTTTATCCTTTCATAAATAAATTTTTCTGGTATACTTGGGGGTGAGAGGTGTCACTTGTGCTAAAATTTATTTATTTATTTTAAGTGAATTTAAGCACATATAAACACTCTGAGATGTGTTGGAAATTTGTTCAAATTAGTCTCTTTCCAGGGTAAAGCCTCCATCCTACCCTGAGCCACTATGGAAAAACCTCTTAGTCAGCATAAAGACCTTCTGGAGTCTCAGCAAGAGTAAATTACAGAAGGAGGCAGAGTTAAATAAGCAGCATTACTTTCCTTTAACGACTCACTAAAAAAGATGCAGTGCTGCAAAAAGGTGTAGTGGAGACCATGTAAAGCCCAGGTGAAAACAGTAGTAAAAGAACTTCTAGATGCAAGGATTTGGGTAAAAACTTGGGTACTGCTTGTGAAAATTGGTTCTCCAGACCTTTACATAGCATTCCCTGGACAGCTGTCCCACCGCTGCAACAGGCTGGAGACATTATTAGGACACATGAAAAACAGCAGAGATTATCACAGGAACAGCAAGATCCTGGGGAAAAAAAATGGGTCAGATTTGAGATTTACCTGAAAAATGTTGGGGGGGAGGGTGGGCAGGAAAGAGGGAAGGAAGCAAACGCAGCCCCACAGGATGTGAAGTAAATCTAAACTTAGTTTATACACACAGTGCTGCTTCCTGAGCTGGTTTTCTCACAAGCAGAATAGGAGTCATGTTCAGTTATATTTCTAAAAACATGATAATGTCTTAATAAAGAGAAGATCATGAACTGAAAATCCATATCCTTCAGGAGATGGTAAAAATGTCTCCAAGTTACTGCAATGCAGCTCTTGGCAGGTCCTCACATACTTGACGGGTGGTGTTTACAAAAAAAAATATCTGCAAAGTAACAGCAGTAGTTACTTTGGGCAGAAATTTCACCCATTTAAGTGCGCACGGTGGGGACCTTGCTGCCATTGGAAAACCAGGAATCCCCCTTAGAATGGGACACAGGTCCAATATATACAAATATATACAAATATAGAAATAATAAAATCAGATGTATCTTCTGAATGTCATTGGTAAGGCCATTTTGGTGCAAACCACCAGGAGACATTACTGGAAGCGCACAATAATCCCAGTATTATAAAAGAGATATCCCAAAGGAATTTTGGACATGGACTTATTTCAACTTTACTTCTTTACAGAAGCTGCCACCCTGGTGAAGGCAAAGCAGTGTCCCCACAGCCACTCGCTGAAAGCGACAGACATTATATATGGAAATTTATACAATAAAGCAGTCACCAACAGCAGCAGATGTAGATGCCTGTAACCCAGACCACTGCAGCTGTTCAATTACTATTGCATTCTGGAAGCAACACGCACTGACTGTCGGAGCCCAAGGCCTCGCCAGATCATCACTGAGCAAAACAGACACCAAAGGTGAGATCCTGAGCAGTGCAGTTAGAGGAGGGGGTAAATCCATACCCAGAAAAAGTCATGCATAAAGTGATTTCAAATCCTTTTATACTATTGTTTGGTTTAGTGACAGGAGCTCCCCTCCTGCCACCACCTATCCAAAAAAAAAAAAAAAGGAAAAAGATTGGGAATTTTTCTGTTTTCACTGCAAGCGTGTAACATCTGCCCAGCACACCATGGGGGTGTAGTGGCAGGAGCAACTCTCCTGGTCCAAGGCCACACAGCGTGTGGCGCAGCCCCCAGTACTCAGCCCTTGCAAGGCTGTGCTCACCACGCTGTCCCCTCCCCAGCTTTTAATGACAAAGAACAAGGGAGCTGAGCTCAACAAATTCCAAAACAAATTAAGAAGACCCAAATAAATTCATAGTCATAGAATGGTTTACTTTGGAAGGGACCTTAAGGACCATCCAGTGCCAGCCCCCTGCCCTGGGCAGGGACACCTCCCACCAGACCAGGTTGCTCCAAGCCCCATCCAACCTGGCCTTCAACCCCTCCAGG
>JAOQGH010000032.1:72662221-72689854 GCA_025769975.1 Gallinago jamesoni | reverse complement strand
GGGCAGCCACAGCTTCTCTGGGCAACCTGGGCCAGGCTCTCACCACCCTCACACCAAAGAATTTCTTCCTCATATCTCACCTAAATCTTCCCTTTTTCAGTTTGAAGCCATTACCCCTCATCCGATCACTATGTGCCCTTGTAAAAAGTCCCCCTCCAGCTTTCTTATAGGCCCCCTCTAGATACTGCAAAGCTGCTATAAAATGTAATTTTAATGTACTTTCTAACACATTACCATCCAACTAATCTGCTGTAATATCAGGGTACGTGCATCCTGCTCTTGCAGACAATTTATAGCTTACGGGGAGCAATCCTGCTGCCTGCCGTCAGGTTACTTTTATGAATAAGGGTTTCTGGATCCTGCCCTTAAACATAAAACAACTCAAGCCACGGGCAGAGTAGACCAAAAAGTGAAATAGTGACAGTACAGTTTGCTACTTCATTTCACAGGGCTTGCCACAACATTTTTCTTGCCACAAGCCCACATTGTTATTGCTTACAAGGAAGGTGTCTAATAAACTACAGTTTAATAAACAAGAATTTTTAAAGATTACTCTCCATTTTACAAGAAAGTGTCTCCCTACCCGCTGCCTACAGAAATTTATGTAAATATCAGTCACCCGCTATTTTTAGGCAGAACTTATCACTTTGTTAAACTCTGAGTCGTATGTATATATGCACATATATATAACTGAGATATACGTGTATCTATCTAAAAATCAGACTGATGTTTCTGTAGTATCCATTAGCACTCTCCAGAAATCCCAGATTCACTAGGGCCAAGCACTGTTTTTCCTACAGCACTCCTTCCTAAGGAAAAGTCATTTCAGATGGTAAAGCTGAACTGGGGATTATCTTTATAGAGCAAGATCTTGGCTGCATGACAGAAAAATTAAAGGAGCCTGCTGATCAGCTGAAATACTCCAGCTCCAAGTATGTTTGGATGACAGCCAAAGTCCTGGAATTGTTTTGCCATGAAATCTGCTTTTAGACAGGAAGAACGGGAAAGTTTTCAGTCTGGAAGAGGCTCCGTGATGAAAAGCTTGGAAATCAAGCCCATTGTTCACATCCAATCAAGCCTGCCCCTCCCTGCTCCTCGCTCCCCTCTCCATCCCCAGCACGGGCATGCCCATGCATAGCAGTGCACCCCACAGACTGCGCTCGCTCTGGACCTCTTACATGCTTTTGGACTTTATTTTTGATAAAGTCACTCAATATTTAATTCAAAATTATACTGCTGATTCGCATCTGAGCTATGCTTGATTCACATAATACAGATCATAGACAGACAAAGATGACTGTCCTTTCAAATGAGTTATTTGCCAGATTAGATGAAATTCAAACCTCTTGGTAGGTAGAGGTGGGTGGAAAAATGATGTTCTGAAGGAGTTGGGTGGGGAAGGCAGGCAGACCCTCCAAATCTCAGGTCATTCCAGCAGTGAGGGATTTATGGGCTACAGGTTGGCTGGTTTTCCCTATACATATATATATATATATGTACACATATATGCATGCAAATAGATATAAAGACAAAGTAAGTTCAGGTGTTACAAAGAGTCTCCACCTGCTTTTTCCTCTGTCTGCCCTGATCTGCAGTGGTGTTTCAGCCATTGCATACTCTTTATCTGACACCGGGGTCTCTGTGCAGTCGGTGGAGCAGAGATTCATAGTTTAAATGCAGAACTGTACTGCTGTGGTGGCTGCAATGCCGGGAGCTCTCCTGGGCAGCTGTGGGTGAATTACTGCAGTCATGAAGTCAGCAAGAACACAGGCCAGGGTCTAATCCTGGAAATCACGGGCAATTAAGAAGCAGAGCCTGCACAGCTGTGAAACGCTGCCTGAAGCAGGGTATTTGGCCAGCTTTGCTTCCCCTGGGACACCCAAGGGGACCCCTCCATCCCTACCCAGGCCTGTGTGCAGCTGGACATCCCACCTCTGTGCCCAGCAAGGACTGGAAGTGGTGGAGAAGCAGCCCCAGCAGTTGCAAGAACACCTACCCTGCACCAATCCCATCTTTGCTGCCATACAGAGTGTTCAAAAGGCTTTTCATGACAGTAGCTCATCACCACCCTCGCTATGAGGCTGTACAGATAGGGTTGTGGTTTCACAACAATAAATCTCATTTCACAACTCCCGCTACTGAACCAAAAATCGCCTTGCGTCAGACGTCCGCAGCCGAAGCTTTGCCACGTCAAATTCGTGTACGAAGCTGTGACAAGTTCAGACTGCAGTGGCAGGCTCTGGGCTAGCCCAGGTACTACCCCCTCCTCTCTCAGGCCGCCATGGGGACACAGGGGGGCCATCAATTCCATATCAGCTGCTCTGGTGCGTTGGGTGGAAAAGCAGCCGTGTGTCCTCAGCTGATCCGTGCCCTGCTATTCCTGGCACAGCAGCCTTAGTCAGAGTGTGTCCCTTCCCGATATCACTGTGGAAAGCCATGGGCTCTGCCACCAGGGCTCTGATGCTGCTCTCTGATTAGAATCCAAGTCTGATCAAGCCTGTCTCACACCCAGCCTTGCCCTCTCTCTCCCTCCCACAGAGCCACCGACAGCTTAAACTGGATCTTAACTCTGCATCTCAACCTCCCCCCAAGTGGTGTAATACCACTAATGTTCTAGAAAATTCATTAAAACATCATTAAAAGCTTTATTGGTGTGATTTACATGGTTGAAATACAGCTTTTAGACTGACAGGTGCTGAGAAAATAATTTCAAATTAATACACAGAGATCGTTTGCCTCCGAGTTATTTCTGTTCCAAGCTTGGGAGGACACAACAATTGTCATACGCACGTTATGGCAGGGGTTTTAGTCACCAAAGGTTAAGTATGACAGAGACGTTTAGGCATTGCTTTGAAGCCTTTTGTCTGCACTACGTCTATACTTAGCAACCTATAGGCAATTTTGTAATTACAGTTCTACCCAGCTGCCTCCAGGATCACTCGCGCCTGCTACAGTAAACGTTGAAGGGGCCACACAGCCCCTCATGGCTTGGAGAACCCAGGAGAGAGAGCTCATTATGACCCCAAACATAATTAATTCATAGCTACTGAGCATCTCCTTGGCAAGCCATGGGAGGCAAAGTCTACCTGCCTTGGCTCACAGAAGCTGTTTACAGCTGTCAGCTGCTTGATCAGCTTGTCCCTTCAGCCATCAGGAGGAACAGAGTCTGCAGAAAGGACAAGACAGTTCCTGTAGCTCTGAAAGAGGCTTACAGAGTTGCAGGAGGAACAAGTTACGTCTCCATGACCTGAAGCCCCTCAATGATCCTCCCCCTGCTGCCCAGGCAGGGTACTCTTACCTACAGTCAGCCCTGACCTTACAGAGGACATCTTACAGGCTTTGAGGAGACTTCTTGATGGATTCCAACAAGCACACTTCTCATTCAGCTGTATGTTGTATCTATAAGCCACTCTCTCTTGTTCCAGAATTATCAGAATCCACAGATTCTATGCCTTTACATCCTATAGTATACTTCACCCAGGTGATCAAATCCATTGTGTAGGTTTATCAAATTCTTCTGCCACCAGGTCAGTGAGTGAAAAGGGTAGGGTCGCCACACCACTCTAGTCTAGCAGAGCTGCGCTGGCATGGGGTACCTGGCTCTCCTCATCCACACTGCAGTAAGGTGGCACAGATTTATCAATTGATCAACTAATGGAAGACAAAATGAGGCATGGACCACTTCCAGAGACATGGAGTTTCACAATTTGGGCATGTTATTATAGCGTTCTCGGAGCAGTAGGGGAAAAGGCTTCTATTCCTGACCTAATGCTGTCATGAAACCTCTTTTACATTGTCCTGAAATCTGTTTGCTTTAAAAGGAATTTTTCCTGTTGCAAGAATACTACTAAATTTCTGAAGATGACCACATACATACAACTTCTAGGTTACATGGGGTGATATGCTTTTATATTCTGTTGCACACCTGCTAGGAACATTTTGTTTATGAAGTTATTCTACTGCTTCATGACTTCTTTCCGATCCTGAATATCCTCAGAAAGGAAATATTCCATTTAAATGCCTTGCCTGTTTTTTTTTGAAACGTGCAGAATAAGCCACTACAAATGTTCCCAAAGGCAGTGCCTCGAAGCGTGGTTTATTGCCTCCGAGCTCCGCTAACTAAGGTCCTCTGAGTCATAGATTTTTCTGCCTGCTTAAGTCTGTAGTCCAACCATTACCCCTAAGTACAGTGCCAAAGTCCGGTGTTGCAAGTCCAAAGGTTTCTGTTTCCTTCTTAGGTGCAGCCAGAGGTTTGACTTTGCTCCAGCAGCCCTATTGTACCAGTTGCTGGTCCTGAGTGCTCAGCCTTTCTCAGCAGCCCAGGCAAAGTTGAACCCTGCTTGCTCTGAGGACGAAGCAGGACGGCCACCTCTTGCTCTCCCCTATGGAGAGGTCAGAATTCAACTGGCCAGAGGTGGCAGGAGGGCTCTGACAGACACTGCTGCCTCGGAGGGGCTCGGGCTACTAAAGCGAAATGAGCTCCCTGATCCTAGCGATCTAGTTCAGCTCTTTGCAGGCTTATATATCCACAGTATTCAGCCTATTATTGGTCCCCTCCCCATTACCTGCAAAATACATATATGCATACATACAAATATATGTGTATATACATGCTGACCTGGGGAGAAGGGAAAACCAGCCACGCTGCAGCCTGTAAATCCCCTCACTTCACTGCTGACATCACCTGAGATCTGGAGGGTCAGTCTGCCCGCCTGGTCCCCCTTCCCCACCCGACTCCTTCTTCAGAACATCGCTTTTCCGCCCACATCTGTCTACCCTTGGGCAACTGTCAACTTTGCTTGCTTCTAATGCCAGATTTAGATACTACCCAGTGGTTTAACATACCATAAAGAGACAGAAATTTAGATGTGACCTTGAGACCTGGTGCTATCTCAGGACTCCAGACCAACACAGTATCATCTTTCCCCTTCCCTAAAAATCAAGTAAGAACTAAGTTCTCTGCAGACCACTGTGCTGGTACTACCTGACAGCGATGAGGTACCCTGATAAACTGGTATCACAGTCTGCAGAAATACCAACTATTTACTCCAGTCTGCAGAAGGGATCACCTTTCCCAACTTATTGATTGCCTTTGTAGTCGCTTGGGTGTGACAGTGTCATGCCTACACGTGTCGGTACTTACCACCTCCAAAGCATTTTGACACAGGATGGTGCAAACGGACGTGTCGCTGCACGAGAACTGAAAGTTTGTCTGCACAAAGACCTCAGAATCATCAGACTCAAAGAGGTTTCAGAGCGGTTTCATGTCATAAATCTGTACAACTCTCCTTTGTAGGTATTACTACAAGGGTTTAAGAATACTTAGGCTGGCATCACATCATACACCGATGGCAGAGTATCCCCACAAAGGAGTTCAGTTGTTGAGCTGTTGTGTATTAGCCGAGGCTATTTTTTTATTAAATCAGATTTCATCTCGAGAGAGGTTGGGAAAGAGAAGGGGAAGGGAGTGCTAGGTTATTATCATTCTCTGCATCTTTTTTTTTGCATTGTTAAGTTTGTTTATGGAATGGCTATACGGGTATTCTTGCAAAACTAATTCTAATTCACTGCATAATCCTATTTGTTTACTTTGGCTCCAGAGAAAGCTGTGTAACATGTCAGTATGTGCACTCAACACTAGGTCTCTCTTACATGTCACCACAGGTATATTTTCTCTCACAGCTGGCTTCTACACGTTTATTTTATTCCCCAAACAGTTGTAGGAGAATAGTTTCAGAGAGACAGGGGGAAAATAGCTGTCCTGTTGAGGAGTCACAAGAGAGCAGGAAGAACTTAAGAGTGAGTACAACTATACTACAGACCATGAGGTCAAAACACAAACCAGGCATTGTTTTGTTTACAGTTAAAGTCCAAAGTGATCCCAAATATGCCAAGACCCAGCCCACTTTGGCTGAAAGGGGATCACTGCGGCTGAAAGCGAGTCAAAAAAGGGATGCTTAATCACAGTCACGGCTTCTGCCTTCAAGCACTGCAGCGAGACTTAGAGACAAATATACCCTGACCTGAAAAGCCAGTACAGTATCTCATTTTTCTCACACTTCTTATCTTGGACCAAACCCAAGAAAGGGAGGAGAACAGACTTAAGGAGGTGGGTAGTCTCTGCTGTATTGCTGCTGCTTGCAATCCCCACTATCTCCATCATCCTCATGCAGCCCTGTACAGCCTCTGCTGTGTTACTACCTGAATTTCATCTAGCTCTTTCCCACCAGCCTTACTCATTCAAGACTTTTCTTCCTCCGACTTCTCAATTTGCTACAATCATCCACAGCAATTCCATTTTCTGCTCGAGGAACCAACCCATCCCTCCATTGTACACTTTAGCATCATCATAACTTCATTCAATTCACAGCCCTTTTTCCTTCAAAAGCAGGGTGTTGAATTAAAATGTCCTTTGCAAACAGTTCCTCATCTAATGTCTAGCTAATCTTTGGCCACCAAGTCCCAAAGCTTATTCCCAAGACACTCCTTCATCCTATGTGATCTGGTTTGTGAGCAGTAATTCAATAATTACACTTTGGCCCTTTCTGCTTGGCTTCATCTTTTTTTTATCCATTAGCAGGGTGCTTTTTCTTCCCATCCCGTATCCTCTTCTACTTTTGATTCCTTTCCCCTTCACTCCCATGTCAACTTCTCTCCAACTAACCCAGTCCTACTTGTTCATCCACACCTGCTGCCTGGATTGATGCTGCAGATAACTTCTGAGAGAAATCCCATAGCAAGGATGGTCTTCCTCACCACCACAGTGTTCTCCCCTCTTACAGAGACACCATCTCCCCCAGTTTGCCCCTTGCCACTAACATTACACTTGTTCACCAGTTCTCTTTGCACAAGATGTTGCTGGTTTCATCCAACAAAGTTTAACCATGTTCATTTCCCCCCAGCTCTCCTCTTGTCATCCCAGGTCACCAGAACAGAAATGTTTTCATCTTCACAAGGTCTGATCTTGCTTCCAGCCTAGGACAACAAAAGCCACCACTACTACAACAGAACAAAACACAAAAAAATGCCAACAATTCCACCACTCCTCTCCTCCCCAAAAACAAGCAAAACCCAAACTCCATCAGCCAGAGCTTAATATAAACATAAACAAGAGAGAAAGAAAAAAAAGAGCATTCAGGTCCCTGACAAAAATACCTCAGGATCCTCTCAGAGCAAGCATCAGTGCTTCCCTCAAAATTATCCAGAGGGGAATCAGGAGCTCCAAACACAGTTCTGCAGAACCCTTCCCTGGGCAAGCAGCCCTGAGAAGAGCCTCAAACCCTACCTGCTCCTCTTGTGCTGGGGCCTGGTATCTCAGCTGGGTACCACACTCCTGAGCTGACTCCCAGCCCCTGTTTGGGATAGGGCCAGCTGCTCCTTAAAAGCCTTTGCTCCCTCTTCCACTGCTCGTTTCTCTAACTCCTCACATGCACTGGTGGCTCCATCCCATCTGAGTGATGGATGTAGCTCACACCTGCTCCCATCCCCTCACCCCGGTCCTAAACCTGCTATTCTCCCTTCCCAGTGCAGACCTGAAAGGCTCTCCCACCTGCTGACATCCACACTTAGTCACTGCCATCCTGAGGTGCTTCCGTATTTTCCTCCTTCCTTCCACCTCAAGGCTTTGTTAACGTACTGCTACACTAAGGAGACCTTCACAAAGACCTCTAGAAAAGGTCTGCTGGGACCACCATCTGCACTACAGCTTCTCAGTTTCTTTCTACCCTGCCAAAGCACCTTTAGCCTCTGACCCAAACTGAGCTCCTTGGTGTTGGCAACATTTGTTTACTCAGAACCTGTCAGCACCTGGTCCAAGAGCAACCCTCTAAGCCATTACAGTAATTAATAACAACAATTCAGTCACCTGTGGCAGAACATTTCACAGCTTAACTGCTAAACATAAGGGGATATTACCTTCCTATTTTGTTTGTAAGTATCTGTTTCACTCAACTGCCTTACTGGCCCTCAGGCTAAGTGGGAGGAAAGAAGATGGCATGGAAATCTTAAGATGGATAAGCAGAATGGCAGTATTCCTTGAGGGCAACAGCCTTCATGCTGAAAATAATTTTGTCTGAACAATTACTGTTTCAGTTCCTGGCTCGGTACACAGAGATTTCAAACCCATGATCTGTAGGTCATTGTGTTTTCCTGCAGCTCAGTAAAACTAGTCATAAATTTGCATCAATTTCAACAGTTTCAGGCCTCCAGCTCACCATTTGCTCACCACTACATCTTCTGTTTTCCTTTTGACATTTTCAATACAAAAGTTCAGCCTGTCATTTCAAACTACACTTTCAAACTAAATTTAATTTTAAAATAGACTGAAGGCACAAAGGAGTGTTTTTTTTCAAGCCAGTGTGGATTTGCAGGGTTTCTGTTTCAGAAAAAAACCCCGAAGCCAAAACTTCCATCTCTCCAATTTTTTCACCTTCTCACCAACCCAAAAAAAAAAAAAAGTGTTATTAGCACAACTGTAGTCTGCAGGCAACTGCCTTAGCCTGGATAGTACATCATCTTCTCTTGGTTCCCTGCACTGAAAAAAAATGGACAAATTTTAACATTACTTTTCCACCAACGCTATCAGTGCCAAATTCACAGGAACCCCACTGCAGATTCCTGAGTGCCATCTGATGACCCTCTAAGTCTCCATCTCCTACACCTGTCCAAGCACATCTTGGTAGCATAGTGCCCCACCAAAGCACAGGCTTGGGCTATATGCCCAACAGCTGCCCCTGGAGGAAGCTGTGCAGATAGATCTCCTGGGAAACATCTCTGCAAACCCTATGGCCACATCCCTATGGCCCACGTGTGCAGCAGCCAAGAGGGCTGGAGCCCCTCTGCTGTGGGGACAAGCTGAGAAAGTTGGGGTTGTTCAGCCTGGAGAAAAGAAGGCTCCAGGGAGACCTTAGAGCCCCTTCCAGCCCCTAAAAGGGCTCCAGAAGAGATGGGGAGAGACTCTTGATCAGGGAGTGGAGTAATAGGATGAGGGATAATGGCTTAAAACTGGAAAAGGTGAGATTTAGGTTAGATATTAGGAAGAAATTCTCTGCTGTGAGGGTGGTGAGATGCTGGAACAGGTTGCCCAGAGAAGCTGTGGCTGCCCCATCCCTGGAGGGGTTCAAGGCCAGGCTGGATGGGGCTCAGAGCAACCTGGTCTGGTGGGAGGTGTCCCTGCCCAGGGCAGGGGGTTGGAACTGGACAGTCTTTAAGGTCCCTTCCAACCCAAACCATTAGATGACTCCGTGAGTTTATACTCCAGGTGCCTTTTGCAGGACCATCCATCAGAGTTGGACCAGACCATCCAACCCCATAGAGTTTCTGTGGGCAGACAAGGTCAGGTCCATGAAGCTTGGCGTGGATTCAAGACGTATTTTAAATGCATCAGCCAGCAATAGATATCTAAGATGCATCCTGAACTTGCAGATCACATTAAATCTGCACTGCCAGGCTGAGCTGGGCTACTTTCTCAGGGTCACCAGCACCATGGGCAGGAGGGGCAGGGCATGGCTGCCCACCCTTTAGGCAGAAATTGTGACCTTTACACCTTCTGAGGCTCCAGCAGATTGAGATTTCTGGGGCCTGGACTTGTGCTCTCCACACTCCCAGCACCGTGCCCGACGCTCAACCTCTGCCTTGACTTGCAACACTGATTTTTTTTCCACAGGATTTCGTCAGAGCATCTTGTAGCAACTCGGGCCCATTCTCCTTCTTTGCCAACCCCCTTGTGACACTTTATGTTGGAGCAACACGTACCCATCCACAAACTGCACAATATTTTACAGTGGTCGTCGTCGTCATCGTCTCAGCAGTTTCTTAAGCAGCAAAGACAGCGGAACACCGCGTTGGAGAAGGCAGTGTTTTGCAGGTGACATGTCCTTTGCATGGAGCAAGTGCTGGGTATTTGAGGAATACACCTCAACCTTTTGCCCGGCCTTCAAGGTAGATAGAGGGGAGGGAATCATCGCTGTTATGGGACAAGTTATGTAGGCAAAAGGTTAACATAATGCCGTTGGCTTGGGCTTCCCGCAAGAACGCAACCCGTGTTATCTGAGACCGGAGTTAACCATTCACAAATGCTGAGGTGTCCCCGAGGGGACAAAATAGGATTGCTCCCCTCCCATTGGTACAGATAATTAGAGGTTATTCAGCAGGGAGAGGATCACCCAGGCGAGAGATAACCTAATAAAGAAGGGAGGAGGTTACAAAGGTCTGACTCTCATTTTCACAATAATGGTGCAACCTGCGCAGGACGCCCATCAAGCGATCCTACATCCAGTGGAAAAAATGAACAAAAACCTCAGGTGCCCTGGGAATATGGCGAGCACAGTTTTTAATGAAAAACACGCAGAAACATCAATGCTCTTGCACGTTACTACTCACATCTGCACATTTCAAAGTGCCGACTCACCCATGCTTCCCGCTGTTGGCCCGGGGCCCACATAAATAGAATTATACATACCATATCTTAGAGGTGGGCCCATACATCTAAAGGGCTAACCAGACCAGACGGGGTTTACACAACCTGGCCAAAGACCGGAGAAGCCCCTGCACAGCTTTCTGGCAGCCAAAGGGGATCTTTGGTCCCAATGAAATCCTTCTGACGGCTTTTACCCCAAGCCACAAAATATTCTCCACGTGTCGCTGAGGAAAACCATGCGCTCCACGCCAGGTTATACAGTTTTAACTCAGTTATCTTTTAGAAAGGCATCTTACATGTCTACTGCTTGTAAAGCTTATTGGTATTATATTATTTGTAAGAAAACTGGACACAATGCTATATAGAACAGAGATGCACACGCTTGCAGGAGAGAATGCAGGCAGAGGTGCCCCAAAGGCATTTTAGCACCATATCATGATGGCATTTTAATAATTATTTTTTTTTCTTAAACATACTTAAGGTTTAAAAATACTCTTTTGCTCTTAAAATCCCTTACTACATGTAGAGACTTTTTAGTGAAAATTTCAGGTTAAAATTATTTTATCTAAAAATGCAAAGTGTGGACTGGACTGACTCAATCATGGTAATATGTATTCAGCTAAAACTCCTGATTTCAATGACAGAGCTTCTTGAGTAACAGCATGAGGCTAAGTACCCCGCTAAAAAGCTAATTTGAAAGTAAGTAAACAGACTGATCTAAAGATCTAAGGATCACCACACCTTTCTCACCAGGAGAGTCTCCAGTTGCAAGGCATAGATCAAAAGAAACACCTGGCAGAACATTGAGAAATGCCAATACTTCTAGGCATCCTACCTCAAGTGATTCTTAAGACATTCCATCTACGCTACATTTGGGGTTAGTATTGCTCTTTCTTTTCACACCCACAAAAGGGAAAAAAACTAGCTGAAGTGCAGGAGAAACAGAATAAGGAGGTATGCTTGTAAGTGGATCAATATGATTTTTCAGTGCTGAAATGTCAAAATAATCCATTTGCTCCTTGGATTTTGCTCCTTGAGGTCTTCCTGAATAAAATACGCTGCCCCACTGAAACCATCTACCAGTTCCATCAATGTCTTCCAGGGGCTGGCCAGCCAGAATACATCGGTCCAGCCACAACTTCTCCACAGCTTGATCCCTCTTGAACCATCACACCTCCTTTCTTTGGTCCTCACTGGAGTGACCAGCCATCGTATCCATGTGCATAGTGAGAGGGCAAAAGCAAGTCACTCTTGTAGGGAAAGAGATCTTCATTAGGCTGCTGTAAAACCAGTCCTGGTGCTGCATGGGTAGAGCTCAGACACCAAAACATGCAGATCTCTACCAGAGTCTCATTCTTAGTGTATACTGAACCCAGGAAAAGAAACCAGGAGAATCCTCTTGGAGAAGACTTAGCCTATGTTTTACCTACAAGCCCTGAGTCCCAGCAAAAAGGAAGGCAATACTGATAGGACTCAGGGTAATGGTTTTAAACTGAAAGAGGGGAGATTTAGAAGATATATTAGGATGAAATTCTTTCTTGTGACGGTGGTAAGACACTGGCCCAGGTTGCCCAGAGGAGCTGTGGCTGCCCCATCCCTGGAGGGGTTCAAGACCAGGCTGGATGGGGCTTTGAGCAACCTGGTGTGGTGGGAGGTGTCCCTGCCCAGGGCAGGGAGCTGGAACTGGGTGGTCTTGAAGGTCCCTTCCAACCTAAACCATTCGATGATTCTATGAATTAGCCTCAGGTGCCTTCCGATGAAACCTGGTTTAATTCTTAGACTTCTTCTTTAGATCCATAATAAGGTCCCCAGAAAGCTGGCCAGTGTCTCATGCTAGGAGACTTGATGCCTTTCTCCAGGGTTTGGTCCAGAGTAGCTCCTCTGATGGCTGCAGTTCACAGTCCACGAAAGACCAAACAGCGTGTGTTTGACTTGGATTGACATGTCAGCTCAGCTCTGGACTTTGCCCTTCACCAGTCTTTTATTCTGCGAGTTATATAAGTTTGCAGTCTAAATCACAAATCATCTATTTGGGTATTTAAAAAGTCAACACTTTTCCAGGGAGCCGGGCAGGCAACGGCTTGGCGTGTGACGAGCACAACACCACTGACCCGTGCAGAATAGAGAAACACTTGGCACTGGCCATCTTTCCAGAGTATTCTCTGATTTCTTGTGGACTTTGGCACTGCTCTCCTTCGTGTCCCTCCGATTCACATCTGCTTTTGTCTGCTGCTTTAGATTCTCCTCTCTGCTCGCAGTCATCAGGGGACTCCCGTACGCTGTAACATCGCTCTGTGTCAGTGTGATGGAGGTGCATTGCTTCGGCCAGCAAATTTTCATTGCTTTGTCCCAAGTTAATTCTGAATCTCCCTGTAGCATTGCTAAATATTTTCTTGTCCCAGATCTGAATTATGTGTCGTTATAAGTACACCAAGCTTCTCAAAGGTAGCTCTCTACCTCCCACCAGTCACTGATCCTCTCGCTGTTTTCCATTTCTTTTTGTACTTAAAACCATATTGCTTACAAGTCTCAATTTTATGAGGCACGTTACTCTTCATTCTTTTCTATAATGTTTCACAGTTGGCTTCATCTGCCTTGGTTACCTGGAAGGTCCTACAAATGCTTTTGAGCTGCCTATTACCAGAAATTAAGCTGATTTCTGATTCATAGAATCATGGAATGTTTGGGTTGGAAGGGACCTTAAAGGCCATCTAGTCCACCCCCCTGGCCCGGGCAGGGACACCTCCCACCAGACCAGGTTGCTCCAAGCCCCATCCAGCCTGGCCTTGAACCCCTCCAGGGATGGGGCAGCCACAGCTCCTCTGGGCAACCTGGGCCAGTGTCTCACCACCCTCACAGTAAAGAATTTCATCCTAATATTTGAACTTTCATTAGTTCCTAGCATGATGCTTAGAAAAGACGAATGGCACCCATGCAGAACTTGAAAGACCTCACCGAAATGCCCGGAAAACAACAATGATGGAGTTCTAGAAGAAAACATACCCAACAAGGAACCCAAAAGAACCACGCAGGAGAAGGTACCCAAAGGAAAGCTGGCACTGATGCATTGGTGTCAGAAGGAAGGCAGCCACTGTCTCCTGTGTGCTTGGTGAGGGTAACCACCGGGCTGTGGTACAAAAGCATCTCAGCTCTGGATGCTGCTTCGAGGGATGCAGGTTACCTCCAGCATTGCACGGGGCATCACTGTGATTAACTGAAGGGTCTTTCAGACTCTGCTTCTCTGGTAGGACACCTGGTGTGAGGGTCAAAGCTCCTGTCCAAACGCAGCCTGCAAATACCAAAAAGGTCAGATAGAGAAAACATGATTTTCTACACAAAAGACAGTAAAAAATTAGGTCAAATAGTGGAAAAAACACAAATCCACTGTTTATTCTAAACCTAGTATTGCTGCAACAAGCCTGCATCTGTTGGAAGAGCTTTCCTCATTCTGCGGGAGATACCCTGGATTGTTTACCAATCTTCACAGCGTGTTTAGAGGGCAGCTTGTATCACCTTTCATGCCTGTTCTTTTCCAAGAACCACAGGAAAACAAAAAACCCTCGTAATAGCTTATTTGGCTGTTCAGCTATTTGCTTGTTGAGTTAAGCAGTTCACCAAGAAACCTTTCACACTGATTTCAGGGTACAAATTCCACTGGAAAAGAAACAGTCTTAAAGGCAGTCTTATTTAGCAAAATACTTAAACAAGTACCTGGGCTTTAAATGTCTAAAACTCTTAAACTTTCTGACAATACGTCTCGTGGATCCCGAACACTGGCAATCTGCCTTCAGTGAGCTTATTACAAAATACACTTCTGTGTGTCAGGAGACTTAAATTTACACTGCTAAATAAAGGCACCCGAGCTCCCAAAATAGTACTGGAAAATTAAGTTCTCAGAAAAAGAGGGAGAACTGTCTGACCTGAAAAAATATATGACTTCTGCTATCACCGCTGCTGCTGTTAACGTTCAGTGATTAGGTTAAAACTTAATAAGGATTACAAATGAAGAATTGCTTATTAAGCAATTTACTTCTCCCTTTTACCAGGCTTGGACAATTCCCTGCATTGCTCCCTTGAGCTTTCTGCCCAGGGTGGTTAATGATGACTGTTAATGCAACTTCTTGGAAAGATTATGCCTTAGTGGAACAGATCAAATCAAGAAAATCAGTCTGGTTTTCTTCCTAAATTTTCTTTTAATGTCTTCCTCCTTCTTTCTCCCTTTACCTGTTTTGCCTGAGGCCACACTTTATCTCCCTCTCCAACTGCCTGATAACGCAGCAGCGGCACATAAAAAAGTGCGTTGAATGAAAGAGAAGGTATGTCCCATGGTTTGGTAAACAGGACAATTTCCAGTGAAGGATGTCTGTATAAAAGTCATGAGTGAAAGCCACTCCTTTTTCTTCTCTGGGCTCCCATAGCTTCCCAAAAAGAAAAAACAAAGAAAAAACAAATAAACAAAAAAGAAGTTGAATATTTGCAATAACACTCCCAAAGGGTGGCGGGCTGGTTCTTTTGCATTGCTGTCCCCTAAGTGATACCACGTTAGATGTTCCCAGGTATCCCAAATGGGCCGTGTAGCACAATACTGAGATGCTCAACCTGGCTAAAAGCATTATGTTTTTCTTTTTTTCCCCCCTTTTTTTCGCCCCAGCTTTTAGCTTTTCTGCTGCTTCCCAGAGCTGGTCCCTCCGTAGGGCTCTGTGGAGCACAGATCCCAGCTGGTGCTGGCTGTGGGCTCCCTGCACCATGCCCTGCTGTGTGACATACATTCCTGGGCTTTAGGATCCCTCACCGATCCTTCTGCTCCCAGCACCTGTCTGGCAACGGCTTGTGCTTGAACATCAGCATTAAAAGATACTTTTGCAGCTCAAGCAATCTTTCACACACTCAGTAGCTGTGAACAAAGAAGAAATCTCTCTGGTACCAAACAGGTCCCCAACACCTATTTTAGAGTTTTTGTAACATTGAGGTTAAAGACCAGAGCAGATCGACAGCTGCCCTGAAACTTTTGCTTTAATTTATCCCTAACATAAATTCACTAAGTTCTGAAGCAATACAGCAGAGGTGAACGAAACCTGTTGATTCCACACATACCTGAAAAACCACAGCCTCCTTCAGGCGCTAGCTGCCTTAAAAAATAAAGTTGTGTTTTTCCTCGAAATAAATATTTATTCAGTGCAAAAAGCAGCAGCATTATTAACAGAGAAAGTTTGTACTGACACATCAGTGTTTTAACTCCGTGTTTAGAAAATCTAGAAGATGGACATGCAAGTGTAAAGAAAAACATTAAATAGGCTGAAACTGCCAACAAGTGAAAACAGAGGCTTTCAGTGCCAGCAGAGACATCATTTAATGTCCTCTGGTGCCAATGGAATGACTCCAATAGATGCACATGGGCTGCTTTGGAGTTAAAAGGCACAGTGATTGTGAAATAAAATTAGTTTTGCTCTGAAAGAGAACACTTGGGACTGACAGTGACAGTAGCCATGGCCCCTTTCCTCCTCCTGCTCATTGCCCCACACCTTGCGGGGCCTACACCTCTGCGTCGTTGCCCAAGGCTGAGTCCTCCACTGTAGACAGTAGAGGGGCACCCAGTCAACATCCCCACACCATGAAAACTGGTGAGAGGAAATAGCAATAGAATCATAGAATCATAGAATGGTTTGGGTTGGAAAGAACCTTTAGAGGCCACCTATTCCAACCACCCTGACACAGGCAGGGACATCTTCAGCTAGACCAGGTTGACCAAAACCCCATCCAGCCTGACCTTGAATGTTTCCAGGGATGGGGTATCTACCACCTCACTGGGTAACCTGGGCCAGTGTCTCACCACCCTCAATGTAAAAAATATCTTCCTTATATCTAGTCTAAATCTCCCCTGTTTCAGTTAAAAGCCATTATCCCTTGTCCTATCACAACAAGCCCCGCTAAAATATCTGTCCCCATCTTTCTTATAAGCCCCCTTTAGGTACTGAATCGGCAGAAGACTGCTTGTGTACATCCCCCACACGGGTAAGAGGGTGAAGAACTGGAGGAAGGGAATCCAAAGCACAAAAGAGAGGACAGAAGGGGGACTGAAAAAGGCAGAAAGATGCTGGGAAAATAGTCTTCCTGGGAAACCAGATGATGTTCCCTTCCCAGCTTACCCCTTACCCTTTTACATCTGCCACTGGGTATCCAGTGTACCTGCCAATGGTGCTAAACATGATGTACTCCATTGGTATAGAACGGTTGTTAAGATTTCCCTGGATGCCTTGTTACTATGCTCACAAAACGCAATATTTCCTCTCTGTTTTGGGACTTTCCTCAAATGGTGACTCTGCACTGAGAGAAGCTCGCAAGCACCTACCAAGCTGACCAGCAAGTTCACCGTTGCCATCCAAAGCTGTGGCACAGCCCCATGTGCAGCAGGCAAGAGATAAACTTTCACTGCTTAAACACCACTTACTCTCCCAGCTTTAATTCTTTTATCTCTCATCGCCCTTCTCCCTTATTATTATTATTATTATTCAATTAGCAGAGTGGAGGAGTCTGCTCGGCCGAGCGGTGGGGTGAGCTGCTGGTCTCCCCACTGGGCTGGGAGCTTGTGCAACCCAGCCCAGCCTCGTAACTCAGATCTGCTGCGACAGGACTCCTTCCTCACCCCGTTTCTTCACGTGGGATTTGCCAGCTGTCCAGGCAGGAGAGATAGCTTGGCATGATGCAGGTGCAAGGATTAAAGTCAATTCATTTGTAGCACTTTGTTAATTATTGTAAGGTTCTCTTCTCTCAGGCGCTGCACATGGCAACCAGGAGCAGGGCAGAGGGAAGATGGTCTGGAGACAGCGTGAAACAAATTGGAACACAGGAAATTCCATCTGAACATGAGGAAAATCTTCTTTACTTGGAGGGTGGCACAGCCCTGGAACAGGCTGCCCAGAGAAGATGCAGAGCCTCCTTCTCTGGAGACACTCAAAATCCACCTGGACGCATACCTGTCCAGCCTGCTCTGGGTGAACCTGCTTTGGCAGGGGGTTGGACTAGATGATCTCCAGAGGTCCCTTCCAACCCCATATTCTTCTGTGAAGAAACAGGAGGGTCTGCAGACCGTGGTCTCTAAAGGGAGGAAGAGGCAGTTATACCAATGGAGAAAGCTGCTAAGATGCTGTTCCCCGAGGTGAACTCTTTCTCTCCTTCCACTGCGTGGTTTTAGGTGGCAACATACACTCTGCTGAGGTGCAGTACTTTGGTCCTGTACGTTTGACTTGTACACCAAACATCTGCATCCACTGAAACAGCAGCTAGGGAATCTGCTGCTTCATTGAGCAACACTTTTATGAGGTTTCCAAGGTTTAGGGACAATTCTCCTATGGAATTGTGGTTGCTCTCAGAGCCAGCTCATACTTAAGGCCGACTGATGTACCTGGAGCAACTATTCATCCGAGGTGACCAGGATTTTCACCTTCTAAATGCTCCATTCCTAGAGATACCTAAGCGATTCCTCCCCATCTAGTATCAAAAGGCATTGCCGTGAGCTGATTTTAGTGGGAATTGGGTTTTTCCAGATTCCTGGCTTTTGCTGGCATCAGTATGACTCTTAGAGAGTAGGAAAAACTCTTATCAGGTTCCTTCTGCACAGGTCAATGTGGCAGCTGGAGAAGGAGGCTGTCAGGAGACCAGGGGGTAAAAAAAGCTTGATTCAGGTTTAGCCAGATTATGGGGATCCTGAAGTTACCCTGAATTTGCTGCTTTACCTGGAAAAATCTGCTCTGTTGGCACAGAACATGGTGAGATCCCTGCTCCTGAAGGGTCCAACTGTCCGGTTAAGAGACGTGAGATCTTCCTGCCTCTGCAGCTGTCAGCCATAAAAGGGGTTATCTTCAAAGATACCTGGGACACACTGAAAATCATGGAAACTGAGAGGGTGCAGCTTTCTAAAGCACTGTATTGCAGCAGACAGACATCATCTTCCTGTGGAGATGAGGGTAGAGCACTGCTTCTCATAGCCAGTAATTTTGCTGACATCTGACATCTTGGGGAAATTACTGGAAAAATTGGCATCTCCAGCACCGAGCTATTTTTAGGACCATTCAAGATCATTTCAAGACAAGTGATGTTGAATTTGGAACAATCCTCAAAACACAGAGTTGCTGTCAGCAACAGAAGTGATTCAGGCCCTGAAGCGTGCTCTCCCCCAGCTCACCATTTTTTCCACCCATACTTTTTTTTTTTTGCTCTTCCCCTGCCCTCAGCTGAACGGTGAATCACTATCCTCTGACAATCTCATGTTCAAGAAAAATCATTCGCTTTCTCTTTGCTCCAGAATGTTTCCTTGTAAGTCACATAAATCTGGGTTTTGTAAATTATCCTCACGCCTTTGTGAGGTTTGATTTTATGAAGATTTTTTTTTACAGCAGGCATTTTTTACTCTATAGGAAGCAGTCTGATCCATAGATAAAGCGAGTGTTTTATTACCCAAGCATATCTCCAAAAATATCAGTAGATGACACAAGAGATGATGATTTCCTCCTACATCATACAGCAGATGCCAAGAACTTTTGTAACCTTTGCCCTACATCATTCTGCAGGAAAAGTGATGAAATCTGAAGATGTTGCACCTAAAGATGACAGTACAGAGGGTTCATTG
Source organism: Gallinago jamesoni (assembly GCA_025769975.1). NCBI lineage: Eukaryota > Metazoa > Chordata > Aves > Charadriiformes > Scolopacidae > Gallinago > Gallinago jamesoni. The sequence goes on along the minus strand of JAOQGH010000032.1, from coordinate 72,670,811 downwards.
GCCTGGAAGCGAGAGCGCAAAAGGGGTGACAAGCTGCTCTCTCTGTACTGTGATGGTCTCATGTCCCTCAGTCAAAGCCTGGAGGGGTCTGCAGGACTCCAAGGGGAATTTAAGCACATTCATTTTGCAAAGTTGTGCTCCTGAGCACAAATCAAAGCTGTTAACTACTCAATTAGAATCACAGAATCATCACAGAATGGTTTGGGTTGGAAGGGACCTTAAAGACCATCCAGTTCCACCCCCCTGCCCTGGGCAGGGACACCTCCCACCAGACCAGATTGCTCAAAGCCCCATCCAGCCTGGCCTTGATTAGTCTCCCAGGATAAAAGTAAAGGTGACTCTTTTTCCTTTGTGTGCCTATTACACAGGGCAATTAGATCAATGCACTTGTAAATTTGAGGATCTCATAATTGTGGCCGTTCCACCCGCAGAACTGCTGGGCTGTCCCTCACCCAGGGTTGCTGCTGTTCACTGATGAGCAACACGGCTCGGGCACTAGACTTAATGAGGCCGTTTTTTTCTTAATTGATTCTGCTGCATTTAGCCTAGGCAATGGAGCAAAAAATAGCCCTATCCTAGTCTGCTTTAAATTAGATCCTCGCCAGACTGATAAGCAGAAAATTAAATAAACCCTCACGACTGCCCTCTAATGCCAACAGCAGATCCCTGCTCAGGCAGCGCTTGCGTTAGGGAAAGCTTGATGAGAAATTAGGCAGGGAACAAATTAGGCATTTGGAATCAATAACCGGAGTGAAAAATCACACACCGTCCTTCTCAGTTAGCAGGCGATTGCTGGTTTTAGCACAGAGGGCAAAAAAAAGAAGAGAGATCTCTGGTTGTACTGAGATCTCTCTTCTTTTTTTTAACTCTCAAATCATGATTTAAAACATGATTTTGAACCAAATATTCTGTTTCTCAATGATTTATACGTTATAGGATTTCCTAATATTCATTATTGTTGCTGTTGTTGTTATTATTATTTTGAAAGGAGGGTGACTTGCTTATTATCAAAAGGTAGCATTTAAAATGCAGCAACATTTTTGTTGCTATCTATTCCTATCTATCAATCGGCTTGTTCAAAGCAAGGTATATTATTTTGTGAAGAATAGGGAAAGGACTAACTTCGGTGATAGCATAAATGCCCAACGTGGCACGTTTGGACCCTGTGAGCTGTATTTCCAGGGAGGTATCAGCTGGTGTCCGCACCCAGCACAGCACCTGCTGTCACCTGGTGTAAATCCTGAGGGCGCGTGAATTGGGCACTGCTTCATAACACAGGAGTTCATCAATCTGATCACACACAAAGTTAATTTTAGCAACTGGATTAAAAAAAAAAAAAAAAAAAAAAGAAAGAAAGAAAGAAAAAAAAAAGAAAAAGAATGGAGATCGACAGTTTAGATGATGGTGAAGATCACTAGAGGGCAGTAGCCAACCCCTAATCTCCCCAGAATTTCCCCCAAAGCCTTTAATGGGAGGACAGGGCTGAGCAACCTCCCCAGTGAAGATGCTGATGTATGGGAAGGTGAGAAAGAAACCTCTCTGTTTGCTAACAGGGTTGACACCCCGCGACATGAAGCCATGTTTTTAAGTTCCTGGTGACAAGTGACACAGGCAGTCCTGTTCCTTTATCTAACGCAGCCCCCCCTTTAGCACCAGAGCGGGGCTGTGGAAGCTTCCAGGTGTTTCCTCCTTGCGTGTGCCAGGAGCAAATTGTGGGATGGAACCTCCGCTCTCTTCTATCTTGTCAGTCCCATGTGCCATTACGCCCTTCCAGTCTGTGTTGTGTATCAAACCTCATGTGTAGATAACAGAACAACGCTGAAATTAGTACTTTTTATATCAGAAATGAGTACTTTTTATATCAAGGCCAGATGCTTCAGCAAAATAACACCCAACCGGTCTAATGGAGTATGTGATTCCCGTGCTGGGCACTGACAAGCCCCTTTCTGGCACGGGCACTTCTGTGCTTCGTTTTCCCTATCCCATCCCAAAGCACAGAGTGTTAGAATGAGCAGTAACCGATGTCTGAAGCTCCACGATGGGCTGGGCGCCCACCCCGGGTGCCATCAAGGGGGTGGGTTATGACTATGGAGGCAGAATGGACCCTGAGACCATACGTGAGGTGGCTGCACACCCTTAGGGGATGTAGAATAAACAGTCCATGGGGACAGACATGGCATTAAAAGCAGCGGGGACACAGCTACTTCTTCCTGGCCTGCTATAGTTAGCTTAAAAAACAAGCTCGATGAAATGACAAGTGGTGGCACTGTGTGTAGCGCAGACACCCTTCCTAGTGTTCCTGAAAACATTCTGTTTTCATTTAACAGTTTTAAAGGTGCTTTACATTCTGCTTTGGGATCCACAGCTGACATACAGATCTCATAAAAAGTGCTTCTCTCTCCTAACTGTTGGGAGGAATGCTCGAAAAACTGAGCCACGGAGGCTGGAAAAGGAAAAACCAACATGTTTTGAAACCTGCAGAAATAACCCACCTTCTGATGGCTGATTATTATTGCTGACTGTTTTAAGCTCCTGGTTTTTCAGCTGTCTTAACAGTCTGGGGGCTTGGCTCCTGACTTACGAATGCTGGGCTTTCAATATACTCTTAACTTTATACCTGTTAAGTGGGACTCAGCAGGGCAGTGTTTCATCGCTGACACCCTCACCTCAGACCTGCCCAGCTTTGGCAGAAGAATGGCCCCATGGGCTCTCACACCGGATGGTGTAACAGGGAGGAATCGAAGAACAGGGCGAGCAGGGGATGGCGCTCACCCCAAATACTTTGAAGCTTTTACAGATGGGCTCCGTCTTCAATAGCCACGTTTTGCCTGTGCAGCAGAAGAGGCCTTGCCTTGCCATCCCCAAAGGTGTTAGAAGAGATTATTTTAAAGCCAGGACACGCGATCTGATTTCACACTTGTTTCTGAGAAATTTGTGTGTCCTTCACATGTTATCATAACCCCGGGGTTGCCTTTGGGCCATGAGTTAGTTCACAAAGAGGAGAGGGCTCTGGGCAATGTTCAAAGACCTGGTCTGGTGGGAGGTGTCCCTGCCCAGGACTGGGGTAGTTGGAACAAGATGATCTTTAAGGTCCCTTCCAACCCAAACCATTCTATGATTCTGTGATAAAGAACTTTGCTTGATGAAGGACAGCCAGAAGCAGGACGCTCTCCATTGCTCAGCCAGAAGGGCAGGACTTTCACAGAACAAAACCTCAGACGGCAAAGGAAAGCCTTTAACTCTCCCAACATACCTTTTCTCAGCAGTCTCTCCCAGCTGCACGTCCCAGACCTCCTCTTCTGGTCATATCCATCTCTCCCCTCTTTGAAGAAAGAAGACACACAGGACAGCAGGTTACTCAAAGCAACTCCAGGAATTGGTGCTAATATTTAGAGAAACAAGTGATGACTTGGTAAGATCTCTCTGAGGGCTTACATTTATCCTGTTTGCTGTGGGGTGATACTGGGTAAACCTCACAAAAGCACACAGTGCAAGAACACCCACATCACCTCGCTCTTTCTGCAGCTGAGAAGTGGAGGGGCAGTTCCCATCATCGAGCCTCTTTTTCCATGTTTTTTTTTTTCTTTTCTGCCATGATTGCCACAAGCTCAACATTCAGACTTAAAAAAGCTGGGCACAGCCTGTCCATAATGCAGCCCCAACATCCCAAATCTCTCAGCGTTAGCAACGAGGGCACGTTGCAGAAGTAAAACCCGGTGTAACAGGGAGCGATGCTTGGCCCACTCCGACTCTGGGAGCCCAGAGCAGAGCTGGACTCACCCAAAGGTTGTCTCCTCGCTGAAAAGAAATTCTTTAAGTTCCTGGTCCACGTAATAATCTCAGTTGGTAATAACGCCGTGCTTGAACTATGGCATTGCTAAATTAGTAGGCTTTGCAGAGCCCATAAATCTCTCACGGGGGTCCTCTTTTCCACTTCAGCTAGAAAGAAAGTCATGGCTAGGAGTTACAAAGGACTCCCGAGGGAATTAGGCTCTGAAGTCCTATTGAATTAGCATTGTTTACAAAGCAGTCATAAGTATAATGGGTGTTAACGAGTCTTTAATGAGTCGTGATACAATGCAACACGTGGGGAAGTACAATAAACAAAAAAGGCTGTGCTTCCCTCCCATTTATTCTGCCTGACACAGGTGTAGAAGCCCTGAATCTAAATGAATCACCTCCTATGGAGAAGGGAGTAAAAGAGCTCAAACTGGTCTGTAACTTAAAAAAACCAAACATACATTTTCTTTATGCAAAACCAAACTGGGAGAGAATTACATCGGGACTATATGTTCACACGGGCAGCTCACAGAATTACAGAATCACAGGACGGCTGAGGTTGGCAGGGTGTCATCTGGTCCAAAGCCCCTGCTCATGCAGGGCCACCTAGAGATGGTTGCCCAGGACTATGTCCATACAGCTTTTGAATATCTCCAAGGATGGAGACTCCACAACCTCTCTGGGCAACCTGTGCCAGTGATTAGCCACCCTCAGGGCAGAAAAGATTTGTCCTTGTTTAGGCAGAAACTCCTGTGTTTCAGTTTGTACCCGTTGGCTCGTCCTGTCAGAGGGCACCACCGAAAAGAGCCTGGCTCCAACTTCTTTGCACCCTCCCTCCAGGTTTTTATATACATTGATGAGACCCCCCTGAGCCTTCTCCAGGATGAACATCCCCAGCTCTCTCAGCCCTTTCTCATATGTGAGGTGCTCCAGTCCCTTCATCATTCTTGTGGCCCTTTGCTGGACTCTCTCCAGTATGTCCGCCTCTGTCTCGTACTGAGGAGCCCAAAACTGGACCCAACACTCCAGGTGTGGACTCTCCAGTGCTGAGCAGAGGGGACAGGTCACCTCTCCTGACCTGCTGGCAACACTCCTCCCAATGCAGCCCAGGACACCTTTGGCCTTCTTTGCTTCAAGGGCATGTTCACTTTGGTGTCCACCAAGACCCCCAGATCCTTTTCTACAAAGCTGCCTTCCAGCCTGTCATCCCCCAGCATGTCCTGGGGCATGGGCTTGTTCCTCCCCAGCTGCAGAACTTTGTACTTCTCCTTGTTAAATTTGATGAGGTCCCTCTCAGCCCATTTCTCCATCCTGTCAAGATTACTTCGGATGGCAGCACAACCCTCTGATGTTTCAGCTGCTCCTCACAGTTTTATGTCATCTGCCAACTTGCTGAAGGTATGCTCTGCCCCATCACTCAGACCATTAATGAAGATGTTAAATGGGACTTGACCCAGTATTGACCCTTGGGGTTTGCCACTAGTTCCTGGACACTACACTTTGTACCACTGATGATCCTCTCTGACCTTGGCAATTCAGCCAGTTTTCAATCCACCTCCCAGTCTGCTCCTCCAGCCTCCACATCATTGTTTTCTCCACCAGGATGTTAGAGGAGACAATGCCAAAAGCCAAGCAGACAATATCCACTGCTCCTCCCTCACCCACCAAGCTGGTCACTTCATCACAGAAGGTTATCAGGTGGACCAAGCACCACTTCCCCTCTCTGAAGCTGTGCCGAGGGAAAGTTTTTACTTTTTAAAGTTTTTAGGTTCTACTAAGACTGGAGAGGAGGGTTTGACATCTCATCAGCATTATCCATGCCATTGCAGGAACAGCCCTTGTACTCTCTGAACCAAATCCGTCAGGTTTTATCCACACCAGGCAACCAAGTCTAGCTGGTGAGCTATTTACACCACCTCGGTCACAAGCAATCTAAGGCACCTCACCAAAGGTTCAAGATTGCCTAAATCCCACTGAAATCACTTCCAGCACTCCGTTCTCGTTTTGACGGGCTGTCATTTAAAGAGCATCCCATCCTGTCTTAACGGGGATGTGGGTGAAAAGAGAACTGTCATCAGGAAAACTGCACCCATTTCTCCACGGCTTTCGAGGACTTACCTTGTACAAACACCCACTGCACAGTCCCAAAATACAAACATTTGACAAGTAAAAGATACATCAGGTCTTTTGTTGATATAAATCAGCTTCTGTAGATGGGTACAACAGATATAACCACACCTGGTAGTAGGTGCCAAGCACTTTTTCCTATATAATTCTGTACACATTAGCCATACTACATATAAATCCGAAATTTTATGCTTGACAAAAGAAGTCAAGAAAGGAGATAATATAAAATATAATCACATATGACAGAATGACTCCCAAATAATCCATACTCCAAAAACCATTACCTTTAGAAGAACTGGTTTCTTTTCTTCAGGTGCCATCCAGCAGTTCTCTTTTCTAGCCTTTTATTCCAGGAGATGTCCTGTCAGAGTGCACAGTGCTGTCAGCCAAACGGCACTGCTCCAGAACGATCATAGTCAATGGAGAAAGAATGAGACTGCAGGGGTGATCTTGGGGACAGATCGTCTTGGGGATCATAGAACCACAGAATCATAGAATCATTTAGGTTGGAAAGACCCTTGGGATCATCAAGTCCAACCATCTACCCTACTCTACAAAGTACCCTACACCATATCCCCCAACACCACATCTAAACCGCTCTTAAACACGTGCAGGGATGGTGACTCAGCCACCTCCCTGGGCAGCCTATTCCAATGCCCGACCACTCTTTCTGTGAAAAATTCTTTCCTAATGTTCAGTCTAAACCTACCCTGTTGGAGCTTGAAGCCATGACCAAGCCTGGCTGCTGAGTAGGTGGTTTTCTGCCTGTTGAGGCATTCTGTGCATCCACTGAAACGTCTGTTAAGTTCTTAAATAAAGTGAGACCATTTTCAGGTGTCCCCTCAGAGTAATGATGCTGAGATTGACACGCAGACTGCAGATTGCAGGATGTGTTCAAACCAGTATGGCTGAAAAAGTGTAAAATTATGGGAAGTGGGTCTTTATGACTTTAACAACCTTCTAACTGGCATTCATAACCAGAAGAATCCAAAAGCAAACTGGATGTGATTTTACACATTCAATCCTGAAGAACAAAGTGTGTTATATTGGAATTACACTATGAAACACACTCACAGAGAAATGTGCCTCCTGAGAGGTGGAATATGACAAGCACATAGCAGCGCTATTGACCTAGAAGTCCTGCTGGCCACCACAAGCACCAAGAGATACTTGACAACATCCTAAGATAAGGATCAAAGTTTTAGAGTTTTTAGCATCAAAGTTTAGCTTATGGGCATTATCGTACCTTGCAGCATGAGAAGGACATCATCTACTGAAGTATGAACAGCACTTCCTAGATCACTCTGAGCTTATGAGGAGAGCACCCTCTAATCAATAGCAGAGAACCTTGCCGGGCTCGTTCTGTGAAGGACCACCTCGGGATGGAGATGGCTAGGTCCCATCATGTTTATCACCTCCCTTCTGCTGAAGCCACCATTCATGGCAGGTGGGAAAAGTAGAGGAGCGTGGTCCTTCCACTGGGACAGAGGAGGAAGACACAGTGGCAGAGTATGTTGGAAGCAACAATGGCACCAAGGTAAGAGGTATCCCTGCAGCCAGGGGACAAGATGACAACCAAGCAGCCCCAGACCTGGACATAGAGCTTTAGGAGCTATCAAAAGCCTGAAAACTCCTATTCCAAATGTACTGGCCCAGCCTACCCCCACTGAGAGTGCAAAGGTCGACTCACAGCAAAAGCTGGTGCAGCATCAGGAACCGCTCTATGTACATTTGAAGGTTAAAACCCTACTGAGGGAAATGCCTTCTCTCATAGCTTGTGTCACTGCTTCTTCCCAGGTCCAGGATTGCCAAGCAACAAAACTACCTCCTCCTACAAGTAGGACCTGTAGCCCCTTTTGCATTCTCCCATTCCCCACCAGCCATGAGATCGGCCAGGAGTGGGACTGCCTTTCCGTGATACACAGCAGGACCTCCAGTGCCACCCCCCTGGAGCCCCGGAGCAGTCCCTCAGGAGGTGAGCCAACTGCAGCCCCAGCCACGCTCTGACACTTGACTTTCTGCACTTGATCCACCCAGTTGCATGGACAACACTTCCCATGGGACACTCGTTAGCTGGCTTCTAGCGTGCACACAGAGCCAATGGTTTTCAAGCCTAATAACCACGGCTTCAACTCCTTGGGGAAGTAATTGCATGTAATCCTGAGTATATCATAGAAGGGTTTGGGTTGGAAGGCACCTTTAAAGGCCCTCTAGTCCAACCTCCCTGCAAAGAGCAGGGACATCTTCAACAGGTTGCTCAGAGCCCTGTCCAACCTGAACGTGAATAGGTTATAAAGCAGTCAAAAAAGAAAAATGAGGGAAGGAAAAATGGGGAGATGATCTGTTTTCATAAAAAGGCAAAACTAGATGCCACTTCACCACAAAGATGATCAGAGGCTGGAGCCCCTCTCCTATGAGCACGGGCTGAGGCAGTTGGGGGTGCTCAGCCTGGAGAAAAGCAGGCTCCAGGAGACCTTAGAGCCCCTTCCAGTCCCTAAAGGGGGCCTACAGAAGAGATGGGGGGGGGACTCTTGATCAGGGAGGGGAGCCATAGGATGGGAGATAATGGTTTTAAACTGAAAGTGGGGAGATTTATATTAGATATTGGGAAGAAGTTCTTTGCTGTGAGGGTGGTGAGAGCCTGGCCCAGGTTGCCCAGAGAAGCTGTGGCTGCCCCATCCCT
>JAOQGH010000032.1:72626999-72649140 GCA_025769975.1 Gallinago jamesoni | reverse complement strand
GGTGGGCCCCATATCTTAGTGGACACCAGGTCTTGGTGGGCCCCATGTCTTGGTGGACACCAGGTCTTGGTGGACAGCAGCTCAACCAGCTCTTGGTGCCTTCAGGTGGCCACGGGGAAGGGAAGAGCGGGGTCCTGGTGGAGTTTGGAGACTTGTCCTTCCATCTCCGGGCTTATGGTGACCTCAGCGATGAGGAGCTGGACACCGTCTGCGACTTCCTCCACCAAAGGGTGGTGGCCCGGGAGAAGACAGCTCTTGGCCAACTCCGTGCCTGCTTCCGGGCCTTCCAGAGGTGAGAAAACCACCCAACCCATGTGTGGTGGCCCCTAGGGTTGCCCACCCTCCCATCCCTCCCAGTTTGGTGCCCAGTTTTGGTACTGGGAAGGGAGGAGGTTGACGTTGGGGGGCACAGTGTGGCCTTCCAGACCTGCGGCCCTCACCCCGCGGACGAGGAAGAGGAGAGGAGCTCCCACCTGAAGGCTCTGCTCAAGGACTACTTCGAGAAGGAGTCCCCCGAGCGTGGCTGCGAGGAGGAAGAGGAAGAGGAGGAGGAGGAGGAAGATCTCAGCGCTGCTAAAGTGAGCAAACCCACTTTTCTGGTGGAGCTGCTTCGGGTTCCGACCATCGGCCGGTGCTTCTGGTCCACGGCAGGTCCGGTTTGGACCAGGGATGGGTTTGGGGGATGAGGAAGAGGAAGGGAGACGTGACCTTCCTCCCCACCCCCACCTCCTTTCCCTTTTGGCAGGAGTGGGAGAGCCAGATCCGCGCCGACGTCCGCCATTTCCTCGCCATCCGCCAGGACGAGAAGTTCTCCGGCAGAGCCATCGCCAGGATCTTCCACGGCATCGGTGAGAGGAGGTGGCTCAGCGTGTCCCCCAGCTCCTTATCTCTGCCACCTTCCTGTCCCCTCCTGACCAGGGTGACATCTCTGTCCCCCCCCTATCCTCCCCCCACCCCGGGCAGGCAGCCCCTGTTTCCCTGCCCAGGTTTATGGCCGCGACCGCCGCTTCTGGAGGAAATATCTCCACTTGGATTTCCACCACCTCGCTCGCTTGGCCACCCAGGAGATCCTGGCCAGCAGGTGAGAGACACTCAAAGGGACAACGGTGCCACACGGGGACGTCACCTTGGACCCCCCCAACTCCCCTCCCGGGGTCATTCCCCCATCACCACCACCCCGCCTGCGCTGCTTTTCCCTCTTTTTATCTGGATTTTTTGATGGAATTAATAAAGGGAAACGACCTTTTTTTTTTTTTTTTTTTTTTATTCTACCTGCGCCATGGGGAAGGGGGGGGATGTCCCTCACCACGGGGTGGGGGGGGGGGGGTGACAAGGGGACGTCACCGTGCCTGCCGAGCTGTGACCACCCCAGGGACGGCCGGGCGCCGCCGCGGCTCGCGCCGCCCCAGCGAGCACAGGGTGACATGGAGGAGCCGGAGCAACCGGTCCCAAATTCCCCTTTTCCACCCAAAAAATGGGTGCTCCGCCCCCCCACCCCCAGCACCCACCTTTCGGGGAGACCCAGCTCGAAGGTAAAAGCCCCCCCCCCCGAAAAAAAAAAAAAAAAAAAGCCTATTTATGACCGCGGACGCTGCGAGTTGCGCCCGGGGAGGCTGCCGGGGGGCAGGGGGTGCCCTCTCCGGGGGTCTGGATCCGTGTCCCCCCCCCCCCGCTCTTCTTCCCACCTCCGGGTGCGGTGCCTGTACAAGCGATGCCTTGGAATAAATGTTTATACCCCCCCGCCCCTTCTTGTCTCCGGGAAGGGGGGGGAAAGGGGGGCGGTGGGGGTCTCCCCTTTACTCCACCCAGGGAAAAAAACAACCCACCAAACAAAAAACCACGAGAGAAACGTGGTGGGCGAGAGCGGTGGGATGGCACCGGGGTCGGGAGAGCCGGAGGGAGGGAGGGATGAAGCCCCGGGGACGCCCCCGAGGGATGGGGGATGTCGCCGTCCCCCCCTTTCCCCGCAACCCCGTGGGTGCTGCGCTCCCACGCACCCGTGGAGGAGGAGGAGGGGGGGGGTGATGCTCCCAGGGACACGCGTCCGAAAGGCACCGGGATTTCCCCTGTGGTTTTTTGGGTTTGTTTTTGTTTTTCCAGCGGATTTTCTCGGCGGCGCAGTTTGTGGAGGGGAGGAAAGACAAGGGGGAAGGCGCAGGACGGGGCGCAGAGGGGAGGCGGCCGCCGCGGAGGCGCAGAGCGCCGGGAATAACCATGGAATCATGGAATCATAGGGCAGTTTGGGTGGAAAAGGACCTTTAAAAGCCACCTAGTCCAACCAAATAAACCCACACAGCCAATAAAAGCCGGTGAGAGCGAGTCCTTCGAGACTGCCTTGCCGTGGCACGGCTCCCTCCCGCCAGCGCAATTTCGGTCCCATCCGCAGCCCAAGTGTCCCCAGGTGTCCCCGCATCACTGGCAGGAGGGTAGGGGGACCCCATCCATCCATCCATCCATCCATCCATCCATCCATCCATCCATCCATCCATCCATCATTCCCCGGGTTTGGCCGGCGGGGTCGGAGCCGCCGATGGGGTAAATTAACTTATTCCAGTTGGGTGGGGAGGCTTTTGAGGAGGTTTGACCCGGGTTGTTTGCCCAGGTCACGCAATGGGCTGACCCGCAATTTGTAAACCAGCCCGACCCTTTATGCGGAGACAGACAAAAAAAGATGTTCATTACAATGAGGAAAAAGCAGAATGTGTATCTTCCATTTAACCTGTAAATACGGGGAAAGCTGCTATTTCAGATTAGCAGGAAAAAGGTCACACGGGGAGGGGAGGGGGGGATAACGTCCTGAGGCAGGCAGAGAAGGGGGGGGAAAAATACCCCTCATTTTCCTCGGGACACCTTTTAGGGGGGTAAATCCAGGGGGAACCTCTCTCTCCTTGCTCAAGAGCAATACGGGGTGAGCCCAGGGCGCTCAGCAGCCCCAGGGCTGGTGCCTATTATGAGGACACACGTCCCACGCTCATTTTCACCAGCGCCGGGTGCGGAATACGGAGAAAATCTGACACGATTTTTTATTCTGTGAGCATTAAGCTCTTGTGACTCCCCCCCCCCCCGCCTTTGGCATTGAAGCACTGAAGATACAGCGTTTCCCTGGAAATATAAATTATTAATATATTCAGCATTTTGGTCCCTGTTAACCAAATTAAACAAAACTTCCCTTTGCTAAGTAGATTTTCTCTCTGGGATTAGCAGAGGGCCACCATGGTCAAAAATGGGGTCATTTACATATAATTTTGCAAACTCGCACTGGTCCATGACAGTCTTTGTATCTCCAAGTTGCTACTCTGGATTTTTTTTTTTTCCCCTTTTCGTTTTCATTTAGCTGTGGAGGATAAACCCCGCTTTGGCTTTACAATGACTTTAGGATAAAAGTCTCCCCCTTCCGCCTCTGCAGGGCTCTGAGTTCATCCTACCCCGGCACCGCAGACTCCAGCTTTTGCCCCCAAAATTATTTTGGCATCCGCTAAAGCCAGAGGTACCAGGGATGGGAGTGGGGCACAGAGCTTCCCTGGGACAGGCATCCCCTGCGCTTTGACAGAGGTTCAGCTCATTTGTTGTTATTTTATTTAACATTTCCGTGCCTGGGAGGCAGAGATTTTTAACTTATTTTTCCTGGATTTTTTTGGTTCTGCTGTGAGCATCTCCTGCCAGCTCTGGTGGGAGCAGGTAGGGGCTGACATCACCTGCGCTGGGCCATCGGGGTGCTAAAGGCAATACCTGCTCCCAGGTGGGGTGCCCCTCTGGGGTCGCCTCCTGACACGGCAGTGCCATTTACTGGTGTCTGGCAGCAGCCAGCACAGGAACAGAAGAGTTTTGTTCCTGAGAATAAACTACTTTACCTCCCAAAGCCCCCCTTCCTTCCCCGTGCCTTTCGTGCCCTCTTTTCCACTTCTTCCCCTCCCTGTTATCAGAACTCCTCCTTTTTCCTCACACTTTTCAAGTCCTCCACATACAGCAATTCTGCTCACCCCAGGAAATAGCTGTACAGTGTAATCATATCTCAGTGATTTCTGTACTTTGAAGGCAAATAATCATCTTGGGATCAATGGATAGAAAAATCAGAGTTTACAGTTCTGTATCTAATACCGGCTCTTAGTTGTCATTTACCTAGACAGTAGAAGAGTTACATTGTTTTTTGTAATATTGCATTATTGAAAACATCTCCAACTCACTAATTTATCATAAGGAATTATTTCCACTATCATGGAAGTAATATTTAAATAAGTAAAAGAGATTTATAAACTTTGAGCATATATAACACATATCAGAACTTTTCTTTTTTTCCACAGTCTGAAGGCATCATTCAAACATCTAGGCTCTGGTGGCTGTGTCACACTGTAGAGTTTCCAGTCTTGGAAACAAAGCCCATGCCACAGAGTACAACCCCTGAAATCATGCCAACACAGTAATTTTGGGGGCAATTATCAATCAGGTTACCAGCTAATGAGAAGAGAGTATTTTTGCTTTACCTTGGGTCAGTTGGGGTCCTTGCTCACAGCAGTCGACCGCAAACACTTGCATCAGCACATCTGTAGGGAATGAGCCATTGGAAGAAGCAGCTGAGGGAAGGAGGAGAAACAGCTCTGTCAAAAGCTCTTCATCAGAGACATTTTCCAGCAGTGAATGAACATAATCATGCAATCATAGAATGGTTTGGGTTGGAAGGCATCTTCAAGACCACTGAATTCCAACCCTCCTGCCCTGGGTAGGGACACCTCCCACCAGACCAGGTTGCTCCAAGCCCCATCCAGCCTGGCCTTGAACCCCTCCAGGGATGGGGCAGCCACAGCTTCTCTGGGCAACCTGGGCCAGGCTCTCACCACCCTCAGAATAAAGAATTTCTTTCTGAGATCTCATCTAAATCTCTCCTCTTTCAGTTTGAAACCATCATCCTTCATGATAGCTGGCTTCCTACTAGTATGGTTACAGTCCCTTTCCCATGGTACCAAAGATCCTGTCAGCTTGTAAGTCTAGCTGTCCCACTGCTCTGTGGGATGCTGTTCATGTTCCCGTTTCCCTCAGGCACCCTAAGGTGACCTGCACAACTTGCCTGGGGTCATACCAGAAGTTCCAAGGAGAGCAGAGGGTCTCAGGTGTCGCTGTACAATGACCACCCACCCTCCCCAGATCAGCTTCTTGCTCTGCTACTACATTCTCAGAGAGAGTTAAAAAACATCTAGGAGCCCAGATGGGTGTTTCCCTGCATGGAGTGACCCAAGCAGGAAGAGGCTTCTGTCCCTGTGGCTTCTTCTGTCTGCCTGTGGCTCTAGGGAACAGTCTATGTATTGAGGACATGCTGCTGAAGCTTGAAACCCCTTCACAAAGATAGTTTTTTGAAGAGAAACCCTCCAGCCGACAGTTTCATATTTGCTTAGTATCCAGTCTCACAGATGTACCTCCTGCCTGGGACCAGTCCATCCCCTCTCCCATCAGCATATTTATTTCCAGCAAATTTGCCCACAGACTGTGTAAGAGACTCAACAACGAAGGCTGTTTTAGGAAAAAAACACTCTTTTTAAGAGAACACATAATTATGGCAAGACATATAAGAATGACTTTTTAACATGTATATAGGCTAAAGCTCTGATGCCCACCCACAGACCACACTGGGTACAGAGTGGTGTGTTAAAACTAACGAAACTCATTAAAAAAGGTGAGAGAGAACAACACCTATGAAACACCAAGTGCAAGAAAAGAGGAAATTTGGCAGATTCAAACTCAGAATATTAAATTCAGTTCAACTTAGAAGACAGATTGTTTAACATCCATCTTCGAGCTGCAGCAATTGAAATGTGCACTACGTTTCACCAGCAGTAATACAGTTAATCGAACTGAAAAAAAAAAAAAGGTTTTGTTGAGAAAAAATTTAAACTTTTGCATATATGCTCTGAAAAGTTGAAAGGCAATTTAATTGTTAATTACTATAAGAATATAACACCTCAAAGTGCAGGTCCTAGTCTACATGATGATTGTGGAATTTAAAAAAAATGTAGCTGTTGGGTGTGCTGGTTTTGGCTGGGATAGAGTTAATTTTCTTCAATCTATGATTCTATGATTCATAGTAGCTGGTCCAGGGCTATGTTTTGGATTTGTGCTGAAAACAGTGTTGATAATAACGGGATGTTTTAGCTACTGCTGAGCAGAGCTTACACAACCTCAAGGCTTTCCCTGCTCCTCACACCACCCCACCAGGAGCAGGCTGCGGGACACACACACACACACAACTAGGACAGCTGACCCCAGCCGACCACAGGGACATTCATGCCATGGGACATCATGTTCAGTGTATAAAGCTGGAGGAAGAAGGAGGAAGGGGGGGAGCTTTGGGAGTGATGGCTTCCCATACATCTTTATAAACCCGTGGCTGCATAGCTGAATTCAGAAAATGAGCATGAGGAGCCAGTGAAATATGCATCGCTTACCTGTTTGGTAAGGTCTCTGCTGATACAACTCCATCGTGTCTCCTCTTGATGGAAGCATCTACAGCTTCAGGGATCTCCTGGAAGCTTTGCCCACCTGCTCAGGATTTGGTCCACAATGTATGCACATAAGCAACAAGGATGCAGGGATCTCTTGTTTGCTGTGACATATGTGCTTTCCTGCAGACAGTGATTTCTAACCTGCCGTAAACAGTGGTACCTTTAATCATTATTTTACTGGTTTTCATAGATCTTTGCTGTCTAGGCAGGTTTTGGCATTATGCAACAAAGGATGTACTCTTGCTCTTTCTCCAATCTCCTCCTCCAGATATCAGAGAGAATTTACAATACTTTCAGCAACAGAACTCCAAGACATGTTTTTTTCTCAATTCTTTAAGAGAGGAGAAGATACTGTATGAAAAACGTTTGGGGCACAGAAAAAAATACTAAATCCTATGATAAAAAGGGCTGTTATAGTGGAATATGCAAGACTCAGGTTATATTGACTCCCTTAGAACATTCCAGTATATAGTTGTGTTGTATGTAATATATGTTGTCTCAGGGTTTCCTGAGGTTCTTGAAACTTTGCAATCTGTGCTCGGGGAGTATCATGGACCCTGTTACACTGAAGCTGTGTGGGGTTTGCCCTACAGGCTTCATTGTTACTGTTCCTTCTACAGATCCCCCACCTGAACACCCAAAGGTCAATTTAATCAAAATAAATTATTTCCACCCTACCACCTTTGGCAGAAACCCCCTGTACCCTGGCTCTTACTCACAGCGATCGTGGCATCCCCTGCTGTAGTGAGTGAGGTTGTACAGGTGAATCCAAAATCTGTCGGTATCAAACCACGAGGTTGCCCTGTGATAAATTAAAGGATGTTTTAGTTCTGGGGAGAAAAGGAAAAAAAGACCAATCCTATTATCTTAGTTAGAAAATACTGACCTTTGAAGGCTAATTCCGCCCCTGGAAGGCACTTATGCAGCATGGGAAGGTATGAGGATCCAACAGAGCCCCAGTTAGGCAAAGAACAACCAAACTAGACTAGGAAATATGGAGAAATCTAAACTGAATGCAGATGTACTATAGAAGAGGGCCTGTAGAGGCTTCCTATGTATGTAGTGCCTAGTAGTGTACACATGGTACACAAAGCACATGGTGAACAGGCCACATGTACCTCCAGAGGAGGAGAATGGAGGTGCAAAAGCCATAGTCCCTATTCCTCCCTCCCATGGAGAAAGCACTCAAACCCTGCCACTGTCCAGACCTCAGCATCGTGCTTGCAACTCAAAATGGGATATCTCCTTCTCCTTGATGTTCTGAGATCAAACCCTCTCCTAATGGACTATCATCTGACCTCTCCTTTCAAAGGACTGCATCCTACTCTAAATGCCTGCACCCTCCATGGGACTGAAAGGGCCAGAATTCACAAAAGAGAGCTCAGGAGCTGCCTGGTTTCCACAAAGCTGGCAGGAGACTGAGATGGTCTCTAATACAGGACCACAAAGTGAGCTGATGTAAATCCTTCTACATGCTTGGGGTTAAGCCCTCAGAATGACAAAACCAGCTTCGTAATCTTCATCAAAAATAAAGCAACTGACTCATAGACGCTGTAATAAATTCCTTGTTGCCTTGCAGGGCTCCCTTGTTGTCGTGGTTTAACCCCATCCAGTAATTAAGCACCACACAACTGCTTGCTTGTGCAGGTGGGTAAAGCTTCCTGGAGATCCCTGAAGCTTTAGATGCTTCCATCAAGAGAAGACACGATGGAGTTGTATCAGCTGAGACCTTACCAAACAGGTAAGTGATGTATATTTCACTGGCTCCTCATGCTCATTTTCTGAATTCAGCTATGCAGCCATGGGTTTATAAAGATGTATGGGAAGGAAATAACATGACCTGGTCCTAAGCACATAATTCTGATCATGAAGGTGAAGTCATGTACAGAACAGCTACAGGATGGGTCCTACTGCCTCTGCTACTTGATGCATAAAATATTCCTCCAAGAGAAAAAGAGAAAACAGAGCTAGACAGAATAATCTATACTTAAGTGAAAGGTCAGTCTCCATCTGTGAGCGTACGCAGGAGTCGATCCAACTCCATGAGACCAATGGATCTCCTTTCCATGGTGAGGAGGTTCTAAGCAGCAGAATAGCACCTTGTTCTTCACTGAACGTTCTGTCTTCTCCAAAGCTATCTGTAACTCTCCACGCTGTACCTTTATCTTGCCTTTTCAGAAATTAATCTTCTCAGTGTCGTTAATTTTCTTAATCTGTTGTATGTTACATGCAGTTAGCAACTGTGTTTTACTAAGCTTTGCTTTATGCTCTGAGGAGGAGCTTCTCCCACCCCTTTACAAAGCAATTTACGTTTGCAAGCAACAAGTAGATAAAAAATACACACCCTTACAAATTAGTAATTCTAAGCAATCCCTCTAGTCAATAAGGACAAACAGGTATCCCTGGAGGACAATTCATCAGACTGATTCTAATTTCTCCTTTAAAAATGAGCTAATTTTCCTTGGAATATGTATCTTTCCCCTTTTGAATCAGGAGGGAATGCAGAGTCAATAGGCCAGGTTCAGATATATAAGTGAGGGAAAAATCAGCTGAATCCTACCCTCGCCGCTGCCTGGCAAGTAGCCTAATTTATCTACTCAGGTACTTCAGAGGGGTTATAATTGGCCTGACAAAATATCACTAACTAAGAGAAGTTCAGCCTCCAGTGATTCAGCCAAATAAAAACGTCTTCTTCCATCTCATCTGCAAGAAGACCTGCTGCTCATCAAAAAATAAAAAAAAAGGAAAAATCTGACTTTTCTGTGTGACTGTTATGCAGATTGAAGGTCTAGCAAGTCCAGCCACTGAAGGAATACAGGTGATGAGTGTTTAAGGGTCCCTATGGCTAGTTATCCCAGCTGTCAGATATTTTTAATGTACTGGTTGCAAGTAGTGCTGGAACAGATGGGAAAGGTGAGAAGAACTTTGGGTGGTGAGAAGAATTTTAAGAGTTAGAAAATCAATATTCTTAAGTACATGCACACTAGGGGAGAATTTTGCTGTTGATTTCAATAGAAATAAATTCTCTTCTCCTCTCCTCTCCTGTTACAGTCACTGAAATTTTACCAGCCCTGGCTGCTAACAGGAGTTCTCATGAATGTTCTTAGGAACTTCCATTTCATCACAAATAGTTACATTATAGGATAAACAATCCTAAATCCCTTTTTTAGAAAAATATATTTTATTTTATGTTTTTATGATTCATCATCAGGCAGTTTGCTGCTGAAGTGCATTTAAAAAAAAAAAAAAAGCTTAACCTTAGCCAGGTGCTGTTTTGGCACCAAACCCCTTACTCATCCAGGTTTGCTACATTTTTGGAGCAGAGCACCAAGTTAGAACACAGTTTCACAGCCACCTTTTTTTTTCCCCCACTAAAATAAATTACTTTTGCCCACAGCCTGCCCACCAGGACGTCAGAATCACAGCTGAGCTTTTTCATAACCATAAGATATCAGTTCCTTTTTGGGGTGGACAATGCTTGGCATTGGGAAAAGATACAGAGCTCAAGGAGAAGCCAAATTTCTCACAACCTCCTGAAAATCCAATGTGCTGTCCTTATTTATAATTAAAGTTTCTCAAGTTTGCAGATTTTATGTGCTATTTCAAACTAGGTGTCAAACCTTCTCTCAATAAATCAAAATACAAATTGTAACTAAAATGAGTGCTAAAATGAGCTACAATAATAGATAATGACTATTTGGAAGAAAAATAGGAAGTTATTGTAATTGTTAACTAACAAACTCCCAGAAAAGTCATTGATGTCTTCAGAAACTTTTTTCTAAGAACCATGGTTTTATGCCAACAGACTTCAGATTGCTACAATTTGCTTGTTCAGGCAGAGGGATCATGAGCGGATCCCCAGGGACATCACCACCCACCATGGGTCTACCTTATTTTTCCAAGGTTGAATGTCTTAGTACTTCAACAGAAGATACATGATCTCCCAAGTGAGAGCGAATTTCATCTAAATCTTCAAACTCCTTCTCTATTGTGGGACAGTGCTTACTCAGTGAGCTTTTAATACCCCTGCATAACTTGAGGCAGGGAAGGAAAATGATTCAAGAAGTTATAAATAAGACTCTGCCTCTTATCATGCTGACACAATTTCTGCTTGTGCTCCTGGTGCTTTCAGATGCCTCTACAGACTTGATACATCACAATATCATCATTTCTATGTGGTCTCAACGATGTGGTCCAGGTCCCACTGTAGTCCTGGAGTTTTCCAGGAGATGAGATTACCCAGGTTACAAAGAGCGGAATGGATTTTGACAGCTACTCAGTCAGCAGATTAGGAACAGGGAGCAGGACCCTGTGCTGAGGACCACAAGTCAAGATTAAACTCCACATTACTGCCAGGGTGTAGTCCAAAATCCCTCTCTTGTTTCTCATTTCTTCTTGTTTCTGCTATTCTTCAGACCATAATGTAACTATTACTTTGTACTATGGAGCAGACCTTGGGGGTCAGTCTCTTCTCCCAAGGAACAGGTGACAGGACAAGAGGAAACGGCCTTAAGTTGTGCCAGAGGAGGTTTAGTTTGGATATTAGGAACAATTTCTTCACAGAAAGGGTTGTCAAGCCTTGGAAAAGGCTGCCCAGGGAAGTGGTGGAGTCACCGCCCCTGGAGGTATTTAAAAGATGGGTAGATGTGGTGCTGAGGGTTATGGGTTAGTGGTGGACTTGGCAGTGCTGGGTTAATGGTTGGACTGGATGATCTTAAAGATCCCTTCCAACCAAAACAATACTATGATTCTGTGATTCTTATGCAGTTGGCTTCCTTTACTTTACCGAGGGTTGTTTCACTCAGATTTCAGAGGAAAACCAGATTGAGGTAAAGTGTTGGTATCACAGGGATTTCAGAGGAACTGGCAAATTAGGGAACAAAACAGTGGTCATAATGTTGCATTCTTCCAACATAGGACTATATCCCTGAAACAAGGGATATATCCCTGAAAATGGCCAGGACCAAGCTTAGTGGCTACAAAACTGCCACCTTGCTTGGAAGCAGGGCCTCAGCTGCAGCCCTGAGATTTCCTACCAGATTTTAACCCAGAGGGGTGACAGTCAGTTCTACCTCAGTGGAAGACAAGCTGCTCTTCAGCACAAAGAGAAGTAGTATCGCAGGAGCTGCCCAGGATATCTTCCACCTATGCTTTTTGAACCTGCTTATTTTCCTTCTGTTTCTGTGCATCTTTCTCTTCTTTAGGCTCAGATCCCAATCCGAGCTGAGGTTTCTCAGCAAAGAGACTAGACAGCCCTTTTCTGAAAGAGAAAACATAAACAGTTTGCTCTTACCTCTCTTTTCAATCTTTTCCATACTGTAATACTTGCCAGTACAATTCCAGGCTGGATTTCTTCTTAAAAGAAGGTATAGGTACAGCATTGCTGGGCAGAACTGTTTAAGTATGGCAGACCAGATGCTGTCCTGATTTATAACCTCTGCCAGCTCAAGTGAGTGCAGGAACTGGCAACTTTGCACATTCCCTTTGAAGAGCAAGATGCCCAGATATAACATGTAAGATACAATGAGGATGTACCTTTACGGAGTCACTCCAGCTCAGCTGGCATGGCTCAGGAAGGCATCTCAGCCTATATGAGAAGCATATTTACCTGAAATACTCTGGTAAAAGAATGGTTAGATGATTAGATGATGAGGGGACTAGAACATCTCTCTGATGAGGAAAGACTGAGGGACTTGGGTCTTTTTAGTCTGGAGAAGAGAAGACTGAGGGAGGATCTGATCAATGCTCATAAATACTTTAAGGGTGGGTGTCAGGAGGATGAGGCCAGTCTTTTCTCAGTGGTGCCCAGTGACAGGACAAGAGGAAACAGGCACAAACTAGAACATAAGAAGTTCCACCTAAATATGAGGAGGAACTTCTTTCCTGTGAGGGTGGCAGACCCCTGGAACAGGCTGTCCAGAGAGGTGGTGGAGTCTCCTTCTCTGGAGACATTCAACACCCACCTGGACACATTCCTGTGCAACCTGCTCTAGGCAGACCTGTTTTGCAGGAGGTTAGACTAGATGATCTCCAGAGGTCCCTTCCAACCCCATATCACTCTGTGTTTCCGTGTGATTCTGTGAACAAGCAGGCCAGTGCATCATGCAGCCCAGCCATGGCAGGCTCTCAGGGCTGTCCTTGCAAATCCCTCGGTTAGTGACCGAGTCACTAACTTTGATATCATATTTTAATCGCTGAGTGCCAGATGTGGAGCCCATGGGCAGCTGGCAGCCTTGCCTGCCTTTCCACCCGTGCCCTCTGGGAGCGTGGCTCCCAGTGCTTTCTGTTCACGGTCCCAAGTGTCTTCTGTCCACCACGAAGCTGGACAGAAAGCAGCTTTTACAAAGGCCAAGTGTCTCCAGGTGGTTTGGGACACAGAGCTACGGCGGATGTCTGCGGTGGGCACAACCACAGGCCGGCAGGGTTAAAAGGGAGGCCATCCAAATTCATCCGAGACCTGCAAGTCTCGAAACACGTAAACCCTACATGCGTCAGATAAAGAAGCCAGAAAGAAAGGTGCCCCCTAATGAGTTTTTTTTGCGCTTGGGTGAGCGAAAGGGCTGCTTCAGGAGGCTAATAACTGAAAACCTTCCAGGCTTTTGTCCGGAGAAATGGCAGGCACTTTCCATCCCTTTGAAAAAAAGAAGGCCTTTCGGAGTCTTCACGAGAGATGTGGATTTTAAGGGCGACCTTAGGTCATACAGAACTAATCAAGCGAAAACAATAAGAAAATTAGACTGACAGTCAGCAAGTATCTGAGGACTTTATCAAAAAGAATTAGGAATGGACAAATTCACTGGGAGCAAAGGATCAGATCTGCAAGGTGGCATTGTGTGGTGGGATTAAATTATTTATTCATTGTTAATTTATTTATTTATGTATGTGCAAATGACCTAGCTGCTGCAGGTGCTGAGGAGTTTCTGAAAAGGCCCAGTTTTAGAGCCAAGGCTAGAATATTGGTCCATTTAACTCATTCTTTTCCTTAAGGCGATCAAACAGTGACTTTTATCTAGGAGATAGAGGAGGAAAACCATATGTGTACTGGGAATGATGCGGGGTGTGAGCAGCACTAAGTACCCAAGTATTCCAGTCTCATTCAAGAATGCTGTGCAGTTTAATGTCCAGCAAATTAGCAAATGAATGCTTATGTCAATATGTGAAAAATCCCTAGTTGGTTTAAACAGATAAAAAGCCTCTTGGGAAATGGCAGAAAATGCAGGCTTTCTCTCCCTGTCTTTTTTAAAGAAAGAGAAACAGTACTTATTAAGTTTTCCCCAAACTTACAAAGAGAGTTGCAGAAAACAACAACAGTCTACATGGATGCTGGATCTTATATATGCATGAAATATTTCCAATGCTGCTACTGCAAAAATACAAGCAGCTTTTGCTAGGCACTCTTTGAATCATATACTGTCTAATCAGGAGAAAAGAGTTAAAATCTGGGACAGCTACAGACCCTGTTAGATGCCATCCTGCTGTCCCTCTCTTAAAGGAACAGGAGGTCAAAAGTCCTGGAGAGGATCCGTCTTTACATTTTGTCCCCATTTATAAAATCAGTCTTGAAGATGAAATCCACAAACAGCTCTTGTTTTCCCTTCTGCAGATTTAACCATTGATAGGAAAGGGGAAAAAATTGTCACCTCGTGTTTCCCTTGACCCAGCAGAGCAAAGCCACAGTGGGGACTCTGTGTACGACATGACCCTGGGGAAAAAAGGAACACGGGATCTCAGCATGGGGGGGAAGAGGGTTGGAGGCAAGAAGTCACACATATCGAAAATGACAGTGTCACGTCAGTTAATGCCACGTGATAAGGGAGGCCTGCTGAGTTCTACATCCTTCTGCAAAGATATGCTTGAAGGTTGACCAGTAAGGAAGATTTTTTACTAAGTCCAGAACAGGGTTGTAGATATTGGGGCAGGACAGGTTTTAATAAATTATGTTTCTTCAGGACAAGCATCAGCAGCTATGCTGGGGACAGTGAAGCTGCCCCCTGAGACAAATGTAAACCTACGCATCCTAAAAGCAGACAGGTTTATGTAGAATGATACCTCATGTGTTTCTGCTTCGCCCTGGGTATTTCCTTCCCCTTGGCAAATCTTAAGCTCTCTTCTCAAAACTGGCCTTCTCTACATCATTTTGGAGTAAGGACAACTAAAGAGAAAAACAGAAGGTATTTTAAAGAAGAAATGTCTTTAATAATACTAAATTTAAAAAAAATACTTCAAATTAAAAGTTCGGTGAGAGAATTTCCCAGGCCATGCAAAAAAACCGCAAGTCACATAGAAAGTCTGCTTCCTCCCTGGAGCCAAAAAGTTCTCCTTTCTCCCTTGGATGTTAAATGGTGAGGATGAATTTGGTCAATATGAATGCCAACATGTCACTAATACACTACCACTTACTTTCTGCAGCCCACTGAGAGCTGTGACAGCAACCAGGGAGCCTGCTCCGTGGGCTGTCAGGGCACCTTTTAAAAAGGCAGGAGACAAAAGCAGAGTTAGGTAGCACTGAGAGCTCCATCATCTCGGGAATAAGCAGCACAGGCCAGACCTCCTCTTGCTCATTGTTTCAAATAGATGGAGTCCCAGCTCATAAAAGAGAAATATTTATTATCAGTATGCAAGGGCATGATCTAGTACTATGAATTTCATGTCCTCAAAACTATCCAATTCACCTTCTATGTTGTCTCTGACTTCAGCCAAATGGACAATGTTTCTTAGTTTTATCTCATGGACAAACTTTACCACTGCCTGCCTAATTTTGGTGTCAAAGTTATTAGATAAAATGTACTATTTGTTCCATTTCCTAAAATCCTAGAATCCTAGAATGGTTTGGGTTGGAAGAGACCTTCAACCAGTTCCACATCCCTGCCTTGGGCAGGGACACCTCCCACCAGACCAGGTTGCTCCAAGCCCCATCCAGCCTGGCCTTGAACCCCTCCAGGGATGGGGCAGCCACAGCTTCTCTGGGCAACATGGGCAAAGAACTGAATTCACACAACCCAATCATAACAAAACATTTTTTCCAGGAATCTCAGGAATCTGAAACTTAACCTTGAATGAGATCCCATCAACAAATGCCCTTGTTGTCATTATCTAAGAATTCCTATTGGATGTCATTGCAAACCACAGGATATAAAATTACCAGAGGCTTCCATAGCCATTCATGTTGAGTATATGACCAAGCTGAAAGTACAGATCTCATATTGGTTATTGTTATTAAATTCTGGTGATTCTAACACTTTGTGTTTGTATCAGTGTCCTGTTGTTAAATAACTCACCTCAGAGACAATGTGGACAAGTATGTGTGATGCTAATCTCAGAGTTAGAAAGGTTGTGCTCTAGTGCCATCTTTGCTGTGGCACTGAGGAATGAGTTCAGGCACAGTTTCTGCTTCTGTTTCCATGTGTATAAGCAGAGATCATATTGCTTTAGTATTTATGATGTATCACAGCTTATTAATATTCATTTCCCTTATTTGTTTTCTTAATTCTAATAGCGCTGTTGATTCAAGAATTGGATGCACAGAGTCATTCTGCCCAGAGCTCCTCAGCACCCTCCAGTTCGGGAAGGCAAGGTGTTGAAATCCCTTGCATTTGTACAACATAGAAGGTAGAGGTTGGTACCAGAGATTTTCTCAGCTGGATTTCACACTAGCCTTCAAGGAAAAGGCAACGGGAGTCACACATGGGGATACTTGTTTGTAAGTAAAGTAAATTAAACCTCCACAGATAGTAGAAATATATTAGAAAAGGAAAATTAGCAAAGGAAGGTAAAACTTCAGCAGCTGGGAAGCAGCAGGAGGAAACCAGAGCCAGAGGGAGGAGGTTCAAGTAGGCTCCAGGGAAGTCCTGTCACCAAGCTTAAGGTGCAACGTCTACAGCCTTGCTGTTACAGACTTCTGGGGTGTTTGCATTTGACAAATAACAGCCTTCACTATGCAATTAGGTGTAAAGTCAATGTGAAATTAGTGTGCTGTTTCTCTATACAGCTAAGTGCATGGATGTTTACATCTCCTGAAGGCAGGAAAAATCCCCCAAACCAGCAATTAAAAGGTAGACTAAGTGATGTGCGACAAAACAGAATGCTGCCTTAATCATAGAATCATTGTAGGATGATTAAGCATCAAATGAAAACTTTGTCTTTCTGACAAAAGACTTTTCCAAAGAGATCCCCAGACTTTACTGAAGCACAAAGATTTCTTCTTAGTAAGAAGCAGACAAAGTCCATTTAAATGGATGGTAACTATTGTTATAACATTTTTCAGCAGAAAGGCTAAAGGTAAAGGGGCACAAAAAGCAGAGAATAAAAAGAGACGTGCAAAAGCAGGACACTGCTAAGAGAGACGTTATAAAAATTTCCCATTAAAGCTGAACAGACAGTTTGCACTAATAAATACACCAGTAAAAGACGCAAAGAACCCTCCTTTAAGCAGGGGAAGTTTGGCTCAGCTGATCAGGCACTCAAGACAAACACTGAGGCAGCAAGTGCAATGCAAATCTGCCCTTTGGGGTCTGCTCCGTGATGAGAGTTGCTACCACACAACTGTTTCCAAGTACACTTTCTATTTTCCCTACCTCTCCAAATGTGCAAGTACCACTCACAGTCACAAGCTTCAAAAATCAGAGGGTCCAAGACGCTACAGCATTCTGAACTAGCAATGTATCCATTCCCTGAAACACTGCTCTGCCAAGTCATGAAAAATATCACATTTCAGGATTTTTTTTCCAAATATTATAGTATTATACAACTTTTATGCTGTGTGGAAGGAAGGATGAATCTTTAATATTCTTGATGTGTGGTCTCAACTTCTGTCTGCTCCTTTATACAATATATGTTCTTCTGAACAGTGTCCAAGATAATAGCTAAAATACAGACAGCAGGGAGAAGTTCAGGCACTCGGCAGCTCCACCCTATTTAGGTGTCTTCAGGAAACGAAACCGGGAATTAGAAAGCTGCTTGGCTGGCACAGATGCAGACTGCAGTCTTCCTCAGAGAATTTCCTAGTGGTCCTACACAAATCGGTCTGGTTTACATTAAAAGGAAGACATGGAGGAGAAGAAGACAGAGAAGCAGGAATTAATTTGGTGTATAACACTGGAACAGAGCCCCTTAAAAATTCTACAGAAATAACATTATTTTATAGAGATTTTGTCCTTTCTATTAACAAAATACATATACAATATATACTGTATACATACAATATACTACAGTACATAGTATATATATGGGATAAGAATATGAATATACAATAAAATACTTTACTGATGAGAAGAATAGGAATATTCACATTTCATATTGATTAGAAGCTGACAAGGAAAAAAAGAACCAGCAAAAGAAGAGTCAAAGATGATGATGTTTCTAGGCAAAACTCTTAAATCATTTAGTCCATCTTTCTGAATTGGGCAAAACACCTTGCTGTGTATTTATAATTGACTTTAAATTAACTCTTGGATGTTTACCCCAACAGTATCTCAGCAGTCAGGGAGACCTTGTGAAGCAGCTTCCTTTCACTTAGTAGCCTATCATAAGATTAAAAAAAATTAATTATAAATGTTGTTGGTTCACGTCCCCGTCCCCCCCCCCCAGCAGCTTCTAATCAACAAGAGATATGAATATTCCCATTCTTCTAATCAATAACACATTTGACTGTATATAAATTGTATTTTCAAATGCTTATCCCAGATAAAAGTATATAAAACAACCTGTATATTGTCTGTGGAAGGGGCAGAGTCTATAGAATAAACATGCCATATACAGTATGACCACTTCAAACCTTTGGGCCAACTCAAATCCAAATTGTTTGGCTTTTTGCCTGGACTAAAACCACACCAGAACACCCTGACCCTGAGATATGCACAGGCCAGGTCCAGCTGGGATGCAGCACCTCCCACGCTTCTGCATTTCACTGGCAGTAAAAAAAGGGTAAGGACTGGTGAAGACACTGGACAATGGGAAAAAAAAAATATAATCTCTTGTGTTTCTATTTTTGTACCAAACTTGCTTGGCATGTGGTGCTGACTGCTGCCACTGCGTCCACGTGTTGTTGGCTGATGGTGCAGGAACGCAGCTCGGCGTCAGCTCCTGAGGCTGTGCCAGAGGGCTCTAGCAGAGGCTGAGCTACAAAGATTGTGCTACAGGCTGGAATGAGATTGCTTTTCTGCACTCATTTCCAGCTTGGCTGGGCTCGTGTCACCTGGGCACGCCACATACCTGAGGATGGAGGCTGGACCCTTCTTGTTTGCTCCTTAATCTCCCTTTAAGATTGGATTTAAAATAGTTTAAACTGGGTTTAAAACATCTTTCAGCGGCCTGAAGTCTGCCTTAAAGTTTCATCAGCTGGAAGAATTTGTCAGTGTTAGGTTGATGATTTTAAAGGTCCCTTCCAACCTAGATGATTCTATGATTCTAAGAGGTCTCCCTTCTCCTTTTTCACCCCCACAGCCTTGCCAGGTCACTCTCCAAATCAAGCTCCCCCTGATCCCCTCTCCCTCTGCCCGGCAGCATACAGTGAATAGATGTACCAGCATGAGCACTGTGCTCCCCAAAGATTTCTTTGCAGAGAGGGGGTACCCATTGCAAACTAGGGTGGCTTTCCAAAACGTTCAGTAATCCAAGATCTCCTCCACTTCATGAACAGGACACGACAGAACAGAACAATTCTAAGGTGGGGAAGAAGCTTCACATGAATATACAGCAGAAAACTTCAGGTTAAATGTGGGCGTGCTTGAATGGGCAGCGAAGCAGACTCTTGTTTAAGGTTATCCTCGGACAGGAGGGAGCTGGAATCTGAATGCCAGCAATGTCAACGTCAGAAAATCTGGCAGGGGAAAGTGCTGCTGCCCCGAGAGCCGGATTTCTGCTGGAGCTCCCATACCTAGATATGCTCCTGAACGGGATAGAGTTTCATCTGCTGCTTAAAGCCCCCACGGCCGTCTCACAGAAAACACATCCCACTCTGACAGCATCTTGAACCTTTTCCTGCACTTCTCCAGTAATCCAACCCACAAGAAAACCCAAACAACCAAAACCCCACTTTCTCACCCCAAAGCACGCAGAGGGGGAAAAAAAGCTTCGGGCGCTGCTGGCGCGGGGAGGCTGCGCCCTCTGCAGCATCCGCATCCTCCGCTTTTTCTGCCGGGCCCTGGCTTTTCCCACCTCGTTTTACAGCTGCCGTGACTGAGGTCAAGTGATATGTCACTCTGTCAGATCACACAGCGAGTCAGTGGCTCTTCCCGGATTAGAACGATTCCACACAGCCCCTCTGAAAAGATTTGTAACAAATGTCAGCACCGGCCGGCCGCTGTTTAAAGCATATGTTTAAAGCTCTTAGACATCTCAGTCAAAAGGTATTGTAAATATAGGGACAAAGCTAGTAAATGCTTGGCTCTGGAGTTTTAATAATGGCAAACCAGAATCGAGCAGGGATAAAAAAACCCCAGCCTAAAACAGGTCACCTTCAGCAGGGAATATGTGCTCTGTTTTGGAGCCGTTCCAAGACCGGGAAAGGATTTGGCTTTTTTTCCTTCAGGAATAACCCAAATGGTCAAGATGTTAGTGGCTCACCACAGGCTGGCAAGGTCACAGGGCCAGAGGGCACAAAAAATAACCTGAATATAACATTCTTTTTCTTGCTTGTTAGCATCCCTGGCCATTGCTTTCAGTGTCTTTTCCGTAATAAAGAAGGAAGCGTGCTTGAAAAGGTGATCTTGTTATGCACAACACAGGGGAAAACACTACAGTCTTGCCTTAATTCTTTACTAACGGCAAAATATAAGAAATTTTCTTGCAGAAATCTTACACGTGCAGAGATTAAACATGAATTGTAAGTGAAATCAACAGCTAATACACAGCAGCACCCCTTTGTAATCTCATCCTTTTAGCAAGAAAGAAATACTCCAGCTATTTAGAAAAAGATCACTCAGGTCCTGCTGGAAATGTTTCCGAGGTTTTAAAGGTGTCGAAGGAATGGGACTAATGTCAGCTGGACCTAAAAAGAAGCCACAATAAAGCTGGGAAGATGGAAGTGAATTTCCTTTTTGAAATCTCAAGACAGGTCAGACTAAGATAACATCAACAGATGTACATAGCATATAAAAATCCTCATTGCAGCGTGTCAAATCTTGCCCCACTGGGATTCCCCTCACGGTTTCTAAGAATCCCTTGGTCTCTCTGAGCTTCTCTCCGACTTATCAGTCATATCGTGCCTCTTCTCCCACTCTTCATGCCTGAAACGCTCTATAAATAAACACAGTTGTGAAGTAACCTCAGAACCTACCCTTTACTTTAAGACAGGGAAGGATCAGAGCAAAAGGGAAAAAAAAAAAAAAAGACTGGGCTTTTTGATAAATATTTACTGAAAACACCAAAATCTGGCAGAAAAAAATATTCACTTTATTAGGGAGATCATTATTCTTGCTCTATAACACAACAAATCACCTGGAAATTTTCACCTGGTGAACCTGCATGGTTCAACCTCCTGTCTATGGAAAAGGATGTGCATTCTTTCTTAGCTGTCCTGCACCAGTAAGGAAGACTTCTCATTTCTTTACTGATTCTTTCAGCAGCAGTGACAGGCAAAAAGAAGCTTAATCCATACATAGCACCTTGAAAACAAAAAGGAGTGTTTATTCCTTAGAAACCTCTCTGTTTTAAGGTGACCAATGTAACCAAAAAGGCAGTGGACATTTTAGAATGTCATGCTTAGGGTTTTGGCTGTCCTATCTGCTAATTGGCTAATGGACCTAATTAGCTCATGGTCCTCTCATAACGGACCGGTGCTGACCTCTTTTCTGCACAGAAGGTCATTGAGTGAGATGAGGAAGAGGCGGCAATGAAGGATCTGTATAAACAGACTGGATTTGGTGATGGGTCCAAGAGCTGCCTTTCTTGCTTCCCCTCCAATCTTAGCAATGAAATCTGCAGAAATTACTATATTGCACAGCTTTAACCTCAGCTCCACGCTCATCCCACTGAAGTGCTGACACCATGCAAAGGCCAATGTCAGCTTTTAGAGTGCTGTCAGAGGTGAAGGGAGAGACAAGGAGCAGCCCAGGAGAGAAGCCCTAAAACTGCAGTGGGATTTCTTGTGGATGCTTGTGTTCTGGATTTTCTTCTCCTTTTGGTCTGCAAAGCCCTTTTCCCATAATCCAGCGTTATGCCATTTTTTCTGCCTGGGTTTTGCACCGATCCATGAAGCACCGTGTGACGCGGTGATAGGGTTTTACTTTAGTTGCCTTGTAAACTGCAAAGAGAGACTTTAAATGGTAAAATGTTTAAACCGCAAGTCTTCTCACACGTTCCATAAATGGTCCATAACAACATCAAAACTGGCAGAATTAGACCCAAGATATTTATACTGTGGCAATGAACATCCCATAAAATAGCACAGAGCTTGCAAATACTGGACCAGTGATGAACATGATCAGCACCCTTGTGGTTTGTTTTGAGCAACTGAAAACATTGCTAAATGTCTCCTCCTTTTCACACAGTGAGTTTATAAATCAGAGGGTAAATTTGTGATGTGCCTTGAAAATCATTTTGGTTGGTAATTCCTGGGGTTGGGCTGCATTTGGGACACTTCCTGCTACTTGAAACTTCTTGGTGGCCCAGGATGTTGTCTGCATTAGCTGAAGACCATGTCTTTTATAGAG
>JAOQGH010000032.1:72619499-72621999 GCA_025769975.1 Gallinago jamesoni | reverse complement strand
GAGGGGTTTTAACCAGTTTTCACTGACATCAGGGTTAACACTGAGCACTTCTCAAACCCACCATAATTGGCGTACATAATTTATTCCTGCACGTACTGTATGAGGAATGAACACAGCATAATCTTCCTTCAAATACTGAAGGAGTCAGTTCCAGCTGTGCCACTCACAAGGCAACAGTGACAACAAAGCACCGCTGTAAGAGGCAAGAAATAAAAAGTATTATTATTAAACATAAATCAAGAAAACCGGACCAATCTAAACCCTTCTCTCTATGGATACGCTGGGAGGGGAAAGAGGTCAGAGGTGGGCAAGCGGCGCTTTGATTCTGCCATAACATCTTCTTTCTGTTTTGTGCGTGCAAACAGTCTGCTGGGGCTACAGTCAGTGATTTGCGGATCGGGCAGCAGGAGCCAGGGTAAAGATGTGTTTGCTTTCTGGGACAGCTTCCTCCTCTTGGAGTGTACCAGCAGTAAATGCCACCAGAGCATGGCTAATTAAAGGCTAAAGTGTGCGTGATTAATATCAGATGCACACAGGTTACAGCATTAGGGTAACACTGATAGGGTCTACAGATATCTTTTATTAGCTCAAACAGTAGAGTTGGAGATAACAGGCCAGCTTTGAATATATAAGCCTCTTATAATGTTTCAAAGGTAATATAAGAAATACTACCATTCCTTACACACCTTGTCTCACTTATGTCTAATAGATCTACAGCAGATTCTTAGTAACTTATGTCTTTATTAATCCACTTACCACTCTCGCTAGTATGAAATGCCATTATAGAAAAATAAGTTAGATTTTACAGTTCTTGCTATGCTAAACCTTTGTATGGTTTATCTATGATCATGGACAAAAGTTTCCACATTATCTTTACTGACTATATTCCCTCAGAGTCACAAACTATCTTCTGCTTCCAGTCAGTGCAATTCTTTGAGTTCTTCCCTCATTAATATGAGACTGGGAATGAACATGCTGTTCAGCTGCTGAGTCTTCTGGGGCTTACTCTGTACCTTTATGGTGTGTCTCAAGCCTGTCTGGCTGGATAACGAGGGAGACACAAGGGGGACAGATGATGGTGGAAGGGGAAACCATCACAAACCTACGCACAGTTATTTTTCAATCAGATTTGTATTCCAATCTGATTGTTTTCAATCAGATTTAGATCATTTAGACTGCTCTTTTCCAAACAAAGTAACATCTTATTTAAAGATATATAAACAATACATTTATGTAATTTAATTAATCCAATGTAAACAATTCATTTAATTTATAGTGAACTGAATTCCCAGTTAAAATGTTATTTCAGTGAATAAAGCATCCTCATTGTCATTTTTAATGAGGAAGCTTAGATTTCCCTGAATGCTTCTTTTAATTTCCTGTTTCAAAGAAGTTATTTAAAGATGAACAGGTATGAAAAGAATGAAGCAGCAAGCTTTTTCCTGCCCCAGGAGAAAATGAGCAAGAAAGGTTCCTGGAACCAAGTAACACTCTGAAACTATGTCTAAATTAAGACACCCAGGAGCAGCTCCAGAGTCCCACCTTCGCTGCGTACTGAAGTGACATTGTACCTCCATTCTAGGGACATGGGTCTATCAGTGCATCTTCTTCCCGCACACTGGATCAGAAAGGAACCACAACATATTCCATCACTGATACAGAGAAGCTGAAGCTGTGACTCCAGGGCATGCTGAAACTCATGCAAACTGTGTGATTTAGATGTGGCCTTAACTTACCGTAATGGTGGTTTCTTATTTTTTTCCCTGTCAAACTAGATGCCATGGGTCCATTGAGAAGGAGCTCCATCTCTATGTGTAGGCAGGTGCATCTGGTCTTGTCCTCTAAGCCCATTAAGCAGCAGCTGCGTAAGGCAAGAAGAAGGTATTTGCATCATCTCAAAGCCACAGGAGATGTAAATCAACTCAGCTAGAGCAGAAACATGGCAAACCCTTCTGCTTTCCAGCCCCTCCACCCAACAGCCCTTGGATGCTCCACCATCCAAGAGCAGGATGGCATCCCACCGAGTGGCTGGGTGGCTCTTTGGCTGCCGGCAGCAGAGAACCTGGGACAGTGCCTGCAAGCAACATTTGGGTTTATAGGAGAAAAGACACAGCGGGGTGGGTGATGAAAGTGAAAATTATGATGTCTCAGTCCTACATTGCGCCCTCAGTTACATTGCAGTTTTGCACTGGAGTAAATGAAATTACCCTGTGTTAACACATAATTAATCTGACAGAAGCATCTGGCCTCAGATTTCATTCTCGCCACATTCTTACCAGAAAGCAAATAAAGATCTATTACCGAAGCCACGCTATGGGGCCTATGTGCTCTCTCCCACTCAACTTGAGCAACAGAAGTCCCAGTGAGCATATATAATTATTTGTTTGGATCATGTTCAAATACAGAATTGTGCCATGGAAGTTATAGCGACTTCTGTATAAACACTAATTATTTCTGAACAACAGATGTAGGCATGATAATAATCTTTGAAATGGTTAGC
>JAOQGH010000032.1:72569657-72615093 GCA_025769975.1 Gallinago jamesoni | reverse complement strand
TTTTTTTTTTATGTGGTTGGACTCGATGATCTCAAAGGTCCCTTCCAACCACTAAGATTCTGTGATTCTGTGAAAATCAGTTACATGATCGGTTAAACAAAGTCTCCTGTCTGATGCTGTCTCCTAATCCTTCTCTCCATCACTTGTATGAAGGAATGCCACCCCAAAAGGAGTTTAGGCTGTATATAAGGCATAAGTAGTTGAGAGTCCATGCTGAGGACAAAAAAAGTTAGGTACATTGTCCAACTCCTAGCTCCGCAAATAAAACAGATGGACTGTTTAGTCATTGTATTACTTCTCTGTGTGTAACCACAGTTAAAAAGAAAGCCAGACAAGTTCCATGTAAAGCAACACGTGAGATGCAAGGAAGAAAAAGAACAGCACTTAGTGCAACATTCATGGTTTTGTGTTGCAAGCATATGTATCTGGGGTAAAGAAAATGGCTTTTCATATTCATCATCGCTACCTTCAAATAGGCATGTGAGCAACCAAGCCACAAACTGTTAAAAAAGCAAAATGAAGCCTTTTGAACATTGTTCTGGAGTTAAAGACAAAGAATTGCTATGAACTAAAAGATAGGAATAAGGAGAGAAAAAACAGGCTCATGGGATTGAAAGTTCTGCCTTAACAATCACTATCCATTTTGTCCTCCGAGTATGACTAAATAATTACTGGAGGCCCTACCTCTCTGGCAACTTTGTTTGTCTTAGTACAAGAACTTTTGTAAAGCCTAGGAGACAGAAATTCATACACAGATCACTCCAGCACCTTTAGCTGCAAATAAATTACCTTTCAATTACTAATTAAGCAGACTTCCGTGGGGGCACTCCCTTGTATTATTCTTTCCTCTCCATAGCAAAAGATGGGTGCTCTGATTTTGCCAATATAAAAGTGTTTGTATGAAAAAAACCCATAATCTATGATTTATTGTTGTTGTCTGAGAACATTTTTGATGTAAAATGAGGGAGAAAAATCTTCTTTTATGATAACAAAAGGGAAAAAAAGTCAAAACCCCATGGTTTTGGGCAAATGATAAGGACTTTCTTCGTACTGAACCCCATCTGATCACTAGTTACTGAGAATATTTCTCATTATATATGATCAGTATAACTCTGAATAATACCTGCTTATTTAATTTCACTTTGGGAGGCTGATAACTCGCTATTGGCTGGTAGCCTGTCCCAGACAGACCGTTCTCTAACACAGAGTGAACCACGCCACTGCAGCTATCACCATGAAACCCTCTATCTTACTTCTTTTGTAAGAAGAATGTCTCAAACGGCTCTTCATATCAAGCTACAGGAAGAGTCTACCGAAATAAAAGGTTGTCTAATGCTCAAGAAAGTTACAGAACTGTCAACTGCCAAGATGGACTTATTTATACCCACATGGAAGAATTAACTACCTCTTTCCTCCCTATAATTTCCTATTCCCAGCCTGTAACTGTCATCAGTGACACCTGATCTGGGAAGCTGATCACCGAAACCCCAGACATACACTTGACAGCATACAAATAGATTTTATGAGAAAAATACCGCAATCATTTAATGAGCTAAATAAATAATGTCGTTTCTACAAGGAGGGTGGGTCAGAATCATGCTCTCTTGAACACTTTGCTGTTCACCTCTGGTAGTACAAAACAGCCTTCAAACTGTTTTGACTGAAGCATCGCCAGTGACACACACATTGTTACTGGGAAAGAACAGCAATCCAGAAAGAGCTCAGTGATCTCTGTCACAGCCCCTCTTAGGAGATGTCAAAAGTCATTTCACTGTTGCAGGTCCCCAAGCTTCCTAAATGCATTCAGGGAGACAGGAGCTGATCCTGAAGGTCTGATCTAAAAGCACGTCTGTAAATATTTACCTTGTAAGGTGGTGAATCCTATTGGAACAGGAGGGGAATCAATGCCAGGTTCTGGAGGGTTCCCTATCCCTGCCTTATGTCATATCTGCAAGGTCAGAAAATACACAGACTGGTCTAAAGGAGTAAAACTGGGGGAATGGAGGAACAAGGTTGCACCAACTTTGCATACTGCCATTTTCTCCATTATTAAAAATCCAAAGACCTATTTTACATTACTGATCTTGGGATTTCTGGAAGCATGCTGGGACTACATTACGTCCATCGTGCTCACTGGTGTGGAAACAGAAAAAGCATTGAATGAAGAGAGTGTATGGCCTATACCATTTGTTATCCCAAACACTGACATTATACCTTTCATTCTGAACTTCCTCTTAAGCTTTACAAACACTTCCACGATACACAAAAGCAGTAAACAGGAGGATCAAGTGCTCCAGCACGCAAACGCAGCCACCTGAAACTAAGCAATGATTTAATCAAACAGCAACAGCACACAACAGATGAATCACTGTGTTCTCCAGGGCACATTTTCAAAGGCAGGTGCAATGGGCAGGGCTTGAG
This sequence comes from Gallinago jamesoni, assembly GCA_025769975.1. Lineage (NCBI taxonomy): Eukaryota > Metazoa > Chordata > Aves > Charadriiformes > Scolopacidae > Gallinago > Gallinago jamesoni. The sequence goes on along the minus strand of JAOQGH010000032.1, from coordinate 72,612,672 downwards.
AAAAAGATATCTATTAACTGGAGGGCTAAGCCTATTTAGACAGAAGCTGATGCAAAACGCAAGGGACTGGTTAACAGCGAGGTTGAGAGCAAATGCTTTGGCAAGCAGCCCAGAGCCCTGGCAAAGGGAGCACCTGCAAAAAGTCACACGTGGTTTATCGTACCAATACCTACATTTGCACATGCAAACTGGGAAACTGTTATTTCCATTTTATCCTATATTTAATATCTGCAATGTCCCCAAATAAAGGCAATTCTCCCCTCTCAGATCTTAAGTCAAAGAGACAGAGGGGAAGAGAAGGTACATTCGGAAATTCAGCAACTGTTTTAGTCAGTCAGTTACTGAAGTGTCTTTTAATCATCTATAAAGATACTAGTCCTGGGTACCAAGGTAACAGCGGATTTTTAAGAGGTCGTTAGTGGAAGACAGAAGGTGCAAAAAACATTCCTCTGCAAGAAGAATCATAGAAAGCAGAGAGGAAGAACTTAACAGGGCATCAAGACCAGCCTGCTACAGGAGCAGAGACAGCAAGGCAAATAAGACAGCAGCCCAGGTCAGAGCGATAAGTGAACCTGAAACTCTGATGGACGTTTGAAGAAAGAACGAGATGTTTATAGTGACCTGATTGTAAGGAGAAGTAAGTGGGAGGAATTTTCAAACAGGGCATGATATAGCCAGAAAGATAAGCTAAGGGGATTATTCCAGCAGTGTGACCTTGAATCTGTCCAGGGAACGAGGGCAAGGGATAGAGAGGTACTTGAGGTTGTTCAGAAGTAGCAGGCAGTTGTGAGGTGCACAGACACACAGGTCCTGTGTGCAAACCTGTGTGTGGAAATGGTGGTTTCTGCTGGCAGACAGAGCGTGGATTCACCACATGCTGCATGTGCTCATAAAAACACAGGCTTTCCTCAGCACCTCTTGTGCGTTTCATAAGAGATCACTGGGTATCATGCCTGTGAAAGCAACAGTAATGAATCAGAGTCACAAAGGAATCAGCAGAAATCTCTCTCTTTTGTATTTTTTAAGGAACCAGCAACAGCAAGTTGGGTAAATGCTTAAATATTTATGGAAAGAGAATATAACAATGGAGTTCATAGAATCATAGAATGGTTTGGGTTAGAAGGGACCTTAAAGATCATGGAGTTCTAACCCCCTGCCCTGGGCAGGGACACCTCCCACCAGACCAGGTTGCTCCAAGCCCCATCCAACCTGGCCTTGAACCCCTCCAGGGATGGAGCAGCCACAGCTTCTCTGGGCAACCTGGGCCAGGCTCTCACCACCGTCATGGTAAAGAATTTCTTCCTAATATCTAACCTAACCACCCCTTTATTCCAACACCTCTGTCCCCTTACCAAAGGAATCTCCCAGATCCCAGTTCTGTGCATCTTCTCCTCAGGCAAAGCTATTTCAGTGCTACCATACGTTTTTTGTAGTGCTGTAAGACTCCTGCTCAGAGGAGGTCTAAGCAAAGAAGTGGTTAAAATGCTGCAAGCTGTCACCACTGGTCTGCATGAAACACCCCACAGCAGCAGTGTCCCTTGCTGCTAAACAAGTCATAGAAACAACAGGAATTGGGAGAAAATGAGAATGTAAAGAAGCTGCTGGGGTTCTGCCTTGCAGCACTTTCCCCAAGAGGTCAGACAGATAGACAACTGATAACAAAGGACAACAGTTAGACTTAAATTGCTAACTGTACATTAATTATGGAAGTACGAGGCCCTATTTCCATCTTCTTACTACTGCTCCAACAGCAGGTAGCAAGTCAAAAACCATCCTGAGAGGCCTCAATAGGGATTCTGCCAGAATTCAGGAATCCCCTCAAATGATAAAGAACTAACAGAGCTACCTTTTTCTGGGTGTTCAGATATAGGGACACCATGCAGCATCACTTCTGTGCCCCCCACTTTTGAATGCTGTATTTTACACACTCAGGGCTGCTTTACATTGTGCTCAAGTCTCACTTTCATGTCACTGGGGCCTGAGAACATTTGTTATCCAAGATCCTCCCATCACCTGTGGGAGACCTATGAAGGATGATGTAAACCCCAGCTCCTCATCTGGACTATTGACATTATATACAACGGGGAGTGTGAAATGCTTTGGCTGATCCTAGGAGCACTGCCACACCTATAAACCACGGGTTAAAAACCCAGGCAGAGTAACAGGCTACCAAACAGAATAAAGGATTATTCCTTGCTGAAAATGAATGATTCAAGAACTGCAGTGTGGTACCTGGAGGGTACAAGGTGTGCCATTTCCCTGCTCTCAACAGCTGGAGGTGTTAGGGCAGATTTCTGAAGTTAGATGCAGATGCAGCAAAGGGAGGTAGACAGTGCAGGTAGCAACAGAGAGTCTGTAAAAAAACAAAAGGGATAAAAAAAAAAGAGCTTTTCATCCACCCAGGATGTTTTCTCTGAAAAAGAACTTTTAAAATGTCACAAGTAACTTGGAGGCATTTTGGTACAGCAAACCAGAAATCTCAGATTATATGGACTAAAACAGTTGCTGCTCTGTTCATTTTCACAGAGGCTGTCTGGGCCTCTCAGCAAGAAGCACCGTACCAGCTGCAGCTTCCCCAGCGCCACCCAGGGCTGCCCGCTCTCCTCCCAGCCAGGATCTGCACACTGCAGCTGCTCCCTCGTGCCCACAAGAATGCTAAAAATATAGCTTCCCCTGCTATAGCAAAATATAGCATCTCCCGGTGACACCTCATGTCTGATACCCTGCACATTCAGCTCCAGTCCAGATGTGATTGGAAGTTCACCTACTATAAAACCTGCCCTTGCATGCAGATCATAGAATCACAGAATGATATGGGGTTGGAAGGGACCTCTGGAGATCATCGAGTCCAACCCCCCAGGGCTCTGCCACCCTCACAGGAAAGAAGTTCCTCCTCATATTTAGGTGGAACTTCTTATGTTCTAGTTTGTGCCTGTTTCCTCTTGTCCTGCCACCGGGCACCACTGAGAAAAGACTTGCCCCATCCTCCTGACACCCACTCTTAAAGTATTGATGGGCATTGATCAGATCCCCCCTCAGTCTTCTCTTCTCCAGACTAAAAAGACCTAAGTCCCTCAACCTTTCCTCATCAGAGAGATGCTCCAGGCCCCTTATCATCTTTGTAGTCCTCTGCTGTACCCTCTTCAGCATTTTCCTGTCCTTCTTGAACTGGGGAGCCCAAAACCAGACACAGAACTCCACATGGGGCCTCCCCAGGGCAGAGTAGAGATGTAGAAGGTAGAGAGTAGAGAGGACAGAAGGTCAAGCAGCATATATGCAATGCAGGCGGCCTCAGGAGAGACACATCCTTGTGTAACTGACTAAAAAAGCTGCAACCTTTTTCTTCTGAAAGCAGATGTAGAACTTTCCCATATGGCATGTGGGAAAAACTTGGCAAAAAAAATATTCTTCTATTTCATTAAAGCTCAAGGATCCAAGTCATGATCCAACAAGCTCAAGCTGTGTCATCTGTAACAAAGCTTAGCCAGTGGCAAATACTACAAGTAACTTCTGAAAATGTGATAAAAGAATTGCACAACACGTCACATCATACACCATTTGAAAATATCTTTTGCACAAGTTGACGTGTTGAACAATACCCTCTTTGAAACAGCTTTTCACTAAGTATTTGTTTCTATGAACTCACACTTTCCATTTTGTCAACCATATTCCTTTTATAAATGAACTAATTTTAAGTATTTTCAAGTGAATTTTAAAATTTTTGGAATAAAGTATAAAAAAGAGAAATACATCCATTTTAAACACTACAACATAGACACTTGAAAATGCTGACATTTTTGGGCAGTTTATTTTGTTTTGAGCAATTGTGTTGAGTACCATATGGCCTGATAAAGTCAGCGTTGACTTGTCATTGTACTTTTTAAATGAGTCAACTAATTTAAAAAGGAGCACTCTGTCAACTGAAATGATACATTCAAAATATTGAGAATTTCCCCACAAGTTTTCTAGATGTGTCTCTCTAGCGGAGAAGTGTAATACTACAAAACCCATGTCAGAGCACCCAGTTTGGTACATCTTTTATCTTCGACTCTCCTTAGCTCACAGGCTCAGTGACATGGACCTGATCTTAGTGTGGTCCTTTCCACCTGCCAATGCATAAGAGAACAGAGGGGTGATACACCCATTTTGCTCAGAAGCAATATATATATATATATATATATATATATATATATATACACATATGTATATTTGGGACCAGTAAATGTGTGTAACTTCCTCATCTTAATATTCTAATGACTCTAACAACTCCAGCCTAAATATAAGCATCCTGTTTCTTAGCACCATTACACAAATTTCATTCAGCTGAATTTATCAGGGTTACACGAAGACTAAATTGGTGTGAAAGAGTGAAAATTAGAGCTCTTAACTTTTCTAAATGCTTAACTGGATCTTCCACCTGCAGCAAATTGCCAGTCCCAGCTATTTAAAGCCAGATTCCAAGGTCACAACATGGGCCAAGTCTCCTCTTTGCAATTCACTTCAAGGACTGATTGAGTACTTCAGAACTTGGCACTGCAAACCAGCACGTGTACAAGAGGCAGAGATTTCCCCAACAAATTCACCAGCACTGACTTGTGGTTTAATTGTGCTTAAAACACAGCTTTTCCTTATTATCTTATTATGTCAAGCTCTGTGAAATTCAATTAAGATACCTATTGTACTGAAGCAAATTTAAAGCTGCATGCCAGTGCTGTCAAGGGGTCATAACATAATTACAGTTCTCTCCAGCACTCCACCCCACTCCTCACTCCATGAGGATAAGCCCAATGAGAGATTTACGAGGTTGAGAGCAAATTAGCACTAAACGCAGCCTATTTAGGGCTTTCTTTCTCCAAAGGGCGCCCCGCCATCTAGTGGCAAAGGACATTCCAAAAATACCAATTGGGTTTTTCAGAAGAGGAACTTCAGTGGAAGTTCCCACTTTGTTGTACATGTTTTAAATTTAACTAAAAAAACCCAAGAAAGTCTTAAAATACTGTACACTATATCACATTCTAAAGACCTTTGTAGATAGCCACTAAGAAAAAGCACACAAAGGAAAAAATTAATCTCTTCTGTCCATACTATATGGAGCAATTTTTATATCTAGTTCTGTAGCATAAGTTTCCTTTTCTACTTTATTGTTAATGAGAGATTCATGCATCACAGCTTCAGAGAACCAAACCACTGGATGCTTTTTCCCATACACGGTTTTCTCTAGCTAATTGCTCTAAAGCCAAAGTAGGAGGAGGAGACCACATGGTGACAGCAGTCATTTAGAAGGAAGTAAGTGGAGGTGGGGGAGATTAATTAGGGGTATATAAGAATGATGAAGTATAACAACCACCCAGCTATGTCACAAACTGACAGGTCTATTCCAGAAAGGTCACTTCTGTCATTTTCCCCAGCCCCAGCCAGACATTCCCAGCCCCACACCTACGTAACAGCTTCAACTCACCGCCAAGGACGTGCTGAAAACTCAGGTTTTGCAAGGCTGCCTGATTGTTAGTGCTGATGGGAGAGGAGATGGGGAACATGTGACTGAAAGGGAGAAGGAGTCGAGAGCTGCCATTGAGTCATCAGGATCTTTATGCCAGCTCTGAAACTGTACCCTCAATTTCTGATCTCCTACACGTTACTTTTAAGCAGCTCTGTTGTACCAGGTCTGGCTGGAATTGAGTTAACTTCATCGCAGCCCATATGCTGCTGTGTTTTGGATTTGTGACTAAAACACCAGTCTTTTGGCTACTGCTGAACAGCACTTGCACAGCGTCAAGGCCTTCTCATTTTCTGAAGCTGCCCCCCCCCCAGTGAGTAGGCTGGGGAGGGTGGGAGCAAGAAGATGGGAAAACACAGAGCCAGAGCCAGTTGGCTGGCCCCAACTGGCCAAAGGGTTATTCCATACCACACACTGTCATGTTCAGCAACAAAAACTGGGAGTAGGAGTGTCTTTCAAGGTAGCTATCATACCTCAGAGACTGATAGCTCAGAGACTGGCTGGGGACCAGTGTGCTTGTGGGAGGTGGTGAGTGACTGCCTTTGCATCACTTTGTATTTTTCCTCTTTCCTTCACTTATTGAACCATCTTTATCTCAACTCAAGAGTTTTCTTGCTTTTGCTCTCTTCTCTTTTGCTTTCCTGTTCCCTCCCCTGTCCTGCCTGGGAGGAATTGAGCAAGCAGCTGTGTGGGTGCTTAGCTCTTGGCCAGGGCCAATCCAGAACATCTATTCAATTAGCTTGTCATAGCAGATATCCACAGAGATGTTACAGAGCTGATGGTCCAAATCCAGTTCTTTGCTCCATTGATAATGCCACAATGTACTGAAATAGCACCTCCAAGACAAGGTGATGCCATAGTTCTGAGTGTTCATAGGGTGTTGCTTTACCTCGTTCAGCTGTTTCTGACTAGGGAGTTAAGAGAATGGTGACGCTCTGCCTCATTTCTGGAAATAACTATTGTGTTCAGTGCCAGTGGCTTGTAAAAACATTTTTTTTCCCTCAGCAGATTCTTTTCAGACAAGATGGGAATTAATGAGCACTCATCTGTCTCTAAGCAGTTCCTCTCTCTGAAGGAGCTGACTGCCAAGAAAGAAGTCCAGAATCCAGAAGTAGTTTTGGGTGGTAACTCATGGAATCATCTGCTTCCTCATGGTGATCATGTATCTTAAAACCATTTATACAAATACTTGGATCTGCTGTCAGCAAAGCATGGGTCCCTTTAAATATATCCAAAGAAAATGTGTAGAAAGAAGCAGGGAAGAACTACAGCTACTGGCGAGAACCAAGATTGATGGAGACTGTAGGAGGTGCAGCAGAGCCTGCTGTCCCCAGCCTGGAAGAAGTAATGCAAAATGAATCTACTCCCAGAGGTGAATACAGAAGAAAGCTCTCCATGAACAGCAGTTTCTAAGCTTTTTGACAGGACAGCTTCACATCCTCCACATTCTTGGAGAGACTTGGGTTATATCTGTGGGAGCAGGAAGGGGGATATCTTCCACCCATCACTTGCTATTTTTCAGTTCAGAGTGATTCCTCTCTATCCAGGACAACATCCAGAAATGCCCACTAGTGAAATGGAAGAAACGTGTAAAGAATCCTGGAGACTCTGTGTAAGTCATCCATAGGTACACCACAGCCAGAAAAAAAACAGAAGCTGGGTGCAGCTGGGCTTCTGTCCAAGAGAGGGCCCTTGTGTAAAGGTATCTGTTGCTGTGAAGACGCTGACAGCAGTAAAAGCTCCGGATTGTGGCCTAAAAATCTGATATAAAACTGACCTACAGGAAAGTGCTGAAGAGGAAGAAAATTTGTGCTGAGGCAGTATAAGTTGGTGACTAATAATCACCACGAAGCTGATGGCTCCATGCATTCAGACAGATTGCAATCCAAGCATTATCAGGAGCTGTCAAACTCATTCCTCAACAGTGTTGAGATCTCCCTGTTAGAGCTGGATGTCAGGTAACGCGTCCCCAGGGAGACAACTCTTCAAGCTTCAGAGGTGTCTCTGCCTTGCTTAATAGGTAGCAGGGGTGAACTGCTCTCTGTAACTCTTTAGAATAAAGTAGGAATAAAACCAAGTTAATCAAACTATATTCCCCGTAAAGATACAGGACATTTAGTGACCTGTACAATCATTTGAAGCTACAGAGACCACACTGCTCTGGGCAAAGGACAAGAATGTCTAACATGACTGACCGGGATGTGCAAGAATAATCATTCTAAGACCAATGAAACGCTTGTCAGATTTTTAGCATTCAGTGTTGGGCACACTGAGGATGGAGAAGTGGCAGAGGACTGTCCAGCTGTGGTTTGAAAATAAAAGAACAACTAGAAAATCCATTATTTCCCTGCCCCTTAAATAATCTGGTTACTTTGCATAGTTTCCCTTATACAGAAACACAAAGTGTGCCCTGAACGCACTTGGCTGCAGGCACTGTGAAAAAGGGAGTTTAAGCAAACATTTCTAGGAAGTTAAAAATCTGTCTCCCCACAGCTAGATGGGTTCTGGATAAAGAAAATCATTCTTACCTGCACTCAATTGCTGCCTGAAATTCCTGCCGACTAATCACCTTTCTCTTGAATTCATCCAGTTTTCTGAGAAAAATGTAAAAAAGACAAAACAATCCTGAAAAAACACCATTTCTGACACCGTGAAAGCAAATGAGCCCTAGGTTAGTGAAAGGATTGACCTATTTAAACCAGAGATTTCATCACTTGGAGAAAGGGTCTAATTTCATTTCAAATATGTTGCCTACCCGATATGGTAAGTGGAAAATTGCCTCCCTTCCCCCTCCCAGGATACAGCTCCAGCCCACACCATACAGGAATGGCATAAAACTTCTCGGAGTTTACAAAAATACTGCCTTATATAAACAAGATGTCAGAGATCTCCAACAACCAGCTGAGCACAGGAGTGAATCACTGAGTATGCTTTGCTGGCGTGTTTCAAATTAAACATTTACTTCTGAACTGGTCCTCTGTGACCAGAACTCCTTCAGAATAAAGGCCACTGCCCTGAGAAAGCCCACAGTTTGCAGTTAAGAAGAATTATCAATAAATATATATATATATCTCATGAAATCCAGTCTCCGTTTTTGCTGTCACTGCCAAACCCCAACTGCAGGGCAGTCACAGCATCCTGCAAAGAAGAAAGGCATCATTCTGGGGTCCGGGGGCTGGTGTCTCTGGTGCCCCAGGGGCAGAAGCAGGCAGTGAATGGAGCATGCGAGACACCCATCAGCTGACATTTAGCCAGATGCCAAGGTTTCTAAGCTACCAGGGATTCTCTTCCACGAGGGATATTTCCACCTGGCTCCTTAAAACATGTATCTGTCAGCTTCATGTTGCAGGAGGAGAGCAAAGGTGAGAAGGACTGAGGATTTCTCCACTGGTCACTGCTGGTGGTTTGTCTGCCTCTGTAAGGGATTGAATGCACGGTGATGGATGAGGCTTCACAGAGCAGCTCACAGTAATCCAAAAATAGGGAAAAAAAAGGGAAAAAAAACTGTGGGACCCTGTCCAAGGACTATTACCTTTGAAAAAAGATCCCCCTCTTCTATCACAGGTGATTTGATTTTTCTGTGTTTCAAATTTCACAGACTTCAGCAGTTTGCACTCACAAAGGGATTGGAAATGGAACAAAATAAATGTGATTGGACAGATGCTTACCAGAACGTGGCCAAGAGTGAAATGAAATCAGACTGAAGCAAGTTTGCCAACTTGGCTTCAGTTGCAGTCTCACCAGATGCTGGACTGATTCTGCCATCTCCCATTTCTCTGTGAGATCTATGGAAGAAAAGACACAACCAGATTTTACTTGTTTCTATTTTTTTGCAGCCAATACTCACAAATTCTGAGACTACAAGTAAAAATGATCAATTTTTTATCTTCCATTAGAACTGTTTCCTGCTGTAAATGTAGCCAACTAAAAAACTGGCCTACACAGAGAGCAATATAATCATTGTTCTAGGCAATCAAGTCCTCCTGCCACCCCGCCTGAGGTGTGAATATTATTCGAGCAAACCATCAACCCCGCCAGGCAATGGCAAAGTCTCTCACGTCTCTTTTCGTATTTGGGAACCTGGGAAATTAAGCCAAATGACCCCAAAACTGAAGAGCAAACTCAGTGGAAAGGAAAGTTAAACAGGCACTTTTACTGGTTCTCTGCCTTTCCCCAAATAAGCCCAGAGTTACGGTCTGATTATTGTTCATAATACAAGCACAAAAAGTCTCACCTTTAAAGCTCAGCTTGAGGTTGAAGGCTTGAATGTGAGAAAAGGGTTTCTCTAACAGAAATCAAAATACTCGCTCCTGAAGGCAGGGGGAGTCAACAAACAGCTTCACAGCTCCATTCTTTCAGCCACTTCCTGAAGTGAAATCACTCTTCTAAAATTCGTTAATTAACTTACATATTTTCATAGAAGGTTTGATTTATTTTGTCGTTTGTGAACTGCTGCATAAAAAGTCACTGCAAACCCCTGCACATCTTACAGCAATTTTCTGAGTTGCTGTCAAGATTAATGACTACAGTTGCTTTTATTTACCACAGTACATCAGTGAGTCACAGGGCTGTTGATCAGTTCTGCCTTAATTTAGATTTTTTAGATTATTTTTTTTTCACTAGTCAGAAAGTGAGTCTATTTTCTTGGAAAGGGAGCCACCACTTGTGTTCTCTAAGTCATGCTGGGAATCAAACTTCTTTAGCTAAATCTGAGCCCCACACAGTCGGGGCAGTTAGGTCCAAGGCAAAGAAACCAAAGGCAAGGATTTAAAAATCAGTATTAAAAAGCAAAACATGAATACAACATTTCAAGACATGAACATTAAGACGAGAATCAAGACTTAACAGTATAACATGTTTTGGGAAGCGAACCCATTTAACTCAGTAGGGTCTTGAAATCAGTCCAGATGTGGCTGTTCTGCTCCAGAACAGAGCCCCAAATGCAGCTCCTAGAGCCACCAAGGACATCTGTAGATGTGCCAGGGTTCAGGGCTACCCATGCCCTGAGTGTAGCAGGGTATACTGCATTAGGGCTTGGAAACGCCCCACAATGGCACTTCCCTCCAACTCTGATGGAAATATCGGATTGCTTCTGTTTTGCTTCCACACTGGCTCACAGATTAGCTATAGACAAAAAAAGTCCTAGACACCTCTATGCATCCTGTAATTAAACAAGAGTAATTTGTGATGGTTGTAGCTTTCTACACAACTTTATCTCAAGTACTTGTAAGTAAGGAGCTTAATAATTCTAGATAACAAGAAGCAAAATAGCAAAGTTACAAAAATCTGACTTACTGATGGAAATTCCTTCCCCTGCATCTCCCCTGCTCACTGAAACACTAACAAGGATGCCAGAAAGTATGATTTCTGGGGCACAACATGCTTCGCACTGCCATGAGGACAATACCAGTTTTAAAAAACAATACAACCATTAGCTCCATTCTGTTGCTACGAACTGGGCTGCTAGTGAAGATACGGGGGCACATTTCAACTGGCTGAAGCACTCTATGAAATGAGAGGATGAAATAATTCTCATATTCACATACTACTGCTTAGATTTTGTTTTGTTAACATTTTGCTGGATTCTGTCACCGCCTTTCACGTTTTTCCCGCATCCCAGCAGCGGAGGGCAGCACTACAGCCCGACACCAGCCTCTGGAAAAAGACCCCACAGGGAATTTTCTGTTTATCAGAAAGGTTATTCTAGGATACTTCTGCGCTGGGCATAAGCCCAGCAGTTAGAAGCACTGTCTGCTTAGTAGGTATCTCCAGCTTCCCGAGTCACCCCCCGCAATGGAAGGCCACGGAGCCTGGCTTTGTCCCAGGCTGACCTATTCAGGGGAAAATTAATCCTGCTCCAGAAGGCCAACGCTAAAATAAACCCACGCTTGCTGGAGAGCGGAGAGGTGGCAGGGAAAAGGAGCCTATGTACAATGCTCTCATCCCCTCCTATAACCAGCCTCCTCCCACCCCCATCACCACGGCTCAAAGCTGAGAACAACCTCCCTCCCCTGCTCGGCGGTGCCCAGTGGGAGAAAGTGCACCACTTTAGGGTAGTTTTCCCAAAGGCTGTTTCGATGGGATCTCTTCTTCTCTGGAAGTGAGGGTGTTTTAGCAGTGGAGGGAAAATGGGAAGAGATGAAAAGAAGAGCGCTCTGCTTAAGGTTTTGTTTTTTTCAATTTTGCTTTGCAGATTGAGGGGCAGAACTGGAGACAAAAAGTGTATAGTAATTAGCTGCTGGGTACCAGGGAAGCTGCTGTCTTATAACTTTCATTCTTCTAGTCCCTCCTGCCTGTGGATTACTACCAGTGAACGAGAAAGCCTGCAACTTCAAAAATGCCTCACAAAAATGAAGTTTGGCATCAATGGTAATGTAAGGGGTAATGGTTTTAAGCTGGAAGAGGGCAGATTTAGATGAGATATTAAGAAGAAATCCTTTGCTGTGAGGGTGGTGAGACACTGGAACAGGTTGCCCAGGGAAGCTGTGGCTGCCCCATCCCTGAAGGGGTTCAAGGCCAGGCTGGATGGGGCTTGGAGCAACCTGGTCTGGTGGGAGGTGTCCCTGCCCAGGGCAGGGGGTTGGAACTTGATGGTCTTTAAGGTCCCTTTCAACTCTAACCATTCTGTGATCCTATGAGTAACGCTGAGAATAATCAAAGAAAGGTGCTCACTAAGACATGCACACCCTTGTCCCAGACATCACTGTCATCTGCACCTTCAAGTACTTTCTTCCCAGCTTCCCTTTAGCCCTCTCTCTGTTTTGAATAGGTTCTGTTTCTGCTGACTTTTTTTCCCCTCTGGATTTTGTTCACAAGGCAAGAAGGAATAAACTGTGACAGCTGAAGACTGTCTCAACTACTTTCCTCTCCCCTCAGAGGTACGGTTATCATCTTCAACACCAGCCTTGCAGTTGCTGAGGTTTTGGCTGTTCTGCAAACCTTTCTTTCCTTCATGAATCTATGCTGGACTTGAGGATTTTTTGCTGAAGTGAACACATTTCCTTGCTTACGCTTTAATGCTTAGGATAACTTCTGATGAAAAAAACGCTGTTCTTGGCAAAGTGCTAATTAGCTCTGCTCCATGCAGTTTTAGCAGATAATGGCTGATGAGGAAAACTCACTGGCATCAGAAAGGATCCCAGCTGGGAAAAAAAAAAAAAAGAAAGTTGCTACTAGTGTGCCTGTAATTTAAAAGGCATCTAGGCCCTTATTTCATGGTGCAATTTCAACAACCTCAGCTGACCAGTCAAATCAGAATAACATATTTTCTGGACCCCCACTCATTCCTCTCCAACATGACCTGAAATTAGGCTGTAGATATTACACACATCTATTCTTAACAACTACCTATCTATTGCTTCAGTGTGGGTGTATCCTATATACAGGGATAGGACAAGGATGTGAGAAAATACGGAAAACTGTTACATGGTCAGGCATATTTGATAAGACTAATTTCTATACTAGCAAAGCCCCTTCACAAAGAGGCAGCTTATCTGGGAAAAACAGTAAGATTTTTGCTAGCATAATCAAAGCACCTCAAATGAAATAAACCCTATCATAAGAAAGAATTCCTTTGCCAATACAAACTGCATCTCCATAATGGCTGGAGAGGTACACGTGTATTTCTGTAAGCCAGGAGTGTGATTCTGTAAGCCAGGAGTGTGATTTTTTTCCCACAGTTCTGACCAATATAGCTACACTTTTAATAATGGATGGTACAGAGCTGGCCTTAATTTGCCATTTTCTTGCAAAATGTAGAAAGCTTAACACTTCAATTTATTATAAAAACATGCCTAACATTATAATCAATGGTATTTGAATTATAATAGCAATGTATTTGTGAACTATTTAACCAGCACATAGGGTGGCAAGAAATTGATGATTCAGCCATGGGCAATATAATTTGTTCATTTCTCATCTACTTGAAAATAACCTTGAATTTCTATTAAAATTATTGTGGTAATAGCTGATGCAAGTATGCATAACAGGGACATCTACCTTTAATGCCTGCAATTGTTTCTGTGTTATAAAAATATGATTACCTTGTTTTGCTGTTGCAATGCAGATTATCTGACTGAGCACAAAGCTGTGGTTCAGTTAAACATACACTTTTTTCAGAAATCATTACAGTTTTTCCTACAATATATGAAAATAAAATTACTGTCAGCAAGAAAATTCTGAACTAGGTCACAGAAGAAAGACTGGTCTAAAGGAAAATCACAGAATGAGAAACTCTACAAAATATCTGAAAACAGGAAGAAGTAACAACTTGAACAGGAGCTAACAATATTGACAATGTTATTAAAAAGAAAAAACTTATAATCAGATGTATTGTCAGAAATAGCAGATGGAAACAAAATAAATCACTTAAATTATTTCATTTAATTCAAATCTGTAAACCTGAAACAATGACCTTTTAAAAGATAAAATATCCAAGAGTAAAATTACACAGAGTAGCAACTTAGCAAATGTAACCCAGAAGCAAAGATTACTAATATAAAAAGATCAACTTAGGTAATTTTCTGACACTCCAAAATCACTGCAACCCAAAGGATAATAAAAAATGAATTGAGTAGAGCAAAGACTGAGTACTTTCATTATCCCATTAAGAGTGATGTAAAAATAATGTTTATGAGTTTGAGCAGAACAGTAAAAAAACCCAAAGCTGCGAGATTCCCTCATATACACTCATTTGTACCAATATTGTTTCACTGAGTCCAAAGGGTTTACACGAACATAAGAAGAAACAATAGGTCCCTACAGCTCTAAGATGAGGCAGGCAATGGCACAATGTGCAAGAGTCACCAGGGCTGCAGAAAGCTCAACGTGAGAGCCATCGCTCAGGGAATTACAGGAATGATGAGAACAACGTTGCACCACGCAGAGAGCGCTACGTGACCTACTTTCAACCTACTTTCAGTTCTTTCAACCCAAAAGATTTTCTGAAGAGGGCATGCTGCAAACTTCAAGTCAGAGAACTCTGTTTTAGTACTTTATCTTTTAAATTGCTTTGCTTTACTAAGCTTTGAAAACAAATCAGACCTGTTTTCCATCAACTCGGGCAGATGCATCTGAATTCTACATTCATACTACCCAGTTTTAATTCAGTCTGGAAACAAACAAACATAAAAACCCCACTAGGTAAGCAGGAAAAAGAGGGAAAGAACTCTTTTTCCTGATCAGGATGTAAAACATAGTTGAAGCGTTACTGTCGTGTTACCCAATAGCAGCAAGAGAAACTTTTAAGGTGTATCATGGAAAACGTAGGAGGCTTCAGCCCATAACTTAGCTTTTCCTTAGCTTTTACCTGCTCAGATATTGTTGATACTGTTTGTACCTCTCATACCTTCTGAGAAATCTGGTCAACGCCACAAGAAGCCTATTGAGGGGAGACCTTCTTGTTCTCTACAACCCCGTGAAAGGAGGGTGTAGGAAGTCAGCGGTTGGTCTCTTCTCCCAGAAGATAAGACAAAAGGAAATGGCCTCAAGTTGCGCCAGGGGAGGTTCAGATTGGATATTAGGAAAAAATTTTACAGTGAAAGGATTATTAAGCATTGGAATGGGCTGCCCAGGGAAGTGGCTGAGGCACTGCTTTCTTCAAATACCGGCAGCTCTGGGTAAACTCCTACAGAAATACCTATTAAACCAAAGAGCCCCATTGGATGGGATGATGGTGCATACCAGTAACTTCAAAAATTAACTAGAATTCTTAGGATAAAGCATTCATTAAAATGTAATTTAAACCTCCCACCACCAGTTAAATGAGCTAAAAATGTAATTTCAAAAAGAAAAAGCAATTTAAATTAACCAAAACAAAGATGATTTAGCATCTTTGCTAAAAAGGGGGGAGGGGGGGCAGGCAAAAGACTCTTTAAGGCTGGACCCCAACACCCCAGTGTCACTGCAAGCCCCCCATTTGCACCCCATTTCTGCCAGTCTCCCAGATCTCACTCACCACACACCAGTCAGCAGGGCATGAGCTGACACCTAAGTGCACACACTGAGAAGACCGCATCAGCCTGGACAAACTGGGAGCAACTGCCAGCACCACTATCCCACGGGCCTGTACGAAACCAGCAGCAGAACCCTGAGACATTAAAGGGATATTTACTTTCCTGTGAAAAGAGGAGACACCAGACCTCGTGAATGAAGCATGAGGAAGAAAAAGGAAAGGTCAAGGGTACATACATTAAACAATATCCCCCTCAATCCACAGTCTAATTTTAGGGATCCCCTACACTTCCTGATTGCACCTGCTTTCGGTCCTCGCTCGGGGAAAAGGTCTCTTTCAGAGGAGCAATCTTCCCCTTTCTTAGAAGCTGGGGAAAACCTCCATCTGCTCAGGGTGGCCAAGGTGCAAAGGGTGCTCCTGGAAGTTAAAGCTGCCATCTGCTTCCCAGAGCTGAGGTTCATGAGAAGAGACCTCAAGAGACCTAAGAGAGCCAGAGGGCAAGAGAGACGGGATCAGATTTACAGCCTCATTGACTCATGCTAACAGCCACGTCAGTGAGAAGAGATTTGCTGTCCTGAAGAGAATGTCTCTTCGTGGAAGAGCCAATCTTTTAGCACCTACATGAAGATGAATCCTATTTCCATTATTGATACCCTATTACCAAAGCAGACCCCATTATCCTTTGCATTCCTCAGTATAACATTGTCCTAGAGGGCACATCTGAATGACTTCTTAAGGCAAACTCTTAGGTATGTATCTACAATTTGCTGCACTGCCTTTGATGGATTTATTCCACACAACACAATCACCCAAGAGTGAACCATAAGCTCGTTTTCTTATGGGGGTCAGACTGAAAGAGCAGATGAGACACATGGAAACCAGCGATAGAGCCATGTAATTTTCATTTGAGACTCGAACTTTTCCCCAAGAACCAGACACTGAATGAAGGCCAGGTTTCACTACAGCCTTTACTCTCCTTTCACCCCTGGTGCAAGCCAAGCAGCCTGAGCGTGCCTGGGTATGTGCTTCCTGGAGTCCCTTCCCCTCCCTCCCTCCCTGCTTCCGAGGGGACTGACTGCAACTCCTGTGAGGGTCTGACCTTGCAGGGTTGAACTGAGGGTACAACGCAGGAAAGCATGTTGTCTCCTCGTCGGGAGAGCCAGGTCCCGGGGCATGCTGGGATATTTAAAGACCTCAACGCCTGCAAGTTCACGGAGTGTATCAAACACGAAGCAGGTGTCTTTGTCCTTGACTCAGAGAGGTCTAGTCCACTTCTGGTGAGAGATGCTCATGGATGTTGCACCACCACACCACCTCCCAGGTGGACTATACATCCCCAGTGACCTTTCTTGTAGGGCACAACATCCACACAAGGGCACCTGCCCAACATCCGTGTCCCCCTCACCCTTCATGGTGTGAATCCACGCATATGAAGTCAAGGCTTAAAGCACTCTTGCTTCTTCAAGTTGACTTGACTCAACAAGCCGACGGGCGGCCCTTCTCTGGGCAACCTCTCAGCGCCAGCCTCCGGCCCACACGAAACAGTTAACACCGCCTGAGGTACTCCTGCCAGCTTCCTCAGTCCCCTCCTGTGCCTCCCGGGAGCTATTAATACAGCAGGCACATGCTCTGACATAGCGTTCCCCGGCAGCGACCAGATAACTTTAATTTGCCCTTTAAACGTCCGCGGCCCAGTGGCCCTCGCCGTCCCTCCACAGGGGAAGATGGCGGCGCTGCCCCGCGCCCCTCGGCAGGGGCGGGCTCTAGGAGGGTCCCAGCCAATGCCCGTGCCCCGGGGGGACACCTCCTCCTATCGCGAGAGGCCGGGGGGTATAAGGGGGGGGGCGCGGGGCCAGGGGGCCATTTGGCCGGCGGTGCGCGGGGGCGGCCGGGTGGGGAGGTGCGGGGCTCGTTGGCTCTCTCCGGGCAGGGGGTGTCGGACCGGCTGCCAGCATGGGTGACCAAGCGCTCAGCTTCCTCAAGGACTTTTTGGCCGGTGGGATCGCTGCTGCTATCTCCAAGACGGCTGTCGCCCCTATCGAGAGAGTGAAGTTGCTGCTGCAGGTGAGGAGGAGGTGAAGGCCCGGGGCGGGGGGGGCTGTGGGGTGGCTGCGGGGGGGAGCCCGGCGGGGCTGTGCCACAGGCTGCCGGCCTGACTAAATATGGGAAGGAGCTCAGCCGGCTCCGGTTACCCGGTCCCTTCAGCACCGCCTCAGGGGAGCGGGAGCCGGGCCAGGCCCTGTCCCTGCCCTTCAGCGGGCAGGGTCACCCTGATGGGGTCCTTCTCCCTACCCTTCCACCCCCTTCTCTTTCTCAACCCCCACCACAGGTCCAGCATGCCAGCAAACAGATCACGGCTGATAAGCAGTACAAGGGCATCATCGACTGCATAGTCCGCATCCCCAAGGAGCAAGGCGTCCTCTCCTTCTGGAGAGGCAACCTGGCCAACGTCATCCGGTACTTCCCCACCCAGGCCCTCAACTTCGCCTTCAAGGACAAGTACAAGCAGATCTTCTTAGGGGGAGTGGACAGGCACAAGCAGTTCTGGCGTTACTTCGCGGGCAACCTGGCATCTGGGGGGGCTGCTGGAGCCACCTCCCTCTGCTTCGTCTACCCCCTGGATTTCGCCAGGACCCGGCTGGCGGCTGATGTGGGCAAAGGAGCCACCGAGAGGGAGTTCACTGGGCTGGGCGACTGCATCGTCAAGATCTTCAAGTCTGATGGCTTGAAGGGCCTGTACCAAGGATTCAGCGTGTCTGTTCAGGGCATCATCATCTACAGAGCAGCCTATTTTGGGGTTTACGACACGGCCAAGGGTAAGAAGTGCATGGAGAAGTGACTGCGAGGGAAGGAGCCATCCAGGAAAGGCACTCTAGGTGGTGGTGGTATGAGGACAAGCAGGGCTGGCTCAGCACCAGTTCAGGGTGCTCGAGTACACTCAGGTGTTTCTGAAATGTGTTCCTGCCTCCCTCAACTTGCTGCTCTGAGCAGAAACCTTGGGTTTGCTGTGTGTTTGCAGACACTTCCCATTTTTTTTTGTCTTAAGGCTTGTATAGAAGGGTTTGTATGGTGGCTTCTTGGTCATTGCAGCTCATGACACAAGCCTGGGAGGGTTCTGCAGGACAGTCCTTCTGGTCAGGGAGCGTGAAGAGGCCTTAGATCCCCAAATCCACCAGTAATATAAATGTGCTTCACTCGTAGTAACCATTAATGCTCAAATATGGATACAGGGAGAAGTTGCAGCCTTGATTGAGTATCTCCTGGGGTTGGTGGTTGATCGTTCCTTCCACAGCCATCTTCTCCAGAACTGTCTTCCCCTCTGTACTGACCCTGCTTGTTTGTTCTCCATGACAGGTATGTTGCCTGATCCAAAGAACGTGCACATCGTGGTGAGCTGGATGATTGCCCAGAGTGTCACAGCGGTAGCGGGGCTGGTTTCTTACCCTTTTGATACCGTGCGACGTAGGATGATGATGCAGTCTGGCCGAAAGGGAGGTAAGAATAAGTGCTCCTATGGTGTTCTGGCAGCAGAAAGTGTCTTTTGATTGAGATATGACAGGAAATATTGGGGGGGGGGGGGGGTTGTCTTACAGAAAATTAATGACCTTATTGGAATCCTTAAGAAGAAATCCTCTGGGAAACACATTGCTAGTTATTCCTCTCATGCTCACTTAAGAGGCCAAGAGTTGATTGATTTTGATTTCCATATAGAGAATTAAAATTGCTTTTGATGAATCAATTACTTAATTTTAAATTCTTGGCTATAGTTTGCTTATTCCTGATTGGTTTAAATATACGAAACAGACTTGCTTTATAACTTCAAGCCTTCTGACCTTTGTGTCTGTTTCCACAGCTGATATTATGTACAAGGGCACAATTGATTGCTGGAGGAAGATAGCTAAAGATGAAGGAGCCAAAGCCTTCTTCAAAGGTGCCTGGTCGAATGTGTTGAGAGGCATGGGCGGAGCTTTTGTATTAGTACTTTATGATGAAATCAAGAAATACGTCTAAAGAGTAACATCGCAATGTAGTTCAATTGTTCTCAATCAACTTTTTTAAAGAAAACCATGCTATTGTGATGCAATGGACAACAAAATATTTCCTAGGGAAACAGAATGAAATTTATGAGTAACATATCTGGTTGAGGATGCATTAATTTAAAAATTGTCCACTACATCACAGTTACCTTTTGTATGAAAATTCCTCCAACATTTGTATTGGAACCTGTGTATATATTATACTTCAAATTTGAGGTACTACATTTTGTCTAGAGACAAGACTTAGGTGGTCTTTGCCTTAATTTAATATTGTGAAATCTTAATAGAATGAAACCTTCAGAACTACCTGTTGTACTAAGTGATGTCTCTAGCTACCCAACAATGTGATGACTTCTATAACATGAATTAAAATCATGTTTTCTTCTAAAGCTGTATTTTTTTAAGATTATATTAAGTGAAAAAGCATGTCTGGAAATTTAAACTATGCAAAAGTACCAGGCTGAGTTCCAAACTGCAGCGTCTTCACAGATGAATAATACAGTCATACGGTTGGAACCAGAATCTGATGTTTCAAACATACTCTGCAGAAGATGGAAATACAGTGTTTCAAAAATTCCCTGTATCTTCACAAAGCAAAAAGTTGTTTTCTCTGATGTTCAATTGAACTAAACCTGAAATAAATTAATATATTAATGAACTTTTTCCTGTTTGTTTTCCGTATACAGAATACATTACATGTCCTATAAGGTGATGTGCTAATCAGCACACTATTAGTGATTGTCTGGTAATGCTTATTAAGCCTCTTAAGTTTTATTGGTAATTCTGCAACAGCAAAGCCAAGTGGATTCATAAACCACCCCTATATATAGCCTTAGCTGCTTTGATAATTCATTTATATTACCCTTAACTTGGAAGTGTGTCTTCATTTGAGAGTGGAGTCATTGCTACTTATTTTCCTTCAAAAAGTAATATAGAATGAATACTTAATAACTATACTTCCAGTTACATAATTATTAACAACAGCTCAATTATTGAGCTGTTAATTACCAGTGAGATCAGAACGTGCTCAATACAGAGTTGCTAAACTTTAGACACTGCTTATGAACTCACTGATGTGGATAGGCTAATTAGACAAAGTAGGGAAAGTGAGTTGTGTTCAGTTCAGCTACAAAGAAACATGTTTATTATGTATCCACCTGGGTAAAACTAAGCAAGTAATACTCAAATAAGCTTTTATTTCAGCTGCATCTTTTATTACGTATGTAGAGATAAGGTGGCCTTTATGGATTTTTGATAATTCTGGAATGCTAGTCATTTCTAGTGCCCTGGGGTGAAAAAAAGACCCATGGAACCAAATGTTGGAATTGCAGTAGCTGTACTTAAAAAGTTAAAAGGCTGAGTAGTTACTTACACAGCTGACAACTTCCACATTTAATAGAGCTGCAGAGTAGGTGGCCCCTGGGCTAGCAGAAGTGATGAGTGATCAGTGTTGCTCCAAAGAGAGTTATCACTGCCTGAGATGGGATGTTCTTGCAGGTACTGTCACTGCTGTTCCACAACACCTGGTCTCACAGCATTGCTTGTGTGAAAGCTAGAGCCATTCAATACACAAGAGTATCATCCCTTGCTCTCTGAAAATAGATTACTCTGGACTATAAATGGAACAAGCCTCCCAAAAAGAATGTAGTTATGGTTGCAGAATTGTTTAACGTTCCATGTGACTATCACAGAACTATCCAGTTACTCTTGGGGACTGGAAGCACATTTGTTTTATTTTTATAATTGAGTATGAAGATGAGAACTCTGAATTAACCACTTTTGTGAGTAGCAATAAAGGCTAAGAGAGTAAGCAGTAAGAGCTAAGGGATCCTAATTTTTTATCCTATGGTCTTTAGCTTCCAGTTATCCCTTTCCTGTATTTGAAATTAATTTATTGTGAGATGCAGGCAGTCCTGGCTCTCTCTCAGTTGGTGCGAGGGGCTGTGTGTGTGTCTGCTACAGATTCAGACCAGCAGCTCCATTCTCCATGAAGGCTTGTACCTACAAGCTACTACTGGGAAAAAATTGGTCCTAAGATGATAGTCTATTTTAAAATTACCTAAATTTAATTATTTTTTGGGCCATGAAGATAGCGTCTCTTTCAACCTGGCCTTATGGTTTTATCTCCCTTCTTTCATAGTTACTATCTATCTCAAACACTTGCTTTTCTAGATACCTGGTCTGTTTTCTGCCCAGTAGTAAATAACCAGGGCTGCAACCTATTGAACCATAAGTTTGTAAAGAAAATCCTTCTACTGTTTTTCAAAGTGCTTATTGCAGTAGTCTTGGTTAAAAGCTTTACCTGCCTGCTTCTGCCCTCTCTCTTCCTTTTCCCCTTCCTCCACGCGTTCCTAACGGCTCCTTATGAGAAGCTGCTAACACACCGCAGTATTCACTTCAGATTTCCTCGCTGACGAGGTTGCAGATGGCATCTGTGGGTTTTGGAGAAGATCCAAGTCAAAGATACCAGAGACAATGACAGATTGTAATACGCAGAGGTACCTAAACTTGGGGGGTAGTCTATGTGTGAATGAGCAGTAAGAGAATTAAGAGGAAGCAAAAGAAGTCAACCAATGCAGGAAAATTCCACTGGGGGAATGAAATAATATGTATGGAGAGCACTTACAGCTAAATGGTTCCTTATTTCTTGAATACTGATGCACATGCACACCCTATGGCAGATTACAGGCAACATTCTCCATAAAGATAATCGGGGTTGGAGTTTGAAACCATCAATGAAATAACCATTCACCTGAGAGCAGCCCTGCACTGAGTCCATGGCTTTGAGTCTTGAGCAAACACCAATACCAGCAGAAAACACCACAAAAGTGCAGCCAGTGTACTGGGTTCATAAGATAGACCGCTTTGGTACCTTTTCTTTTCCCTCACCATTTGGCTTGTTGATACATCACTGTTTATTCGTCATCACCCACGCATGACAGTCATGACTGCACAGCTACAAGGCTTGATGTAGGTCACTGCCCTCTTCTCCATCACACTGATGTGCAGACTGTGCTCCAGGGAAAGCCACAAGCTCTCAATCTGCCAGGTGATTCCATGAGCTGCCCAGGTTGGGAAGGCAGGGAGTTGTTTCTGTCTATTGACCAGGGAGAACAAAGAAAAGCACCAGGATGAAAGTGTTATTGCTGATCTGTTAGAACAAAGTCTCAGGCTTTTTACAGGGGTTTATCCTGAAACTCATTAGATGACAGTTGTCCTTTGTAGGGACATTGGGTCCTACCTGACACCACATTTCAAACCAGTGCAGGCGCTTCACTAAGGAGGAAGCAAAGCAGCTTGCACTTCTCTCTCAAAGAGATCTTCTGGAGGGGAAAACAGAGAGAGAGAACATGAAGTGGCAACTTACAAAAAATACAAGTCTATTAGAAACACAATTTTTTGCTATAAAAAAAAAATCTTGATGAAAATTTCTAACTTAAGACCTGTCAATATGGCTTATTTTAGAAAACCCACACCAAAGTCACTAACAGGTAAAGCTTATCAATGAATGAACTAATGCTTTGCATTTTCCTCCACTACATGTAGTACAAAACATTTCTCCCAAGAATCACCCTTGCGCTTTAATACCAACTGTAAAATTCTGAAAGAAGTCACTGCAGTGACAAACAATTCATGTTAAATATTTTATTTCTTATGCTTTACAAAAATGACATACAAAATTGACATTCTTTCATAACAAAGTTAAATAAAATAAGATGAAGCGATTAAAATAATCCGTTTCGTGTATTTCTTCACAGAAAAAAAAATATATGAACATTCAAAAGTATTTAAACTGTGACCCTGATATTCACATTCAAGGACAAAAAAATCTTTAAATAGTGAATAATTTTAAGTAGCACAATAGTACAAATAATAAATACAGCAGCACTATGCAAAAAATTCCTTACAGTCCCTATCAATGAATAGTAATAGCAAGAAAAATCTGTTTGCCACAATGCTGCTTAAAGTTAAAAGGTTCAAACATTGTCAAACACCTAAATTTGATCCGCAGGTCACCAGGTGCAGAAGCTCTGCCGAACTATCACACAGGACCAAGTAAAGAGCTTGTTACAATGCAGAATACCCAAAAGCCTATGCCCTCATGCAAGCACAAGCAAAGAAAAATAAGCTTTCCTTTTCATAGGGCTAAGACCCAGCATTACTGAATACAGCTTTTTTTTGGTGGTTTGGGGTTTTTTTCATTATGCATAATACAAAGAGATTTCCTTTATCTCTCCCGGGAAGAAGCTGGGGAAGCAAGCAGGGTTCCTGCAATATCCACGGATAGTGGCATCACAATTTATGCTCTTTATAAGACTGCAGTCCCACAAAAGAAGCTCACTGAAAGTTTGCCTTTACATATAGAAATAAAGCACACCACCTACTATTTGCAATTACCAATTTCATTAAATTTTGCTCCCCTTGTAAATGGATGTTGCTCCTGAAGCTTATTGGACACTACCACAAATATTTGGTATGAACATGACATTAAACAACAGGTTAATAAGACTAACAAGATTTCCTGTTTTCTGTCTTTTTTTATTTATTATTATTTTAAATCTACTCTCAAAAATCAGATGTTCAGGTTTCCTGCAGCTCAACTTTTATCTCCCCACCGAGAAGGGCAAGGATCTCCAAAAGCAGGACCATAAAGTATTCCCCTTGCTTAGTATTCTGTAGCTCATAAAATAACTAAAACTTACTCTTGTTTATAATGAATCTGAAACTGTTGTTCACTTCAGTCTTTACTCGTTTTCAAATAGCATCAGATTCTTCTTTCCTACACAAAGATCCCAATAAAACTTCCAACACTTCTAAATCTGGAAGAGATGCAGCCTTGAGTACAAAACAAGAGTTCAATACCTGGAGTGCAAGAGTGGCAGAAAAACATCTTCTGCGGGCTCAGTATTCTACCTACCCCTGCAGGAGCACACAATCTGCTTTTCACCCCTTCATGCCACTGTAAAAAGAAGATTCTTTCAGTCATAAGAACATGACCCACCAAGTTCAGAAGGCTTACCTAAAGCCAGGATGAAAAACGAGGACAATCTAGGAATTAAGCATATGCTTACAAGTTTAATGCAATCTTTCTAAAACATATTATTTTCAAGATCTTCTTTACATCTTGTGCCTATAGTGCAGCAATTGTGTCCTTTCATGTTATGTATACAAATTCCACTTATGATTTGACAATAAAGTAAGAATTACCAATTTCTATTTAACTTGTCCATTCAAATACTTCCTTCTCTTCCATGAGTTCTTCCTGTCACAGAAAACACTGACTGAAGTGCAAGTGTTCCCTTGAAACCATTTTATAAGCAATTATATCATATGCAATGCATTTTAATCACTGAACGATGCAGAAAGAATTTTTTGCACACGGAATTTACAAAAGCACTAAAAAAAAAAAAGTCTGAGAATGCAGGGCAAAGAACAGGCTTATAACCAAGCAGCACGAACATTAGTGGGTTTAGGTCTCTGTAACATCCCACCGGCTGAATCAGACACTGATTTTTCACCCCTCTGGCTCCTTGTACTCGGTACACCAGATGCTCTTGAAGTACCTCCTGTAAATAACATACACACACACAAAAAGAGAATCTTTATTGCTTGGTACAACAGAAAACTTCATGCTATATTAGTACTGCAACATTCATTAGCGTAGTTTCCAGGAAAAAAAAGTAATGATCAAGTCACAGTAAGTTGAATACAAACCCAAAGTGTTAAGAGAAGTTTGTAAATGGTCAGGACAAACAATTCAACCCTATGCTCTAGTGCTGCAGTTCTTCAGCTCAGCTCCCCCACCTATAGGGAGACATGTCCTACTTCCAAATGTTACACACACAATTTCTAAGAGAAACAAGGCTAGATTTACACTTCCTACATAGGAATTTAAAACTTCTTAGGGGATTTTGTGTTGGATTTTTTTCCCCCTCCTCCTCTTCTCCTCTCCTTTAAATAAAAGGTACTGGCAAAATGAGAAATGTTACAACAGTGATTTATTGACCTTCTTGGAAAAGATTATTAACAAGATAATTTATTAGAAATTTAGGATGGAAAGTCAACAATTCATGCGGTCATCACACTTTTGGCAATTTTTTTTTTTAAAAAAAAAACCACTTTAATGATCTGTGTGATAAGTGATCAATCTAAGGAAGCCAGAGAACAGAACTTATTTGCTATTCTTAGCAGTAAGTGCCTCACTATTCTGAATTACAAAAAAGATAAATGCATGCAAAGAAATGCAAGAACCTGCAACTTCAAAGTACTTACTGGAAGGACTAAGCTGGCTGAAAGCAGATCTTCCTTTTCTTACAGTTGGTGAAGAACTTAGATAACTCATCTGGCGCTGATAGTCCATCAGTTGTTCAGAACGCCTCATTCCAGGTGTTGGTTTCACTGCTTCCAGTCTTTTCAGGAAAGCCTTAACATTGAAGAAAAATATCATCAAGAAAGAGAAAAGATGAACAAGAAACTACAAAACAAACATTCACAAATTGATTTTTCTTTGAACTGCAAAAAAATCCCAGATTTTTAGCATTGCACAACAAGAACTCCTTCCCTGGTGACCAGCATGGGCTATTCTGCTCATATGAAATTCTTTTCTCAGTGTTAGAAGATGACACAAATAGTAAGTATCTCTTACATATCATTAATTTGATAATGAGTACCTCTTCAGTACACCACAGTTCTCTGTACTTTATGATAATTTGAAACAAGACATCTGTTTGGCGATAGAAAAGGTAGTGGGAAGACGGGCTGTGCTCTTCTAATCCTACCTTTGGTTACTCCTGTCCTTCCAATATTTTTCCCCCAAACACACTTATTTTATATTGCCCTACAGGATCCCAAGAGAGAATTGCTGACCTCAATTCTGTGAAAGAATGGTGACAATATTTGTTTGATCTATAATGTAGTTTTAAGATATTCTAGTTGAATTTACTGTTATAGACATCATTTCCTCTTGCTGAAATTAACTCTGGCAATCATGCAGCAAGCATTAAATTTGAACAGCTGCTTGCACAGTACTTGTAAGATACAGTTTCCTGTTCTGTGTAACTACTTCTACTTCAATCAGGAGTAAGAAATTTCCATAATCTAAAAAAAAAAAAAGAAAAAAAGAACCTGATGGCAGGACAAATTTGGAAATACCCAGCCACATACAACTTCCAATTAACAGCTTCACATTTTTACTGTAATTCACCTCCAGCACTTGTATAGATCTATAAATTCCCTCCACTAACTGATTTCAATTCATTTGATGGCCTACAAACATTTGGCAGTGACAAAAGCATTCCTGGCCAGGGTTATGACATGCATCCTATCAACAAGAGACAATGCAAACTGTGATTACGCAAGTATCCAAAACACCAAAAATACCTCTGTTGATAAGTATGCATCTAGACAATACATCCTTATATGGTTGAAGTCAAGAATCTGTCCAAATAGCCATTAAATTGTACTTTGGGATCATTCTTCCCCAGGGTCTTCTTCTTGAAAGTCTGAGGGACTTGGGTCTTCTTACTCTGGAGAAGACTGAGGGGGGGGGATCTGATCAATGTTTATAAATACTTTAAGGGTGGGCGTCAGGAGGATGGGACCAGTCTTTTTTCAGTGGTGCCCAGTGACAGGACAAGAGGAAACGGGCACAAACTAGAACACAAGAAGTTCCATCTAAACATGAGGAGGAACTTCTTTCCTGTGGGGGTGGCAGAGCGCTAGAAGAGGCTGCCCAGAGAGGTGGTGGAGTCTCTGTCTCTGGAAACATTCAAAACCTGCCTGGACACCTTCCTGTGCAACCTGCTCTAGGTGGACCTGCTTTGGCACGGGGTTGGACTAGATGATCTCCAGAGGTCCCTTCCAACTCCATATCATTCTGTGATTCCCCCATTCTGCGATTCCCCCCTTCCAATCAGGTACTGATTTATTTTTTTTGATAAAGAAGAATAAAAAAGTTACAGAAAGTGACTTAGGAAACAGCATAGTATTCACAGGATGTCAGTTGTCATTGTCTGGTTGTAACAGAAATCTACAAACTCTTGGTAGTTTGGGCACTGGAAACCCACACAGAGTGCACAAGGGAGAAAGGACAAGTGGTTTTGGCTCAGACACAATACGTCACAAGTGCTTGCATCAAGTGCCAGTCATTTCATGGTCAAGTGGAAATACCTAAGTAAGCAAAAGTCAAAGGAAGGACTTCAGCTAGAAATAGCTCTTCACTAAAGCCATTTGCAGAACATGAAACGGTAGACTTGTCTCTAAATGTTACATCCAAAATTTTACTCACAACTTCATCTGCAACTCCAACTGTGCCAGCCTCACAGAATTTGCAGACCTTAACACTGTAGTAATTTCAAGATTGATTCTGAACACACAATATTTATATATGCCCACTTTATTCTAGTTTAAAATTCTACACTTTTGCTTCTATGCCTGTATTTTGAAAGGTATCAAGCCCTCATTACTAAAGTGAAAAAAATAAGAGACCTCTCTTGGTACTACAACACTACTTTTTGAAGAGGTTTTCACTGGACGTGATACAGTCCCGAGCCTCGGAAAGAGCAGATACAGATTCTGTGGTGCAAAGTGTTCCAAGAAAAGCTCTTCTAGAGAACAAGAGGAAAGCTCCTGTAGTTCCCATGCCCTCTGCTGCGAACTGTACTAAGGGCATCGTTCACTTACGTGCTATTCACAGTTGTGAATTTTGCAGTTTGGAGAACGGCCAGCTGCGTACAGAAATGAACCCATAACCACACCAAAACAGCAGCCCTGACCTATAAATCTGTAACCTGGAACCAATCTCATTCTTATATTTTATTACCAACCCTACAATCTTGAGGTCCTCAACCAAGGAAGTACCATCATGCAATAGTACAAGTACCTTGAACAAATGTTCTTTTTTCAATTATAGATCTAAATCTACTAATTCTTCCATTATGTCTTTCTTTTGAGAAATGGAGTGATGAACACTGCCACCTTCCTTGTTCTTTTGAAGTGCTAAATCTCTGGGAGACCAAATCCTGCACCACTAAAGCAAACAGAAATTTTGTCACTGATCTTAATGACCAAAGATTCAGATCATGTAACTTAATCCAGGTGTTCAGCACCAAAAATAAGTGCCCGATCAGATTTAAGGAATACAAAAAAAAAAAGAATAATAATAGATACTAATGGCAGGAATGTCATTCATTGCTATAAATTGTAATATAGCTCCTCAGAGCTCTTGATTCAAGCTCAATCCATATATAATACCGTATCATTGATAACCTCCCAGCTTGGCAAAAGCCTCCCAAGGCTTTTATTTCCCCCATCATCTTTATTATAATACTGAGTTTACAATAAAAGTAGAAGGATAATATAAAAATATAATATAAAAATATAATAGAAAGTGTTCCTGCATGGTTGCCTTCTAGGGATAGGATAATCCTTTATGAATTTAGGCATCTGGATGTAGATTAGTATCTATAGAGACACTAAAACACATATTGTGATTGACAGAAGGAAATGTCAGGTTGCCAACAAATGGAGAACAAAGGAACCCAACACTGTATCAAAAGATTGCTGCTGTACAATGGGCTGAGACAAACGCTGGTAGTTCAATTTCGGGCATATCAGGAGAGCATTAAAGCCAATTAAAAAAAAGGAAAAAAGTAAAATAAATCCACACACACTTAGCTGCAGCTATGTTGAAAAAGAAAGAAAAAACCTCTGAAAATGCAGCACTCCTAAACTGAATTCAGAGAGAAGGTAAAAAACCATGACATTTTCTTGTTTTATTTTGCTTTTTAAATGCACGAAGACTTCAGATTCACCTCCTTTGAATCCTAACCAGCTGACTAGTGTGCCTTGACAGCTGTTCAAATTTATTTATATTATGCCTCCTCTAATGTCACTGATGTTAGTGACCACACTGTCCCTTTGCAGAGTCCTGGTGGGGGAGGGGGAAGCAGATAACAGTGCATTCAAGGACAGCTTTCTGTCCTTATCAATACATATATTAAACATTTTCTTCAATTGCCAGCTACATAATGAGCTCTAAACTGACAAACTCTAAACATGAAAAAGTCTTAAAATTCTTCTATCTACAGAAAAGTCTTTTAAACCAAACAGCTATTAAGTTTACACGTGACAGGCATCACCACAAAACAAGCAGGGTAAGAGTAGGAAAAAAAAATCCCACAAAAATGAGTACTGTGCAAAATAACCATCTCTTTCCTTAAACATGCCAATTAGTCAGCCTTTACTATAAGCAGTGTTCAGAAATCTTGAATCAGAGTCAGGAATCAGCAGACCACAAAAAAAAAATCTGACCACAAAGAGCCTATAGCCTAAATACCCCTAAATACAGAATTGCCCTGTATTTGCACCGCACTGCAGTATCTCTTAGCCAGGCACATCTGTGTGCCAGTCCTACCTTCTGGCAGCTTCCCCTGATGAGAGGGCCATGGAAGCATCGGGGTTTTTTGGGTTTTCTTTTCTTTTTGTGTTGCACTTTGCAATCTCAGAAACTACCAACGTTTTGTCTTCAGTCTTGGGGTACAATGGTTTTGACCCCACTAAGTGAAAATACCTTATAAACCCCTGTGTGCTTGAGTTCTAAGGAGCCCCCAACCCAACATGAATTTCTGAGCTCCTACAGTGACCCAAAAGACTACATTCTCTTTCATAACTGCATTCTCTACAACTTTCTCTTCCAGACCGAAGCCAGTAAGGCTGAACAACCTTAGTATTCTTCCTACAATCACATAAGTATGCAGCATCCGAGGCCTGAAGCTCCGTGGGGACAGGACAAAGGGAAGGCAGAGAAAAAGCAGTGCAGAGCACATCAAGCAAGAAGAGCACAAGGTGCCCAGGCACATCCCTGATGGACCAGTGCTCTCCCCTCCCGTTTTCTGCTTCGGAGTGATCTCCCTGGTTGTGGCACGACAGGGATGGCAGGGCAGCACAGGACTGAACACTGTGGCTCAAGAAAAGGTATATTTTCCATATGTAGTGGCACCAGTTAGGGACATGGCCAGAGGAACTACCCCTCCCTTGCCCTTTTTTCCCCACGCAACCACCACAGCTCATCAGCACCATTAAATCAAGCAGAGACAAATGAATATACACTCATTTATAGCAGTAGTTTCTAAAGGAGGTTTCAGGTTTTCCAGGAAGACAAAGGCAGCCAACACTGCAAGAGAAGGGAAACAGTTTGGATGAAGGCTCTTTCTGCTGGCAGAGGCCACAATGACTACACAAAGTGGTGGGGGGAAGCATTAGTGACATCTGTAGCACAGACAACTCAGGGAACCAAGTAAGTGAAAAGGAAAAAACAGCCCTTGCAGAGAAACTCAATAAGTGATTTATTTTATTTGTGTGGGAAGGTGACTATCCTGGAACTGGGATCAGAGTTGGATCTGTTGGGGTTTAGGGTACATTTTGGGGAAGTATGAGGTGGGGCAAATAAACAACATGGAGTTTATGTGCAGTGAGTCATAACAGCATGGGGTAGAAAGAACGCACGGGGATGCATGAGAACACCAAATATTCACAGAAAAGGAGAACACCTCACCCTCCTTGATCTAAGGCTTGAGAACTGCTGTCCCAGACCTGCTGAGATCTTCCAGTGAACTGCCACTGTGAACTCAAATCAAAAGGTCACTTGTTTCCTAGGAACTTGGCTGAACACAGTACCTTGTCTCACTAAGGTAATTTAACACCTAAATGCTAGTCAGAGTTAAAAATGATGAAAGAAACCCAACAAAAATACAACACAGAAATATTAATTACTTCTAAATTTAGATTAATTGACTGAACAAGGGTGCAGTGTCTACAAATCTGTATTTCGAGGTCCCCAAATGCTTACCTGTATATACCAGTATACATTTTTGCATCACACAATAAACCATTAGAAGTTTCAATGGTGCGTAGCGTCCAGCCTGTGAAGCTGAGTATCTTATTTATTCTGGCAGAAATAATGATCAATACGTCAATACGTGGAGAGACACATATATGTAGACATGAAAAAAAAAAGTAATACATCAGCCACACTTATGTCCCTTTCCACTGGAGAGGAGACGGGGTTGAGTATCTTCAAACACAAGGGGGGAATGTTTTCTGAATCAGCAGCATCCTCTATTGGCAAAAGACACACTCTGGACTTGCTGGTTCAAATAAGCAACCAAAAGCAGGTTCCACTTATGAAAGCACAGAGTCAAAACCAGCAAGTACCAAATTCTGACATTAAAATTAACAGTGATCCATTTGTTAATTGTGCTTTTTTCCATATATTGCTAATCACTACTTTGTAACTACTGTTCTTCTGAGCAATGCACCTTTTTATTCCATCATAGCTCTTTCTAGCAGAGTCTGGGGAGCAAGATATATTCCCCATACCTCCTTGCACCCTTTCACAAAGCCAGAGAGCATCAAAGTGCCTAGAGTCCTCTAATTTCCTAATATTTGAATTACATCCCCTGCATCACCTCTGATGCCAAATGCTTGCACCAGAAATCAAACTATCCTCCTGATAACAGTAAACATAACCATTACTCAAAAAATGTTCTAGCAGAACACACAAGACTTTTTCCCAGACAAGGTGTTAACCTCAAGACAAGAAATTATAAAAGCTGCAATCCAACAGGGAAAACATAAATAAATCTCTGCATCAAGAGTCTTTAACACCCAGCACCGATTATTGTTGTAGATTTCTATTCTTATTTACAAAACACTGCATCCTTCTCCAAATTTCAGAAAGGTGTACCAAGCAGCATATCCTGCATGCATTACCTCAGGCCTTGTATAAAAAAAATAACAAAATTGTCTCAAGTAACAGAAGAAAGATTGATAAGGAAGTTCCATGGAATTCCCGCTCTTCAGCCAACAAAGGTGAAGAAAGCTGCTGACCAAAAGAAAACAAGTTCATAAAGCACATGCTTTTAGCTGTACAAAGCAAAAAGCCCTTGTCAACAGGCAGGGTAGGGCAGCTCTTTCATTTCCAGTCTCTGAGAAAAGCATGTCATGCTTGTAATCCCAAAAGGTAGTGCTAGAAAAATCAATGTGTTACAAGTGTGATGCTCTAAGCACACTTCAAACAGAATAAAAAAGTAGACAGAATTGCTCAAAAATGATAGCAATGTTGAACAAAACATGATAGCTGTATTGATGAATCACTCTTCCACAAAGAAGACCAGAATACAGCATCCCAAGTTTGGAGAAAAGAATAAACTAAATGTTTTTACAGTCTAAAATAGCATTATGCACTCACAAATTCTAAGGAATGATTCTGATGTCAAACGTTGTCATCAGCAACATGAGTGGACAACTAAAGCAGAAGTGAATAAGTAAATGAAGGATTTTATTTCTTGGACTATGAGCAACCACCATTAACCTCTACCAGGTACTAACTCAGCAAGATGTGAAACGACTACGTGTGTTTAATGCTGAATTTTTTACCTAGAAGTTGCAAAGACAAGACATTATGTAACAAAGAACATTGCAATACGTCACAGGAGAAAAGGTTTGTGGCTATGAGTAAAGAGAAGTGTATTGTAAAATACCTCATATATTAATTTACAGTAATCATCTATTGTTACGTAGTACAGCACGTTACTATTAGAGTGAGTGGCACCGCAGTCCCTCCCCACAGCCTAAGAATACACTCTTATTATCAAGATTCATGTGGAAGAGCAAATCCTGCTTTTAATGCTTTAAATAAACTGAAACCAACCACACACACACTACCCCCAACACACAATGAAAGCCCTCCTCACCAACCTAAAAACACTGAAGTCTAAAAACATTTCTACCCCAGACAAGGAGAACCATCACACACCTATAACAAGTGTTTATGCCAAATTCTTTCAGTTGTGAAGTATGCTGTTCTTTGGTCAATTGTAGTCTAGTAGAGCTGGAGAGAAATCTTTATAGTTTGAAAAGTTTGAACAATCTGGATTTCTGAAAGCTGTAAGAATTAAAACCTAACAGATTTTCCTGAATAGGTCAATTAGACTTTCCTCACATTGAATCTCTATCTCTGTTTATCGAGATAAACGGAAATTGCAACCTACACTTAGACAGAAGGAAAAAAAAGCAAATACATTATTTCCACTCTAAATTTTCCAAATATTTTAACTATATTTTATCTCCTTTTCAAACACACTAATGAGCAACTAGGAAATATGAAGATGTCATTATACATATCACAGTTCAATCACTAAAAATATCTTATTCAAACCAGTACTATTTTTCTTATTTGACAACTTTGCCAATATCCTTATGAGTCTGAATTTCTGTTTTCCACTGAAGTAAATTATTGTGATGGCCATTACATCCCAATATGACAAGCAGAGTGCTATAGATACTGAAAGAGATGGATAGCTACAAAATAAGTCAAAAAACCAAATTGACATTCACATTGTATCTTCTGCATTTCAAATAGAATAGGTTTGATGCTACCATATTGATTGCTTTATTTTTTGCAAGCCCGTTCTTGAGACTAGAAATGGTGATGCATGAAACAAGGTGAATAGTCAGACTCCTATCCAAAATTAGGAGTATTAACAATAATGCTTGTTCCTCTTAAATTGAATGATACTGAGGCAGAGCAAGCTCATATAAACTAAAATCTATTTTCATCTGAAAAAAGCATCATCCCCCCACCGAATACCATATGAACAATTATTCCAACAGCATAGTAAGGGAAATTCACTGCAGACCTACCACAGTCAAGCTCCAAGTTGTGCCTTATCAGTTTTCAGCAGCAGTTCTTCTGCCGACAAGTAGCCCTTCTCAATTTACTGATTCAAATCCACTCTCAGAACTTACCAGGTTTTCTCTTTCGATTCTTTGCTGCTCCTTTTGCCTGTTGAGGGCAGTGTGGTACAATCGAGGAGCCGGTCCAGCTGGCTTCTTCAGTGTGGTTCTTCTTGGCTTTGCAGATTGTTTGGACAGTTCTTTTAGCAACCTTTGGTTTTCCCGATCAATCCGTCTTACTTCATCATTTGAAAAAGAATAATTTTTCCTTGTTCCTTTAGATGGCTGATCGATTGTTAGATTTTGTTCTTTTTTCTCCAACTGTAGGAAAGCTTTAAAAGTCAAAAAGTAAAATACTGAGATTAAAAAAAACCAACCCAAATACAAATCTTGCATTCTATTATTAAGATTTATTTACAGATCTAAAAAAACAAGGTACATTTCACACACCACCCCCCCATGTGAATTCCAGATTTCTGCATTTCAGAATTTTTCAGGGATGCTCAGCTGTCCTCAGTACATTGATTTTACAGAAGTTTCACCACAAAAATCAAGACTAATTTTGGCCCATCTGCTTCCTTCTCACTAGGAATCCCCCTCTTCCCCATTTACAACCAAGAATCCAGAGGAACTGAACAGATGCAGTGAAGAACTGAGCAATAGGAAAGAAAAATGGTCGGTGTCTCTGATCCCTGCTTTGACTCCGATCACCCCTTATCTCCACCATTACCTGTATGTTTGCCCAACTTCTACATTGGTACAATATGTTCACACTTCCATCCTCAAGTATTTTTACTGTAGTTACTATGGTACCAGCAATCAGCACAGGCAATTATACATATATATGCTAATAGGGCTACCGTTATACAGCACTAAACACTGAACATAACCATCATCACAGTGGTATCATTTGTGGCACCAAAGAAGTTTTCTGAGCAACAGAAAACACAGCTTCAGGAAGCCAGGACTAGAAATAACTTGCAGAACCAAAAATTAAACCATAAATTAGTATTTAGATCTTTGCACAAGGAAAGAGATTTAAACTTTGCTCCAAGGATGTCTCAGATATCTGTCTTGGCTGAAAGGCAGAACAGAAATGATGTTTCAGAAAGAAAATTGACACCGGGGAAGCATGACTCTGAGACAAAAAAAGCATTTCCCAAAATGATTTTGTTGATCCTTTGCTCCTGAAGTGAACCTACATCACATTGGTGCAGGAATTGCAAAGGCAAAGATGAAAATTAAATGTAATGGTTGGAAAGGAAATGAGTGAGCATATGTAACTGCAGAAAAATTTAAAACAGTAAAAACCCAACAAATTAACCCAGGATATCAGGTTTCAAGACAAAAGAACAACGAATGCACAGAGCAGGACCGACTTGCACAATTACAAGATAGTAACTGTAAAACTTCACTCCCAGCCAGAGTCAGCTATGTTTATTATAGTTCCACTGCAGCTTTGCTATTGACCCATTTCTAAGCTTTTGAATTCTCCAGCTCTGCAGTAGATCTTCTGGCAACTGTTTTAAGCCTTTGTTGTCCTGGCATTACCCCATCAAACCATTGCATTATTTATGGTACAGGAATGATGGTACCAGGTTAGAACAAATAGATTTTGGAGCTGTGACACAGACGAGGAAGCCTTACTCGAGCCATTCCTCACGTTCTTCCAACATCATAGTGCCTCTAGAAGATACCCCTTACCCTTATCCCTAACAGCCCCACACAAGCAAACAGGCATCCAAAGAAGCAGCTTTGATAAAAGAGGAAAAAAAAAATCATCCATGCATGCAGTAGTATTTCCTCAGCAAACACTTCCCATCAGCAGGTTTTTTTTTGGTGAGGGATGTCTGAGGCAGCCTGTAATAGCTTAAAAACCTCAAAGAATGATGAGGGTGTTCTTATTTCAAAACAAAATGAAATCTTTCTTGCAATAGCTCAAATAAGTTTATTCCAGAATTGATGCAAGCAAATATTGTTACTGTCTTTGAGAAATTTAGGAACAGTAGCCAGAACTCAAAACCCAAACAGTTCCCAAAGATTGCCAAAATAGGCAAGAACTGCCCCTGGGCAGCTCTAACTGTGAAGTAGTTCACATTAGCAAATATTGTCTTAATTTGTCAAGAAAAGATGCAAATCACCTCAAAACCAAGACACAACGTAACCTAGTGCAGATCAAGCACGCCAACCAACAGGTTAATAAAGTATAAACGTCTTGAAAAGCATCTTCACAGTTTAGTAAGTTATTCTCAAGGAAAAACTAGTACAGCCACCAACACCATTTGAGGAGACAAACCTGGGGTGAGACTTATCTGGATACACCTACAAGGGACAAAAAGAAATGCACAGAAAATAACTAGAGCCACACAATTCACACTGTAAAATCAATCTGCAAAGTACTTCTCAGTAAAAAACCTAATTAAACATGTCCTTATGGGAACATGCAAAACCAGCATTGCAGAACACAGCTGGAAGAAGGTAATTTGAACATCCATCTGAAGGAGATGTTCTATATCACATTACATAATTGGTAACTGTATGATTCTGAAGCTATGAAAGATAATTTCATCTTCTGCCTTACATCCATAGCATCTCAGAGGTTAAACAAGGCTGCACATCATGTGCAAGAGTGGAAATCAGGTTGTGGCAAAGAACAGCTTATCAGCTGAAGTCCTGACCTAGCTTTGTGGCACCGACGCTATCAGTGATGCAGTCTCTTACCAGAGACATTTAAGCTTCTGAATAACTGTCAGTGCAAATTCCAAACAGCTCTTTTCTTCCTGAGAAAGGTGTGAACTAGTCAAATTCCATTTAAAGCAATGGCATTCTGAACGAGGACATTTTTAATTAGAAACACAGGTTTCATGCCTTCACTGGTGCATGATCGTTTCAGTTCTCTAGAAGGTAGCTGGCTATACTTTGCTGGAGAGTGTGTTCTCTTATGATGCAGCTATTAACTATAACCAGCAAACACAGATTAAAAATGCTTTGTAAGAAATAAACACCAAAGTAGTTACCTATCTTTTGATTATGTGACTAATGCATGACAAAATTTTACTAACTTTACTCTCACCTTTCAGCTTCTTCAATCATACCCCCCCCCAACACACAGACTTTTTTCATTCATCTCTTCTTTCTTCCTCCTTTCTTTTGCCTCTCCTCAGTTTTTTTCCTTTCAATATATTTTCCTTCTACAGTGCTTCATGCCTATCACCTCACTATGAAGACAACCTTTCCCACTT
The DNA here is from genome assembly GCA_025769975.1 of Gallinago jamesoni. Lineage (NCBI taxonomy): Eukaryota > Metazoa > Chordata > Aves > Charadriiformes > Scolopacidae > Gallinago > Gallinago jamesoni. The sequence goes on along the minus strand of JAOQGH010000032.1, from coordinate 72,575,208 downwards.
GTGGCAGGCAGAAAAGAGACTCCAGCCCACTTTCTTCAGTACACCACTCATTCTTATCCTCATTATTATTTATTATTTATACTTAGTGTAGAAACTAGCTTTACTACGGCCAACAGCTGACAACTCTTGAGGTGAAGGGCTTGCTAACAGCGATAACATCAACTTTATCACAACTCAAAGGAAACATATCAATAAAGTGAAAGAATTGTTAAGATCACCATGAACGTTTTCCTGTGAAGTTTTTTCTGTGAAGCCTGAGCAGAAGGCTGTCCAAAACCAGTAACTAATCTCTTGACACGTTGTTGAATTACAGGAATTTTGCACCAAAAGTTCAGACCCAATGCAACATGTGCAGCAGCAAGTTTTCTTCAAGGGGATGGGGTGAAAAGATCAAAAACTCTCTAGTTCCTCAACTGATCTTTTTATAGTTAGCCTTCTGTAGGACCTAAGGAAGAACTAAATTTGAAATTTCACAAGTACTTCTTTGGAGCAACAATGCTGCAATACACTAAGGCACTGGATCAGTGATTTAAGGTTCTAAAGAGTTTGTAAGCCTTGGAACAATTAAATATGATTTACCCATAGCTTCATACTCTATCAGCGGGTAATAAGTAATTTAACTAAATCCCTACTTGCCACTTCATTGTCATAAATCAATAATTGGGGGGAGAGTAATAAAGGAGCAGCACCATTTGCATAAAGACTCGCACAGTGTGCAGTTCTACTTCTCATTTACTGGTGAGCAGGAAAAGAAAATTCTCTGCTATTCACAGGCTTTCTATGAAAGCTGGTTTCCATGGAGAGACACCTGACTTTCTTTTAAGCAATAAACAAGCTGTTTATTGCTTTCAATTTGTAAGCATTGAAATGACCTTGCAGAGTGAGAAAAGCCAAACCTTATATAAAATACAAATGGTAATTAGCAAGTCAAATGCATTAGGACAGGACGATACAGTTGTCCTAATGCCATTAAGGCTGAAATTAAAATCATGCATGTTTCAGTGTATCTGTTGCAATCCCAACAGAGGAAAATGCATTAAATTGCTGCAGTGCTTACACTTTTAGGTTTGCCTGGTGTTTTGTTTTATAGTGCTCCACTACCACATCTGTAACACAACTGAAAAATATGAAAGGATTAAATCACAGTTCTTCATCAATATCTTACAGTTTCAGTTTACAACTATTTCCCTGTAGTATGTCTAAACAAATATTTCCTAGACTACCCATTGTTTCATGTCACAGAACTCTTTAGAAAGGATTTTGGAAAATTCATGATTTGATGTTGTTTTAAGAAAAGGAGAATGTGCTTTTCAAGTATAAATTTTCCCTATTTAAATACACTTAAATAGATCTGCTAGTTATTTCTTAGTGTCACGAGAAAGACAACAGATACCTTAGAGGTGCATAATTTTTTTTCCTCCCATAATTACATTTTCTTATTATTGTTGGGAAAACATGGATCTCTTTATAATCTTAAAGATTTTCAATCTGTTTTCAAACTCTACATATAAGAATAAGCTGATAATTGCTCTTCTCCCTCAACATGAGTTACTAGACCTGGAGAAGTGATAAAATATGTATACACATAAACACACAATTAGTTCGAACTATGAACACACAAACTAAACAAAACTTAATGGAAAAGCTATACATGTTTAGTTCAACAGCAGAGTTAGGGTGTTACATAGATATTTAAGAGTCTACTTTACATTTAGATATTAACAGTTATTCTACAAATACGCTCTTTCAGTATGAAGGAGTACACAGATAATACATCCCTGAAGAGAAAATTTCAGTTATGAAAAACTTATTCTATTTCCTGAGTGACAAATTATAGAAAAAAAAAGTTAAAGCAATTGCTACATGTTCAGTTGAAGCTGCTACTTAGTTCTCTACAATAGCTTTTATTCAGAAACACAGAGCTTTTACTTTCATAAAGATGTTATTTATATCACAGTGCTTTTCACCAAGTGAGCTCTGCTTAATTTACAATGGAAGGCACAGAAGAGGCAAAAAGATTTATCAGAGAGCATACAGGTCAGCAAGAGCTTCACAGATGGAATTCAGGTCTTCAGCCTATGGCCCATTGTCCTATTTACCCCATGACACCACCTCCTCAAGTTAATAATAGCTAATACCATGGATTTACAGACTAATTCTCACAAACACTTATTTAAGCAGGTATCAACCCCATTCTAAAGAGGAGAAAACATGGAGTGCTAAATTCTTTAGCATTCTATATACCTTGTGCAATCCCATTAATACTGTATTGATACCCAACATAAATTCAGATAAAGAAATACACAGCATTTTTAGTATACAACTCTGCAGCCTGAGCTACAGAAACCAAAAGACTTGTTTAAAGACAGAGAGCAAGTCCGTAGCACAACAGGATGGAAATGGATGAGCGCTTAGTTCACACTCATACGCTTAACCCATCTCTAACTGCATAACCTCAATTCCTTAAAATTACATGGGATATTGGATCAAGACATAGGATCAAGCAAAACAGCATCAGAAGAATTTCTACTTTTTTTATTCACAGCTTTCTACCATGGAGCTTTATGAAAGCACTTCCAAAATCGATTTTTGACTATTTATTTGCATTGGCATATTTGATTCTCTTTTTGTGTTCAGATTACTCAAGAGTACAGCAGAGAATATAGCTCTGACATTTATTATTATAGGTTTTTGAATATTGCTCCAAGTTAGTTATTATTTTTAACTTTCTGAAATATCTTCAAGGTTTATTGCAAAATGGAAACAGCATTGACTCACAAAAGAACTGCATTCAAAAATCTATATAACACCATGAAGCAACTGAAGAATTGCATTTCTGTCTGAAAAAAAAAATAAATCACACCTGTATTTTTTTCCCATGCAGATAGCAAAAAAAAAAAAAAAAAAAAAAAGAGGTAAAGAGTGGAGAAGTCCATAAAATATAACCCTACTAACTTTGAGTAACTGAAACTGTGAGTACCTATGTTCTTGGCCACACTGATATTTAAATTCCTAAGTAGTGTTGTTGTCTGACTCCAGAGTGTTACAATACTTCTTATAGTCATACACCATAATGGTGTATAACCATAACAGCTACAGGACATTGTAAATGAAATGACACAGGCTGCCTAAAGACTGACTTTAGGTCTGTAAAAATGAGAGGACTCAAACACCATGTATTTAGCATTTATATACATTTTAAATAAGCATGCCACCCAAACAGCAAGTGCTTTTCATGAAGAGAAGTGAAAACCACTAGCAAGAAAAGCTAGGTCACAGCTACCAAACACCAAAACCGTATTGCAGATAAACCCAAGAATTCTTCTGCATGATGCAGGAATAATTAGTAAGTAATCACTAAGTGCAGTAACTCGAACAGCTAGGATAATCTTCACTTTGCCCCCAGCTATTGTTATCAAGTGGATTTCTGACATTTGGACTAAAACTAGTTCAGTTATTTTCCATAGGGCAAAAGGAGGATGCACAGCAAGTTGCAGCACCTGGTAACGGTCACTTTGGGAACAGCTTTCATAAAAACCCCAACTTTCAGATGTAGGAAACAAGCATTACCATGTATCTTTATCAATCTCTTGTTTAGAGTTCTGGTCACTAAAGAATATTTCTAAAAAATCAGTGATAAAGCCACACAGCAATACCTACCTAAAAAGCATTCAAAGCACGATATATAGCACAGGGACTATGAGATTTCCAACCAAAATCATGTTACTTGTGAGATTTCAAATTATTCAGAATAGCATAGCTTAAAATTTGGCTTCTATCAGGAACACGCATAGCTTTAGGGGATGTAAGAGCATGATAATTTTTTTAATCTTAATTTTTTTTTTTAAAAAACTCTTATAAAAATGAATAGTTGGCAATATGAGCACAAATGTGTATCAAGGACATGAGGAAAAACTATTTCAACTCCTTTTTAATTTAACTGTGACTTTTTTTTCTAAATGCTTCAAATGAATTCTATTTTAAGACACACAAACTACCTTGCTGCTTAATAACCAGACTCTTGTTCTAGTCCAAAACTAGCTCTTTGAACACCATGAGCTTTCAACAGATTTCTTCCCTTTCTTTGTTCTCGTCATTCTTTTTTAATACAAGAGGTTCTACTTTTCCCAAATGTTCACATTACCATTGCATAGAATTGTACAAAATTAATTACTGCATGCTCCCTAGAAACAACATAGTAACAGATCACATAAATTCTGTGAGTTTCTGGGGACCTAGGGAAATTAAACTCACATTAACTGCTGTAAATCTTAGCCCCAGCTGTATTGCAAACATTTGACAAAAATTTTGGTCTATATGCTTTATCGGTATAGATTGCTGGAAGAATCTTATACTTTAAAACCAAACTTGAAACATCCTGATAATAATTTAAATACTCTCCCATGCACTCAGGTCTGGGCTTGAAGCAATGAACATTTAGTGCAGACTGGGGGGGAATGATTTGCACTTTTTTTTTAATTAATGAACAAGGAAAAACCTGGAAACAGTAACTCAGAATAAGATTAGCTCCTCTTTTCCCAGACTAGCTAGTTTCCACCATTAATAATCCAACCCCATTTAAACTTCAAAATACCCAAAGTAATTAAGCTATGTTGTGCTTGCCAATTTAGAGGCACTTGGGAGTAATATGCATGTTAATCAGTGACATTAGCTGCCAACTATATGAATTCTACTTCTCATTACTCAATTTTTATTATTGCTATTTAGAACTGTTTTTCAGTTTTGGGAAAAAACTACCCCCCCCCTTCAAACAGAGACTCGTCTCTCAGAATACTTACTCTGAGCTATAATACCCATTTGGTTTAGGGATGAGATATATCCTTCCATAATCACCAGTTATTAAATAGCTTCTTGCTATCAGGGAACAAATAAAGATGCAGGACATCATAATTTCACTTGCCCAGCAACAACTCTTCTAACAACATTGACAAGCTGTTGGAACTTTTCTAGTATGAAAGAGGTGCTGGAACACAAGGACTGTCAGAGATGAGAATCAGCTCTACCTTTCTTGATGGATGCCTCTGCTTTTCTTACCATCAGAAGAACTTCCATACAAGCAAAATCCTCATTGCTACTTACAGGAAAGTTTAAAATAAATTGTATGCATCATTTAAGTTTTACTCAGTAGAGGCTCAGTCTGGCAAGGTGCAAAATGAAGCAAGATACCACACAGTTCTAGCTGTGCCACACCTACTGCAATACAGCAAACATAGGTCAAAGTGTATGAGATTTAGATTGTAAGAGCCTTTCCTCACTTGAGATCAGCAGATTTCTTCAGCCAAGCCTCTTTTATTCTATAGATTTTACTACTGAGAAGTCCAGGAGATGAAAACAAGTGCAAAAGCACTGTGTAGACTTTTAGATACGCACATGAGATCATTCCCTGCATTCTCACCCCATACAATGAAGGTTTGCAATGAATGCAGTAAAAGAGATACCAAGTTCTTCATTATTAAGTCTATGGGGCCGGATGGGATTCACCCAAAAGTTCTCAGGGAGCTGGCAGGAGAGCTCACCAAGCCTCTCTCCA
>JAOQGH010000032.1:72525210-72569557 GCA_025769975.1 Gallinago jamesoni | reverse complement strand
GGTTGGACTCGATGATCTCAAAGGTCCCTTCCAACCACTAAGATTCTGTGATTCTGTGATTAATATTTTCTAAATATATTAATTCAGAATTAGTAAATCTATTGGCAAGAAGCAACCACTCATGTTGTAGTAAAGATTATATGTTATTTTTCTCTTTAAAATACCATTACTCAACTTTGTAGTATTTTAGAAGGCAGACACTTAGTTCAGAAGAAGAATTTCAAATAATTTCATTACATTATCAAAAAGGTACCAAAGTTTAAATAGATTAATACTATTTAAAGCTACATTATGCAATGTAGTTTTGGATGTCTTTCAACCCAGCATTTGATCAGAAAGGTTGATGTTTTAATTTAGATCTTGTGTCCAGTAATCCTTGATTTCTCAAAATGCATGTGTAGTTTCCTTATTCAATTTGTTAATATATCAAATGTTATTTAAAAATTCACCTTGTCTGTGTATCTTACTTCTAGGTATATGCGTACCAGCACGTGTTCATATACATTCTTCTTTCTACTGTAGAATCAGTATATTTACATACATAAACATTCAAAAAATTAGATCAACACAGCTTAATCACAAACCGGTTTTAAAAATACACATAGAACATTAAAACCTTATTGTCTTCTATCAGAACTTAATTGTTTTCAACAACATTCACATCTCATAATTTGTAAAAAGAAAATATTAGAGTCACCTTTCAAAAGCTGATTCAGGTCCATGGCATCGTGCAAGACTTTTCGACTGTATCTGTGATCAAACTCCGAATCTAATGAAAAAAATACAGATATAAGATTGGGTTTCCCAACCCCATAGGTTTTACAAATTTTATGTCATACTTAAATTCTTCAGAATTACCATATAATTCTTGGTTCACATTTTCCTGTCTTTTTATTTTTAGTTTCTTATCGTTTGATGCTGCAAGTTCAAAAGACTGGATAGGACTGATGTCTGGAGTTGACAGAGGTGTTACATCAGTCACAGTGTCTTCAGACTCCTCCAAGTAGTCACTAAGCTTTGGTTTTCCTTCTGCTAATTTCATTGCCGACTTGAATTTTTGTTTTGGAGACAGAAGAGCGTTCCTACAAGCATTCCTCTTTGAGAAAGAACAAGATAAATCTGATAAATAGCTATCAGAATCTGTATCAGAACAATCTGTATCTGAGCTTGAGGATGAGGACGAGGAAGATGAGGAGGATGAAGAAGAGGAGGAGGAGCTAATATTAATATATTTTTTGCTAGCCTTTTTTATGTTGTTTGACTGCTTAGCTGATTTTGGTCTAACCTTCTGGGCTTTGCCATCATCACTGCTATCTTCTTCATCTGTATAATAATCTTCTTCACGTTCTTTAACTATTTTGGGGATTCCAGCAGGAATGGTCTCCTGCGTTGCTCTACTTGCTGCAAATGTCACTCCAGATGTACCTGCATTCTCTGCAACTAGAGAAACTGACAGAGATGAAGCATCTCCAGGATTATCTGTGTTGTTTTCTAGGGGCTGATCCTCCTGCAAATCTTTCTGCTTTTCTTCACTTTCCTCCTCACAACACTTTGCATCCTTTGAATTAGAAACTAAATCAGAATCATCAAGAGCTGTACTTGTATTTTCTTTCTCTATACATTCACCATTTTCTTCAGCTTTCTTTTTGTTTTCCTCAAAATCACTGTCAAAGAAAGTATGATCTACTTCACCATCTGAAACTTCTTCGAACTGGTCCATGGTGAAATACGAAGTGCCACCTGCAATCATCAGAAAAGGTTTCCAAAGATCAGCATAAAAACAGATCCAAGCACAGTTTCAGTGTAGTAGTTTTGTTCTTCACCCTTTTAGCTCTAGTAATTTATAATTCTGCAATTAACTATGTTATGTTGCTAGAGTCAACTCCATAGAGAGTCCCATAAAGAAATTTAGTCCCACCACGTGGTACACAGCTCACACATTAGATTGAAAAGCTTTACCTTAAGCCAACAAAAACCATCATGATTTCAAAACTTTTACTCCTAAGTAAATTACTCAAACGTTGTTAGTGGCTAAAGAGTCTTAACTATTTACAAATAAGCAACTGACAAATCTTATTTTATCCCTTTAGTTAGAGACATTTTAAGCTAGAGCCACTAATGAGCCATCATTAGTTTGGATTTTATATTAAAAACCTTGTTTGTGCATGATGGTCATCATCTTGGCTGCCACAGCCATCCGAACTGCAGACTTTCAGCAGGTACAGCAAGAGCAATTTCAATTTACATCAAATGATCCATAGCTCTATATGTTAATGTTTTAGTTGGCATCAGGAATCCGCTTTTCTGGACAGCCCTCTAACTCACACTGCGTAGTACAGCGAACAAACTTGATTTTTTTCAGATGAAACTAAGCTTTAAAGTGTGCTCCAGGCACAAATCTAGTGCACTTAAACCAGCAGTCACCATTCAGTCCCTGGGACCAGATTATGGATAGCCCAAATCCACACAGTGTGGATATTTGGCCCTCAGCGCTGTTACGCTCTACAAATCTGCTCCTATTGTGATGCTTCTGCCAAAAATATATGATGTTAGATCCTACGCATGTGGCAGGGGGGATATGAAAGTTTCCACTCATTAGTAGGATATACATACAGTTAAAATAAAAACACCCAAACACCTCACAAACAAACAAAATTAGTATCAAAGACTACTCTTTCCATCTATCCAACAGTACTTCTATCCTACTATTTTCAACAAATTTTATAAGCTTCAATCAATAAATACATAATATTCTTTAGAGACAAGGAAACTAAAGACAGTGGAAGTAACTATACAAGGCAGGAGAACCGGAATTTTTCAAGATGGATGGTCTCCCTTAAGCCACATATAGTTTGTTGCCATGGCAAACAAAGGTGAGAAAGGAATTCCTAAACTTGCTTTGAAACTGCAAGACTAATCCCAAGAAAGCTTCTAGCTCAAATTACTTCAGAATACAGAATTATTAAAGGTCTATGTCACTCAGTTATCTTGCTGCTTCTCAAATGATACTTTTAGAGGAATTTGAAATATGCACCCCAAATATAAAAAGCACAACATAAGCCTTAAAAGCAGAAGGTGTGGAATCTCCTGGGGTTTTGAGAGTTACGAAGCCAAAGAACTGAAAAAAGACCAAATTAGGTTAGGTCTTGTATAAAGCTGAAAGTGCTATTAAAAAACAGAAGCAGAGGTCAACTTTGGTACCACAAAGAGAAAGTATTTAAAGCACTAAGCTCCTCCAAGAGCAACAGAACAAAGGCCAAAAACACCTGGGAGCTCCTAATTATGAAATACTGCATGGAATTTGGAAATTTTTCATGTGATCCCTGGCTTCAGGCAGCCTACATAGTCTGCAATGCCCAACTGTCATGTGAACTCCTGGAAGTTTTCTTAGAGTAGTTTCCTAAAAGGATAATGAATTTTAATATATCAAAACACTCACAATAGAAAATAAAAAAAAAGTCATAAGATAACATGTTATTTACATTTAATTTTCTACTTTATGTAACCTAAACGAGAAGGGAACCAAGCAGAATTTTTTGGCATCACCTGTAGGTTACACATCATGAATTATTTAGCAAGTACAACTCGTGCAAAGTCAATTCTATGAAGAAAATTAATATAGGAAGTACAGTGTTCATTTTAAAACAAAATCTGCAATGCAAGGTTTATACTACTTAAGGTCTCACCAGTCTGTAGCTTCAGATAGATTACGACTGAGTGGTAAGTAATGTGGTGTATTTCACTTGTCTCACAGATATGTAGATTTGATTATACTGTATATACTGTTGTACATGTAAGAGCATAAGGGGATAAGGCAAAAGGCAGGTTTGCAGGTGGGTGCAGACCAATTAGTACAGCTTGAAATATAAGATTTTGTTTAGTGCAATACACACATCCATGTATTTTAGTTTATGTAACACTAGTTCTGCAAAGGAGAGTGAACTAAACAGTATCTCACTGGCTGTGGTCACACCGCAACTTCTCAGATGTCTCTTTTCTGAACACAATCTCTTAAGTGAGGATGGGATTTGAGTCAAAACCGCAGCAAAAGGTAGCAAGGAGGCTGTACATTCCTTTCCACCACTAGCTCCAGCCAAGGAGCACACATCTTCCCACTCTGCGTGACTCAGGAATAGCTTACCTGCTAGTGGGTTGTTTTCCACAAAGACTGAGCTGTAACTGATTCATGGGCAGCAACCACTGTCACAGCAGAAATGCAGTTCAGCAGCCTGACTCTGCCCAAGGAATTGCAGTTTTAACACCAGTCATTCCATTGCCAAATGCTCCTTCCACTTTTCTGGCACAGCCCCCTAATGATTTTAGCCTTCATCTTAATGGAAAACAGACATGCTGTGCTGATCCATTTCTCTCACTGACACTCTTAATCATTCACAAACTAAACATTAATTAATTCTGTAGTTTCCATTAAAAACAAACAAGGGGAAATGAAGAGATGGTACTCTTGGTTCCTATTGCCCTCATGCATCTGGAACCTCTTTAAGGGAGCTGGAATTTGCCAAGAAGCAGCAACTTTGCTGATAAACCATGCCTAAATTAATAACTTGGCTGTGCATGCACACACACACACACTCGCATCCCTTCTTACGCAGGGCAGAGTATAATTTTATTTCTGTGGGAAGTACAGAGTTCTGCTATATCATGAATTGTTAAAACACAGAATCAACAAGTGATATTCTGAAATTCCAAGAAAACTGTCATTAGGGAAATACTTATAATTAACCACTAATTCTAATGACCATTACATTTACTTACCAAAAAAAATATAAAATATATATGCTTTCTGCCATGAAACTCTCTAACACAAATATGTTCAACTCAAATGAACAGGTTGGCCATTAATTATGTCACTTTTTTTTTTTAACTGTAGTATTTCCTTCTCCACAGTAATTCTCTACTTCTCTCCCCTTATTTTTTGTAACACCCACCCATTACTTCAGACAAGCACCCATTCATCTTTGTCTCTTCCTCACTGCAGTTCCCTTTAGTTTATACCACTTTTTAATCCCTTCACCTGTAAACACCAAGCTTGACCCATTTAAGATCAGAAAGCAGTAGTGGAGCAGCCAAGGAGAACCTCAGGGCAGGAGGGACCCACAATTTCTTATCAAAAGGTTGACACAGTGAGCAGCTGACTACATACTGAGACCACATCCGTGTCTCCCCAGGTGGCCACTGCAGGAGCAAAGACCTCTCAGCTCCTGCACAGGCCAGCCCCTTACCTGCTGCTGCACTGCCCAAAGGACAAGCAGCATTTTGACATCCTCCTCCACATTAAACAAAGATCAAGACCTTATTCTTGCTAAGTGTTATCGAGTGTTTTTCCTCCACCAACCACAGCACCACCTGAAATTTTTTTGTGGGTGATGCCTAATAGCAGGCCTTTAGGCATGGCTGCAATATAAAGCATTTCAAACAAGGGTAAAAAGCGACAGTACATAAAAAGTGATGTAGGAAGGATACAGATTTAGGTGTGGGCTTGTGTTTGGACATATACTGCCTTTTGGTAACATTTTTTGAACATTAGAAACTAACACCTATGAAGTACATTAAGTACCCAGGGCAGATTCAAACTATTTTAACCTCAGTTAAACTTTAAAAGTTATCCCATCAATCTCCCACTTTTTTAAATGCAGGCCATCTGAAATACACATCTGAGAATAGTGAAATAGATCACAGAAAGAAAAAAAGAAAAAGCTCAACACTAAACTACAAAAAGCTGTGATCAACTTTTTTTTTAAAGCATTCTAGTCTCATAATCAAGGAAGAGCATAGTTCATATAGAGAGGAAAGCTATTTTTTGTTTTTCTTTCCATCTAGTAACATATGAACTCCTAGCACACAGAACACTACAGTCCGTGAATTTCTACACCATACATCCTCTGAAGGCCCCGACTGCTTTCAGGTGTTAAGATTCTGACTAATAAAAGTGGCCAACAAGCCCCATAAGCACACCGTGGGCTGAATCAGCCATTTCTGATGTTACTGCATGCATACTGTGCATCACCACAAAGGCCATACAGCGCTGCTGTAGGACACTCAACATGAGTCAACAATATGTTTCCTGCAACAAAAAGGAACGGACATCATCTTAGGATGTATTAACGAACATATATATAAAGTACCAGAAGCAATAATAATGTAGTATGCAGCTCCAGTAAGGCACCTTCTGGTTTAGAGTTATTGATTTTGCTTTGTAAGTATACTTTATACTGTAAGAAGAAAGGCAGTAACCTTCTCCCAGCCCACACAACTAATGCTCGCACAGATGGCACCTCTCCTTTCAACTGGAAATTTCTACCTCTTCAGAACAGGGACCCACTCTCCTGATTTCAGAGAGCAGAAACAAATCTTTGAGAGCTAAAGTGCTCGAAGGTTAAAGTGTTTTAATTAAAAGATTTATACTGTCAATAACAGATGTTAAGACACTCCAAAATCCTCTATTTATCTGTCAGGGATCCTGCATCCTTAACCTGCTGACAGACAACTCACCTCTTTTTATCATGAACTTGTGAGAGGATGAAAATGCTAAACCTATCATCTACCTAATATTTTCAAAGATAACAACCATTAAACAAGTTACCATGTAAAAACACACTAGTTCAAACCCCACCCTCCTCTTTGTCCCTCCCTTCCTCATTTTCAGCTTCAGGTACAAAAAAAAATTAAAAAAAAGAAAATTTCTAGAAGAGATCAATAAAATTTTTAAGACAATTAGAAAAGTTTAACTTCTGAGGTTCTATTTAGTTTAAAAGAGGGGAAACACGGGGAAACATTAAATTTAATTAAATTAAATGTCTAGCTCTAGGCAATCCTGCTTCAGCAGGGGGAGTTGGACTAGATGATCTCTATGGTCCCTTCCAACTCTAAAAATAATTCAGCGAAATTCAGCAAAATATTTAAACCTGTAAAACAGACTAACCCAAAACTTTGTTTGTTCTGATACGATCAACAGTGGTAAAGATCAACTAGTGTAACTGCTTCCAGCCATGTGACAAACCACACATACCCAGCCCTACCTACCTACTCTTTAATTAAAGCTTTATTTTAAAAAATAAAAAACCAAACAACCAACCAAAACCAACAAGCAACAATACATGCAAAGGAGGAAAGACACCTCTCGGGAAACTATTTCCTTTGAGGGAAACCCCCAACGAAGGAAACAACCAGCCTGTTTAGTAGCTATTCTAGTTCTCCCAGCTACTCTGCAAAACACTACAAAGCAGACAGAACCTGGCATTAGAATCATAGAAAAATTTAGGCTGGAAGGGATCCATTATCCAGTCCAGTCAACTGCTTAAAGCAGGGTCAGCTTCATGGTTGGACTACTTTTGCTCAGGGCCTTGTCCAATCAAATTTTCAATAACTCCAAGGATGAACACTTCATGCATTATGTGGGTATCTGCTCCAGTGCTTAACAATGCTCCCTGTGATATTTTTTTCCCTTTAATCAGAATTTCCCACGTCACATCTTGCAACTATTAGCTTCTCTCCTCTCATGGTGCACCTTCAAGAAAAATCCAGCTCTGTCCAGTTACATGTTGCCACTGATTAACCACCCAGACATAACTACATGGGGGTGAACCCCTTTGCTCAGATTACAACCTACATAAAAGTATTTACTGCTGACTCACGACAAACTTCCTGTTGTTGGCTCGGGAGACAGCAGTAGACTCATGCCTGAACAAGCCATGGAACCAGCATTTGTCCCTCACAGCCCAGATCAGACAGCACCTGATTCAAGTTCAGATCAGACCTACCATTGTTTCCAGTGCACCTGAAATCACTTGTTCAGCTGATTCTCAGCTGGCTCTTTTGTGCCTTTCACCGCCTTTTTCTCTCTCCTGGCTAGAGAAAAAGGAAGGACAGAAGACCTACTACTTCAAACCTATGGGGTCAATATACCCAGCCCTTGCTGCCCTTTTTTTTTTTTTGGCTTGTTTGTTTTGGTTTTTGCCCTGGTTCTGCTGGACACAAAGGAAAAGATTTTCCCCTGCAGGCTCCAAGACACAGTTTAGTAACTCCCAAACCTATGACAGGTTAGCCCTCAGAACAGCAGCTCCCCCTCCAACCAGAAGTAGGCCCACTGGAAATGCTCCAAAAGTACTCCGGAGTACTTTTAAAAGGATTCCAGCAGGAAGCCCTGAGTCTCCTGCCTATTTCAGGCAAGGATTCAGTTCAGCAGCTGGGCAATAGAAAGTCCTGGAACAGAGTCAATTGCCATCATCTGTCAGAGCAAATGAAAGCACATGACCACCAGAGAGCCCCAGATGACTGCGGGGCAAAGGCTTTCAAGTTCATGTACAAGGGAGGGGAAAAAAAAAAGAAAAAGAAAAGGTAGTTCTTCTTGAGCCAAAAATAAGCCATTCCCCTACTCTGAAAAGCTGCAATACATTATGCTGAGAAGAATGGATCTGTAGCTCCAGGACTTCACTCATACACACACATTAAATGTCCAAAGGTGACCTCTCAGAGACTACCCATGTTAAATGGTGGTAGCAATGATGCCCATCAGACCTGTCTAAACAGGCCTCAGCTACTCGCTTCTACTCACTGCTGAGAATCTCAAGAAAATGACCAGCAAACCCTCCAAGCAGCCAAAATAGAGTTCAAGAGTGTCAAAACTTTCATCTAAGAAATGACTACCTGTGCAGATGCTGCTTATCCTTGGGATACCCTGGATTGGACTCTATGCCCATCCTTTAGGAGACGGCAGGACCACAAAGAAAGTAACTCTACCATTTCACAAACTACTGGTGGAGTTCAGCAGCAGATAAATCACAGCGCACCCCAGAACACCAGACCATCCTTACTGAGTGGCACAACACACGAACCGTCTCCAACAACAGAAACCTCCTCTGAACTAGAAGTTTGCTCGTGCTTCTAATGTTACAGATCTCACATCCTTAGTGACCTGACTGCACAAACAGGTGTGGCATTAGCATTTCCCTCAAAACTTCACGTAGATATTCTTCCACACAGGTCAATAGATGACACCTATTATCAGAGTCTGGAAAATACACATAAAGTGTCACAGGGACAGCGATCACACTCTCCATAGCCACTGACAATAAGATGCAATGCCTTTGATTTTCAGTGAGTATCTTTCTATGTAAGAGGAAAAAAGCACTCTGTGGTACAGATGAGCTGGGTAAAATACAGAAATTCAGTCACCAAATCAGTATTCAAAGAACAGCTTAAACAAATATCACTTAGGAACAGTCCAAGTATATTTATGTTTCCTCAGAATCTGTGGTGGGAGCAAGTGAGGTAAAGGCCTCTTGAGATCCTCTCTTGCATTGTACTTTTATGACTTGCTCATTTCTTCAGATGAGAAATACCAGGATGGAAAATCAGATAAAATGCTGAAAGATAAGGCTGTCTTTTAAATTCAATATAATATGGGCTTCCTGGAGTTAAAGTGTTGATTATGTTATTAAAATGAAACACTTCAAGAATGACAAATACCCATCATTGAACTGTGACTTAAACATCAGTTGATATTGTTGGATGGGGAAAACCTTAGCCAAGGAACATACAGTATGTTTTAGACCATTCCATCACCTGTCTTGGTTCAGCATAAAACCAGGAAACAAAGAAAGAAAAAAAACTTTAAAAAGCAGTTCTGGTGGAAGGACTAAGGTACATCCATCATTAAGAGCAGTTTGTCTATCTCCCATGAATTTAAGGAGATACCTAGGAGCTGGCTCACTTTGAGGCTCTTATCCCTAAGCTCCAGGTATATCATATACCTGATATTATATCACCTGACTCCTGACTCAGCAGACTTTAAAAAGCTTATAGTAGCTTCTGTCACCTATGCCACAGAAGACCATATGCCACCTATCCCGCAAATTCTGAAATACGTTCTCTAAGAAGTATCTTCTGCTGGATCAAGTCTCCGAAGAAACGGGCCAATTGCACTTTCAAAGCCTCAACAGGCTCTCTAGTCCCAATGGCCCTTCTGAGCCCATGTAAGGCTTATGCAGAAACACAGGACCCTCTGAATGCCCTTTTAAACACAGGCAAGCACAAAACCAAAACAAATATCCCAGTAAGTCATAAAAGCTTAGAAGTCCCAAGAAAAGGAAGAGAACGTCCCCATATCACTTGTTCTCTCTTTTTCTCTGGTCTCCATTCTATACCATTACAAGGATTATCAAGGCTGAGAAACACAAAGGAAAATGTCTGCACTACAAGAAAAAAAACAAAACACAACCAAACACAAAACCAGAAACCAAACCAACCAAAAAAAAAAAAAAAATCACCAAAAAAACACCAAAACAACACACCCCAAACAACAGGAAAAAGTGGTGGGAGAGCTTGAAGCATTACAAAAGCCAAGACCAAATTTTTGGAAACAATATTTTAAAATGACAATTATTTTACAAGCCCATTCTTGAGCTTATATCAAATGACTAACTTTCTAGTAATTATGACTTCATTTTAGTCTTCAAATAGCTCCTCTGAAGAAGTAACTTTTTGTGGAACTTTGTTCTCTCTGGAATGACCATTCCAGCAATCATTTTCTATCCCAGAAAGAGAGATTAACTATTTTTTCATAGAAGCAAAAATGTGCACAATGCACTCAATGCTCTATATTGAACACTTCATAACAGACAAAAGCAGGGATGCAAAAGAAATTTAGCACTGCTATTTCCGTTATATTACTTCCATCCCACATGGTCTTTCTGCTGCTCCTGTGAACATTGCATAGAAATTTTAACCACACAATTTTGAAATATCTAAATGTCCAAATGCAAATACTAGATGCTTTTTATATATATTTTACAGTAAGAATGAACAAGCGTAAACATTTGCCTACTATAATAAAACCAGTTTCTGAAAAAAACTGTGATTAACAGAACTGTTAAGGGAAAAACTCTAGGCAGGCATAGAAATTAACGTGACCTTAAACTAGGCTGCATCCAAAGCCATGCTAGACTGTATTTTAAGATGCTAATTTCCCTAATATGATGTGAAAACTCTAGAAAAAACAGAGCTTCACGAGCACGACACATGTTGCTGTTTGTTGTATCGACAGACTGAGATGCTCTGGAACAAATTCAGCGCTCGGCTCTGCTGCAGGGGCTGCACAAACGACAGCCAAGAAAGGCCCAGGATTCACAGTTACCTCTTTTGTGGTTTCCACCCAAATCTATGGGGCCCAGGAGACTCAGTGGTTAGTTATTTCTCCTTTTTGGGAACCCTTAGGGCTGGGCAGGGGGAGTTACAGCAGGGTCATCCCGAGGAAACCACAGAGGATGCGACTGTTGGCGACGATTTAACACGCTGGAGGCAAACTGCCTACAACAATCATTTCGGTGGACTTAATGCCCGCTAATTACACCCAATCAAAACACTTCACTGCACTCTATGTTTCAGCATCGCTTCCAACGTGTCCCTCCTACTCCGGTAACTCAAAGGATGGCCCGCACGACGCCGTAACTGGCTCCCAACGCCAAGGAAGATGGTGCTAAATAGGGGGAGATGCCTCAGAAGCACACACACCCCCCCCAACCTCTTTTCCAGCCCCTGTGAGGAAGGGGAAGGCAGGCAGGGCACTGAAGTGGGGTGTAAAACGATGTTTTTTGGGCAGTGTGACTAAACTCCGGCAGCTCAACGCCAGGCGAAGCCCTCCAAATACAGCGTGTGACACTCGCCGGGGAGACACCTACATACGTGTCGCTCAGGGAGCCGAGTAGAAAGACAGCAAATTAAAAATCAAAACAAAACCCAGCAAAAATATAAAATGTATAATGATTAAAAAATATATACATTAGAAAAAAAAACCACAAAACAATACAAAATACGTCTCCCACCTTGTCTGATCTGGCAAAAATTACCACAGGCAGAGAATGAGGAAAATGCCGGCCACCCCCTTCCCGCCGCCCCCAACCGCCACGCACCCGCTCTCTGTGGGGAGGAGGTACCGGAGGCCCCGCCGCCGGGCAGGGCCGGGCCGGCAGCCCCCCGGGGAAACCCGCAGCCACCGTGTCCCCCCTCCCTCGCTCCGCTTCCCCGAACCCCCGCCCCGGCTTTGTTGTGGTAACGGCGCAGGCAGCCGGAGAGGATACTCACGGGCACGGGAGGAGAGAAAGAGAGGAGGGGAAGGAGGAACCGCGCAGCGATGCGGCCGCCGTCTGGATGCCTGGCTCCTAAGCAGCCCGGGCCGGCCCCCTCAAGCACCAATTCTCCCCTCCCGCCTCTCTCGGTTCCGCAGCAAGCCGGGAAAAAGCTGGGACTGCTGCAGAGGCGATAGCGCCCCATGCTGAGGTGATGATAATGCCCCAAGGTGAGGTGATGTCGTCTCCAGGCTGAAGCGATGGGGCTCTAGGTGGAGGTGATGGTGCCTCAGGTTGACATGGTGGTGCTCCAGGTGGAGATGATGGGGTCCCATGCTGAGGCAATAGTGCCCCAAACTGAGGTGATGGTCCCTAGATTGAGGCGATAGTGTCCCAAACTGAGGTGATGCTCCCTAGACTGAGGTGATGGGGCACCATGCTGAAGCGATAGTGCCCCAAGCTGAGGGGACAGTCCCTAGATTGAGGTGATAGTGCCCTAAACTGAGGTGATGGTCCCTAGACTGAAGAGATGGGGCCCCATGCTGAGGTGATAGTGCCCCAAGCTGCGGTGATGGTCCCTAGACTGAGGTGATGGCGCCCCATACTGAGGTGATAGTGCCCCAAGATGAGTTGATGGTCCCTAGATTGAGGTGATAGTGTCCCAAACTGAGGTGATAGTGCCCCAAGCTGAGGTGATGGTCCCTAGACTGAGGTGATGGGGCACCATACTGAAGCGATAGTGCCCCAAACTGAGGGGACAGTCCCTAGATTGAGGTGATAGTGCCCTAAACTGAGGTGATGGGGCCCCATACTGAGGTGATAGCGTCCCAAGATGAGGTGACAATCCCTAGATTGAGGTGATAGTGCCCCAAACTGAGGTGATGGGGCCCCATACTGAGGTGATAGTGCCCCAAACTGAGGTGACAGTCCCTAGATTGAGGTGATAGTGCCCCAAGCTGAGGTGATGGGGCCCCATACTGAGGTGATAGTGCCCCAAACTGAGGTGACAGTCCCTATATTAAGGTGATAGGGCTCCAGGCTGAGGTGGTGGGGTCATATGCTGAGGTGATGCTGCCTCGGGTTGAGGTGTTGAGGCTCCATGCTGAGGTGATAGTCCCCCAAGATGAGGTGATGGTCCCTAGATTGAGGTATAGGGCTCCAGATAGAGGTGGTGGGGTCATATGCTGAGGTAATGGCACCTCAAGTTGAGGTGATGGGGCTACACACTGAGGTGATAGAGGCCCAAGCTGAGGTGATAGGCTTCCAGGCTGAAGTGTTGGGGCTCCAGGTTGAGGTGGTGGGTTCATATGCTGAGGTGATGGAGCTTTGGGTTGAGGTGATGGGGCTCCATGCTGAGGTGATGCAGCTCCCAGTTGAGACTATGGTGCCCTGGGCTGAGGTGTTGGGGCTTTGTGTTGAGGTGTTGGGTCCACATGCTGAAGTGATGGTGCCTCAGGTTGAAAAGACAGTGCCCCAGGCTGAAGTGACAGTGACTCACCTTGAGGTGATGGTACCCCATGTTAAGGCAACAGGAGCCCAGGTCGAGGCAATGACCCCCACATTATAGTGGCAGAGCTGCAGCACCAAGCGTCATGTCTGACCAAATCTCTGGAGCTGGATCAGGACTTTGCCTGAGTGAACCTGATCTCAGAACCCTTGAATCTTGCTATGATTATTGCAGAAACGTGGATGAAGCCTTCAGGCAGAGTTTCATACTTCTAGCACTGACTAGGTAAGTGGCGACAGCCTACTAGCCATCTGCCACTGGGACGTGGTAGTGTCCAGTGAAAGGGTGGGAAAGGCTCCAGCTCTTTAGAAGGGGTCAGTTGCAATACCAAACCTTGGCATTTCTTTAATAATAGTAAGGTTACTTTTTAACAAAGTAGGGAAAGAATTATGTGAAAGGAGAGACTTCTAGATTACTGATCCAAACCAAAAATTCAACTTTACTTTGGCCCCATTGTTCACCATGAAAAAGCTTTAATGACATGATCACACATTTGTTTTCTGAGCATACTGAATTTTCTGTGCAGCCAAGACAACTGTTGTGTATATGGCCCTATTTCACTTGGCACATGCACACACGCACACAGAGGCACATATGTATGTATATGTGTGTGTGTACACACGTTTTTAAATATATAGAGGGAATGTGTCAGAACATGACAAGAAAAGAAAGAAAATCTCTTGATTAAGACAACTGAATTTCCCTATGTTCACCAGAGTCTACTCCTACTTGTGCAACAAAGTGTTTAATGGAGGTTTTGCACATTATGTACCATAACTTTTCATACTTGGTCATGTGTTTCATTCTTGTTTTTCTAGAACCTTACTCAACTCCCTGTTGAAATATTGGATAATCACAACTGCAGCTAAAAATCAGTGGCAGCTGCATTTGGAAAGCATCACGTGCTACAAATTGCCGAGCACTCAAATTTTCTTAGGTACTTCACAATGGACAATAAATGGCTGCTTTTGTCCTTTTTTTTTTTTCTTTTTTCCTGTGTGTCAGGTTCCTATCTGCAAAGAGGCAAAATACAATACCACTGTCTGAAAAAGGCGTAGTGAAAAATGAAATCAGTTAATATTAGTGTAACTTAAATATTTTGTAGACATATGGGCAATGAAATGAATAGTTATCTTCTGAGAGCAGTTCAATTGATTTCCAGGAAAGGAGGAACGGGGCCTAGTTGGAAAGATAGTATATGATCATATAATTAAAGTCTATATTGTTATATCTTTATGAATGATTATGAATTATGAATTATTGTAAGGAGAAAAAAAACTATGTAAGTAGGAGTTGTAATATATAAACATTGAGGTAAAGTTTTATCAAACTATGTCTGCTTTTATAGAGACAGTTTACATGGTTTCCACTGAAATGTATCTGCATTTTATGTTTTCAATCAAGTACAAAGCATTTTGCAGGCAAAGTTTTAAAAGGCAAAAACGGTTGGCAATTTTAAGCCTCTTCATTCTAGCAGCCTTTGAGGAACAATCACCATAATTTTCTTCAGTTTCTTGAAAGGTGTGAAATAAGATTTATACAGAGAAATGTAACAGACAATCTCCTCTTGCTCTATTAGCTAGGGTTCATGAAATCATCAGCATCCACTACCCAGTCAATTTATTTTCTGTCCCTCCTGTGGTTGTTTCTAACAGTGTAAGTTATCACTTTTTCATACCACCAGGTTTAAAAGTTCACGAGAACTTCTGGGTTTTGTGCCCAAGATGCTTTTAGGGATTTCTATGAACTCTTAACATGACTGTAACTACAATGTAGCACCCCAGCAATTACAAAAAAGCATGAAATTCATTCATAGTTGTAAGTATGCTAAAAATATAAACTATGTATGCACTTTACACACCTCTTTTTACCTATACTGTACATTTCTATTTTAATTGAGAAGTGGTAAATTGCTAACCTTCATAGCAATGTCATCTGAGCCAGAAAGGCTCACAAACCAGAAAGTAAATGTGGAAAAGCCTTTCGGAAAGTATTCATTTTGAGCTTGTCTGAACATTTTAAAAGTGCAAATTTAATGAGGTTTAAAGTTTGCAGTACTAAGAAGGTGAAAGTTGCAAAATCATCGCTAAAGACAGATGTAAAAATGTTTTCAGACCAGTGGGACTTCATCTAGGTTACGTTATAAACAGGTAAATTACACTCCTAACTCAAAGGAAAAAAGTGAAGGTGCTGATTCTTCCCCCAATTCAGGTGTTGTTTCTGTTTTAAACCGATATTAAAATAATCCTATCTTTGTAGAAAAGATATTTGCTGTAATGCCTGAATGAAGTAGAGTTTGAACCTCTTATCTCATAAACTGGTTCCATGACTGAGTAAATAGTTACAGGAGAATAAAATAACCACCAGTTCAGAGAACTGACCTCTGAAGTCCTTTTGTCTTGTACATAAAAGCAATTTTTAAAGTACAAAAGGGGAAGTTTAAATAACACTGAGGTAAACTTGAAAATTGCCGTTGACTTCAGTGGAGCTACAATGTCGTCTAGAACATTAGGAATTGTACCTCAGGTTGAAAAGTCACAGAATCTCATTAAAAGCTACAAGAAAAACAATCAAATCTCCCTCTAGCTCTATGGATACACACTTGAGTTGATTCAGACATATCTAATTCAGGGTATGATGTGTAAATCCCAGCTAAAATTGGTGGGATTACTCATTCAGACAAGAACTGGTTTTGTGCGTAAGCACTGCAGGACTGAACTGTGCTTGCAGGTAGGTTTATGGTTTTTTTATCTTCCTCTCCACTTCTGAGAATTAATACTCTAATAAGAAAATAATCTCCGTTTGCACAGGGCTAACAATGTTACATGTTCTGCTTCAGGGTAGTTTAAAAATTCAATTCCCTTAAGTAGTTTTGACAGAGGCCCAGGCAGTCTCCTGAATGCATTTGCAGTAGAAGGCCTCTACAAACTCCACCTGGTTTCTTGTGAGGGTCCTTATTAAGATCCCAGAATAGATCTTGAACTCAGTCCAAAGCCCTGTGTTTTCTGAAATCTTTGAGGAATAGAGCGTGTGCTGAAAGATGGACCTTTGCTTTTCGTTTTCTACCCAATGAGAAAAAAATAACTTTATAGCCAACCTTCTGGCATGTTGGACCTTATCCAAAAGCTTTCAGACTCTGCAAGAATTTCCCTGTTGGTCTTAAGGATCAGACATACCCCAGGCCCTGCGGTGAAGCATCAGAGTGTTTTGTGACATGGTATTTCTCATGGGAATGGACTGTCATTGTGGCAGTATTTTCACTATTATGAATAGGATGATTTTCACCTTTAATCATGTTAGAGACATTACTTCAATAATCAATTTGGGACATGCTGTGAATGGACTGAGCTAGCATTTAAAAGGCTTTTGTAGAATTTAATATCCAGTAAATAGCATAAACTCAGTAATAAAATCATATTTAAGTTACTGTAAGGACTTTGGATCAGATTAAGGAGCAACATCTCTTTTGTTCAGTGACTTAAAATGGGAGCTAAAATGGCTCCGAAAGTACTTTGGGATTTTGAGTCGGGCACCTGTATGACTCAACGCTCCGTGCCTGGCTCACTGAGCATTGCAAAAGCACAGGGGAGTTTGGTGTCTGGTTTTAAAACAGTGAAGTTATATGGAAATGTGAACATTCACAAGATCAGGACCTTGGTATTCACACCTTTTCTGCATCAGGCTAGTATCATCCGTTTTACAGAAAGTAGCTTTTTTTTTTTTTACAGAAGTTTCACAGAAGGTGCATAAATCAAAAGGCCTTGGCTGTTGTTTAAGAGATAATACTCAGGGCTGTTTTGACATTGAGACCGTCAGAGTAGCGGCAGCCAGAAAAGTGCTTCCCAGAGGTCTCAATACTGGTAAACACTTCTAGAGTGCTTAGCTTTCTTACTGGGAGATCTCTTATCATGAAGCCCATGAATAAATGCTTGTCAATCCACTTTTGCAGAGCCTGGCTGACCTAAGGAAAGCCCTGCCTGTTTCTCTGAAGGGATCAAGGCCTCCTGCCCTGGCTGTGGTCGGTAGCTGCTAATGAACCTGCAAATCCAGAAGAGCTGTAAGTGCACCGCAACTATGGGAAGGTGAGCACGCACCCCGAGCACGGCTGAGACGCAGCAAGGCCTTTGCCATACCAGGAATTTATCGTAGAATAGTTTGGGTTGGAAGGGACCTTTAAAGACCATCTAGTCCAACCCCCCTGCCAGGGGCGGGGACACCTTAAACTAGATCATGGCGCTCAGAGCCCCATCCAAGCTGACCTTGAATGTTACCAGGGTTGGGGCACCTGCCACCTCTCTGGGCAACCTGGGCCAGGGTTTCACCACTCCTATCATAAAGAATTGCTTCATCATTTGTACTCTGAATCTTCCCTCTTTTAGTTTAAAACAATTACCCCTTGCCCTATCACAACAGGCCCGGCTAAAAGTTTGTCCCCAATCTTTCCTATAGTCTAAAGTCTCTAAAAGTCTCCCTGGAGCTTTCTCTTCTCCAGGCTGAACCACCCCCAACTCTCTGTATTTCTAAAATTCACTATTGATGGTCTCCTTCAGCTGATCAAAGGGGCACCTACCGCTCGCTCGGCAGGGGGTCTGCACCTCAGAGATGCCCCAGCCCAAGTCTTTCTCCCAGGGCCTCGACGCTGCTCTGGACCCTCCTCGGCAACCCCAGGGCCGGGCCGCGGCCTGCAGCCCCCCAGCTCCGCCAGGCCGCCCGGCAGCTCCCCGCGGGACCCGGCCGCACTCCCCGGCCGGCGGCCATCCCCGCGGAGAGGCCCCTTCCCCGTCTCCTTTCCTCCGACCGTAGTTGTTTCCCGGGCTGTGCGCGAAGCCCCGCGGGGCCGTTCCCGGCGCAGAGCGGCCGGGCTCCGCCGTGGGGCGGCGCGGCGGTCGCACATGTGCCCGGCCCGCCCGCCCGGCAGGCGCCGCCCCCGCCACCTCCCCCCGCCCCTGCCGGACACCGAGCGGCGCGGCGGGGCCTCCCCGGCTGCCCGCCACGGCACTCGGCTCCCGCCGCCCACCGGCGGGCAGCGCTGCCGCCAGGAAGCGGCCGGGCCGCCGCGCACCCGCCTGCCGCCGGGCATGAGCTCCGGCTCCCCCGGCGGCCGCAGCGGTGCCAGTGGCGGCGGCGGGCGGTGGAGGAGGCGGCGGAAGACGACAAGGGGGGGCCCGGGAGCGGCGACCTTCGCAGGGGGCTGCCGCGGCGGGAGATGCGCTTGCTCCCAGCGGCGCCAGGAGCAGCATGTTCCCCGGTGCCGACAGCACTAGTAGCACGGCCGGGCAGCCCGAGGCGGTGGGGGCTGCCGCCCCCGGCCCGCCGGGCTCGCACGGCCCCGGCGGCGAGGCCGCCGCCGCTGTGGCCGGCGGCGGCGGGGGGGAGGAGGCGGCGGAAGACGAGGAGGACGAGGATCCCGGCTCGTCCCGCTTTGTGCTGGCGGCGGGGCTGGGGCTGCTGGCCGTGTCCGTCGTCCACCTGGGGCAGGAGCGGGCCGAGGCGGGGGGCGGCGGGCCGCCCTGCCTGGCTCTGCTGCTGCTCCGCCTCGCCCTCTACGCGGGCTGCGCCGCCGTCGCCGCCGCGCTGGGCACCCTGATCGTCCTGATGTGTCGCGACCGCCGCCGACTGCCGCCGCCGGACTTCGCCGCCGCCGCTCCGGTCCTGCGGGTCGCGGGGGTAAGTGGCGGGAGGAGAGCGGGTGGGGGCCTGCGGCGAGCCTTCCCCTTGCCGCCGGCAGGAGAGCGGGGACGGGGGTGGCGCGGCCCTGGCTGCGCCGCCGAGCGCCGGACCACCCAAACCCGGTGCCCCCGTGTCCTCCTGCGGCCGTAAGAGCCTGTCCGCTCTCTGCCGGTCGTGGGGGCTTTAAACGGGAAAAGTTGTGCTGGAGGGTAGCAGTCGGGTAGGAAGAATCAAGTTGTTGCCGTGAGAGAGACCATCGGATTGTGGGAATGCTGGTATGGCAATTTGTTGTTGGCTGTGTATCAAATCCTTTTCTGCTCCTTCAGTTGAAAGGAGACGTGCTCAAAGAGCCAGCATAGCATTGCTTAAATGCATGCTCTGAAGTTGGGCAGCTTTAGATAGTGTTATCATAATGCCTTGAGGAAGTGCCAATGTGTTCTCAAACTGCTGCAGACCTCTATGCAAAAGATAAACAAATTTATTTTCTGTGCGTCTTCTGAAATGTACTAATTCATGTTCGTGAGCTCTTTGTAGCTCACTGCTTAGGAGTATTTATGGTTTCTTCTGATTGAGACTGGGAGTGCAAGATTTTTGGAGACTGAGTATAGGTTCTAGTCAAAGTAACTTTCCTTCCCTCTGTGCCCCAGCCCCCCATCAATTAATCCAATATTCTAGAGCTGATTGTAGATGGGCCTGAAAAACTACTGCTGGAAAGGAGGAGGACCTGCCTGCACTCCTGCTCTGCCCTCTGGTAGTGGGGATGTGATGTTTGACATTTAGAGCCGGTGACTCCGGTTGGGTGCCCTTTGCCTCTCGCCGGTGAGTTGTAGACCTTAGTGGGGTGTGTTAGCATGTCAAGTGCTGCAGCAGTAGGCAGTACCACCTAAGTGCTATTTCGCTTTGATGGTGCCACACAGGATACCTGAGAGCGCTCTGTCAGAGAACCAGGAGCATAATTTGTGCCACCTCTGGTGTACAGCTTAGCTGTTCTGGTGACCCAGTTTAGTACATGTACTCTTTTTTTTTTTTTTTTTTTTTTAGCAGCAAGTAAATAACGCTGTCACTTCTGTGTTTCTGGGGCTGCAGTGAATGCAGCTGAATTTGCAGAAAGCGGAGGGTGCTGACAGGGCAGAGAACCTGTTAGAAATCACTTGCTGATATAGTTGCCTGTCTTTCTGTCTTGCCAATCAAATGAGTTAACGACCTACAATAATGGTTTATTCCTTTGTTCTTTGACCTAGGAAGGGAAGGAGCCAGTGTTTGTGAGCGATATGCTTTTCCAGGCCTGCAGTTAATGGAAACTGGTAGGACATTATCGTCAGTAGAAGGGACAGTTTGGCCAGGGGTTAGTCACTTCAGCGAATAATAGAACTTGCAGAGGTGCGTTCAGGATCTATTTGTGGCAGTGGGTGTGTGCAATACTCGTTTTGTCTTCTCGGTAGACTTTTAAAAAATACTCTTTTCTTTGAAGACTCAGCATCAGACTCAGCTTTTTTGAAGGGAGTGAAGAATAAATAGTGTGTATAAACGTTAGAAGTGGGAAATGGGGAAGTGAGAAGATGTAACGCGCAAACTCAACAGCTGATAAGCAGAAGGTACTTGTCCTGTATGTAGTGTATTAAATGGGTACAGCTAAGGATTGTTCAGTTGGTTTTTGGCATAGGAATGCAGGGAAACAACGTGTATTAAGTCCATGGGCACCAGAGTAGTAAACGACTGCATTTCTGTATTTCACCATTCAACTACCTTAGATCAAATGGAAAAAAAGAAAAGAAAAAATGTATCAGTAATAAATTCCCATTGCCTTCAGATTTGCAAGATTAAATATTTCAGTGATAATGTCATAATTCCGTGACATTTAAATGCTGGTATACTTACCTGAACATCTGTATGTGCATTAATTTATTTCTAGGAGAACACATTGTATACATAGTAAAAAAAAAAAAAAATTATATAAACTTACATACTGAAATCTCCCTGCTGCTGCAAAGAGGAGCAACTTTCAGATTTGTGAAACAGGCAAACAGTGAAACCCAATGTAATTTGGGAAGCTGAGAACTGAAGAAAAAAATTAAATCGATTTGCTCTTTTTCTCCCCATCTTAGTGAAAAACATAACACATATGCCCACTGAACAGGAGCGAAACTAGCAAATACAGTCACTCCAGTTACTCTACCATATGCATTTTCTTTTTGTGGTGTGTTACTGCCTCTTTTTCTTCAACATGTTCTCCTGTTATGGCCATCCATTGGATTTGTATATGTAAATGGCACACACCTGCTCTTGCTTGTGTGGTCTAGTATGTGGTATTTGGTATACTGTTCATTGTTTCAGAAGGGAATTGAAATCTAGTATTTAAAAGTCACTGCTAAAGCAGCAGTACCTGCTGCAACCCTTTTTCCAGGATTGTTTCTTTACCCTTGCCCTGGAGCAGTTAAAATTTGTCTTTTCTCCCTCCTTGCAGTGTTTCCAAAATTTATCCTGGCTGTATGAAAGGGACTGTCAGAAAAGGAGTGAGGTATTTTACACTTTCTGTTTAGAAGCTGTAATTCCAGGCCTCTTATTTGGGTTCCTCATGCCTTCAGTTTACAGTTTTGTCGATTTATTTCTGATACAAAATGGTTTCAGGGCTGCAAAGCTCCTTCATGTATTTTTTCTGAACACAATTTTGTATATGTTCAGATTTGCTTATTTGCTTTTCAGCAACATGTAGGTGAAGAAAATAATAGTGTCTATATAGGCAGCATATAGAAATGTAGGCCATTCACTAAAATGTTTATGGCAAAGTTTCCTGCATACATTTCTCTCTGAAAAATGTGTAGCTTAATCTTTTTATTATACATCTTAATCTTTTTATTATACATCTTTATTATACATCTTTTTTGTATTTCCACAGCTTTATTATCATTCAGTTGTTGCTCTCCCGGTTTTCACAGAGCCTTATGATCCTGTTGTCTATTCTTTTCTGGGAGCCAGTAGTAGGATGACTGTAAAGCTTCAATTTCTTCAGCCTTGTTGTGTCTTTTCCTCAAGAACAGGGAAGAACCCTCTGTTGGCCTAATAATGAAAAAAAAAAATTTTAGAAAAGATTCTCATCTTGTTTTGCATGTGTCAAATGTACAGGAACTCAAGGCAGAAAGGTTCAGGTTTTTTGCTCTTTGAGTGATTTTCACATTGGGTTAACAAATGAGGAAACAGTAAGTATTCAGTAATACATGTTTACTCTAGTGGGAGTCAGGCTCCGCTCTTGGAAAGTGAGTGGGAGTACTCAATCAACTTCAAAGTGACTTGTATCGAGTTCTTTATGCTGTGCTGAAAAAGGGTGGGTTTTTTATAAGTTCTCCATTCAGCAAGCACTTACAGTATGAGTTTAGTGCAGTTGGTCTTCAGGGAACTGTTCATACCGGTGAGTAACTTGGGTGAGGAAATGCTGTTGCAGGTTGAGACTCCAAAAGAGCAAGGTATATGCCTTCTTTCATTTTGCCTGAATTTGCTACTACAGAAGCCATCTTTCCAAACGTGAACATTGTTTGTGTAACCCCTGTGGGACTTGAAAGGTGAAGGCTTTCTGCTAAAGTCAGGTATCTCAGCAAAAGCATTTGAAATCTGCTGAGAACTGCAAAACAAGGTGTGCAATTTATATCCCCGGGATGAGGTGTGCTTTCAACATCGTCTTCTGTGTGTGAGAGCTCTGATCGCAAGGTGTATCCGTGCTGTTGTTTGGCTTCTACATAAAGCTTGGTGTTTCTTCTAGTGTTTTTATATTTTCATTGGAAATAAAAAGAGAGAGAAGTGTACGAGAAATCGTAATATTGTTTTACTTAATAATTTAAGTACTTACAGGCAGTAACAGAATTGGTCAATAGTTTCTACTGATACTGAAATAGTAGGAATTGAACGACACCTTGAAATTGTACGTTATATTATCGTCAGGTATTTTTCAGCGCTTCTCAGGAACAACTGTTTCAGGACAAGATTGTGGTGGAGGAGGACTGCAAAATGCAAGACAGCAAAAAGGCATGGTGACCCAGTTGTACTTTTGTAAAAATGTCTGTCATTAAGGGGTTTTTCACTTTTCCAGTATCAGTGGACTTGCTCACACCAAAGATAGCCTTTGAAGAGACTTGTTAGAACATGCGTCACCTTTTTAAATTCAAGCTTGTTCCCTGCATGGCTGTTAACTCGTGTGGTTGTAGGGGAGATGGCTTTGACTCACATGAGGAACCATGTTAACTAAGTTAGTGGGAAGGGGAAGGAAAACACATTTTCCCACGTTCCAGTGAGAGTTGTTTCTCTGCCAAAAAATCTGGCAGGACAGAGCTTTCTTTTCAGCATAGTGTTTTGACTCTGATTCACAGCAAGAACTCTGAATAATAGAGAGCTGGGTTATCAACTTCATTTAAACAATGCAAAACCGAAGTGCCGCATTTTAAATTCAGATTAAATGAATGATACTCTGTACAGAGAATGATCTACCTAGTCTGTCTTGCTACACTAACAGAAAGGTAATAAATGGCTTTTTTTTTTTTTTTTCCAATGAAAAGAGTCTACTGATTCTCATGTCCTGGTTTTAGTTTCCTTTGATTAACAGTTGCATCTGATTTTGAGTATTTCTATAAAAGTCAGCTGCTGACATATTTGGTCACTTATTTTCACTTCTGTTTAGTAGCTCTCCGTTCTCAGAAATAGTTTAATCTTACTTTCTGGCCCTGATGGAGACATGACGGTATTTTTTATGTTCCTAAAGGCTTCTTCCATCCTTGAACCTGGACTTTTTGTAATCTGGAATTAATGGGAGAGCATGGGTAAATCTTTTCTCATTGGTTCAGGTAAATCAGGTAATTGTTGAAGTCTGTGGATTCTGGAAGATAGTACTGGTTCTTATTTACGCCATAGAAGGATGAGCAGGGTGATTATTGGAAATGGTCTGAGTGATTCAGATGGGATGGCAATTTAACCCAGGTTGAGTATCTGCCATGCCATGGTATCCAAGCTGAGTGCTCTGCTCTTTTTAAGGAACATATGGGAAGCAGAGAGAAATGACACAAAGTTTTATTTTCCTTCACTGTTGGAGTTTTGTCATCAGATGAAGCTTGTTGAAGGTAAGCTAGCAGGAGCCCCAGTGGCTGTAGGAAGTGAAAGGTTTGCCATCTGTGAGCGTCAGTTTCAAACAAGATGCAGAGCAGCTCTTGAGGTAATGAGCAGATTGGAGCAGCTGTGAGGGAGAGGAGAAACTTCCCAACTCTTGATCTTTACACCTTAGTAATTCTTCAAAAGTGTTTATAGGGTTTTTATCAACCTAAAGCCAAACATGTCCTGGGGTCTCGTTCTCCAGTCCATTGAAATATATTGAGATCTCTGATATTGCAGGATTACTGCTGTTACTTCTGCCAGTCATGACAGGCTCTGCTTGCTGCTCTTCTGTTGTGCTTGTTTTGGATCCTCTTGGGCTTGCAGCCAGATATTCCGATCTACCGCCATTCTTTTACTTTATATTTTTTTTTCTGGATTGAAAGGAGAGCATATGTTTAAGTTTGGTTTGTTTTTAACAGAATTGAGTCGGATACTTTTGTCCTTTTGAGTCCTATCTCTTATGTAGGCAGGTTAACAACCAGCTTTTGATGATGCAGGTGAGTTTACTACTAGGCAAGTTGTGAAATTAAAATAATGAAAAGATATCATAGCATTGCCTACCAATTTCAGGAATATTTTAAACTTTTAAGAGGATGCTGCATGAATCTCAAACGTTCAGTTACAGTTCACTGGGGGCCCATTTCACTTTGGGACCTTTAGTTTGGATGTTTCTGCTACAGTTTATTTTTAGGGATCTGTGGAGTATCTGTTATCCGTAGGGATTTATAAGCTTTTTCAGAATTGAAGTTTTGTTAGGACTGCATGTATTGATTACCTGCAGGCGTAACTTTGAAGTAGTAACTTTATTCTCACAGGAGACTGATCTTAGGAAATGAAATGTTTTTCAGACTCTGTATCTCACTTATCTGTCCTATAACTCCTTAGCAGTGATCAGACTTCGTTTTCCACACAGACTTTTAATCCCTCATATGTATTTAGAGGTTTCTTGTCTTGTGTAACCCTTTCTGTTTCCTTCCATTGTGTCCTGTGTTGTCTTCAGCTCTGCATTGTATTGTGCTTGGCATTTAACTTTCTTAACATTGTGTTAGATTGACATTTCGTGTCTTGCTGTGAATCAGGCTGCTTTTAGCTTTGTAGGATCTGCTTCTCACTCAAAGTGATTTATGACTGACAACGTAACTAGGGAGCTAGTTCATTTCTCCTGATAACCGAGCCACCCTGAGTCAATAAGAAAGAAGGGTGGTAGGCTCATTGGGATATTGCTGCCCAAGTCTCTGGCAGCACAGTGGTACAGGTGGAACCAAAACCTCTGTAATAAGGTCAATATTCAAATCATCTTGCATTCAAGATACATTTTGGTATTGAAAATACTGTACATATGTATCAGAAGCATTCTGAAAACAAAATCTGATCAAATTCCTTTTATTGCCAGGTCTTGGCTCATTGTGATCTGCAAAGGAGAGCAGCAAAATTTACCCAAGGAACTAGCAGTGATGTAGAATAGTGTATCCTTTCCCAAGCTGCCACCTTGTGTAGAGATTTAAAAAAATAAAAAAAAAGGAAAGAAGTTGTGTAGTTGTAAGGGGACAAGTTTGTGTTTTGTCCACGGGAGGTTTATATGACCAGCCCTTCTGTAACATTTTTTTCCTCTAATAAGCATGCACAGTGGAAGAGAACAAGTTAATGTTAATAAAATTAACGATGATGGTTCACTCTGCATCTTCTGTGATGCTCTTAAAAAGATGGAACACCCTAGCTTTGTACGGTGAAAAGTTACTTTGGAGGGAGGGTGTAGCAGCAGCCAGTGTAGGAATTTCTCTCTGATTGTTTCTCTCTATCGTGGAGCTGAGACTCTGCAGCTGAGGCTTGAGTCTGTGCAGGTTTTTCTGACTTGCCAGCAATTAGGTTTTCATAGCACATGCCTCTTTTGACCTTGATGTATAGGCTATGGGTTCTTGTTGTCTGTTCCTAATGGAGGAGGAGAGTGTGGAGATGTTCAGTAGAATGGGGCTGTGATGTACCCTGAGAGTTGACGTAAGCCTTTGTTTTGATGGTGATATTAAAGATCCCAGCACACAATAATGTTGTATTTCTTGCTGAGCAGAAATGTACATGGCAACTTACCAATTATTTCTTAGCTGTAGTGATGGGAATGAAAAGTATTACCTGAGAAAAATTTCATTTTCATATTCTTATCTAATATTATATGAAATCTCAAGTGAAGGAAGTTTCACCCTGATTATAAAGTTTTTATACCACTACAGTTTTATCAGTTTCAAACATGGCACATATAAGGATCTCCTATCTTAAATAATAAGCACTGTTTACATGTTCCAGAAGCTACTCTGGTAGTGGGAATAAGATAGGCCGATACTATAAAATCGTTATTGAGATAATGATGCTTAACATAATAGGATTAACATGTTGATTTTTAAATTGCTAATTATGGTATCCCTTAATATATGTAGATTAATGCTTAATGTGACGCATACACTTGCTTTATAATCTAACCTAGAACTGTAGGTATTAATTAAAAACATTAACTCTTGTGAATAGAAGATTTATTTTTGCCTCATAAGCTTAAGTAATATTTACTTCTAAAAGAAAACATCTATCCAGACCAGTTAAAACTGAATCTATGGAGAGTTCAGTGAAGTATTATTTAAAGCTGTGACTGTATCATCAAAGTCCAGTCTGATGTTAATTTCTTCTTTTCTTTGTAAAACATATATTTAATTAGGCAGCAGTGGGTGGAGCAAGTAGCTCTGGGCAAGCAGATAGTTCTTGTCCGCCAGATTGGATGTGGCCTCTGCCTTTTAGATCAGTGATTAAACTGAGCGTCTTGTGCACAAGGCCCATATATATTGTGGGATCCGTCCTGAGCTCTGGCTTAGTTTAGTTGTAATTGAGTTAATGTAATAGAAATAATTGTTAATTTTTCTCTGCTGCTGGATCTAATTCCACAGCAGAGGAGGTCTGCGTGTGACGTGCCTGTAGCAGGTGCCTGGCTTCCTGCTGTCATGTTTTAAGAATTGCATTTGATAACTGAATGTTGTGGGTGGATTTCTTGGTGGTGGAAGGTTCTCCGTGCTTTGCCATTTATTCAATGAAGTTGTTGAAACACTTTCTTAATTCTTTATTATTTAACGTTTATAGTTTTTCTTCAAAACTAATTTAAAATTGCTTAAACCAATAAATGACATGAACTTAATTTTTGCATGTGTAGGAGGCTGAACTTAAGACATAATTTTAGGTCCAATACCATCCTTGGTTTTTTTTTCCCTGGGCCTTACAGACTGTTGTTTTCTGTTTCTTAAGTCGTTCTCAAAAGTGTCAAACAATGAGTATTATTCAGAAGTCTCCAGGAAATAACACACATCCTTTTTTTTTTTTCCCCACCCTGTAAACAAAGTTAAAATTGGGGAAAACTTGAACTGATCCAGGAAACAGGCCTTGCTGTTTGTTAGCAACTTCATTCTTTGCATGTGCTTTCCAAGTGTGCTCCACCCCTACCCCTTCAAGTCATTTTGTCAAGTTTTATTCAAGTTTCAGTCCAGTTTCTGCCGTTCTTCAATGATAAACTCAACAGGGTGGAGCCCGATTTTCTTTTTTTTTCTTTTTTTTTTTTTTCCTGGGCTAAGACTGTGTAAGTCAGGACTAACGGGAAACATACCAGCTTTTAATCGGTATAAAAGAGCATCTAAGCCAGAGCTTTGACTGTGTTAAATCCATTTATGAACATCTTTGGCTCAGTCAGGGTTATGCCAACTGTTGAATGAGACATAGCACCATTTTCCTTCAGATAAGTGACATGAAGAAAAATGTGAAAACATTTAAGTCTAGGCTTTCTAGCTGAACCTGTTCTCTGCGTACATTTTCCATCTGACTTGAGGCAGGGGTGGGAAGGAAGTCTTCCAGTGAAATCTGTTGGATTTTTCATTCTCTGAGCTGCTAGAGCTGAGTTTGGACTGTGAATCCTTCTGTTATCACAGGTGCCGGTAAACCTGTGTTGCCGAGTTGTTACTGTTGGTTTTAAGGTGTTGATTGCCACATGTCAGGTAACTCGGGGGTGTCTGTTAGTTTTTTAGGTGGGTTTTTTAGTTAATTCATCATCATTTTTCTCACAGAAACAGTTTTTTTTTAAAAGCAAACTTAAGCTAACAAGACTTACAACTTGATTCTGCTAAATGCAAGTTCATAGACTGAAAGCAAAAAGGCCTTTGATCAGCTATTTTAGAGAAGGCAACTTAAGATCTGGTCCATTATCAGTCACTAAATTAAATTCACAGTTCTCTGAAGGATCACCAAGAACCACACAACAGTTCAGGCTGGAAGGAGTGCCTGGAGGGCATCTAGTCCACCCTCCTGCTCAGAGGGCGTCCAACTAGGTAAGGTTGCTCAGGGCTTTCTCTTGTGGAGTTTGGAATATCTCCAAGGATGGAGACCCCACAGCCCCTCAGGACCCCCAGTCTGCTATTTGACCAACCTCGTAATTAAAATAGTTTTGCCTTGTAAGTGATGGGAATTTCCTGTTCTTGAAAATTTGTTTTTAAGCAAAGCTGAAACCTTGGCTTTAAACAAGGGTTTTTTTCTTCCTCTGTACTTTTCTCAGACTGTTCATGCTGTTGCATGCAATACCTGCATGCGTATGGAGGATTTCTCAGAAAATCCAATACACCACGTGTTTTCCTTTGCCCTTCAGTAATTACATTTGTGCAGCAGTCAAATCACTGTTGCCAGTGGTGGTATTCACTTCCTACCTTTTAGAATCTTTTTGATCACTTGTCTTACTTGAACTTCTCCGTGCTGTACATTAATGTTACTTTTTTTTTTTTTTTGTAAAAAATGAAAACTCAGTGCCTTTCTGAAGTCAAGTATATCAACCGTAGAGGACGTTCTCAATGAAATAATATTCTTGCAAGCTGAAATGTTTGTATCTTGGTGTTTTAGAGGCAGCAATAGTCTGTTTTGTCCTTAACATGAGCGTTCAAGATTGAAACACAAAAAGATCAGTTCCTGCATGGTGGAATTTTGCAGATTGCATTGTGGTGTGGAACAAGCTACTTGCCACCATGGATCCCTTTTGAAGGCCTTTTTTCTTTTGTTCCCTCTGCTGTAAGAAGTCCTGAACTGAGGCGTGTGGGGAGGCAAAAGTAAAATTCAGCATTTATCACTTTCTTGTCTTGGGTGGTGTTTGAAATAGTTTTGAAAGGAGTAATTTGGCTAGTGCTTCAGGAGAGCACCTACTGGTACTTTAGGCTGTAAAAAACACTTCTTGCAAGCTGTGTACAAATGAGAACTGTTGATGTCAAAGTCAGGGGCTTGAGGTTACTGACCTCTCTATACAGGTGTGACTCGGTTTAGCAGAAGGTTTACTGTTGTAGGATATCCAAGACGTTGTGAGCGGTGATGGAGTATGTTGAGCATAGAATTTCAGTCAGGATTGTGGCCTCGTGTTTAGGACTTTGCTTGTGTTTAGCGACGTTGCTTCATAGGGCTTTCTGACTCCCTTCCCCCTCCCCAAATGTACTTGGGATGTTTTAATGTCGCCGTGAATCTGTCTCTTTTCTTTTTAAATTGGAGTGGTTATGAATCATCCCATTTCCTGCTGCAAATAAAGCAGAAAAAACCTGAAGCAATTGTGTGACTATCATTAATGCAGTTTTGCATGGAGTAAGCACAACAACATTAGCAGTCAGAGGTGATGTATTGGAGCCTTACAAATATTGTTAAATATTGTTAGGTGTTCTTCCAAGCAGCAAAAATGCTTTCTGTAGCTGTTTAGGTGAGTAGGGCTTAAGCCTGTGTTCAGGTAGAAGGAGGCTGTGAAAATCTGTGGTGGTTCACTCATCAGATAATACTTTGTTCTTACCCCTCCTTAACTATAGTTTTGATAGAAGGATGGGCTACAAACGGAGGCAAATGTGCTGGAATCTTGCTGCTTTTACCATTGATAGTGTCAATGGGGGTAGAAAACGGCTGGAAGACCACAACCATGATCTCAGAGTAGGGACTGGAGAAACTGTAGGGAGTGTTGCTACGCTCACCCAAAAGCTGGGACAAATTAACTGTGGGTGGAAGGAGGGCACTCAAGGGCTGGAAAATATCTGTGCCAATGCTGTGTGTTAGGTGTGAGAGAGTCTAAACAGCTTTATTTTGCTGTTAGGGTAGTGCTGTGACTCCTTTGTCTGTGTCCCATTAGATGTGCTTTATACTATTAGACTCTACATGCGTGTATATGCAGGAGAAGGACAAGTTACACCTAAATACACTGACTATTAGCCTGCAAATTGGCTGAAATAATGGCATTCTGCCTTTAAAAACATTAAAGAGTGTTTTTATTTAACCCACCCTCACAGTTTCTACTGCTTTCTTATTCTCTATTTGGTGAATGTTGAAGGGGTTGGGACCTTTCTGAAGTGCTGTCTCCTCACTGAGGAGAGTGAGCTCCCATCAAGGGGAGCAAAGGAATCTGAGTGGCAGTGGGGATAGTTTCTATTTCTGATTTGAATTATTCTCCTTTCTCTATAAGCACAGAATGAATCACTGGGTTTTGTTTATACCCTGAAAAATATTTCTCTATCCGCCCACCTGTTTGGATACCATAATAGATAATATCCCAATATAGACAAAAGTTTTTATAGTACATGAGCTTAAAATGCAGCAGCCAGAAGTGTCTTTGAAGGAAGCAGCCTAAAAGAATGTGAACCAAAATTACTGTAGGAGATCTAAGAGCTTTGATTTTAAAAGTGGTTCAAGAGGCTAAATGAAGTCCATCATGACAGTTGGCTGTAAAGATGTTACATTTGCCATTGACCTATCTCTTGGAGATCTTATAAAGCTTCTACCAAAGAAACCAACCTTAAGATAGTTTGGTGAGTTGTATAGTGTATGATACACAACAGCGGGTGTTAATGTGTGCTTAATGAACGATGTATAATAACCTCATGGGCAATTGACAGTTGTCTGTGTTAACCATATGGGGTGACAATATTTGTATAAAGAAGACCAAATGATTTAGCAATATCACCTTGAATTACAGTTTATTTCTTTTGTCATTTTTGGTTTATTCTTTTCTCTTATGATGAACGTTCTCTTTGAATTTTAGAGTAATTGGTCTGGAAGCTCCCATGATTCAGTCCAATCAAGGAGAGTGGTCATTTCTCACAACATGGATAAAGCGCTGAAAGAAGGTGAGTCTTGGACAAAGGATTGTTAGATTCTGAATATCTCTTGTCCTTGTTAGCAAACCATGACTGCACAATATTCCAGTATTTTAGAATATGACCCTGGATTCTTCCGTGATATAAAG
The DNA here is from genome assembly GCA_025769975.1 of Gallinago jamesoni. Taxonomy (NCBI): domain Eukaryota; kingdom Metazoa; phylum Chordata; class Aves; order Charadriiformes; family Scolopacidae; genus Gallinago; species Gallinago jamesoni. Next base: position 72,537,891 of record JAOQGH010000032.1, on the reverse strand, counting down.
TAGAAGTGCAAGGTCTAAAATAGAAGTGCAAGGTCTTGGTCTTCCCAACAGGTCCACTGTAGTAAGTAATGTGATGTTGTTTTTGCAATTTAACTGATACCTTGTCACTTTAGTGGCTGTTATTTACAGAAATATATTAAAATAGAGTCCTTAATAGTTGTACAGAAAACAAAACGGTGACATTTAAAAGATTCTTGATTGGCTTTTCCTGAGCTGATAAATCCTGTAGAGTCTCAGAAATATTCTTCCCATGTAGTGCAGTTCTTTCCATGAAAACTGAATCTAGAATCAGCCTTTGTATTTCTGGCTGACACGGTCTGTGAAATCTGTGGATCACTAGTACAGTCGTCATGCTTTGGATTGTAAAATGTGAACTATGGTCATTTGATTTAAAAGAGCTTGTTTACGATCCTTTAAAATAAAGAATAACTACTACTTCTGAAAGCATTTTTTTTCAACTAATACAAAATACTGTAGAACTTGGGGTAGTGTCAGTCTGAAGCAAAAAATTTTTGTTAGTTCAAAGATTATGCTTGGAATGTAAAGACAATGTGTGTGTGGAAAAAACTAGCTTGTATATTAAAAGAAGGAAACACACAGTGTTGTACTTTAGCTTTTAAAATATATTCATAAAATTTTATGATACTTCAGTCTTTTGTAAAAATTTTGTCTCATTTTGAATATATTTTTTCCTTTAAGATTTCTTTGCAGCACTGTTTTTTTAATCTTTTTTCACATCAGGAGAGTATGTTTTAAAATTATCATTGCTTTAAATAGGTTTCTTGTCTTACGAAAACTTCTTGGGATGTGTTATGTTTTTAAAGTTATTTTATAAATAGTTATTAGCAGGGGATGTAGCTAAAATGCAGAATTACAACGCTTTACCTACTATGTCATATTTCTGTGAAGGTGAAATATTGTAACTTCATAATTTGTTTTTAGGAAGCATTTTCATTTGGAATCAGTCAGATTATAGGATTCGTGATGATGTAAAAAGGATAGTAGAGTCTAAACATTACATATATGAAACAAGCACAGACAAGCTATTTATTTGCTGTATTCTCTCACATGCATACTTTACATTTTGGATAACTGCCTTGAAATTTGAAGTGAAGCCTTGACATCTTCAGCACAAAATCGGAGGTAGTGGGGTTATTTGGAGGCAGATAACAGGTATTGTGGAATACTGGAGGGGAAGATAGTTGTGTTACGCTTCCCTCCTGTTACTTGCATATGGGAGTAACTTGTGTGTCTGTGGAAAAAATATGGGAGCTGTTTTTGTCTAAGGTATTATTCAGCAAATCATTCAGTTGGATGCATGAGTCCATCTTTACTTAATAACGCTGAAAAAAAAGTTACCAATATTTAAATGATTCATTTTTCAGAGTTGAGGACATTCTGTTGTGACAGAACTTAACTTGCCTTCTTGCTGTGTCTTTTCAGAGTAGCTTTTACCCTCCCTTCTCACTCTAAATTTTGGAGAGCAAACTTGTCAGATTTGGTTGTATTTCTTCCAGGCCTGAGTGTTGAAGCCAACTTCACCTCTGTTATGCAGTTTGACAAGGATGAGACCATATTTTTCGTTCTACCATACGTAGACTTAAGCAAGCATTTTGATTTTGGAAGGTGTCCGAGTCAACTTCAGTTTGAGATATTGAATGAATCCCAAAAGAAACATTTTGCTTTTGTATTAGAGTAAAATGATCGGCCTGTCTGAAAATAGACAGGACACATTCCTTGCCATGACAGTTCTGAAATTTGTAGTTATCTTGATATTATGAATGCTTTTTTTTTTTTACAAGTTCATGGTTAGATAACTTTATTACTAATGATATAAAAAATACTGTCTATATTTCTGTTTCTAGTCTTACACTGATGAACATTAAAGTATTTGTAAATCCCAGGAATTTTTGCCAGCTTCTTGGTGTAACCAGATGTAATGTGCTGTTCCACAAAATGCTTTAAAAACCCTCATTCATTTAGTTAGGAGACTTTCAGTTTTCCTGAGGTTTTCGTCTTGGAGACCAGTTCAGAATCCGACCACCACTTGAGGTTTAGGGTAGGTGTAGTCTGTGTGGACTCTCCTCTCTGGGTTTGGAGTGTTTCTCCTGAGGTTCTGTGGTATGTCTCACTTGATAAGCTGTCACTTGCTTTACTGTCTTTTTCCTGTTAATGTAGTTGGAATGATAGATACCAGTGGTCATCTTCCATTTTAATTGAAGGAGTCATGCATGTTTCCATTTCAACTATATGTTTCAATAAACATAAAAACCATTATGGTGCTTAGATAGCTTTTCTGTGATAGTCATTGGCTGATAATAGTTCCCAGGTCTTGGGTAGCTTCTCATCTTGCCAAAGCCAGTGTAACAGAGTTGCTGGGAATTGTCTTTCTGCAGTTAGTCAGTAAGCACCACCGAGAAGGAATTTCTGTTTATGTTGGTTTACAGCTCAGTTCTAAACTTTTCCCATCTCCCACTGACAATGAGCAGTATAAAAGGACAGTGCTTCAGAAGTGCTGGTTTTAGTCATAATTATTTTATTATAATAATTTTATATTTATTATATTTTATTATTTATTGTAATAATTTTATTCTTAAGCTGCAGATACAAGATGAAGGAAAGTTGTGAATTAGCCCTGTAGTGTGCTTTATGAAATCTAAGACCTCAAAATTGGACCAAGTGTAACATTATAAAAAGATTTTTCCTTGTTGAATTGGCAGAAAGAGAAGGCCTTTTAGTTTTAAACCCCCAAGTCCCTTTTTCAGCCAGTAGTACTTGAGTGACTAACATTGAAAAGTGGGTTTTTTTTCAGTACTTTTTGTGCTTTTTCTTGATAGATTGATTTGATTCTTGTTTGCCCTTCGTTTATCTTATGTAAAGAAAAGATGACCCACTTTCACAAATACTTTTAGCCTTTTAACACTTCCTGTTGCTTATCTGGTAACTTCTTGTTTTTAGCCTGTATCATATGGTAGTTGAGGACGTGTCTCTTCAGAGAGACTGTGCTCAGTCAAACTCGTGCTGCTGTTTCTCTGTGCACTGTTTGGGCCGAGGGCTGCAGCTGTTGGTAGATTTATCTGCCATGTGTGTAGCCAATCTTCCAGGAACTGAATTTCATCTTCCGTTTTTATTGCTCCATATCCTGTGGACTTTTTGTTGTTCTTCACAGTCAGTCTTTGTCTCTACTGCCTTAGTAGTGCCAGGAAGATTGGTCTCCATGTTATGTACCTGCTTTACTGGATCATTTATGAGTAAGTAAAACGGCACAGGCCATAGCACAAATCCCAGCAGAACACCACTGATGAAATTCTTCTGCTGTGAAAATTAAGTATTTATTCATATATAGGGTGTTTCTTAGCCCTTAAAATATTTCATGCTAGAGAGCTATCTTTTCTTTCACAGTGGCTTATCTTCCTTCAGCCCTGTGCTGAGGTGACCTTGTTGGGAATATTTTGGGAATTTAACTGGGTTGTACCTGTGGATCAAACCTCAGCTGCCTGTGTTCTTGTTAACCTCTTAGAAGAACTCTGTTAGGAATGTAAGGCAGGACTTCACTTTACAAAAGGAGTTTTTTCCCAATCTCATTTCCTGACTTAAGATCCACGCATTGACATTTAGAAAAAAAAACTCGCAGTAGCTTCTGCTGTTCTCTATTTGAAAGGGTGTAGGTTTTTTTTTTTTTCTCACAGTTCTCAAAAAATGAGTTGTTTGCATCCAAAATATGAGCAAGACTTAATTTGAATGCATGTTCTCTCTGCTACTTGGATTCAAACGCTTGGAGCTAAGAACTCTTGGCAAACGGTACATGGGCAAAACTATTTGAACAGAAATTTGTCTGATTTTTTTAAGCACGTTTAACACATTTTTCTTTTTAACACATTTTTTTCTCTATTGTTTATATATTTGGAAATTTCTGTGTCTTTTCTGCACATTCATAATACTTGTTAAAGAAGCAAATGTTAAGAAAATTTTAATAATAATAAACCAAACAATGTGAAATGGGAGACTGATGGGGTATGATCCCGTCTGCACAGGGGCTATCTGTCTATGCATAATGATAACATCTAGTCTATTAAATACATCTGCTTCATAGAGTTTGAATAATGTTGTAAAATACAAGTAAACCAAGAAATACTGGTGTTTTTCCAAGCATAAGGTTTTGTAAGAGAACTGAAATCTATAAATCACTGTTGCTCACGTGTGTTCCCTGAACACCTCCTGCTCCCTTCTAGACCTTCAGGGACACCTGCTCCAGTGAAACATCAGTTTTTGGCTGCACACAGATGTTGGCGGAAAGAAAAGTCAGAATGGTAAATGATCGTGTTGCCATGGGACTGGCAATTACAATAGTCTTGCCTATTGCTTGTAGGTATGATTTGGAGTACCTTGTCATTTTTGAAGTTCATGCTGTCTCACTAATCTACTTGTTCTATCTTACCTCTAGCTCTTCCTATCCTATAATGTCCTTTCTGCAGTGTTGTTCAGTATAGTATATATCTTTCGAAATCCAGAAATCTTACCAACTCCCCTTTTAGCTATGACTTTGGAGTGAAGACTGTTAAATTCAGTCTGCAACTGCCTAGGCACGGTCAGATTCACGCAGTTTGTGTAACCAAATCTACTGTTGAGAGACAGGTATTAGTTTGAGGTTTGTGTGTAGCTAGTAACCTGACTGTCTGAGCAAATCCACTTACAGGCTTTGCTTTGCAAAGTGACCTCCAGTAACCTGTTAGGTGCAGATTTCTGAAACTTCGCCAACCTTACTTTCTTTGGCAAGAATGTAAAACCCAAAGAAGAAAGTATGAAACCTACTACCCATCTAATTTTTGAGCAGAATGGTGAAGGACTGCGTTTTTCCTGCCTTCCCCTTTTGCAGTTTTTGGCTATTTACTGTTTTGTTTCTCCTTTCAGTGTTTGACTACAGCTACAGAGATTACATCCTGTCCTGGTATGGGCAACTCAGCAGAGATGAAGGGCAGCTGTACCAGCTGCTCTCGGAAGACTTCTGGGAGGTTGCCAAGCAGCTGCGACAGAGGCTGAGTCACATTGATGTAGTTAAAGTTGTCTGCAATGATGTAGTGAAAGCTTTACTCTCGCACTTCTGTGACCTTAAAGGAGCCAACGCCAGGTAAAAACAACACTCTGCATTTCTTTGGAATTTTCTGCTTCTCCCCTTGCTTTCAGATGTGTGGTGTCAAAGTAATGAAGAGTGTAATGCTTTTGTAGGCAACTGATAAAGAAAACAGTTCAAATTTATTACCAGTTTTAGAGATGAAGCAGACTAAAAGACCTGTGGAAGGAAACGATTGTCCTCCTTTTTTTCACAATTTGGATTCACTGCTGTTTCTGTTTCATCCTTGAATCCTTTGCTCACGGCAGGAGGTGGGCTGTGGGAGCAGTTCCTGCAAGCAGGGTGAACCTGCAAGGGAAAGGAGAGGCGCTGTCAGAGCAGTCAACAGACAAGAAGATAGTTATTTGCACCTTCCCCAGAATAGCACTGGGGTTAGTTCCGTTCATTTTTCCATTTCTTCTAGCCCTGGGAGGGAAAGCCTTGTGGTTCCTGTAAGTGGCCTGTCCCGCAGTAACAAGATTTTTCTACTGGAAAAATTGTTGGCTGGATTTTCTTTCTCTGTTTAGGTTTTCTTGCTAATTCCAAGAATTTCCTTTTTTGGCAAGTCTCTCTTTGTCCACTTAAAAAGGCCAGCTGTCCACTAAATACTAAAGTTGCACCCAAATTGTTATTGCAAATGGGAACTCTTAGCCTATGCAGTTCCCACATCTGAATGCACAATTTGTGTAATTGTGCATGGAATCTGGGGCTTATGCCTGCACTTACCTGCATTTCGGTTATCCTCATTGAAATGTGCTTTGGTCATTCAGATTTAGAGCAGACGTTTTATACTATGAAGTTGTTTTGCCTACAGTTAAAGCCACGGATTTTTAACAGCCCTTCAGAGGGAAAAGATCAACTGTTTTCTTTCAGTGACCATTCACACTTCTGCTCTGAAGCAGAAGATACGGTTAACGTATTTGTGGTAGATGCCAGCTTTATGTAAACTAATGTGTAGGAAATAAAGACAAAAAAAAAGAAACTAAAGGCTGTTACATCCAAGAAAAGAAATCCAGGTGTTTGCACATTGCAGTAGGTCTTGCTGGATTCCGCATATTACTTTCTTTCAGCTCTGGAATATGGAATCTCTTGGTCAGGTAAAGCTCCTAGGTGTGATCCTGGATTTTTAATCCTTATGCTTGCACTTGCCCTTTATTGTAGTAAAGAGTTTGCTTTTGGGAAGAGTTTGATTTGAACAGTTAAAAGATGAGTATGTTTTGTATTTTTTTAAAAAATTGTGTTTTTCTGTTTGAAGCTGGGGACATAGAATCTACAGTTGCAGAATTATTGGTTATTAATGTTGATTACTGATGAAGTTCCTCATCTACTGAGAATTATAACCACATCCTCTAGGTCTTTGTTGGATTGTTATTTCCATTATATAGAGCTAAAATAAATTATGTGGGGTATTTTCTACATAATGTTTTCACTTTGGAGTGGGAAATGCACCTCAGTCAATGCTGGATAAGGCAGGCTGAATTAACAACAGTAATGAAAACAAGTCCTATCAAGAATTAATGGGATGGCAGATTAAAAATAACCAGCAAACCCCGCAGCTGTAACTGCCGATCTTGTATAGGTTGAAACTGGCCCTGGTTTTGACTTTTTTACATCGTGCAAGTCTGTGAATTCACACAAGGAAGAAGGTCTGGTTTTAAGGTGTCTTCACAGCAGATCAACAGCATGATGCTGCATGACACAATGTTAAGCTCAAAAAGTCCGGGATGCTTTACAGAAATTGCACAGGACTCACCTTTTCTTGACCAATGGAGAGAGGGCTTAAATGCTGTGTATGGGCTGTGGTAAAGTCAGCAGGAGTGTGACATTGTGCTCATATTCTACAGATGGAATTTGTACTGCTGGGTGATGTGAGCATGCATGAAATAAACCTGAAAGCACAGCCAAAGACTTTGATGCTGTTTTCTCTTTAAGGGAACTTGTGTTTTTAAGAATAATCTGAGTTTTGCACTAAATTGCCTGCTGCCATGGAGTTTACTGTGGTAGAACCTGCTGACATTTTAAGTTATAGACTGAGAGCTACAAAATATGTCACTTCTAGCTTGGAAGACAGAGTTGTTTGGAAAGCCTTCAATTCATTTCTATAATGCCACAATTCAAGCACAGAACATTCTTCTTCCAAAGGTAGGGAATGCAGAGATCTTCATGATCTACCTTTGCTTTCTGTCAGCCTTTTAAAGACGGTAGTAAATCTGAGTTGGCATTCACGTGTTTCCCTCTGTGTCTCAGATAACAAATCCAGTTAGTTTTGGATGGTAAATATAATGGAAGAGAGACTGTAATTAGAGCAAGGTGTCTGTCCTGTTGCGATGCTTGTTGGAGCACCACATCTCGTTTCCGCTGATGCGTTTATCCTGCAGTGTGACAGCAAAGGGCATTTTCTCAGTTATGCTGGTGGCTTACAAAGGTTTAAATACTTCTCATGCTGTCTCTGGAGGGGGTGCCACCTGAGGCCCTTTGTCTCTGTTTTCGGATATGACAACAGATAAATCCACTGGAGTAATGGAAGGAAACCGTCTGTGCCCTGGAGGACGGAGATGTCCTCTTCTTCACTGTGAAGCTCATGTTTTGTCACTGGCCGCACGTCAGCCACAGAAACCACTTTACTTTTCTGCTTTCACTGTCTAACTTTGTCCTGTGATATCTGATAGATCAGGATGTGTGAGAGGGTGAGAGTAGGCTGTGACCTTTCAGAATGAGAAAGGGTGCTACAGCCCCTTCCTTCGCTCCTGCTTTCCCTTGGGAGCACGGGAGCATCGTGAGGCTCAAGGTAAATGGCCAGCACAGACCAGCAAATGAGGAAAAATGCTTCCCTGAATGAGGGAGAGAATGAGAAGAGGAGAGGCCACTTCCATGCTGGCCAGTGGGTGGGAGAAGCCTGGCAGCATTAGGTCTGTTTTAACGGCGACTGTCTTTTCTGTGCCTACCAGGCACCTCTACAGAGTGAAGTGCGTGCAGAGGCACTCCAGCAGTGATGGACAGATCTGCCTGGGGTGACAGAGCCATGCAAGCTGTCGACAAGACAACTCCCAAGTTTTTTATCTTACATGTGTCACTGGAGTGTACCTTGAGGTCCAGTCGGGGCTCCAAAGGGTCCTGTCACTTCTCAATTACAAAATTTGTGGCAATTCAGAATGTTTTAGGTAGGTAACTGTTTCATTCCTATTATTAGCTTAGCATAGAAATGGAATATGATATTTCCCTGTTTCTAGTGTTAGCTGGTTTATGAGGTATGGAAGAAAAATCAGCCTTGGATTTATTGGCAGAAACTACTGCTCTTTTCCCCTGTGCTGTACAGAATAGGGAGCACATTTATAACGGGATTAGCAAAGTGCAGCCCGCAGGGTAGAGAGGGTAGTATTTGGCCATTCTTGTTTTACAGCAGCTTTTATCCCTTCATTCCTTTATATCTTTTTCAGGTGTCTTTCCTTGGATACTTTAAGCAGAACAAAAGCAAGCTGAATGCTGGCAATGCCATTTTATGTGATCAAGGATGGGCTGTGAGCTAAGTGAGGTGGTGTATAATGGAAGTGTTCATGTTGGTGTGTGGATGCAGCATTGTCTGTGGTGGCACTGTACTTTCCGGGGGCTAGAAATATCTGATCCCAGAAATGTAGTCTTTCTTTGGTCATGTGGTATATTTGTTGAAAGCAAGAGGCAGCTATTCCTCTGAATGAAATGCACAGTCAGCATTAGAAGGATTTAGCAAGTGAAAACAAATAGTAAGTGCTCTTTCTGTGAAGCTGTCCACATGAGAAGAAGAGGAGGTTCCCTTATGCTTATTGTGGGCTAAGAATAACCACATCAGGTATTAGTACAGAACTATTAACACTTGAAAAATTAACAGCCTGTGCTGGTGGTCTCTAAAATGCAATGTAAGCAAAGATTTGCCTACATGACGTGAGTAGGCAAATGGGATTTGAAGATAGTTAATCCTTGCCTCTTCTTGAACGTCATGACAGAGTGCTTTTTGAACAAATCTCAGTGAGAAAAGGTCACAGTGACACTGATTTTAATTTTTTTTTTTTTTTCTCATACATCTTTTGGTTGGGAGTGTTCTCTCTTTGTCTTTAACCTACAGCTGGGGCACCTTGATTCCAGAGGCAGAGGGAGAATTAATTTCTGCATATAGGCATATGTGATGTTGCAGGCCAGTTGACTGCTATGTGATATCTGAATGGATGCTCAGAAGTGGGGTTTTTCTTTTTTGTGTGTATGTGTGTCCCAACTTGGGGCATAAGTCATGACTTAGCAAAATGAATGTGTGGGGGCTGCAGGCTACTCCCAGTGGTGATTCAGAACACATATTTAAGGGCTCCAAGCTCTTGGAAAGTGTGAGGGGGGGAAGTGGTATGTCAGTGATCAGTCTGACAAGCAATTTGGCGATTGTTTGTATTGTTTGTAAGTTTGTATTGTTACTGTTTGGATAATATTCCTTTTGTTTTCTATGTATTACTGACAGGGTAAGGAGAAAAGATAACTCAGTTCTTAGTTTTCTTGGCCTATGTGAATACCTTTGCACGTATAGGATATATAACTGTTGTATTTAAAAGGTGTATCTAAAGGGTGGTTTGAAGGAGGAGGGAGCTAGACTCTTTTCAGTGGTTGCCAGTGAGAGGACAAGGGGTAATGGGCATTAGTTGGAACATGGGAGGTTCCACTCAAATATGAGAAAAAACTACTTCACAGTGAGGGTGACAGAGCCCTGGAACAGGCTGCCCAGGGAGGTTGTGGAGTCCCCTTCTTTGGAGATTTTCAAGACCCGCCTGGATGCAGTCCTGAGTAACATGCTCTAACATGCTCTAGGCAATCCTGCTTCAGCCGGGGAGTTGGACTAGATGATCTCTATGGTCCCTTCCAACTCTAATAATTCAGTGAAATTTTTTGTGATTACAATATGTAGTGTGGCAAAATACCCAGTAAAAATAAAAGGTGCTGCCATCACAAGTTGATGAAGAGCAGATTGATGCAAAGGGAATTTCAGCACTTGAGATTTAACTCAGTTAATCCTATAGATGCATCCAAGTTGTCAGGATAGCTACTAAACACCTCCCACAGTTCTTGTTTTTCTTTTATAATTCCATTTGCCACCCACAAACCAGGAATACCAAGAACTGCTTATCACACTCAGCCTCTGGAAAGGATTATCGAGAGGATTGGTATGAAATTGTAGAGGTTTTCTGCGATGGGAGCAGCTGTATGAAAGTGCTGAGAACAAAATAGTCATGAAGTGCCAAGGTCTGAGCACATTATTGGAGTTAACTCATGGCTAGCACCAGTCTGAAGCTCAGCATTGTCTTCAGGCTCCAGTGTGGGAAGTTTGAGTTTCCTGTTAATGATTGAGTTTGACCGAAACACTACAATAAGCGTTAGAACCTCCTGGTGCTGATATGATCATGCCACAGCTTGTAAGCCATCCATACTTTCTATGTGTCTGTTACCAATGCGATGTGTTTTCTCCTGAAAGAGGTAACTGTGAGAGGTATAAATGGTATGGTTCTCTTCATAGTAAATATTATGTAAAGTGATTTATAAAACTTGTTGATGTATCTTAATAAATGGCAGCCGTGGAAATTTTGGTGTTGGCTTTGTCCTTATTTTTTGTTGTGCTTTTTGGATTTGGTGCAGTTTGTTTTCAGACGGTTGTTTGTTTTTGTTGGTTTTTTTTTTTCAGTAGGTACTTTTTTCCAGTTGTGCTTCTGATGCTGGCTTGTAAAGGTCTACATTAGTTTCTTTTATTTCTTAGTTCAAATAGATCAAGCAGTTTTCATTCTGCTGTGCTGCCGAGAAGCTTAGAGATCTGAGAGGTGATACAGGTGAAGAGATGCAGCCTGCATGTAGTTCTCAGAATCAGTTTAATGAAGGCACATGGCAAGTGTTGAATGTGCTGATCGAAGTCATTTAGAGTGAGTTGCACGTGCACTTCAGCTCACAATTGCACTGATTGAGACTGCAAGACTCTCTTGAAAGACTAATTAAAGAAATAGCAAGGCTGAAGGGAACGTTTTGTGATTTATTTATTTATTTAAAGAGAAAGGGCCCTTACGTAATTTCCTCTAGAGTTGTTGTTAATATTTTTATGGTCTCTGTTGGTTTTTTTTGTTGGTGTTTGCTTTTTTTTTCCAATATCATTTATTTATTTGCTTGCTTCCTGTTTTCAAAGCAGACTGGTTTATCTTGTTTGTCATCACTAAGTTGCTGGTTGTGCATGTCTCCTCCTCAGTGTACTTATTTTGGGGTGTCTTGCCTTTGAACCAGTGGTGCTACCAGCCTCAAACCTGTGAAGTCCCAGGCTGCATGGACGTTGTAAATGATAACTCTGAGGTTGGCTTTTAATCTTTTTCACCCCTTTTAGGATTCATTTTTAAGCTCTTCTATGCCATCGTGAGGGTTGAGACTATATAAAAATAAAGACAATGCTTTGCGTCAGGAGCATATATCCAACCACAAATACCAAGAGTCTTTTAATACTCCTGAATGTGATGAGTCTTTACAATATAGGGAGTTACCAGATGGTCCAAATTAGAACTGTGGGTATCTAGAATAGATGCCAGATAAAGATATATTTCTGTAAGGTCCCTGGATTGGGAAACCTGGAAGCCCATGATGATAGTCCAGTATTAAAGAACTGCAGTGGGTCCCACATTCCTGAGGAATGAGGGATTGTTAAAAAGGTGCTGATACTGGCTTGGAGTTGCTTAATTATATTATGGGAAGGGAATGATGATATTTCTGTAACATTGCTAATGTTTTAACTGCTTGTCATCAGGAATACCAAAGAAAATCTGCTGTTCTGCTTTCCTTTGTGAAGTGCTGGATGAACTGGCAGGTTTGCAGCAGCAAGAGGTAGAAGTCGTAGCATTGATGATGTTCAGTGGGATGAATGTTCAGTAATTGCACAAAGCAGTCTCAGATCAGGGCACAGTTACAGTAGGTGTCGATTTGGTCCCAAAGAAAAGTGCTGCTTGAAACAGACGTGCAACAAAGCGATTTGCTTTGGCAGGTCCTACCTATGGATCTGCATTCACAAGCCACTGTCTGATCTTCTACTGATTTGTGGGGCAGCTGAAGGAAATCCCTTTGCTTTCTGATGCAATAAAATAGTATTGGATAGTGTTAAAAAGTCAGGGCAGGCTTAAGGGTTTCATAAAATGAAAATTACAGAAAAGAAATTTAGGCAAGGTTAAGGCTGGCTTTGGTAGCTCATGAGGGCCCGAAGAGGGATGTATATACCTGCGAGGATGCTGTATAAAGCCTACTTTTTAATTCCCTGAAGACACCTGCACGTTGATACACCAATATATGTCACTATTACTTCAGTCTTGGTTGTTCAAGAAGACACAAATGAATTAAGTTGCCACTTGCCATTATTTTTCTATCACCTAAAGCAGATTACATGAGCCTGGTTTACACAGCTTGTATCATGCCTGATTTGGAACTGTTTGCTAGAGTGCCACATTTCTATTAGTTCATTGCACACAGTTGTGCTCAGAATTTTCGGATAATTTGCTGGGCTTTCAAAGCTCTCTCTAAAAATATCTGCACACAGATTT
>JAOQGH010000032.1:72489099-72525110 GCA_025769975.1 Gallinago jamesoni | reverse complement strand
GTTGTTCAAGAAGACACAAATGAATTAAGTTGCCACTTGCCATTATTTTTCTATCGCCTAAAGCAGATTAAATGAGCCTGGTTTACACAGCTTGTATCATGCCTGATTTGGAACTGTTTGCTGGAGTGCCACATTTCTATTAGTTCATTGCACACAGTTGTGCTCAGAATTTACGGATAATTTGCTGGGCTTTCAAAGCTCTCTCTAAAAATATCTGCACACAGATTTAGTTAAGAGTTTTCTGTGATTACTAAATGACCTTTTCTTCGGAAAATCCAACCACGCAGCCCTAATAACACATGTTCAAAATTAGCTAGGAAGAGAAATAATGCCTGTGTTACTATTTGGTTTATTTAATAGTACTTAATATCTTTATTGACAGTGGAGAGATGTAGCAAAACTCTGCTTTGTGTACATGCATGGGGACTGCAGTTCACTTTCTGCTTTTCCTGTTGGTCTCTGCAATATGAACAGTGCCTTTTTTTTTTACTCTTGTTCACATTCCCATGGAGTTGAAGATTGAGGTTTTTATCAAAGCCTTAAGAATAGTCCTGATTGTAGCATCTTAGCTCCTGCTCCAGGATAGTAAACAGACCTGGGAAGTGGTGTTCCCAACAGACTGTGGTAACAGTGATGGTAACGCTTTCCATGATTGCTCGCTGCTCCCTTTTTTTTTTAATGGGTATCAGTGAAGGTTAAGCCCGAATTACAAGGGATGCTGTTTTCTGGGCAGACCTTACACACAATATATATTTCCTGCAAGCTGATCAAAGATTATATTGAGGCAAATAAAGGTGTAATGCTTCACGTATAAAGGCAAAGGAGGATCTAAGTCTGGATGACTTGCCTTTTTTGCTACTGGCATATTGATTTTTTTTGTAATTGTTAAGTCCTCTCCTTCACCACTCTCCCCAGCTTCCTCTCCTGCTCTGTCTCCCCTTTATTTCTCTTGCCCAAAGAGCAATGAAAACGGCAGGATTTGTTGACACAACTGCTTGGCAATGTTATGCAAGGCTTGTTTAATCTCCTGAAGACTTTGTTTCTGTATTCTTTTCATAAAAATCTGGTGGGGTCCTGAGCCCTTTTGCTTTTTAGATCACATTTTAAGTACAGTTTAGCTGGGAAAACAATTAAAGGAACTCCTGTTCTAGAGAGTTGTGTTTTCTCAGGTAATGGAGGTAACTCCAGAAAAAATGGAAGCTGTTCTGTGGTGGCCTGTAGAGTATAAAACTCCACTCTGTCCTTGCAGGAACAGATTAGACAAAATAGAAAGGTAAGAATCAAATATTTGCCTTTCTAGTTGTTTATTCTGTTCCATTTTCCCTTTGGGTTCTGTTGAACCATGTATCAGAAAAGTCCTGGCGTGGGTCCAGCTCAGCCGAGCTGCATGTATTGGCTGTTGACTAGGAATAAATGTGTACAATAGGGAGACAGAGATCACGAGAAATTATTTCTCTTGCATGGATAGTCATATAGGTACAGATAATGCTCTGGGGTGTTTGCAGTCCCAAACCAGACTGGCATTCCTCAGGAGACTCGTAGAGAGATACTGAAGGCAAAGAAGGCTAATCTCAGTTCACTCAGTGACATTTTACGTCCATTATGGCTTTGTTTTGTGCTTTGCACATATTATGGAAGTATAGCTTGATTTGATCACTGTGCAGGATGTCCCACAAATAAGAGTGTCCAAAAAGGATGTTCACGGGCAAAAAAGCAATCACCACTGGCTTTTAGTTTTAACTCTATCGTTGTTATTGACTGGGAATCAGTTGTTTGAAGAATTTAGTTTGCTGCCATCCAACTGATGTTTGGTGTAAGTTGTCCTGCTTGCCAGCATTTTATGTATGTACCAGGGTGTGTTTCTAAGTGCCTGACTTTGAGTGGACCAACCTGTCCAGGGAAGGACAACTTTACTTCCCCACTAAGAGGTGACTGTACATAAATGACCCAGACTTTCTGTCTGCCCATGGTTTGCCTGGGACGTGTCTGGGTTTGGATAAATAATGAATGCCTTTAGGGAGAGCATGTGATGGGGGATGTTTGATGCAGTCTAGAGAAGGCTGTAGGGTACGTCTGGAGTGTGGAAGTGGAATGGAAATGCACTGAGGGAAATAGCTAGGTGTTCAGCTGCCAGAGAGAAAAGATCCTACCAGAACAAGATAAACAGCTTTCTGAGCTCGATCAGCTGCACCACCTGCGCTGGTTGATAATAAAGACTACACATCATCTTCATAAAACACTCTTCCTCAGAAGATCAGAGTATCTACATGTGAGCTGCTTAAAGGGACTCGTTTTGAAATATTTCTTACTTGGAACAATTGGAACTCCCTCCATCATTCACATTTGAATACAAAACATTTGATTTGGGATTGAATAAGAGGCTTCAAGCAAATCAAAACCAAATGCCATCTTTATGTTCCAGTTGTTCTGAAAATTAATTAAATAAACTAATTTTGGTCACTTTGAGACAAATGGTTTGTATTATTAGGAGAGAATTAGAGCTATTTTAGAGTATTGTTACTATTCCAGCATGCTTGCCTCTCCTGGACTGACTAGTACAAATCAGTTATTACACAATGCTGCCTGTCACTAGTGGCCATGTAGCATTGTCTAAATGAAAACTTTTGGTTTGACCGTGTGTGGTTCTTGGTCGCTTTTTCACATACGGAGGCGATGGACTTGGAGAAGCTCTGTGAGTAATGGTGAGTTGACTCCAACCAGGACAGCAGCTTCCAGCTCTGGGAAGGAAGCAGACATTATAGATGATGGTAGGATGCACTGGTCTGAGATGTGACATATCTGAGCCTTTGTAACCCCCTTAGAGCCTTCTACTGGAGACCAGTCCTGGCTGCCTTTGGAAATTACTGTGGTGCCTCTTGGGTGACACTGTGTCTGTCTCGCTGTAATGGCGAATGGTGTTGAATGCCTTCCCCAGCAGGCTGAGAGCGGTCCTGACTGGGAGTATTCTCCTGCTTCTTCTTGAAGCTGAACCAGAATTTGGCAAAGGCAAGGATCTGACTCCACCGCAGGGAGGCAAGATGGACCCTGACTCTGCAGCATTTAGGATGATGGAGGAAAACTGTGACTTTGTTCCCTAGTTACTTTTTTTGTCTGTGGTGATGTATGAGTATGAACCATGGAATCATAGAATGGTTTGGATTGGAAGGGACCTTAAATATCATCGAGTTCCAACCTCGCTGCCATGGGCAGGGACACCTCCCGCTAGACCGGGTTGCTCACCTCAAGCATATTCCAGCTTCAGCCTGCTGCTGATCAGAGGTCTCAGTTTGAAGCAAGTTCTCTTGTTTCTTCTGAATGGCTCTGTGATCTCTGTGTGCCTGAGATGCTCAGATCCAAGCAAGTGTTGTTACTTGATTTGGCCAAGAGGTGACTCAGATGGGACTTTAGAAGATGGAGGTTGAGACCCAATCAGACTGAGCAGACTGAAGTCCAGGGCATCTTACCCTCTTTGGGGTGGGCATGCTGCCCATGGGGGTATTGCCCTGAAGGTGTGGTTGCACACGCACACTGAGCCCCTATACTTTCAAGCTTTCCAGTTTCATGCTTTATGTACCCTACTGAGATTGGTAACAGCATGGTCAGTTCTCACTTGCTGAACTACTGAGGGGACTTGTCTGGCCAAGTCTCTTTGCGCTTTGGAAGTCAATTCACCTTTCTCTGTTTGTCACCATGATTCCGCTCTTTCCAAAGCTGTGGGTGGGTTTTTTTTAATCTTTTTCTAAATTGGTTTTCCGCGTACAGTGTAGATGGCTGATAATGCCAAGTCTGTTACTATATAGTATACTGCACAGACCAATTTGATGTAGCCTGCAGGTGGCAAGTTGAAAACTGCTGTTCTAGGAAAATTCAGGTCAAAAAGGCCAGTTATTTACTGAGAGATGTATTTGCCACTAACAAAGGGAACAAGGTAACTTCAGTATCTAACAGGTAGACCTGTTTCTCAAACTAGATGTGATCCCAGATCCTCTGCTTAAGGAGATCTATAATTTGCTCTACAAGAATGTATTTGCATCTTGCAGATGGTTCTGAAAATCTGGTCAAGATTTCACTGAAAATTCAATGATGGAACAATTGGGCTTTTTATTCAGAGACGCTTTTCTCCACCCGCTTGCTGGGCTTTCTCTATATGATGTGGTTTTAAAATACTGTATTTCTATTTTGGCAGGTGAAAACATTGACAAGACGAAGGAATTTGGAATTGTATCTTAATATCATTAAGAAAAATTAGCAGGGTTGGAAAAAAATATATGGTTTTAAAGTGTTTCTTTACTGAAATACTTGATAATGGATTTTGGATGTTATTTCAATTAGTGACTAATCATCATGCAAGTGGTATGTAAATTCTCTGTCTTGTTTTTCCTTTCTTTTTTTTATATTATTTTTTTTTCCCTTAGGCAGGAAGATCCACCGAGACCATTTTTGCTGCACCCATGTTTGAGGAGCTCTGATGAAGAAGTAAGATTCCTGCAAAAATGTTCTCAAATTCTGGTGTGTTGTCTTCTACCCTCAAAGGATGTCCAGTCTGTCAGCTTGCGCATAGTCCTTGCAGAAATACTTGCAACAAAAGGTAGATCAAAGATCAGAGATGATTAACCATTTGCATCTGTACAATAGTAGTAATTACAGACTTCATTATGTATAAGTGTTGCTGCTCTGCCATTAAGTTCTGAAATTTAATTTCTATGATAACCAGTAAGATGCTTTGTATTCTCAAAATCAAGCATGTACTTACTTGACTCTCCTGACTTAATGCCAGGCTGGTTAGCACCTTTCAGGATAAAACACTCTTTGTCCATTCCCTTCTATTTTTTTTCATAGAGGAATACTTTTGTAGTCTTCCATGGCACCATTTTTAGTGATTATATCAATAATTCTGGCCTTTCATATTTTACTCAGATACATAGAATCCATAGAATTCAGGATGTGATTATAACTGAATCATGATACCAGATTTAATTAATTTTTGGTTTTTTAGACTTTAATTTATCAGTGTTTCTTTTTAATTGAGGGATTCTATTTTGCTTTTTATTTTATCAGCTACACTTTAATATGATTATAAATACAATAGTTGTTTTTTATGTCACTGAAGTAAAATTCAGAAATTATGATATCTCAAGTATATTATGCAGTTCAGTTTACTTTTAATTTCCATTTATAGTGATGGTAATGTCATCGCCTTCAAGGCACACAGCAGAAAGAACAAAAACACTTGGAATTTTCCAAATAGAGCTCAGCTTTTTCAATGTACATCAATTTGTGTAATAGACTAAACAAACTGTTTTATCAAAAAGGTACATCCAGTCTCAAATGTACTATGTAGTCCAGAAGACTGGGTTTGGAATATCAACAGCTTGCATATTTATGTTTGCCATTTATCTGCAATTTTCTTTTGAAGGTCAGCAGTTATTCTTCAGCATACGGATTTTGTTTTAAAATATTTTTCTTCTCCAGTACTGAAACCAGTGGTGGAACTGCTGAGTGATCCGGATTATATTAACCGAATGCTGCTCAGCCAGCTGGAGTACAGAGAACAGATGAATGAGCATCAGAAGAAAGACTACACATATGCTCCTTCTTATGAAGAGTTCATCAAGCTTATTAACAGCAGCTCCGATGTTGAGTTCCTGAAACAACTGAGGTATTTAATGTTTCACTGTAGCTCATTCAAAACTAAACATGCTACTCTTACCAGCCTGTTACTGATATTTGAATGAATTGTGATTTTTTTTTTTCTTTATAAATTCATTTTTAGATTTCTTTTTCTTTTGGTGAAGCAGAGACAGTAAGGATGATAAGCCACAACATTCATTAAATCTCTAATATAGTCAGCTTTTTAGTTCAGTAGCAGAAAATGTTAAAAAATTCCGCTTAGTAATATATTGGAGATGACTGTACTGTTGAAAGCCAAACCAGACCCTTCTTTACAGCCTGCCTGTATGGAATTACATGAAATAATATGTTGAATTTCCACTAGTGTGCGTTTATCTCCTCATTATCTTTATGAAGTATGGCTGGCCATGGTGGTCTGGTGACTGAACTGCAGTGAGCCTACGGACATGGGGCATTCAGAGCATCTTCTGTCATTCTGTGACAGGGAACGAGGGGTTTGAGTTCCAGCATGTTTTACCACTGGATCAGAGGTTGTTCTGGACTGTTGCAGGGAGTTATTTCCCAATTGCATCCTTCTTAAACATACTAATGAACTAGGAAGAATTCCTAAAAGACAAAAAAAACCCAAACCCCACTGAGCTCCTAAATATCATGAGTTTGTTTGATGTTCCTGTTTTCTAATGCAAATAGTACCTGTTCGCTTTCATACTAATTCCCCCTCGCCAAAAAATCTCACCTCTCTTTCCTTCCATCTTTCATCATGACATGAGATACTGCTTGCACCTCAGGCCTGCTTGCCAGAGTACAAGATGTTTAGGTTTGCCTTCTCCTTACAGCTGAGCTGCCTCTCTGATTTCTGATGTAAGTGAAAGGATAAGGAAAAAGTGAGTGGGAAGCAGGGAGCTGAGATATCACCGTTGTGGGATCTCCCTAGATTTCCTTGAGTTGGTTTTGTTGAGCACACTAAAGCTTTGGAGAACTGCTGAAGCCATTTCAGAGCATTTGTCCTAATCTGTTACCATCAACCAGAGCTGCTATTTTTTTCCCCTTCCCTGTCTCCCTTCAATTGCTGCTGCAGGTCAATTTTCTCTCTGCGTAAATGGCTGCGGCAACATCTCCCATTTGGCACACTCTGTGTCATCTGCTGTGACCCAGACCACCTATTAGACTTGGCTTGATCAGGCCAAGTGATGGTTTACTGAGATGGGGTATTGTGGACTGCGTAAATAACATCTTATTTTCTCTCATTCTTTTCTTTGATTCTGAAACCACTTGCGTTTCTGAGATAGGAAAATACATTTAAGTGATGGTGAAATGATTTTGTTGCTTGGCTACTTATTGTTCATCTGCTGTAAAATTTGCTCTTTACTCTGGACCACTGTGCCTTTCCTGAGAGCAGAAATTAGTCTCTATTAGACTCTGTCTAAAACCTAATTGACGTTATATTTATTAGCATAATCATACTAATGGATGTGCTTGTTTCAAAAGAAACCCAACTCTTCTGTTGTTGTTGTTCAGACACATTAATGCTCAATGTGCTCTCCTTTTAGCTGATAGGTCACTTTATATTGTGTTCTTTAATACAGATGGCAGATTTGCTTTATGAAATAATGTGGTTTTGGCTGTCCTTGGGTTTTTCCTTTCTAGCCTGTGGAGTCCAACCACCATCATCTTGAAATGTGTTCCTCCACACTGTATGAAATGTTGATCCATCTGAGCTGATCAGCATTTGGATGGAAAACGTCTGAGAAAACGTTATCTTCTTTTTGAAGAGAAATAGTATTTGATTTTGGAGGGAGCACCCTTCCTTCCTCTGTTTGCATAGAGCCAGTCTCTGGGAAGGCGCTTAAAGAGCGTTCCCTGTGGGAAGAAGGATTCCTGTTCTGTTTGTTCTCCAGTACTGTGGGAGCACCTGGAGAGAGATGGGCCAACCTGTAGTCATCTCAAAGCAGTGTAGTACATCTTGCAAAGCTTTCATGATTTACCAGTGAAAGTTTACAGATTTGTCAAGAAAACCAAACAGCGGTCCTTATATGGATAGGAAAAAAAAAAAAGGTGTTATTTGAGGTAAACCAAATGGTAATTCAGGTTGTAATTCACAACAGTGAACCATAGGAAAATCCTGCAAAGAAGGAATTGGAAGAGAAAGAAACAAGTAAGTTGTTGTGCATTTATTGCTGAGAAACAAGGTTAGAGTCTGTTAGAGTGACGGGAGTGGGGAGAATACTTTCTCTTTGACAAAAAATAAATTACTCGGCACGTTGCACTTAAACAGGTTTCCCAGTTAGATGCTATTTTGGGTAATAATACTCTGTTTATCAGAAATTCCTTTTCTTGGTTTTATTTGGAAATCATTTTTCGGTGCCTGTTTTATGTCAGTGCATGGCATTCATGAACTGTAAGCCCACTCCTATTAGTCCTAGTGTTGCCACGTAACATTATGGTAAAGAACAGATATAAGTAGTAATAATTTTCTCTGTAGGCTTAGCTTTGAGGGAAGTTTATCCCAAGGCACTACAGTTGATGGGAAACTATTTTTTTTTTTTTTTTTTAAAAAACTACCCTGCCATGCTTTATCTTTGCAGGTTAATGACTGTCTATTAACTAAAATAAACATAAAATACCTTGCTCAATGAAAGAGGCCATGAAGCACTGATAAAGATTTCCTCAGACTCTTGACTCCTTGCTGTACGCAGATGACATTATAGGAGAGAGTCCTTCCAGACCGATTTCATTAACAAAGTCTTCCTAGGCTTTCTTGTCATTAGAATCAGGTATTTGATACGGGGTAGAATAGGGAAAAGTCCCCAGCTGGATCAGGGGGAACCTTAATCTCTTGGCCAGGAAATCAGGGAAGAGAGGTACTTAGACTTCTCTAAATCTTTCCTTGCTTAGAAACGTTACTTTAAGAAGAAATACTGTATTGATTTTCTGTGTTGCTTTTATGGACATTTTTTAGAACTTCTTTAAATGATGCAGGAACTACTTACCATTAATTCTGGAGCTGCTTCTGAATTCATGGTTCATTAATATGGACCTTTAACATTTGGTCACTTTATCTCTTAGCAGAACTTCTCTCTATTGGTTTTACTGGAAACATCCCTTTTATTTTTATAAGGGACATTTGGGGACTTCATGTTTGTTTTCAGAAAGTCCTTGGGTCATTTCTGAGCAACTACTTTGTCTCTCTATTTTTTCCCCTTTCATACCTTTGCTTTCTGAAAATTTGAATTTGTTTGGGGGCAAAAAACCCAAACCAACAAAGCTTCCAGAGAAGGGACCGTGGTATGGTTATCTATGAACATCCTTCAGAGTCATTCTTTGTAATGTTTACATTCGTTGCTGCTTGAGCAACTTGCTCTAGTGGGAGGTGTCCCTGCCCAGGGCAGGGGGGTTGGAACTGGATGATCTTTAAGGTCCCTTCCAACCCAAACCATTCTATGATTCTATGCTTGTCATAAAGGGAGGCAGAGTTTTATTCCTGTTTTATCAAGTCTCCACAAAATGCGTTGTCCCTGTTTTTTTTCAAGAAGAAAAAGTTACACAGTGAAATTTCACCTTCATTTCCCCTCAGATTTAAGTTAGTCCAGATAAATTGAAAGTCTGCTCCAAATAGGGAAGAAAAGATGAATTCTTCCACGTCAGATGGGAAACAAATTTACTTGCTCTGTCAGGAGAAGACTAGAGATAAAAGACATGATGAGTTAAAAACATAGTTGAGACTAAGTAGTGATAAGGAAATAAACTCATGGATAGTCTTCATTCTGCTTTCAAGATCAGCATTATATTTATTCTGTTATTTATTAGTATGGCAGCAAAAGGTCGCTATGCAATTCGTCATAAGACCATTATCACTGCCTCTGTGTCACTTTTTACTTAAGAAATGAGAGAAAGGAATAAATACAGCAAAGAATCAGGAAGAGATAAGTTTAAAGTAATGTGGATGTGAGCCCGTGATCAGTCCAGTGTATCAAGTGCAGTTTACTTCTTGAAAATAAAATTAATGCATCACATGTAAAACTTCTTCAGGTGTTTACTCACCGGCACCACAGAATGTGTAGCAGGTAGAATATTTGCAACAGACTTTCAGGGAGAGAGGGTCATGGTCTGGCAGTGGAGCCAGGGTGGTGTTTTTGTGATGTGCTGATGTACAGAGGCAGAGACAATCAAAATCCTAGAAGAGTTATAGGAGGCAAGAGGAATGGGGGGGATTGAATAATGTTGGTGAAAGAAATATACATGGAAGAAGGGGAATGTATTTTAAGGGTCATAGACTCAAGCAGAGAATAAGTAGTCATGGAAATAGCAAGCTTTCTAGGAGGCTTCAGCCTTCATCTAGGAGTTAACTTGATAGATGAGGTTAGGGGACTCCTACAGGAGTAAGTTAAATTCATGAGAATACTCACTTTTTGCCAATATTAATAGCTGCCAAAGTAAGTGCACTGAGAGGAATTTGAGAGTTTGTTATGACCAGAATTTTGATGTTTATGATAGCTTTAACTGGCAGGCATTTTCTTTGCTGAGTGCATATTGTCTATTAGTTACAAGATTGGTTTTACTTAAAATTCGGTTTGCTAACTGCATTTGCTGTCTTCCATTATGTGTAGTATAGTTTTAGGTGATAAACAGGTTTTAATTACTCCTGGATTGTAGTACTTCAGAGTTTTACTTATTTTAGTGTAATAAGTTACATATGATCTATATATGTATTGAGTGCATTGGGTAGGAGAACCTTAAAGACAGCTCTGCTTTTGAAGTGAACTTCCATCCTAGTTTCCTGCAGAGAACTGAGATTTAATGTTAAGAGCATGAATTTATATTGTGTTCAATGAATATTATTAACTAGCTGCCAAAGGATTAACTGGCTGTGCAGTACCAGCAGTTGAGAGAAGGGGGCGGTGTTATTGTTAGTGGGATATTGTACTTTCATTCCAAAATTAATTTACTACTCTGCCACATATGCACAGTGGTCCTTAGGTTGCAGCTGTATTGAGAAATGACCCTGTTTCCAGGTGAGGAGGAGGTGGAAGTGATTTGGATTTTATTAGTTCTTAAGTGTGCACTGTTTGAAGAACACATTGTAAAAAATTAATACCATGTTTTTTTCTTTCCTTCTCTCCTCCCTCTTCACCCTTGTTCCCCCTGCTTTTTTTTTTAAAAAACTAGGTATCAGATTGTAGTGGAAATAGTTCAGGCAACCACAATCAGCAATATTCCCCAAGTGAAGAGGCAGAAAGGTAAGATTCCGTTTTGCTCAGTCACATCTGTTGTTTTCATTTTGAAAAGCTGTTTGAACTCCCGACATACATATGCAATCAGTGTGTGTGGGATTTTTAGACAGATTTTAGGAATGTAATGCCTTTAGTATTTCAGTTCTGTTCAATTTGTCTGATTCTTCCAGAAACTCCCATGGTGTGATTATTCCCCCACCACATCTTCATCTGAGCTGATGGATCATGAGAAAGGTCATATCCATGATGCATTTATTTTCAGAACTTGCTACAATGAGGATTTTTGGCATTATAAATTCATATGCTGAGAATATTTCATACAATCTATTCTTCAAAGTCTCAGTCTGTTCTGCTTTCAAAACACAGAAGAAGGAATGATGCAGCATAATTGTCAGTCAGACTTTATTTTGACTCTTCATTGTATTATGTTTTTGTGTTGCAGTACAGAGTGCTCTTATATCCTTCTGCAATGTTTTGGCAATGTCTGCCTTTTAAAACACATGGATTTTACAGTTGTACTTACGTTTATTATATGTGTTGTTTTTTATTGTTCTCAAAATGTACCCAAACTGGTATATCTTCAGGAAGTTATGTTGATGGCAAAATTACAGACCAAATTTTTGCTTGGATGGATGTACTTAAGGTGTGTCAAAGCACAATAAAAATCAGTGGACAGTATAAATTAATTTGTTTGTAAACAAACAAAGCTAAAAGAGCTTGCTTTTAGGTTCTCAGGTAATATCTATCTGTTAGGTTAAAAAAATAAATTATTCTTTTTTTAAGTCCTATCAAAAGGGAAAGCTTTTAAAAGTGATTCAAGCATAATGAAAAATGCAGGAATGGAAAACAAACATGCCAGGGAAGGGGAGAGGGTGTGTGTCTTTGGTCAGTCTGAAGAGTTTGGGGTCCATGCTCATGTTTCTGAAAGTATAAGATTGTCAACACTGATATGCTTTTTGTTTTCATCCTGAAATAGAGCTAGATCTAGCTAGCTGTGCGTTCCTGTAGGATAAATTGCTTGTGTCAATCCAAGGCAAAAGGCACTGTTTTTTGCTCAAGTGTACATTACAGAAAGACATATTAATGTTTCCCAGATAAAAGTTAATTTAATGGAAAGTCTGTTTCATAAAGTAATAAAATGAGGACAGGGAAGTTAAGTCTGAGTACATTATGAAAAATCAATCTTGCTAAGCCTTTATTTCCATTTGTGCTGCCATTGGTCTTTGTTGTGACAAGTATTGATTTGGGGAATGTTTTTATACAGTTTAGGTTCCTTCAATTAATTACTGTCTTGCTCTCCTCTGTCTCACTTGAGTTTATCTAGTTAACTATCCACTGTTCTAAACCCTGAACAGAAGATGTTTTTCTGAAGCTACAAGTGCCTGGTACTGAAGAATAGATATGAAAAGATTACTGCTATTTATTCTGCCAAAGTAGGTCTGAGTCCACTTACTCTGTGGTAAAGTTGGTTCTGCATTTTTATGGGCTCTTGACTTTTACCTGTAATAAAGAAAAAAATCAGTCAGGAATTCCACTACCTGGTGCACTGAAGTTTTGTGTTCAGGCATTGACTTCTATTATTAATTTATTCCTATGGCAACCTTGTGTGTCACTTAAGGGTTGATTACCGCTGCTGGCTGTATTAGCCAGTGGAGCTACTGTGGCTAAACCTTTTATTTATCAAACAACCAATGGTTATTCACATTGTGTCTCAAGAAAACGGTGACATTTTTTTTCTTTACACATATAGAACACTATGTCCAATGGAAGTGTACAATATCATTTTTAGAGTTCACAGAAATTTAAGGCAGATTTCTGATCTGAGTTATCCTGCTAAGGTTTTCATCTACCAAAATTTTTCAGGCTCAGTCTATATACAATAAACTTGAAGGGACCTGTCAAAATTGCAGAAGGTTAAAATCTAGTTCTAGAGGCTTTTTTGTGTCTTGTTTTTCCAGAAATAGGTGGTCTAGTGAGAGGTGTCCCTGCCCAGGGCAGGGGGGGCTGGAATTCGATCTTAAGCTCCCTTCCAACCCGAACCATTCTATGATGAAACATTTTTCCTAATGTAGTAATGAATTTAACTTGTTCCTGAATTTTAGGAAGAAAAATTTAAGGAAAAAAAGCTGTGCTGCCGTCCTTGAAACAAAGTAAAGCCCACAAAAAGCCCATCACAGCTCACTGCTGATACAAAAATTGTTGAACTTCTGTAGAACAGATCACCACATCATTTATGTTTCCCTTTCTGGATGCCACAGTGTACTGCTACCCCTGCATCAGCTGGAATTTGTGGTGAATAACTAAATGTAAAACTCACGCAAAATGGAAGCGTGTTTGCACAGTCTCATTCTATGAGACTGTATTTCTCATCTGTTCCCCTGATCCCTGCTGCATACCTGCCACAAATGTGTGTGAGCATGGGTGTTCAATGTATATGAAAGTCTCCGCTTTCCTGGTAGTAAATGAGCTTTTGCCTTTCGTGTCAGGGATATCTCTTGGCTTTGATTCCACCTTGGCGAGAACTAGTCTTACTGGTAGCTGTTTCTTTTTTCTTATGGCAAAGTTGAGTCCTGAAAATACACAACTGCTGCTTTTAGTTTTTGGGTGTTCAGCTGGAGCAGCTGAACTTTGGCTGGGAAGCGATCTGCCGAGCCTGATAGCCACTCTCAGACTGTAGAGCAGAGGAAGTGTAGAATAACATGTACATGGATACAGTCTCAGGCTTCATCAGTTTGAGGCGTGGGAGCTTCCTGAGGCAGCGCTTTCAATAGAAAAAGGTACAGCAACAAATGTGAGGAGCACTTAATGCAGCAGGAGTGGCCAATTCCCTGCAGCAGTGAGTGCTCAGCTACTGTCTAAGCAAAGTGTGTGTTGTGCAAGTACGTGACTAGGCATAAGGATGCTTGAGCAGGATTGTGTACCTTTGCTCTTGGTTGAGGAGACATAATTAAGTCTCTAAAACTGGCCAAAAATACTTAATTTATGTTGTGAAAGGATGAGTAGCCTGAGGACCAGGTTTCACAATGATGGCTTCTCATGTGAGAAGCCTGACTTTTACTATTTTATCTGGTGATAAACGTTTAAAGTAAACATTTAATGTTGGTGCCAAGGGCTGTTGGAGAGGAAGGCTTTTCCCTCAGCAAGGACAGGATTCCTTATGCTTGATTTAACTACAGTTGGTGCCACCTATTGGCAAAATACATGGCTGTTAGCACCCTCTAATAAAAGCAGAAAGTACTTTAAAGTACTTTTAAACATCGTTGTATTAAACCCTCTGTAGTAAAAATGGCATGTTATAGGGTCTTTTTTCAGATTTCTATCACTTGAGTCTTCTGGTGTGTGAGCAAAGGGAAACATACAAAAGCATCTGATTCATGTTAAGCAGTAAGTTTTGCATTTGACTCCCTGAGAGAGTTAAATGTCTTAAAAGGTTGAGACATCAAATAATTTGAGAGGTTCATTGTACGATGCCTGTTGTGGGTAGATGATAGAACTTCTGTGACCAGGAGAATTGCTTTTGGACGTTGCTTAAGCTGAATAAGAAACCTAATGCAGCATTAGTGTTTTCAGAGGTGTTGATGGTTTATTTTTGGGGTGGTGCAGGCCACTTGTAGATGGAGCTGTTATCTTTGACGTTGACACCGTGCTGCTTCCCTCATTTACACTTGCACAAAACTGCTGAATCTGATGTGTGCATGTATCTGCATTACTTACAAACTGTGTCCTTCCACGTATCCTCTTCAAAATATTCAGACTCACTCCAGCAGTGACTGGAGGCAGTGGCTTGGTTTTGGGCTTACTTTACTGCATTTTGATCTAGTAGAGCAGTTTGTCAGTGGACAAATATGCAGATCAGGCATGGTAGCATGAGCGAGAGAAGACCTGAGTTTCTAGAAGTGAGGGTAATTCTAATTTTCTAAAGGAGAGGCTTCAAAAAAGCCTTTTAAATGATACAGCAACAAAAGTAAGTTGCTGTAATAATTAGATATTTGCTGTAATGTGAATAATAAAATACACTGGTTCTAATTCTGACAGACACATTTTTGTTTCTTCTCTTACTGGTATTACTTTACAGGATCCTGCAAGAATTTTAGCAAGGATCCCTTTTTACAAGCTGCTGTTCCAAACAAAAACCCATGAACCTCGTCTTAGGCTAAAACAGAGAGACCCTCTCAACAGATTCTCCCTGCTCCCAGCGCTCTAAAGGGGATTTGTTTGATTTTCCTGTGCCTTCTACCTGGCACATGAGTTCACAGCATGACCGTAAACCACCTTCAAATGATGGGGTGGGACCATTTTTTAGACAGTACATTGTAATCAACCTCAGGGCATCCCTGTTGAGAAAACTGCTCCTTTTCAGGCAGGGGTTGTGAGACGGGTCGAGTAAGCAGCCATTTCTGTACGCAGAGATCCCCTGTGCTGCGGTAGAAGGATTCTCCTGCTGAGAATTCCCACTGTGCATCTCGATATCTGCTTTTCTAAGTGGAGCTGACGGCTGGTAGAGAAGCAGAACTGTCTGTGGGCAGGCTTTTTAGGTGCTCTGGCTCTGAAAGAGGCTTGAATGTTTGTCTCTAAAAAGGGACTTTTCTTTTAGAAACGGGGGCTCTGAGCTAACTTGGGTGCGTGGGTTGCGATGTGTGGGTTTTGTCAAGATGATAATTTAGAGTGAAGTAAAATGGATACTTCTGCATTCCAGTGCATTACAGATGCCATCTAACTTAATTATGACAAAACTATATTATGATTCCTCCCTCTCCATCCTCCACAGAGGGATAAACATACAGACACAATTATTTTTGCATAGCTTTTTTGGCAAGGCTTAAAGAGCTGCTGCTGTGGTTGCAAGCTGTGCTCGCAAGCTGTGCTCAAGCAGTACGTGTGGAGGGAATCCTTGTGGAGGTGAAGGTTACTTGGACTCTGATCGTGGTGGGCTCTTCTGTTTTGATTTGTGATCTTTTCAAATCAGCTCCATAGGAGGAGGGTTGCCTTTCTCCTCCTATGATCCTTTGTTGTGCGAGTGATGGTAATGCATCTTGTCCATGACTGGTTTGGTGAGATGCCCATCAGTGAGAGAAGAAGGGCAGAAGCTGACTGGGTCAAACAGAAGTGACTAAGGGGAATGCAGGGACATACGGACAGAGGATATACGTGGTGGACATCACTTTATTATATAGAACGTGCTCAAATTTACCTTACTGACACTTGGCTTTTGTTTTGCTCAGCTGTGGCAGTGACATGGGAGGCTGCATTGCACAACGTATTGCTGATGATCAGTGCCTAAATTCTCCATGATCTGTTTTTAAGTCCCTTCCCCAGATCTGTTGCCCAAAGTGTTTGGGATTTTAGCACTTTTTTTTTTAACTCATTCTCTTGTCTGACCACAGGGTGGATTTTCCCTTTGCTTGTACCATGGGCAGTGGAAGAACCGTGTGTACTGTTCATAAGGTTTAGCCTGCTCTTGCAGAATTGAATAAATAGTTTTCCAGGCCTGCGTAGGCTTTGGAAACATGTAATTTAAAGTTTCTGAGAGTTCAAAGAGGCCTGTAATGATTGGTAAATTATATATAGAAGATTACAGTTACTGTTTATATGAAAATGTTAAATTGGTGTTTGCTACTTGAGTGCTTCAGGACGGCATGTGCTTAACTCATGTCTCACAAAAAGTCTCGCAGAAGCACATGCGATATTGTGCAGGTGTATAGTTCTTTCAGAGACCAGTCAGATGGGTCAGTGCTGTTGTACGTGCTACCAGGTGACAGGTACCCGTAGTTCTTGGAGCTGTAAAGAAACAAGAACTTGTACTTCCAGTTCTAATCATGTTTTTGCTGCTTCTATCAAGAGAAGGGACAGCTTATGAAGTACTACAATACAATGTAGTTTGTGCTTTAACTAATCTTTTCTATATTATATCTATCTTCATTTACGCTGGTTTTATGTTGTATAATTTACTGTGGTGTGTGATAATAAAGTTTGTGTGGTTTTTGTTGGCATCACTTTCTTTTGCAAGGCCCAGCATTCTGGGTGAAAAAGGAATGGTGTGAATGTGTACTGCAGTTCAAGGTATTTAGTAACCGAGTAGCACAACTGCCAAAAAAGAAGAGGAAAGAAAATTAGATCTGAAGAATCCATTCTTGGAAGTGGTTTTGGTGGGTTGTAGGATCCGTTCCTGGCCTAGTTCAGATCAAGGTGGTTATGAGTGGTGCAGTGGAAAGGGTGGAAGCTTTGTCAGAAATCGCTCTAGGTGTACAGAAGTTGATGGAGTATCTGGATTTGCCCAGATATCTTAGCTTTTATTATTTGATAAATTTGAGCTATTTGGACCATTTGTATTTTAATATTGTCCAGTGCAAGTTGAATTATCCACAGCTGTGGATTGATAAGCAGAATTTGAAATTCTGCTTTAGGAACCGATTGCATTTAGGTGCCCTTGGGAGGGGGCAGTTTATGCAGTCATACCTGAAGGTACTGAACATCATCTTTGCTGCTGCCCAGGGCAAGGGGGTTGGGAATAGATAATCTTTAAGGTCCCTTCCAACTCTAACCATACTATGACACTCAGAAATGCAAAAAAAGGCTCTAAGTACATTAGTGGTGGTTGGATGAGGCAAGAATAGATTAAAGAGAGAAGTTGTCTTTACAGCTGAAATACTTTTTTGATAGGGCTTAATAAAAAAACAACAACCTAACAAAAAAAAAGCAAGCACAAAACCAAAAAACTCAAAAAACCAAACTGTCCAAAGGAAAAAGAAACAACCAAAAACCCAGAGTATTTTAAATCTGAAAAATCTGAGCATTCTCAAAAATCTCTAAAGAAAGTTAAGACAAAACCAAACTCCTGACCTTTCCCAGCTCATGTGAAAATCCTGACCTCTGCTAGCTTAATTTTTTGGAAGAGGGAAGTTATGTTCAGTGTATGTTTGTGCTTCCATGCTGTCTCTCGTGTTGGTTGGCCATGCTCTGTGTAGGGCTGCTTTTCATCAGCCTCGTGTTTTTTTGTGAAGGGACGTCGCTGCCAGGCTTTCGTGGTGACTAGCCCTCTTTATGCATGGGGCAGGAACAGGCTGGCAGTGTGATCTTCAGCATTCTG
The DNA here is from genome assembly GCA_025769975.1 of Gallinago jamesoni. NCBI lineage: Eukaryota > Metazoa > Chordata > Aves > Charadriiformes > Scolopacidae > Gallinago > Gallinago jamesoni. Next base: position 72,507,161 of record JAOQGH010000032.1, on the reverse strand, counting down.
CCCCGAGGGTTTCTTACACAGAGTGGCTCCTTAGGGGTACGAAGAGCCGAGTAAGACAAATGATTTTTTAAGGAACTTTGCTAATAAAGTGATTAATCACCGGAAGCAGGTGGGATGTAGGGCTCATTAGTCTCTCCTGGAGGCCTGCTGTAATCACAGGATGATAAGATTTCAGGCAAAGTAGACGTGCTTACTTTGAAAACCCTCCAAGAATGCCTTGTGTTCACTAAGAAGCATACTTCTGTTTTAGGAAGGTTGAATGATCATTACATAGCACTGTTTGTAGGGTTTCAAGCATGCATTTTGAGCCCAAAGTATTTAAACTATTGAGAGAATCGAGAACTTTTAGAAATCATCTTAGTCAAGAAGGGGAAGTGTGGGGTTTAATCTTCACTTTAAACTGCTGTCCATGTATTTGTATTAGCTGTAAATGATTTAAATTGAGGGGGAGAGTTATTTTGTCCCTGAGGTCTTTTCCTGGCTTTTGTTGTTCTGCTTTCTTTTTCTCTCAATACTGGTACCTCTGGTCAGGGAGCTGAAACGCTAAATTAAATGCTCTGTTGACTTCCCTGTGGAGATAACATGCCAGGAAAACAGATGGCTTATTTTTTTTTTCATGGTAAACTCATTTTATCTTTTGCTTCAGTGGGTATCATCTCTGTAGTTCACTATTTATGTGGCAGCTCAGATGCAAATGATACTTTTCCATTAAAACACTAAGTGTCTTTGAATTAGGGAGGTTCCCTACCAATGTAAATAAATACATGCAGTGAATAAAGGAGACTAAAAATGTGGGTAAAGATATTGAGAGAGTATCTGTACTCACATTATGTGTAGGAATTCAGGGAGCTCCATGTACCTTGAGCTGACCTTCAGTATACAAGTGACAAAACCTACGGACACATGCAGTATAAAGGGGAAATAAAAAGATGAAAACAGTCCAAAAAAGGAGAAAGTACCTTAATGTATTAGAAATGTGTTTAAATTACCGATTTTAAATCATTCCTAAGAGATTTCTTGCTCCTGTGTATGCATTCACAAACCTGCTGTCTGGCTGTTTCAGTACAGTAACTGTTTTGAAACGCTGTTTTCATCTACATCATTTTACTAGCATTTGATATTTCAAAAACATAGTAGAATAGATCTCCCTTACTTATCCATGAACAATCAATTAATTAAGAGCTAAGTGCAAGCCATATACTGCTTTGGTTGCAGCATGCAAAAGTGGGAGTATTATCATTGAACAACAGGAAAATAAACTCAGTGTGAATCAGTTGCATCCTGTAGATATAAACCAGGAATGATTTCAGTGCATTAATCTGTTTTATCTAGTGTTCCTTTTTTTTAGGCCCTGGTAATTAGCTGAAAAGGCTGGAATGTAGAATATGCAAACATTACACCTTTTATTACCGAGTCTTACTCAACTAAATGTCCTCTTCATGTTATTTCACTATTTAACAGTGATCTGACATGGCATCATAAGATGTTCTTCCTAGTCGTCTGACCATTTTGAGTGAGCTTTGGTCGCTGTTGTTGTCTGGAGGAGATAATGTGTGATGTGCTGTTCACATTAGTCTCAAGAAATTTGATTTTGCAAATGAGATGCATGAGAAGGTGTCATACTGGGCTGGAGGTGAACAGAGTCCAGTCCCTCCTGACTCCAGGCAGTCAATGTTACGTTCAGTAAGGAACATAAGCTGTTAGCTGTAGGTGTTATTGTATACCATGGCTGTAGGTAACTTCCTAACACCGTCTGATAAATGTACACCCTGTAGTACAAGCCTTGGGCCTGTGTCTTGCAGTAAGCTACAGGAAGAGGGCTGGAGGGATCCGAGTTTCACCCGACATAAGGATTTTTTCTGAACTGTTTTATATAAACCCTTGAGGTATCATTGGAGAATGTTTCAAAATCATCGTTCTGTTTCCAAACCAGACTTCTCGGTGTCTCTGCTCACGTACATAGTTGACTCCTGAATGACAAATGCTTTGAGGGGGCAGGTCACAGAGGCAATGGTGCAATGATGCTTTCAGGTTGTAAAAGACTGTCTCTGCTTTGCTTTATTCTTAGATTCAAAAGGAAAAGAAACTGCAGCAATGAAAGCTGACCTACTGAGGGCTCGCAACGTGAAGAGGTATATTAATCAGCTGACGGTGGCAAAGAAGCAGTGCGAGAAAAGAATAAGGCTCCTGGGAGGGCCTGCTTATGATCAGCAGGAAGATGGTGTTTCTGATGAAGGTGATGGCCCTCAGAGTCAGAAGGTATAAATTGAATAGTCCATACATTGTCTGAAGGTCATGCTAAATGCTGGATCGTATTAGCCTCAGGGTCGTTAATCCCTCCCTTCCCCCGGGAGTCAAGTGTAAATTAATTGCTGCATATTTTATTTATCTTGGGGAAAGATCATGCAAGCACCTGAAAAGACATAGTGATAATTCAGCTTGGAATATTGCTAAATTTGAAACTTCATAAAGAATCAAGTGGCTCATAAGCATGTGTGATTTTTCAGACATACTGCATCTAGGGATTTAATAAAGAACATGGTAGCAGCCTTCCTGAAGGTAGCAACTTGCTTTCAAATAAAAGATTGCCAGCATATGTGCAGTGTTTCCTTGGCCCCTGTTATATTTACTATAGGAAATACCTGTGGGTTTTGCAAATGCTGAGGAATTGAAAGCAAACACTTGTGGAAGGCAATTGATGAAATTAAGGGTGGTCATTTCAAAAAAACTGGTAAAGCTGTTGATTGAAGGCTGGTTTTCAGCATTAAAGTCTGGAATTGAAAAAACTACTATTGTATTAGCCAGCATCTACAAAAATAAAATCCTGGCTACTTGTCCTTGCTAAGCTTTCATAAATTTAGTGACTTCCTTGTGTAATCTACTCTGTCCCCTTTGGGCAAAACACAGTAATGGATGTATTCAAATGAGAAAGAAGATTTTTTTCTTTCTTATGTAGGTAGAAGAGAAGTTATCTCTTCATGCAGGGATCTTTCATTTTCATTATGTCCTTAATAATTGTAATTTAGTGACACATTAGGAAAAAGTTGCATGACAGAGAAATGGTTCTTACTATTTATGTTTTGTCTTTCTTGAGTAAGGGCTGAAAGAGAGCAATTCCCTCTTGTCCTGGGTCCATGATTTCAGATGGTTTGTCCTAGGTTGTGCCAAGGCAGTCGTGATTTGTTTCCTGAAGTTGGGTGTAGAGAGAGATGCCAAGGAGAAAAGGAGAGAGTGAAGCACGTGGCAGCACCGCGTGAGCCACTGATGCCACTTTTGGTGCCTGCTGGGATGCTATGGACTTTGCAAGGTAGATGACAGTGGGGTCAAGCAGTGAAGCTGCACTGAACAGGGGCAGCGATTCGTCAGAAATATAATAAAATATAATATTAGGTTAATTAAACTTGAATTTGTGTCGTTAATGTTGCATGTTTTATGACCTGATAGATTTTTTTGGTGGGAACTGCTGTATCAGGGTTATGTCTTGCGAATAGCCACGTGAGCAGCTCCAGGGGAGTTAATGGTAGTATTAAAAGGAATAAAGACTCCTTGCACAGGCTTGTTGTAGTGATGGTGTAAAGGATGGGATCCGGTGCTGCTCTGCTTCTAGGCAGAGGGAAGGGTGGTGTTTGGGATTTAATTGATAAGATGATGTTGATATGTCATTGCTGGTGACCCATAATTTCTCTTTAGAGTCTGGCTGCACCAGCTCTTCTGTTACGCTAACCCTTAACCTGCAGAATAACCAGCTTGTAGGGAAGAAACTGGAAGTTTGCCTTCCTTTCTTCAACTTTCATGAAATAAGTCAGAAATGGGCTTTTACTCGTGGTGTTTTGCATTATTATTTTATGTAAGTGCAGTGCAGAAGCTTGGATACACTACTAACTTTGGGGAATTTTTGGTGCTAATTAAACAGAAAAAGTGACTAGTGACCTGAACGTGTATTTTGGTTTCACTTCAGCATCCTACAGGAAGCTTTCCCTTTTCCGCAGTAATGAGGGAGTAATAGCATTGCTGGAGAAAGTCTTTACTGCATATTCTGATTATGGGCTTAAATGTGGAGATAGATTATTTGGAGCTGTTAATGTTCTCCTCTTACAGAGTTAGGAAACAAAAATGTGCTTTGAAATACTTTTTTTTTTTTTTCCCTTTTTGCTTTCACAGCAGAAGCTAATTATAAAACTGTCAATTTTCTGATAAATACGTAAAAGTCAAGGGACAGTATAGAGTCTGCACGTTTTGCTCACCACATTATCCTGAAACTGGGTTCTCTGGGGAAATCCTGAATGCGTGAATTATAATCAAATGTTTATACACAAACAAACAAATCCCAGCTACTCTGAATCTGAATTCTGTCATTAGCTGTGATATTGATTTATACTCTGCCCTGGGGGTTAGATTTGTTTTCAGAGAAAATGCAGTTTGAATTAGTGTAATATATAAAGCATCTCTTCTAATCTCCTTACGGTCAGTGCAGTTTTAGGCCTTTTTCTTTGAAACTGTACCTGCCTAGTACTGCAGTAATTAATTGAGTTCTTGTTGCCTGTGTTTATTCAGCAAACCATTTGTTTGATCTGTTGTGTTCAGCACAGCGGCCACATCACCACATCTGTGAGATTTGAGGTGTGGAGTCACAGCATCTGCGTAGTGGAGCTGTTTTGTGAACCACAGGTGGAGGAAGGAGCTCTGATCCTTGAGTAGCTGTGAGATAGTGAGGATACCACCCAAGTATGTTTTGAGGCACAGGCAGTCCGTGTTTGTAATCCTACTGATGAGACTAAGTTGAAACTCCTGCAGAAGGCCTTGCTTCCACCACGTCCATGGAGAGATGCTGATTTTAACTGATGACTGATTTCCACTGTGATTTCTGAGCTCCAGGTTGTGAGATGATGTTATGTCAGGACACCTCATGGTACAGAATTTGGGGATATAAAGAGAACAAGCTTCAGTTGTTCTTCCCTATTGCCTGAAGATGGGGTGTCTTAAGGTAGAGTCTCAAGGCAGGGATTTTTCCATCAGTCTATGTGCAGTGAAATAGCCAGGTATCTTATGTAGTATGTACTTCCTGATAGCTACCTAATCATTGCATTTGATTCAGCTACTGCTGTATATGACAAAGATAGCCTTCTGAGGACTTGAGTTTTAAAAAAAAATAATAAGAAGAATATATAGTTTAATTTTAGTCATTGTACAACCAAAGTATTAATGTTTTTAAAAATGCAGCTTGGAAAGAGACACATTTTTCCAGTGTTATTTTAAACATTCCTCTTACTCCTCTCTTCTACAAAAAAAGAAAAAAAACCCATAAGTGAAAACAGAAGTCCTGCAGTCTGACTGTATGCCATCATCCCAGCAGAAAATCTCTTCTACTGACCCAAATTCTGTTCACCCCACCTGTGATCTGCAGTGCTGCTACCAGCTGTGTTGTGGTTATTCATTGGAGGCCAGTGTGGGTGTAGCAAACGGGGACCTGGTGTGTTGCAAAGAAATATAGTACAGGGCATTTGTGCCATGTCTGGTGCCTAAACAGGCCCTTCCAAACTAAGTAGATATTTTACATTCTGCTGCAGAGAGAGGCTGTGACTGACTTTAGGGACTTGCCCAAGACCTGGTCTCTGCATTGTAGGGCAGAAATAAGGCTGTTCTGCGTGCATGTGGTGTGGATGCTGGTTAAAGCACCGTGCTTGGAAAAAAAATTAATATCTAACTCCTTCCTAGTCTTTGGCAGAGCCTGTGTCCAGCTGTGGTGCATCAGTTACTGTCCTGTTGGAGTAGAGAATTGGTGTAGCAGCAGTAAAGCTGCTGGTTTTTCCAAACCTGGAAGCTGGTCTCAAGTTAAAGGGTTGCTGTTCAGACTGCTAATTTTAAGATTATGTTTGCTAACTGGATATTAGATTTGAGGGTGTACACATGCCCTAATGCGTGTGTGCGTGCCAGCGTGGCTTAGAGCTTTGTACTCTAATCCCTGGTGATGCTGAGTCATAAAATGATTTTTTGCTGAGGATTACAAATTACTGCAAAATCTCATTCTTTAAATCGGAGAAGGAAGGGTTCTCCACAGAATACTTCCTGTATTGGGTGCATTTTAGGATAATTTACCACCTCAAACATTAAAACTTCTTTTGTTGTCATTGAAGTCTTAATAATGTTTATTGTACGGTGTTTGTAACGTATTTAATAATTCCAGGATAGTCCAGCCTTAAACAAACAAAATAAAAACCTTGTGAGGTCTTATTTCTGCAAGAAAAGTTTAACTAAGCTTTTCTGTCAGTTAATTTATTTGATTAAAGTATTTCAGCTTGCAAGGTAACTATTAGGAGGTTTGTGTAACAGCATTATTAGTCACCACCACCACCTTATTTACTCTGGGACACCTGTGCAATGGGCCCTTCGTTAGGCGGGAGGGACGTTGGCATTTGCCTTGCTCCCTGCAGCAGCACTTGCCCACAATTACTTTTGAGAGGGGTTGTTTGCTAATTACCCTCCCTGCTGGGAGCCTGGGTGGGGATACCTTGGATAATAGATGCATAGAGACCAAGGTGACCTCTCGCTCAAGAGCTGACAGCATGTGCTCCACAGTGAGTGATTTATTATCTCTGGAATCATTTACAGAGCTGGCAGTCCCAGAGACGGTGAAGATCTCTGTTCAAGGGGCCGGAAGATCCTCTTCTGCTTGTATTTTAAATCATTGTCCTTGATAAAATGATTTACTAGAAAGTAGGATGATGCGCAGCAATGAGGCTAAACCACAGGCTGGCCTTTGAATTGTCATCTCTGTGTTCTGCTCTTTGACAGCAGTCTGAAACCATTTCTGTAACAGGCCTCGCTTCAGCAAGACTCTTGGTGCTCTTCAGTGGGCATTAGAGAGTGAGCTCTGGAAGGCAGAATATTATGTTCATATTTCTGAGTAGCTCTGAAGCTAAGAGCAAGCGTGTCCAGAGGATATTGGTATGGTAACGGATGAAGAGAGGAGTGCTATATGACTGTCACTGAGGAACTTTGAAAATTAGTATTTCGTCTGAGACAGACACAATTTACTTAAATGTTGCCCAAAATCTGGGACACCTGTTTCAGACAAAACATAGGTGTGTGGCTATAGTTTTTAAATAACTGTCTTTAGCTTGGTTCGTTAAGGAAGTGACTTGTGCCAGTAATTGTGTGCATGCACATGAGTGTGGTTCCCTCCCAAACAGCTTGAGTCCAGCAAACTGTTTTTCCTAAATGTAACTTGGCTGTAAAGTCTCACAGGTACTAAATTTAGGAAAGTGGCCTTTCCAGAGGGAGAGCGATGCTGATACATGACTTGAATTGAATTATTAGGTATTGGAAAAGCCATATTAGAGAATTATTAATGTCTCAATCTCAGTTGGAATTCCTGTCTTGCTCCGTACCATATTATCTTTGCTGTAAAATGCAAAGTTACAGGAAGCTGAGATTCATTAGCCCCAGCGCTTAAGGGTCTGCTTTTCTTGTTAAATAAAAGGCTGTGGGTTGTTTGGTGTCTGATGTTGGATTCCTGGTGATACGAGTAATGGCACTAAATGAGCTACACGAAACCTGGTTTGGCTCTGGACTGAAAAGTGGGAGAGGAAGGGCTTTGGATTTGTTAGGGTTTTTTTTTAGAATTGGCCCTGTTTTTCAAAGAAAGCCAAGGTTCTGCATTTCATTCAACATGGGAAGTCTTGTTAATTTTGTCAGGCAGGTGTTTTGTTTTCAGGTGTTTGTCTCAAAGAAAAGGTCTGGGTTCACAAAAATAGAGGAGGAGGAAGTGATAATGGCTTTTTAATCCGACAGCTTAATGGCATCAGCATCTGCTTGAGTGTGAGAAATCTGTGTTTCATTTCCTAATTGATGTACACCCTCCTCTCTCATCTCAGGAAGCGTCCTGAGCGTTGTCTCACAGCCTGGGCTCTTTCCTGGCTGCATTTCTGATAGATGCCTTTCAATAACACTCAGTTAATGGGAACTGGCCACCAAATGTCCCAGCTGCCAGGGTAAAGAACTACACTCCATCTTTCTCTGTGTCCCTGGGAATAATTGAGCTACATCTCAAAGCTCTGTGGCCTGTGGCGTGGAAACTGCTGGTGTTACTCTGTGTTGGAATCAAGTAAAGAATAGATCAGCTGTCTTTCAGCTTGGCTCCTTGCAGGAGCATTGGAAGTTAAATTTTGGGCACTAGCATTTCATGAATGACTTCAAATGCCATCTGACTCCTTTGAAATGTCCTTACCTCCCGGACAGAAAACACGTGGAAACATTTTTCTATCTAGTAGGACCATAGATGCATTTATCTTCTAAATACTTACAACTCATCATTTAGATCTTATTTTTTTTAAATGAAGCAAAACTATTACTATAGTTCTGTGTAGTTGGAGGTAGCACACACACTTGTGGGATGCATGGGGCTCTGATTTTCCCCATAAAGGATGGGTAGAAGCTAGAGTTCGGTATTTTCCCAGGTTTTACTCTTAGTTTTCCTTTCTTCAGATTCTTCAGTTTGAAGAAATTTTGGCCAACCCTTCCTACCGAGAGCACTTCCGAATCTACATGGAAAGGATGGACAAGATGGCTTTGATTGGTCTTTGGGAGTCCGTGGAGTATCTGAAGAGCGCTAACAAGGTGGAAGAAATTGCAAGTCCATGCGGCTTGTACATTAATGAGAATCGTTGCTTGTTTTGATCTTGATGTTAGCAAATGTCTTTGTATTTATATTTTTTAAATAGCAATAACTAGGCTGGATACTAAACAATTTAGGTTTTTTAACTTGCTCATGTCAATGTTTGAGGATAATACAGCAATTAAGTTGTTGTGCTGATGGTTTGCTGCTGTTTTATATAGTAATATGAACTGTAAAAAAGGCTACTTGATCTACAGAAGTAGTAGAATTAATTCTCTCTCCACCAGAGAAAAAAAACTTGCAGTAATATATTGGCTTTAGTTGTATCAGCTCAAGTGAAATTTAAAAGTACCTTACTGTTTGATAGTCTGTACATAAACTTCTCATGTTGCCAATCACAGGCAGCCCATTCAATCCAAAACCATGAAAATTTGTGTATATATGTTTTCAAAATCGTTCTGAAAGAGAGATTTTGCTTTAAAAGACCCCTTCTTCTCCCTGGTCTGTTACTGTACCAGCAGCTAAGTTTCTCCAGGAATGCTGCACCACTGCTAGAGGGAAGAAACAATGCTATTCTGTAATTTGTGTTAAAATAAAGTAGGAATGGGAACACTGAAACAGGAATGGGAAATACCACTTAGAGTTGCAAGAAGTTTCCTGGAGCAGTGGTGCAGAGCAAGAAGGTAGAGGACAAATTTGCTGTTTATAAGCAGGAGGTGGAGTTTTGGGGGAAACTATTTTAAACCTCCAGGGTTCCCACTAGCATGAAATATGAATTTCATTATTAAGTATCAGTTAAATTTGTTTATTTGCTGTAATTTTATTACTCTCCTATGTAAAAAGATTCTAGTCAATTGGAAAACACAAATAGCATCCTGTAACCAAAGCGGCAAATTGTGGAGGCTGAGTAGTGAGCCATTAATACAGTCTGAATAAATGGCTGACAACCAGCTCAGGTTAGAAAGTGTTCATGAAGAGGCACCGTGAAGAGAGTTGTATAAAACAATTTTGATTTGCAAACTGCTCCTGATTGGAGAAGTTGCTATAAATAATTTTCATAGAATGGTTAGAGTTGGAAGGGACCTTAAAGACCATCCAGTTCCAACCCCCTGCCCTGTGCAGGGACACCTCCCACCAGACCAGGTTGCTCAAAGCCCCATCCAGCCTGGCCTTCAACCCTCCAGGGATGGGGCAGCCACAGCTTCTCTGGGCAACCTGGGCCAGGGTCTCACTACCCTCAAAGCAAAGAATTTCTTTCTAGTATCTAATCTAATTTCATGACCTTTCAGTTGGGATTTCTCTCCTTGCTTTCAAAACAACTATGTAGAGTGCCTTAATTCAAGACTTCCCATTTTGTAAAAGGGATTTTAAGGTACTGTAGTTCCATTGCTCCATGGAATGTAAAGATTATCTGCCATTACAGGGGCTGCCTTGATTACCAAAATATAGTGTCGTGCAGCCGTGTGGCTGTGATATTGTCACATGAGGCAAGCCAGCGTATTGTGCCTTACTAAGGGAGTGGATAAAATCCTTTTAATTTAGGTCAGTTCGGAGATGAGATAATGTAGAGAGATGATCATGAGCTGTGCTGCATTAATTCCCCTCTTCTCTGTTTGTTACTGCAAAGTTCAGTCCTGTGCACTGTTGTTGGCTCAGTGGAAACACTCAGCCTCGTGTGCTAGTAAATGTCTTTCCAGGTGTGCTTTTTCCTTTTTTCTTTTTTTTTTCTTTTATTTTCCTCCTCAAAAATTAATTTTAGTCACAGATAAAGTGAGTTGATCCCATCCAGCAGAAGACAGTAGAGCCGATACAGCTGAACTCTATAGTCTGAACTTAAAATGGTGACCACGATGTTTTCTAGGACTTGGTTTTTTTCTTGTTAAAACCAGCTTTTGGAGCATTCCTTTAAAAGCAGTGGGTAATTTTAGAGCACAGCTGTTTCTTCACTTAACAAATACCGATATTTATCTCATGAAATTGCCTGCACACCTATGCTAAGCAGTCAGAGTGGTTGATCTCAGTAAGAGATTCACAGATGTGTTCTCATACATCTGGGCATGAAATTAGCTTGATCATCCTTCAAATTATGCACCTGGATCCTGACTCATCCTGGTATTTTTAACATTTTTCTCATTATTCTCTTTTCTCTCTCCCTCCTTGCTTCCTAGGCTGAAATACCTCAACTGGTGAGTGAAATTTATCAGAATTTTTTTGTGGAAAGCAGAGAAATACCCGTTGAAAAATCCCTTTATAAAGAAATACAGCAAAGTCTTGTGGGAAATAAAGGCATTGAAGTATTCTACAGAATTCAGGCAGATGTTTACGAAACTCTAAAGGACAGATACTACCCCTCATTCATCGTCAGTGATTTATATGAGAGATCGGTCAAGAAGGAAGAGGAAAGAAGTTCTGTGCAGCTGACTCCTGAGGACAAAGATGAAGTGGTGAGTCCCATGGACATTTTCTTTCACTGTAATTTGAGGTGATCTGAAGACAACGAGTAAGCAAACAGTAGCATCTTCTGCCTTTGAGCTTTGAACTACTTTTCTCTCTTTCCCTGATCCATTTGTAAATACCATCACTCTTACCGTTTCATCAGGTAAACCTGGTTATCTTTGCCAGCTCTTCAAAACAAAATAGTACAAAATGACTGGCTACTTAAAGTTTAAATTAGTTCAAGTAGATATTTCACATTTCCAAGCTTTTTGTACTCCATATCTTTCATTATGCTTGTAGTATCAGAGAATCCAGAACATCTCATACAAGCTCAGCCGCTCTGCTTTTCAGAGAGGGAAATCTCACTACCTCACAGAGAGGGAAACATCACTAGGTTTCTGTCTGGACATTGTCCCAGTCCCCTGTGCCTTTCCTCGGTACTAAAAAGGTGTTAACTTGTGCAAAAGAGGAAAAAAGTAATGCAAATATAGTCTTACTGCTTTTGAATTAATTTATTGAATAAATTAATAGGCAATGTTGGAAGGAAATGATTAAAATAGCACTAGAACTGGAATACTAAAACAGAGCATTCAAGATGCCATGAGCAATAACCTGACAGTTTTTTTTCAGTGGGTTCTCTAAACAGGTGCTGTGGGGGGAACTTGTGTTGCACTTTTCTAAGAACATTTTGACAAGAGCATCTCTCAGTCTAGTGAGCATCTTTCAGTCAGGCTGCCACTTCACATTAGCATGAACATCTTTGTTTTCCGTGTGAACTTGCTCAGAATACAGTGAAGTGTAATAGTTCGTCTAAAACGGGATCTAAACGGGCAAGCAGGAAGCAGAATCCAGGGACGCTGATCTACATTCTGCTATTTGGAAACAATTTTTCCAGAACCTGAGACTTTCGCATTTATTGCTTAAGTATTACTCTAATTTCTGTTGGCGAGCTACTGTAGACTTCCATATCAGTCAAATGTGCAGAAGTGAGCTGTTACAAGTAAATTACTTCCAATATGAACTTTTAGAGCTTGCTTAATTTTTCACTGTTTGTTTCTCTCTGTGCTCTTTTCCTTGATAAAAAATTCAAGATGTGTTTCGTCTTTTGTCACTGGTAACTCAGGTATATGTTGAGGGCGGTAGGTACTTCAAAGACTTTTTGTCCTTGTGTTTGCAGTCACTGGCACTGGGAAAAAAGGCTGTTACTGGTTTTGTCCGGCACTTTCTATGTATTAAACATTGTGCTTTTAAATCTACCTATATTTTATTCAGAGTCTAATGGAGATAACTGTTTCTCTAGGAAGACTGATGCAACACTTTAGGGCTGTCTGTCCTCTGTCAGATAACGTCTACTGTAGCTGCTGAAAAATTAGATTTTTGACATCAACAGCGCCTGTCCTTCCTCTAAGTCCTTGGATATATATGTGCCAGATTTGAAGGCTGTATCTGCTGTGAAAGCCTATAGACTAATATGTTCCCAAGTTTGCTTCCATGGTTAAAGTGGTTTTGCCTTTTTAACAACAAACTAAGTATGAAGCCACCTGCACGGCATCTCAAACAGAGCAATCACCATGTCTTCAGGGTCTTTGAGGTGGAAATAAATTCTAAGAGATTCTTCTTTCTCAGTCTTCCAGTGGGCTTGCAAGTGTTGGTGAAAATGCAGTACCGGTCAATAGGTTTAGGTTTTTTTTCTTCCCCACATATAGGAAACTACAGCTGAAAAATGTGATCTTTCTGAGGGGATGCATATTGTTAGCAAATACTAGTTGTTTTTCTTTTAGATGGGTTTTGGAGGTCTATGTCCTCACTTCCTGGGATCATCTATGTTAATTTTCTGTAATTTTTGCTGTTGTAGCTGGATAGGTTAAAAGCCATCTAGTGTCCTTACGGAGGGGAGAACAAACAGGTGAGCCCTGATTAAACATGAGAAAATCAAATCAGAAGATGGGAATCAGGGCAAGACCAGACTCTGCTGGTTCTGCTGCACGTGGAACAAGCTTGCTCTTCTTCCTTCCAATCCATCATCGCTTTTGGCTCCTTGGACAAACTTCCTTTAAAAATCATGAGTAGATGTAAAAATGAAGAAGGAAGCAGTGCCTGCGTTCAGAGGAAAGAGGGCCTGGTGGTTGCATCAGTGCTGCTAAAATAAGCCCAAATTTTGTGCTCAGCAGAACTCGCAGAAATGGAAGTCATTGTCAGTTTAGCAACGGGAGGAAAGTAGCACAATTCTTTAAGATCTCAGCTTTGAGTGTGTTGTGTTGGTTGTTTCTTTGATGAATTCAGTTATTCAAATGCAGGTAACTTCTTATGTTGTAATTCTAGCATTTTTGGGATAAACCTAGTGATTCAGCAGTGTTTTTTGCTCTAAGTGTCTGAAATGTTAATGACAGAAATATAGCCTACATCTTGGGGCAGAGCCTTACTGATTTGTAATTAATTGCAATCCTTTGATTACTAGAACCAAAATTTGTATGAGAAGTCTTTCAATTCTTCGGTGTTGAAAATAGCATTTCTGATTCTTTTTGGCCTCTGTGCTTCCCAAGAAACGCATTTTATGGTTCTGTTCAGTAACGTTTTGAATAACACCCAGTGTCATTAATTATTATTATTATTGGTATTATTGTAGTTCCAGGAGACAACAAGAAGCTTGAACGAGCTGAGCTCTGTACACATTTTTGGGGGCAGTCCTGAGGAGTTTACAGAATGCAGAATAGACATAAGGAAGGTTGGGGCATAGAGAATAATGTTTCTTATTCAGCCGCATCTCAGGCTAATGGCAGACCATTGATTTCTTAGCCTAGAACTCCTAATTTCTGGATTATGGGATCCTCCCTTATGAGGATCACACTAAGGAGATTAATTATTTTTATTATTGCTTTATCTCTTCAGACTTTATTTACTAAGATATAAAATACTGCAGAATTTACAGTAGGATTGTCTCTAAAACTCACAGAATTTAGTAGAGACTTATTTCTGTCAGCTCTTTGTTAATTATATAAAGGTACAGCTTACTTAGTGGGAATATCATTATATGAGACAGAACTTCTCCATGAGACTAGATTTGTAGCTTCCCACAGATAAATGTTAGATATATTCAGTCACAAAGCAGACCTCAGAGCTCTTTGAACATGGCAACAGTAACATCTCAGTGCTGTGTTTACTGCATCTTGAGGTCTCCAGGCCTATTTGGGGAAGCACAGTAAGAAAGGGGAGGCTGAGGCAAATGCCAAAAAGGTGTTAAAGAGAATGTCATGAGAAGGTGTGAGGTCTGGTTTTTTTGCACGCCAGAAGCACACAAGAGAGAAATAGCTGTTGGTTTGTCTGAATGAATATAAGAAAATTATTTATGAGTTCAGGGTAATGCTTATGTGCTTTTAGCATGTTTTTATTGCCACTTTCAAAAAACAGCAGTAAAATCTGTTTATGAAGAGAAAGGACTTGGTTTAGATTGTTCTGCAGGCAGATAAATCTGGTTTGCGAAGGTTTGTGGGAGGCAGGACTGTTTGTTACAACCTGTGGGGTTTTTGGAGGGTGTGTTTGTGTCCGTCTTTCAGCACTGAGCTCAGTATTTGCTTTTCTATCTGGCTCTGAATATTGATGATGGCTATTAAGCTTGTTGCTGCTTTTGAAATAAACTTTGATTCTTCCTCTCATTTACACTAAAGCTTTAGCTTGAAGGTCATTTTACACTGTTGGCAGGAGTTGCCAAAGAGCTGTAGTATAAATGATAATGAGGCTTTGGTGTGTTTTAACAGACTTCATGTCGTTTCATGTTGGATCTGATGGTTGGAATATCTGTTAGAATTTGTTATACCTACATTTTCGTTTATATCAAGAATAAGTGTTCTTAAAATGCTTATGGAGCAAGCAATAACTGTCTCATGTTTCATATTAATGATGCAATTATTTCCATCCTCTGTTTCTAGAGCCAAGGTTGTGAAGAAGCTACTGAAGAATGCAGCACAAGAATTAATGAACAGGCCAGTTATGCTGTAAATAAACTTCGCCAGCTAAATGACAAGCTTGAGTATAAGAAACAGGCTCTAAATTCCATATGTAATTCACCAAAACCCGACAAAAAGGTAAGCACCTTTAGTTTGCTTGGTCTTTTTTTTTTTTTTAAATATATATTATGTGTGTATTTGTGTAATATCCAGTTGTCTCAGACTCTTTTTGGCTGGACAGATTGCTATTTCAATCAACCTGTTACAAAAAGTGAAATCAGAGCTTAGATTTAATTGGTTTTTTTTACTTTTTTTTTTTTTAAAGCTGTTGTAACTAAACTTGCAAATATAATCTACGTTCTGTTGTTTGTCATAGAATAACGACCTTTCTCCCAGTGGTATTGCTGCTTTGTTGCTGCCAAATAGTATTTCTTCCTTACATCTCTACCCACCTCTATCTGTGTAATCCTTTATGGCAGCTTGTTCGTGTCCCTGCCGCATCTGCAGCACTGCAGCGAGGGATGTGCTGTTTAGCTTCTGCTCCCTCTGCTGGCTTTGAAATAGCTCAGCACTTCTTACCATGTTTTTTTGGGGAAAAAAAACCCCACACCTATAAAAGTGACTGATTTCCTTTAGAAGGAGCTAGGAGAAGTCTACAGGCACATTGTCATCAGACAAAGCACTTCTGAGCAATACAAAACTTTGGTTCTCTGGGCTTGGATAAAAAAAAAATAAAATAAAAAAACTATTTTCCTCTTTGCAAAGAGTACCAGTTAAGCAATCTAAGACCATATTCAGGCAGAAGCAAATGATTTGTACTTGATTCTGGCCAAAAGGTTTGTATTGCTACTGAGGATGATGATACAGGACTGTCGTTTGGATGCAGCTGGGCCAAACTTTTCAGGTGTCATGGGGTTGGTTGCAGATGGGTGGATAAGAGGAACAAGTACCCAAGGTGTCTCCCTAAAATGAGCTCCTGCTCTAGGGGTGGCAGTAACGTACCCGGGCATTAGCCGCTGCTCAGGACCTGGGTTCTTTGTTCTGCCACTCATGGTGAGTGCTAGGATGCTGGTCTGAGTAGAAGGTGGCACCCACTCTGTCACTCTCTGCTGCCCCAGCTCTGGGGGTGGCTGCCTCTAAGACAACAATGTGGACAGTTGCGTTTGAGGCTGCCATGGCTGGCTCCGCTCCCTCTGTCCTGTCCACGTCCCCTTTCTGCCAGGGGTTGCTGCACACAGCTGGAAATGTATCCTGTCATAGTTGCTCTGCTCTGTCTGTCTGTGTGGCCTCAGCTGGCAGAAAATACCTCTAATTGTCATCCAACTGCTACTGTTCTGAATGGTAAGAGCACAGATGTGTCTTTCTTTTTTTCCCTTTTTTTTTTAATGCCTGTACTGCAGTAGCATTTACCTTTGAAGCTTTTAAATAGATGGTTGGGGTTGACAGAGTGAGATTCCTTTGTCACAGGGACTTTATTTTTTCTCCTGTGCATGTGGCAGGTAAAAATTTGGTTCTTGGTCATAGAAGGAGGTTAGGTGTATGCTGGAAAGTTGTTATATTGCTGTTGTGTAGATAATATTTCACATCTTACAGAAGACAAAAATTCTGGAAAAGACAGAATTTCTGTAGCTCTATAAAATGTACCAGTTGTGGTGTAAGTCATATAACTAAGAGTCATAAATTTAATCATGTGATGTATCATATTTTTTCTAAAAAAAGTGTCCGTTTCTTTTGCTGTGCTTCTAATGTCACGGTATATGTGTACTTCCACCTTTTCTTGTCAAACTGTCTCCTGGTAGTATGTGTGATTACTGATATTTTTGCTGATGTGATGAGATACTTCTCCTTTATGACAGTGAGCTATGTCTTGATGGGAACATCTTTTTAAATGTGTGCTTTCCACAGTAATAAAGTCTTCCCTTTCAAAACTAAAATGAACTAAGTAGGAGCTTCCTGAGTGATTGTTAACTCAGCTAAATTCCTAGAAATGAAATCTGTTCCCAGGTTCTTTGGTTGTATTGTGTATATCTGAAAATAGTGAGGAGGATGCCTTCAGTAATGCATGTTTCAGTACTTGCTATTCCAAATTTGTATAAAACACATAATTTGTAATACATGTGTGTAATACATGATCCTATCTAAATTGTTTTTTATACCGATAGTGTGATAGTAGCATGTTCCTCTAATTTGTTTTTTATTTTAGTGTCAGGGTTGACCTTTAAGATTACTGCACATTTATATGAGGCATTGGATTCTCTCATGATTATTTTTTTCTGTGTGAATTGTTTTCTCTCCCTGCTTTTGTGCCTTTTCTCCTTTCAGAGCAGTGTCCCTAAAGACACAACTTGGCATGTTACACAAGCTTTTTCTTACCAATTGTAATCAATAAACTTTCCTCCACAGATTGTTTCGAAGCTGAAGGATGAAATTACTCTGATGGAGAGGGAGCATAATGATCTTCAGCTGCACATTGCAAGAACAGACTGGTGGTGTGAGAATCTTGGCATGTGGAAAGCCTTCATTGTCTCAGGCGAGGTAGGGGTTTTATTAAGGCTTTTTGTCTTCTTGGTCAGTTCAAACTTGCATGAAGTGAAGAATAAAAACCTATATATACTTTTCTTATACCTTTGTGTACACTTTGTATACTTCATATTTACTCGGGGAGGGAGGAAACCCTGACCTCTTCTGAGCTCCTTCTCTGTTTACCCAGTGGTGACTACGATGAAAATACAAAATTTCTAGCCCTCAGTCACTGTTGTAATGGAGTCACAAAAATACCTGTGTATATGTGAACTGGTTTTGGCATTGGGTAAAAAAGTAATTTGCTATCTTAGGGGTATTGTTTTAATGAGAACTGTCTCTTGTTATATTACCATGCCATCACACCTGGGTGCAGTTGTGTCTCTGCTGTCTCTCAAAGATGCAGTGCTTAACAATTTTTGTGGTTTGTATTATTACATTTAACGACAGCAGAGTTTCAAGGGACTAGAATGCCCAGAAAGACAGTGCTTTAAGTCTGTGAGTAAGTTGAAGGGAAGTTAAATTATTTTTTTGGGGGGGTGGGAGGT
>JAOQGH010000032.1:72458442-72483618 GCA_025769975.1 Gallinago jamesoni | reverse complement strand
GTGCTCTGGGCGTTCTGCTTTAGCAGGGGAGTTGGACTAGATGATCTCTAGAGGTCCCTTCCAACTCTGACAATTCCGTGATTCCATGTCTTTTACAGTGGTGATGTAGCTGTTGGTTAAATTATCTGTCAGGAGCATTAAGTGTTGTCAGACCTTTACAGGCTTCTCAGAAAATGTGTCATAATTTTATGAATTGTAAAGTATTTCTTATCCTAATTGGATTAGTTAAATATTCTTTAAAAAAAAAACAAACCAAAAGCTTATTCAATAAGATTGTGTGAGAGTGATATTTTATAATTACCTTTCTGTTCCTTGCATGTATATTAAGACATTTAATTAAACTCTTAAGCATTTAAGAGTTTGGCTTAGCCAGAAAAGGCCATGTATTTCATGCATTTCCCTTATTTGCCTTTCATAATCTATTTAGCTTTCCTCTTAAAATAAGAAAACAAAATAATAATATGTTACCATTAGGACATAAAGGTGGAATTCTGGGTGACTCATCAAATTGAGACACAATCTGGTCACGCTGCTGCCATTGTCTCAAGAAAATATCATTTAACTTCTTTGCTGTAGTTTCCCCATTTGTACAATGTGGTTAATCTTAATTGCTCCTCCATCCTCAGGCTGCTGTACAGCCCAATTTGTTAGTCTATTTGTAAAAGTTGTGAGCCCCTCAGATGAAACACGTCATGGATACCACGGGTCCTGTGCACGCAGAAAAGCTCAAGTGAGCAGAGAAGTCACTCTGAGCCATGAAGGGTGGGAATCATGGGAGAACAGTCAGAAAAATGTGGATACAGGAGAGATGGAGTCTTGATAGGTGATCAGAAAGTTAAATAGTGGGTACCTGAAAAACTGAAATTATACATGCAGCCGATTCATAAAATCGTAGAACGGTTTGGGTTGGATGGGAATTTAAAGACCATCTAGTTCCAAACCCCTTGCCATGGGCAGGGACACCTCCTGCTAGAGGAGGAGTTTGAAGACGACCTGTCAGGGAGATTTGATAGCTGATGGGATGGCATTGTAGAGCTGTATATAAAGCGCAGTAGTGACTAGTTGGAGGCCTGCTCCAGGACAGACAGCATTTTGGGTAAAGTTTAATCCATTAAGGGTATTGTTCCATGTGTACCCTTCAAACTGCGAGAGAAATGTGGGACAGTGGTGGTGATGTCATCTGCAAGCCAGTTATCTGGCAACCCAAATCTTCCACTCTTTGCTGTCAAAGTAGCATACCTTATCTTTTGCGTTCTTCCCCACAAGGTTTTAGAAGAGAATGGAGAACAGGTGCCCTGTTATTCTGTCATGGTGAGTTTACAAGAAGTTGGTGGAGCCGAAACCAAGAACTGGACTGTTCCCAGGAAGCTCAGTGAGTTTCAGAGCCTGCACCGGAAACTCAGTGAGGTACGGATCTCAGTTAGGGGAGGGAGAAGACGCAAATGGCTAAAATTTGTCAGAACAGTGCTTGGAGAGGGGAAAACCAGATAAAAATTTAACAATAAAAGGGTTTATGCCAGCCTTTTGACATTTAGCCCTTTAGAGCTAGTTTTCAATCTATTTCTGGCCTCTGCCAGATGCTTATAAAACTTGTTTATAACTTTTTTTTTCGTAATAATGAATGTTTTACTAAACTAACCCAATGTCAAAATGGTATTTGCTCTGCACTGTGATGCAATGGCCTGCTTTGAAAACCAGATTTTGTCGCTGGCTTCCAGGGGACTATTAGAAACAATGGCTTTTGGGGACAGAGAAGGTTTCCTTTTACAGTGCTTTAACCTTTCTGTCTAAGGGATAGATAATGATGGTGGTGGGAAGGGAAAGGGTTTATACGTGTCAGTCCATACCTCCTTACCAGTAGGTAAGGGAGTGTGTTATTTGAGGTGCTGAGAAGGGTGTGGAAGGGAGATGGGAGAACAAAGGAGTCTTTTCATTTCTGTTCTGAACCACCTGTGTTTTTCTGCACACACATGTCAAGTGAGCTCTGCTTTCTCCTACGCAGTGTTTTCCCTCATTAAAGAAAGTTCAGTTGCCTTCCCTCAGCAAGCTGCCCTTCAAATCCATTGACCAGAAATTCATGGAAAAATCCAAGAACCAGCTTAATAACTTTCTGCAGGTAAGAAAACAAAGACAAAGCCACCAGATGTCTGAACAGGAGGCTTGAATTGTGCCTCTGGAGTGGATGTTGTGTCTCTTTTGACGAGAGAGCCTAAAATACACGGGTCAGATATAAGATTTGACATTTTAAGTGTCAAAATTATCAAAAACGTGTGAAGTTTGGGTGAGTTTGGCTGATAGTAACCATTCCTGTAATAGTAAGTCAATTTCAACTTTAATTAATATATAGCAAATAATGAATCCTGTAATCTTCAACTACAACACTTCACAACAAATTTCTTACAAATTAGAACTTAGAAAATAAGTTGTAAGATTAAAGACTTTAATCCTACTAGTTCTCATACTTTAGAACTAACTTCCTGAAGTAT
The DNA here is from genome assembly GCA_025769975.1 of Gallinago jamesoni. Taxonomy (NCBI): domain Eukaryota; kingdom Metazoa; phylum Chordata; class Aves; order Charadriiformes; family Scolopacidae; genus Gallinago; species Gallinago jamesoni. The sequence continues at coordinate 72,481,132 of JAOQGH010000032.1, read as the reverse complement.
CTTTGTGAGACATGGATTATTTTTTTCCCCTCTCACTGTACCTCGGAGCCATGTCTTCATCAGTTTCACTGGGTGGTCTGACACATCTTGTTCCTTTAATTGATGTGTTGTTTCTGCCATTATTTTTCCTTCACAGAAATTGCTCTCTGATGAAAGACTCTGCCAGAGTGAAGCACTTTACGCCTTCTTGAGCCCTTCCCCAGAGCACCTCAAAGTTATTGATGTGCAAGGAAAGAAGTCATCTTTTTCACTCTCCTCATTTCTGGAACGACTTCCTGGTGATTTGTTTTCTCATCAGGAGGTAAGTGGTAGAAAAGTAATCGTCCCAAATTAATTACTTATCCAAAGTAAGCAGGGAGAGACGTTAATATAGAGTATTTGAATGGCAGATTATATTGGAAGGCATTTCCAAAGGTCATTTTTAATTTACTGTAGGTGAACAAAAAGTCAAAAATAGGAGCTGTCTATGAATTTAAAAGGTGTTTATTAATACCATAACTTTCCTGCCCTTTGATAAATATATATATAGGCAAATGTGTAACCTTTCACCAATAAATGAATTGCCGTCCCTGTGGGATTGTTTATTTTTTATTAGCAGAATTTCCCACCACTTCTGCTCTTGACATGTGTATTTCAGAGGGGTTTTGACAGGTAAAAATAATTCTCTCTTCAGAAGCTTCTCTTGGTAGGGGACAGCTGTGTGTCCTTAATTTCTGGACAATGTCTGAAGCAAAGCTAGTTTTTACAAAGGATTTTGGCAAATGGCACAGGATCCCTGAGGAAATTTGCAAATACAGGCAGGAGCCCATGTGGGCCAACTAGTTGGAGAATTTGATACTAAGCCATAAAAAACCATTGTCTTTCAAAATGCAGTGAAGAATAGATTAGTGACTAAAATAGCTCATTGATTAGAACTGACCATAATTCCATGGCTCTCTGTTCTGTGTGGATTGTGTTACAGATATGCAGCCTCTAAGGAGCTGTTTCTATTCCCTTTTTTAGTTAATACATTATATGAAATAATTCTTTTCTTCCACGCCATAGTTGTCTGCAGTGATTTGGCTTCTGCAGGATGAGTGGGGCTGGGGGAACTCATACGGTTCTAGCCTGTTAATAGGCAAAAGGGTGGTCTTGCATCTCTGAGGAAGAAGAAAATCCTATATTTTCATTTGTAAAAATAGCACTCTATTTGCACATAGATGCTGAATGCCTATGTCTCATTTTAGAGTAATGTAAAGAAAGTTTGAGAAACTAATTCTACACTTCAATAGAAGTACTGCAGTTCTGAAAACAAAAGTGACTGTTAGGTAGAAGTAGCTTAAAAGCACGGAAGCATGAAGCTATTTGTATTTTGGTATTTAATTGGAAAACATCCTCAAGAAAAAGGCCAGATCACACGTATATTGTATTACGTGAGTGTGTAGGAGGAGATAGTTAGGATATATGGGAGAAGGAAAGGGAGTTTGTGATGAGTGCGTAAGAGAGGAGAGAGAACAAAGAAACGAAGCAGAAATGAAGTAACTGGTACTGAAAAAACAGGAAAGAAGTCGAGCGAAAAATGCACAGAGAATGTGGCAGCAGAGGAGCTGGAAAACAACTTCTTAGTTTAAATTTAATATTATTTCTTACTTGTTACTTGTGGGATTAGGAACTTAATTTTAGCTAGACTGTATTTTTCCAGGCACTGTGCAAATGCAGCAAAACTATCCTGCATCACATCAACCTTCCCTCCCCTCCTTCCCGAAGCTTAAACATCAGATGAGAGGACAGAATACAGATGGAGGGGGTATAGGAAACTTGCACGCTCTGAATCAGTATGGCAAATGCTTGTCCTAGTTTCAAAATAACAACAAAACGGAGGGAGGGGGATTGTGAAGTGATCTGGGATCAGCTCTAATTTTTCGTGGACACCCTTTTCTTTCAGTGTGATCTTTAGAGCTTTGTGAGCTTTTAGATCAGCTCCATCTTGCCTGGTGATAACATTTTGGAGAATTCACTAAAGCAGTTAAACTAGGGTTAAATCGTTTGGTACAAGGTCATTAATGGAGTTAATTTTGTTAAATCATACTTTACAAAGCTGTTAGATTTGTGTTGTCTTTGTAACTAAGAATTCCTGGTTGAGTTTGTATTTTGGACTTTGTAGAAGACAGTGCTCTCATACGGTGCTCTCTCTGCCTTTTATGTCTTGTCTCACTTTTCAAATACATGTTAGAGCAACAATATTACCTCTTGAGTGCTGTTTTCAAGATGAGATACTGCAGTAATTTCAGATCTATTATATATACAGCTCCATGGACAGGGACAACTTTAGAACATATTTCTTAGCAATCAAGACCAAAAACAAATCAGAGGAAAAAACACAGCTGATATCAAGTAGAGAAAGGGATTTTAGGTTTATGATTACGTTATGTTTTATTTCCTTCTTATGCTTTTGCTCTGGTTTTACCCGATTATCTGTATTTTCCTTAGAAATGTGGTGATTAAAATTTGAAATACGATGCTCCCCCTAGATTTTCCTATTCCCGTGCATGGAAAGAATTTTTATATCTCTGTGTGTATATATGTCATCCAAACAGTGTTCCTGCTTAAACATTGTGGTATTTACACTTGCCTCTTCTGCAGGAGTGTGGCCCTGGGATTTTTTTCCTGTTGCATTATCAATAGAAATTGTTTTGTTTCCTGCATTTACAGAGTGAGTTATTGCCACTCTGCATCTGTCTTTATGAAACCCTGTGGGCTCAGCTCCAAGCTCAATCAGCTCACCTGCAAATTCAGTAAGCTTATTTTCTGTTCTGTTGCCCAAGTGCTTAATAAAAATGTGGAATGATGTCTACTATGAAAAATTAAACAAAACATAATTTCTCAAATAATTAAGCTAACAAAGGGCCAAGAAACCTATTAAGCAGAGGAAAGTAGTGAGCGAGACTGGAGTTTCCTCTAGACTGTGTCCCTGGAGAAAACTCTGTCGCCAGTGAATCTGTGTGCTTGTGTGGTAAGATGGGTAATCATTTGTGGTTTCCTTGTGTGGCTTTTCTTGTCAGTATGGTTTGGCTCTGTGTTCCTGCCCTCGGTCACAGCTCAGCCTACTGTTGGCAGAAAGCTTTAAAAGCTGGGGACTCCCCAAGCTGTGGGAGTCAGTAAACGGGGAGTCTACATGGATGTTTGTCATGTGCTTCAGTGGGATTTTTTCTTCTGTTTTTTCTGGTTACGAGCTTGAGCAGTGCTAGAGAAAATGCCAAATGGGACACAGGCAGCGCAGGGTACAGGATATGTAAGTGTTGGAATATGCAACACTCTGGAGTTATTTGTTTATAGACTACTATGTAGTGCCTGGAGAAGATACTCAGGGACTGCAAACGTACCTGAAGTCAATCGCAGAATCATATGGGGTTGGAAGGGACCTCTGGAGATCATCTAGTCCAACCCCCTGCCAAAGCAGGTCCACCCAGAGGAGGCTGCACAGGAACATGTCCAGGTGGGTTTTGAATGTCTCCAGAAAAGGAGACCCTACCACCTCCCCGGGCAGCCTCTTCCAGGGCTCTGCCTTTCAGTGATGGGCTTTAAGTGTGATTTGCAGGATGTGAGGAAGGAGTAAGACAAACTGATCTACAGCTGAGAGACTGTAGGATACTCTCTGTATAGCGGAGCTGAAATGACAGACAAGGAATGACCAAAAGAATAAGGCCAAGACAGACACCAAAATAATGCAAGAGAAATAGAGCCATGAAGCAGGCTTTCCAGACTAGACGATGGGGGTCGGGGGAACAGTGTTAGATGATGGAATGATAAGGAAGAAAGGAAGGCAAAGGAAGAGATGACTGTTTTCTTTGAAAATCAGGACTGAAGAAAGAAAATTTGTCTGCACATGATTCTGATTATTCCTGAACTAGATTCTGGATCCTTGCACCAGCCTCAGTGTGGGTCAGACCTGCTTTGCTGCAGCTTTGCTCTAAGCACAGGCGGGCAAGGGATGCCAGGGAAGTGAAGGGACGTGGTGACTGCCATGAGTAGTGGTAGGAGGTGTAATCCTGGGGCTGAAGATGATCCTCATGACACTGAGAAACAACCCACTGTCTGCTCTTCATTCTTTAATAATGGCACTGCCAAAACTGCAGTGGTCCATAGAATGATTGGTTTGGAAGGGACCTTAAAGATCACCCAGTTCCAACCCCCCTGCCCTGGGCAGGGACACCTCCCACCAGACAGGTTGCTCAAAGCCCCATCCAGCCTGGCCTTGAACCCCTCCAGGGATGGGGCAGCCACAGCTTCTTTGGGCAACCTGGGTCAGTGTCTCAGAATGAAAAGGTGGCACTGTCTGCTCTCCAGGGGAGCCAGCAGTCTGCTTTTCCATATGCAATAACCAGATTCTTCCTAGCTGCTTGCTCCCCATCCTGAATGTTCTTCATGGGTGTTGTGTCAGAGGAGGCTTTGCAATCACAGACATCTGAGTGCCATCTCCTCCTTACAGTTCTCCCTAGCTTCCAAGCAGTACCTGGCTCCCACATCACCTCTTTTCCCCTACCCAGCTCATGTTGGCAGGGCAATATAGGCAGCCAACCACACGAATCTGAGCAGATCCACCCAACGTTGAGGTGTTTACTGGGGCAAAGCTGCAGGCAGAAGATCTAGCAGTGGCAATGACTCCAGCAGTGCAGTGTGTCCTCATTGCTCTTATCCACTAGGAAGTGCGATCCCTTTTTAAAATCCCTGGTGGGGTTTCTATTTGCCAGACCCTTCCAACAGCAGAGTTGGTGGCTCTAATGACCTTTCTCACGAGGGCTGGCTGTGCTCCTTCCCCAGGGCACGGCAGTAAGTGAATCCATTCTGGAAGAAGGGTGGGGAGTGGCAGTGCCTACCCGTGTTGTATCTCTCTTCCTAGGAAGAAACGGAAGAGGACAGTGACCTGTCGGACTACGGAGAGGAGGTGGACGGGAAAAGGGACTCTCTTGCTGAACCATGTTTCATGCTGATTGGAGAGATCTTTGAGCTGCGAGGAAGTAAGATGTGAACCTGCTTATTTGCTAGTGGGATCTGTTGGCTGAGAAATCTGGGGCATTTTGTATTTTTCTGCTGGTTCAATAAGTGGAAAATGATCTTGCAATCTATATAGCCAGTTTGTTTGGAACAGAGCTGTTCTTCAGTAGTTCCCAACTTGGGTGCATTTGTTCAGAACTGAACTTATAATATAAAATGGCAGTAAAAATATAACTGGTAAAGGAGAGCATCTGCATTCAATATTCTGAAGTTCTTTATTTAAAAAAATACCTGGAAAATCCAGAGAAGTACAAAAGCATGCTTTCTGTATTTAGGCTGCTTGTTAGAATGTATGAATCATGAGGAAGGAAAGACGGCTTTATTACAGAACATGTCACTGACAAAGCAACATAATTTTAATGTCCTTTTTAAGTGTATTACGTCTGCATTTTAGTTCTACAGTTTGGATAGTGGAAAAGATGCTATAATTGTGGTGTCTTTCAGTATGAGATGTTTTGTGGTTTTTTTTTCCCTCCTTTATGTAATTAAATGAATGGTAATAAAGAAAATTACTGTTGTTTCTGTTTGAATGTGCAGCCACACTTGAAGCCCTATAAAATTCCTTACAGGGTAACTATTACAATGCAGCACCTTCCAAAAATGGCAGATGCATCTTCCAAATATAGACTTTCTCCTGCTGCTGGAGAACAGCATGAAAGAAAGATTAACCAGTAATTACGAGGAGGCACTCCCATTTCTTTCCTTTATTTGGAATGAAAAGCAACTGCGTGGCTTATTTCAGTGCAAATGTTTTCAATTGTAACAATGCTGCTGTGTGTATAACTTTACAGTAGTAGGTATAAAAAGTGTGAATTTTTAAGGGGTTTTCTTTTCTCTGGTAGAAAAGGGGGGTTGGGTATTTGTATGGCTCAATAAACTTGAAATATTCCAAAACATAAAAATTTACAGTATAAACTATAAATGCATATTACAGATACATTTATATATTCCACCAGAATTAAAAAACATGCAGCAATCAGTACAGGGAAAGCAGGAAGAAAAATGAGACCGGTGTACAGTTAGTGAACTCTTATAATAACAGGTAGTTAAAGGTAAAAGTAAGTAATAATCTTATAATAACTGTAGGGATGGGGTGGTTTTTGGGTGGGGGTGACATGGGGGAAGATTTTGAACATGATCATGCGTTTCCTAATGATATTAACCTCTTGATCTTTATTTTCTGTCACTTTTTATTGTTCTAGTGTTCAAGTGGGTCAGAAAAACATTAATTGCACTAGTACAAGTCACTTTTGGAAGAACTATCAACAAGTAAGTAGTTGTTGCTTTAACTGGACATGCATCATTGCTCTATGGGAAAAAAAAAGGCTGAGGATGGAATTGCTCAAAAAAATAATCTAGACATTATGTTGTCTGTGATAATCTGCATTTGTTTTCCACAGCTCAATTTACATTATGTTGACTAGAGAAGACACAGATACGTAAATTATCTATTTCCTTATATTTTTCCCCTATAGAGGGCTTTGCTTTTGGAATAACACAATATTTCATGGGATTTCATTTATATATACATAAATAACAAAAATGACTTGCTGTCTTGTTTTTCTGAACAGCCTGGCTCTGAATGGCTTTTATTAGTTTGTGCTTTATCTTTACAGTCTCATGAAGATTTTTGACAGATCTGAAACTAGGTTTCTGTTTTCAGAATTTCTTTCAAATCATAGAGTGGCTTGGGTGTGAAGGGACCTTAAAGATCACCCAGTCCCAACCCCCTGCCCTGGGCAGGGACACCTCCCACCAGACCAGGTTGCTCCAAGCCCCATCCAGCCTGGCCTTGAACCCCTCCAGGGATGTGGCAGCCACAGCTTCTCTGGGCAGTTCCAGTTCCAGTGTCTCACCACCCTCACAGCAAAGAATTTCTTCCTCATATCTAATCTCTTTCAGTTTAAATCCATTCCCCCTAGTCCTATGGCTCCATTCCCTGATCGGAGTCCCTCCCCATCTCTCCCTTCCGGTCCCTAAAGGGGCTCTAAGGTCTCCCTGGAGCCTTCTCTTCTCCAGGTTGAACCCCCCCAACTGTCTTGGCCTGTCCTAGCAGCAGAGGGGCTCCAGCCCTCAGAGCATCTTCATGGTTGTCCTCTAGACCCATTCCAACAGGTCCATGGCCTTCTGATGTTGGTGGCCCACGAGCCGGAGGTAGCACTGCAGGGGGGTCTCCCCAGAGCGGAGCAGAATCACTTCCAGTTTCAGTGTAGTGCTTGTTAACTAGTTATATATGTTTGTGGATGACATTGAAATGTAGCCTTCTCCACGTCTCTGCCCAGTATCTGGAGTCACCTAGATCCTAGAGCACCCAGAGCTGAAAGCAATTTCTTGTGATGCTGGTGGAAGCAGCTCAGATAAATTGGGATGATTACGTGAAAATGAGCATCGCTTCCACTGCTTTCAGGAGTGAAAAGAATAAATCTGCATAAAACCAGTGAAAGACCAGCTCTGATGTGCTCCCTTCTGCATTTTACAGGCAGATCCGTGACACTGTACACTGGATGTTCAGTGAAGCAATGCTTGTTTACTACATCGGTGTGTTTCGGGATGCTTTTTGGCCAAATGGGAAGTTGGCACCGCCCCCGAGAGCCAAGAGCGATGAACAAAAGCAGGAGACGAAACAGAGAGCACAGCAAAAACTACTTGAAAACATTCCAGGTGAGATGACTTTCATTCTGCTCCATCGTGGATTTAATAACTAGTCAGGAAACTAGTTAATCAAATCCTGTTGGTTGCATTTGAGATTGTTTTTGCCTGTAGAGTTGTAAATTATGGTTATTTGCATAAATAAGGATAATTTTGGCCTTACTCTTTGCCTTTCCTCTCAAGGAGGTGAAGGGCATGGGTTTGAGTATTATTGGTGGATGCAAAATCCAGTATTGCGCTTATTTCTATTCATTGAGGAATCGAAGTGAGGTCAAGACTCTCTTCTGGTTCTCTGAGAGCAAATTCCAGCAGGTTCTGCTGCCTGAAGCTGCCTGACAAACAGGGAGAGCGGCACCACCCCAATTATTTCGTCCTCTTATATTTCAAAATTGCAGAGGGAGCTCTCGCCGCTGCCTGTTCCCGATACAAGGTTTTGGGGCACAGAATGTTAGAGTGACCCGCAGCCTGGACAGAAGATTGAACCCCTAGATTGAGAGAGGTTTCCAGGAGGGTATCCAGAACATTCCTTTGCCTGCCTTCCCCTTCCAGCTTCCCCTTCAACAGGCACGTTTCTGGGGCACCCTCCTGAGATGCTCTGTCCAGCCCCACTCACAGGACAGGGAGGACAGGTACATAATTCCAGAGATCACCCAAACCCAGAGGCAAAAACTAGGAAGAACCAAAATACATTCCCTTTAGCCCTTGGAAACACATTTGAACATCACTGGGAATCTTCTTATCTCCCCTCCATCTGAATAGAAGGGACTTCAAGGAGCTATTTTATGGCTTCACTGAGATATCTTGCATTAGGTAGTTTAATCAACTTTTACTGGAAAAATAGCAGGTACGCATGCAAAATATTTGATGTGTAAACAACGCTTCGCTTGCTCTCTCTGTTCCATACTCACCTGCTTTAACCTACAATAAATACCCTTCCGTGGCTGCCCTGGGGCTTTGTTTGTTTCTGAGTTGGGGAGATGTGCCAGGACACAGCCAAAGGCATCTGAAGTTAACAATGAAACACTGGACCCCTATTTATTCTCTAATTTAATCCAAAATGTAAATAATTGACTTGAAGTTGTCTTACCTGATTACTTGTGAGAAGGTATTTTCTGTGAAGATTGAGAGACGATTAAGTGGTAAATCTGTTTTAACTGTTGTAGGAATTCCATTTTTGTGGCTGAAGGGGCATTTAAGTGAATGGTTTAATAACCTATTAGGTTATTAAACTCACTCTAAGAGGTGAACTACTGAAAAGATACTCTATATATCATGATAAAACACCTAAAATGTTGGAACTGTGATGCATAGACTGTTATTTAACTTGGGTAACTTGAGAATAAAGGTGTTTTTTCCAACCTGTGACTGAAGTTCCCAGTGTGTTTTTAAAAGATCGGTGAAAAGGATGTGTTTCGTAACCAAGGGCTATGAGGTGCAGTGGTTTTGTTTCCCCTCCTCGTGTATTTGTGGGCAGAAGACGTGGCGGTTTTGCCCAGTGTAAATAAACCAATACAAGCTGAATTCGCGTTTGTTGCAGATACTCTGCAGAGTCTTGTTGGCCAGCAAAACGCCCGGCACGGTGTAGTGAAAGTGTTCAATGCGCTGCAGGAGAGAAAGGCAAACAAGCATCTGCTCTACGTGAGTAACCAGAAAAGCAGCCTTTGCTTTTCACTTGACGGTTCCATGAATTGCTGAGCTCTGCTCACTCGATCCCAAAGCCTGGGGAGGGGGGTGTTTTTGCAGAGATTTATGTTGGACTGCTGTTCGGTGTGCAAGGGAAGCTTTTTTGTTATTAAAAATAAGTCAGAAAAAATGTAATTGGTTCTAGCCTTTGACTAATTTTGAATAGCAAAAAGCCACTTCACTTCAAAAGCAGCATCGCTTTTGTCTAAAAGAGATCCTCTACTGCATCCAACTCGCTGCCCAAGGTGCAAACTAATTTCTTCATCTAACTGAGAGAAATAAACATACCTTGGAGAATCCTGGGGAAGGAGAGCTCCAGGACGGGCTCACCATTAGGACATGGCAGCCCTCTGAAGGTCCCACTGCTCTGCTGTTGGTTGGGACAAAAAGGAGATAGAAATCCTCCTTTGGCTCCTGCACTCACCTGAACTCTCTTCTGTTTTCCAGGTTTTGCTGGAAATGCTGCTAACGGAACTGTGTCCTGAGCTGAGAGCTCATTTAGAGCAGCTGAACGCCACTTAGGTTTGAATCTGCACAATTTGGACCACTAGAGAAATGTCTATGTCCAATAATAGACATGAAACTTATTTCCTCTTTTACATAGAGGGCTGAGGACTATGATTATTTTTAGCATTTTTCTTTCCTCCTGAGTTTTCTTTTTTTTTTGTGTGAAGTAAACAGACTTGAAAAGATCTGATGCTGTAGTAGGGTAGACAAAACAATGCTGTATAGTTGCCAATTTTTATTTAAATTGTTCTATTTGACTATTCTGTTTGAAATATAGATTGAAAAATAAATGTTCGTATAAGCTGAAAGAAACCAGAAAATATTTTAAACATTTATGAAAAGAAATTTTGCTTATAGTGGTAACCTAATGAATGTTGTACAGTTCTAATCTCCTCGCTGAGGATTCCAGCATTCCTTTTTTTCTTTTTTTTTCTCTTGTGTATTGAAAAAGCCTTGTCGTGCAATACTACATGTAAAGCTATCGTGACAATTTTATCGATTTTTGTTTTTACCAAAGATTTCCCGTCGTTTGAAGCATTTGTAAGCAATAAATAACAAAAAGTGATCGCGGTACTTGCTAAGGAGGCTGTACTGACACCTGATGAGTGAGTCTGGCAAGCGCTGGTTTCGTTAAGGAATATTTACGTTACCTTTGACAGAGTCCGTGTCGAAAATCTGTATTGTAAACTGGTATGTCCTAACAGAATGCCTGTGTTTAAATGTTAGCTCGGAGATTAGTGCTTATGAACTGCTTCTATGAATGATTAAGTAGACATTTAATTAAACCATTCTAATAACTTCCCTGATATTACTCAGGGCTGTTTTATTCAAATACCCCACTTTCAAAAAACCTTCAAATCTTTCCCTTATTTTATACAAGGAAAGAAAAACTATGTCTTTGGTGGTTTTTTTAATTTATGTAAAAATATGTAAAATATGGTCTTAATGCACATCTAAATAATTAAACATCATCAAAAATCCCTAGGTGACACTCATTACTTTCTTTTAATTCCAGTGCAGTTGTGCTCTCAGAAAAGCTGCTTGCGGTTAGGACTGGCTGTAGCTTAAGACACACAAAATCAGTTTGTTGTATCTAAATCAGTGTTTTTAGTAATAACATGTAGCCGCCTGCTCTCAACAGTTCCAAAGAAGTCTTCAAGTCACGGCACGGTCCTAAGAAGGAAGCCAAATTCTGCACAGAGAAGGCATTAAAAGTAAATAGGTATTTAAAAGTGTGCCAGTTGACCAGAGCAATCAGTAACATTTACTAGTGGTTGATCAAAGTATCTTTTGATGAAGGGTTCAGCGCGGTGCCGCTCAGGCATACACACCCCCAGCAAAAAGGCTTGCAACTCTTTCTAGTGCAGAGGCAGCATAAATGCCATACAAATAAGGATTGAGGAGAACTGGACTCGTGCGAACAACAGGTATATTTTATTGAATGTTTCCATACTAATTGTGCTTTTTTCTCCACAGTTCTGTAAGTAGTAGCTTCTGGTCTTAAAAGCTGACGTGGTTTGCACTGTAAAGCTTAATGTCATGCAGGTCAATTCCCAACTCTGAATCTCTGCAGGCCAAGAGTAAAATGTGTTAAGAGACCTAAGTAGATCCAGATACATTAGAAAGCAGGTGAAAGAAAGCATACAGGCCATTAGCAAGGTAACATCTAAAAATAGTTGTGACCTGAGAATGGGTTGTGTGTGAAAACTAGACATGGTTGGGTTCAAGCTTCTCAGAATATTAAAAGTTTAATGTTTAAATACTAAAGCTGCAGAAAAGGAAACAACCATTATTACCTGGTTTTGGTTGATCCATGTGCTATACCGTGGTATGACATGGAGAAAACATGGGACATCTGTCCCAGTAAAATGTCCTTAATAAACTGTAAGTCTTCAATGGCATTTTAAAAAGTCTGCCTTTGCCTCATCTCAGTTAGAGTGTGAGCTTTTTGCTTTCTCTTTTTTAGGCAAAAAAGAACCATTAAATTGCCTTAAGTAATAATTTATAGAAAGTTGAAAAGCATGCCGTAAGTGATGAACAGTCTGTAATTGCTGGAAATTAAAGCTGGTTTATTGTAAGGAAATGTATTTATCTATCAGTCACAGTTAAAGGAAACGCTAAATTCTCCCAAGATTAGCTGCCAGTTGCAGGTCAGAAGTGACACCGGGATCCAGAAGGCATGCCTTTGAAAACAAAAGAATAGGGAGGTCTCGTTCTTTGCTGAAACAAAATTGTATCTTGTCAATATAACATTTTGTTGGTATTATCTGAGATAATTGACTTGTTAAAATATTAAAGAGTTAATTTATTCAGCTTTAAATCCCCGTTTCTGGTGCCGCAGAAGGAAAACACGCTTTGTAAAAGGAGCATACTTGACTGTAGCGTTAGGCTTGCTGTTGTTTTGTTGTTCTGTTTGTTGGTGTGATGTGTGCTGGCACCGCAGTCAGACAGAAATCTGTTCACAGTCTGCATCTCTCTCATCCACGCCCACCATAGAATCACAGCATGGTTTGGGTTGGAAGGGACCTTAAAGATCATCAAGATCCAGCCCCCCTGCCGTTGGCAGGGACCATCACCGATGTCAGTACCCTCTGGGATGCCCGTCTGCTCTTCCTCACCACTCTCAGAACTGACTGAGTCTAAAAATAGTAGGCCAAAAACCCAGTGGAGCAGTTAATTAAAAAAGCAAACATGATTTTAATTCTAAGTGAGTGTAATTGCACAGTTAACAGGAGAATTATTTTCCAGGTACAGTAGAAACTGAACACGCCCCCACGACTCTTGTCTTTTACTTGTTCTAAAGTATCTCCTTCAGAGAGCTGCCTCGTTTATTTTCTGTCCCTTCTCTTTTGTTGTGGGTGTAGAGGTGCCCAGCACCAGTCAATAGAAATCCTATACATACAAAGAACTGAGTGAGGTTCCTACATCAGTTTCCATCTACGGATGGTGAGGAGTGAAAGCTGTAATTTTCTTTCAGCTATGGTGGTTACACCAGACCTTACTCTACTAGGCCTCTGGTAGCAGTGGCTTCCCTCAGTAAGGAGCCAGAAAAATTGCTATTTGATAATTTATCCTTTCCATAACTCCCCGTCAAAGTATTCTACCTGCAGAAACAAATGGTCTCTACAGGCACAGGAATCACAGAGTCTCTCTGAGGCACAGATCCAGCCTCGCTACGTTCCCTTCAGTTGGCTTTTAATCCTCTTGCCTCGAATGCACCTTTAGGCATCACTGGTACTAATTAGTGGGTTCATCTTCTAGAAGCCATTATTGATCTTTTTGCTCAAGCAACAAACCTAACTCCAACTTTAGAACTTTCAAAAAATGGAATCTGTTTTTTCCCCTGTGTATCAGTAACAGTAGAACCTCAGCTATGGCTAAAAATGTAAACACAAAAATAAGCGTGACAACCAGTTGTGCCCGATTTAAGTATCATTAATGAAGACTGTAATTGTTAGAGAATTTAAGGTACAGGAAAAAAATTATGGTTTTTCAGTTTGAGACAAAGACAGAAATTATTCACATTGTTTAGCTAATTTATCTTGCATGTGACCAAGGTCTTTGCTGTGGCGATTATCACAGGTTTTTTTAATTTTTGGCAGAATGTGCTATTTCATTAAGCAAGTGGGCAGACTGTGTGCTTTCAGGACTATTTTTAGTAGTTTTTAATAAACTTCTATCACTGTTCATTTTCTTCCACAGATAATTTTTTCCCTACATCAATAATGTTGGAGTCTTTAACCAAACAGTGAGTTTGAAGACTCAAACCCAAGGTCTGACTCGATGTCACGAGCTGTAAGTTAGTCTGTAAGATAAGAGTTGCCCAGCTTACCTTAGAATAGTATTTATTGGCAGCAGCTGGATCTTGCTGGAGGCCCCGGCCGAGCTGGAGGCACCTGCCCAAGTAGAAGGTGGCCATAGCCACCCCCTTGGCTACGTAGGTGGGAAGACAGTCTGTTACCTTGGCTACCATGTCGATGTCGTCGTTCTTGGTGATCCTGCTGGGGAATTGACAGCCTTAGGTGAGAGAATGCCATTTCAAGCAATAATTTCAGCCTATATATCACCTGATGGTACCTTCTTTCCATTTGCTTCATTATCCAAAATAAGCTGGAATTCCCATGTATGCAGCAGCCTGGTGAGGATTCTTCTGTTCAGCGTCTGATTTGAAGTGAGTCTTATTTGAATATTGTGATATTAAATAGCAAATTAATGTGTAGCCTTTGCAGTCACTTTCACTATAGTTATACTAGTTATAACAGGCAGCATATTTTATGCTAATTTTTCCTATTAAAATATTTTGTGAAAATTACTATATATGTGGAAGAAAGGCAAAACCCTTATTTCATGTAACTGAGCAACCTCATCTAGTGGGAGGTGTCCCTGCCCACAGCAGGGGGTTGGAACTGGATGGTCTTTAAACCACCAAACTATTCTATGAATCTAGAATTCTGGGGTCTTAATGAAGAGAGTGGGAAATCACAGAAATGTGAAGATCTCGGAGGTACGTGAGAGCCTGAGGCAGTGAGACCCACTTACGGCCAGTGCTTACCACTGTTTCAGCTCAATTATTCTCTTTCTTCTACATGCATCTCTCTGCTCACTCTCACCTTATTTTCAGCACGTTGTTTTTTTACTGAGAACCGCTTTAAGAATTAGAGGGACAAAGCAAATGTTGTTTTAGCTGTCAGGCTGTAAACACCTGGTGGTGTTGCTATAATATTAGGTACAACATTTTCAAAGTGGAAATAGATTATTTTTTTTTTGTAACTATTGTTGTAAAACAGAAACCCTCAGGCCCCATGCCCTTTGCAGATACCAAACAGTAATTATTATGCTGCTTCACACATCATTTTAGTTATTTGTCATGTCAAATACTCACAGACTTGACAGAAAAAAGAAAGAAAAGTGTGAGTCATTTTAGTTTAGAGCTACTCCTTACAAATTAAGTGTTTATGACTGATTGTTGTGAGGTAATGCCCTGGTGCCTGCTCAATCACTTCAGTGTGTTGAGAGCAACGTTCTCCCGCCGCATTTGGTCCCATTAGCAGATTCAGTAACGCAAAGCAAAAAAAGCCAAAGGCTTATTAGCAAGAACATTCAAATATAATAACAGCAAGTAACCTGTTGCCTCTTTTATCTCTCCTGATCTGTAGCATTTTTGCCTTCCTTTCCAAAAGATACCCAACAGGATGCTGATGTGTGTAATACCCAGGCAAGTCAGGCAAGAATTCTAGTTCAGCACAGTTGAATTAAAGAACATCCTGTAGCAAGGGGTAAGTTGAACTATCGAGTACCAGTAGCTAATCCAGACTCCAAATATTAGTCAGGGTTTTACTGTACATAATCATATAATGTTTATATATAACGTGACAAAAGGCAGAGACAAACCCTAGCAGAAAAGGTACTGATGCTTGAATACGATATGAGATTTTTCCCTCAAGGCCAACTGCAATCCATTTAAGTGGAGCTGTTGAGTCTGGTGGTAGTGTCTTTGGGTTCAGAAGTTGTTATTTCTGGCTGCAGGATATTGCAGGATGGGATTCCATTGCTATTTTCTGCAATCACAGTTGCAGCTGATGAAGCGTGGTGACTGGAGGGGGTACATTCCAGGTGAGACAAGCGAGACCAAGCTCGTGGTCTGCTTATGTTGCAAGAGAAAGAAAAGCAGCAGTTCAAAGAGAAAACTGTCCTTTTCAGCAACAACAAACAACATTCACTGCTCAACTACAAATTACCAGAGGTGCCTCTGCCCAGTGGTGTACTGTGTGTACACAGGCTGCAGCTGTATGGGCAGCAGCTGCTTCACAAACACACCACAAAAACCTGGAATGCTGTTGTGGTCAGCTGGTGTAAGCAGTCCATTAGTCTGTCTGCAGCTTATTTTCAGCAAATTAATAATTTGATTGACAGACTGAACTTTTAACGTATACTGGCCAGCTCTGGTGTTTGTCACAGAATGTGTCATAGAATCATAGAATGGTTTGGGTTGGAAGCGACCTTAAAGATCATCCAGTTCCAACCCCCTGCCCTGGGCAGGGACACCTCCCACCAGACCAGGTTGCTCAAAGCCCCATCCAGCCTGGCCTTGAACCCTTCCAGGGATGGGGCAGCCACAGCTTCCCTGGGCAACCTGTTCCAGGCTCTCACCACCCTCACTGTAAAGAATTTCTTCCTCATATCTAACCTAAATCTCCCCTCTTTCAGTTTAAAACCATTCCCTCTTGTCCTATGGCCCACTCCCTGATAAAGAGTCCTTCTCCTCTCCTGTAGAGAGTAAAATGTGCTGTGGAACTGGCACTGATGCTGCTTTTCTCCTTAATGACTAGTTCAAGATACAGAAACTAGACAGGGACGTGCTGTGTTTAACACCACAGCCTGTACCAGAAATTGCTATTTCTGCAATACACAAACTGCCCCAGGGTATGGAGCAGTGCATCCCACAGCAGTTGCCTCAGACCAGCACTCTGCACCAGCAGGTGGTCGCCAGAAACCACTTTGGGTACAGGTGCTTCTCTGGTGGTCCAGGTGTACAGATGCTAATGTGGTCTGTGTCCCCATCAGCAGCCACTGATGGAAAGCTAAAGGACAATAACACGAGTGTGGGCGTTTACTTGGGATTCTAATTGGAGGCTGTTCTGCTTCACAGGCTCAGAAACAAAAGTTCAGCTGTACTGAATAATTGAGAACCTTATAGTATTAATTTTGCCTGTGGTTTGCTGTTCCCTCTTCAAAGATGAGGTCTTGGAATTCATTATCTCAAATGTCTCTTGAGTTTGAGAGAGAAGAGCACGAATTTAATCATTTTAATCCAAGATACATGGCCTTCCATGAAGAACCATAATAAAAAATAAAGCAAAATTAACTTCACCTTTTGGCTAATGCAGCGGCTGTTGAGTAAAATTTTCTTTTGTAATAATATTCCACAAGATGGCCTTGAGCATAGACGTTGCCACGTTCTGCTGCTCCTCTCAAACACTCCAAAGCAGCTTTCGTGTTTTGACGTACTCCTTGTCCGTAGAGGTACATAACACCCAGCGCTCCCTGTGATTCCAGGCTCCCGTTGCCACACGCTTCTGAATGCCAGAAAAAGGCCTAAACGAGAGGCACAAAGTTGGAATATGTGTTCACTCCAGCTGCTTTTCTTGCATAAAAGCTTTTAAATCAACCATCCTGCAAGAAGTGCTTATGCATAAAAGAAAGCAGGTTGTATAGAGGCGGGGGTCGGTCTCTTCTCCCAAGTCACAGGCGATAGGACAAGAGGAAATGGCCTCAAGTTGCACCAGGGGAGGTTCAGATTGGATACTGGGAAAAATTTTTACACTGAAAGGGTTATTGCACATTGGAATGGGCTGCCCAGTGAAGTCATGGAGGCACCGTCCCTGTAGGTATTTAAAAGATGGGTTCACATAGTGCTTAGAGACAGACTTTAGTGATGGTTTTTATTGGAGTTAGGTTGATGGTTGGACTCGATGATCTGAAAGGTCCCTTCCAACCTAGACAATTCTATGATTATATGAAAGCAGGGTCTTTGTAGGCTTTTAAACCTGCTTCATTTACTGTCAGGGCTGTCAGTTGGTGACACCTGCTTGATTTCTGAAGGTGACTAAAGCTGACAAAACTTAAATCCATTCTGTCCTTCTCCCTGATACTCCCCCTTAAAAATAAAATAATCTTGGTAGCATCAATTGAGTCAAAATGAGGGATTCTGGCCATTGGTTCACACAGGTTTAAATGGATGATAATGCCTAGCACTACTTAAAATTCAGCCTTCAGAGTCAAATCTATTACTGAACTCTTTCTGTGAAATTCAGAATTAATTGGGATTTGTGAAACTCGAAAGGTACAAGTGGGCTTTACCTTCTTCAGATCCTTTAGACCTGACATGGAATAAAGCATTCCTAAAGTGCTCTGGGCCTTCACGCTTGCTTTTGGGTTCCCGTGGTCTGCAGCAAGAAGCCACAACCTAAGAAAAGGGGGACAAAGAAAGTTTAAGAGATGGTGTCTTACATTCGTAAAGGCAAATTGCTGAGTGCCGTTACCTTTCAGCCTCTTCGGTTGAGCGCTTGACTCCACATCCTTCGTAATACGCTCTGCCGAGGTTGTAGGCAGCCGCGAACTTCAAGTGCCTTGCTTTTGGGGAATTGGAGTCTAGTATTTTCTTCATGTATTCCACCCCCTTTTCCTAAAACGGAGAGATTTTAATTACTACGTTCAGGACTGGGAAGAGGGCGAAATAAAGAACCTCGGAGTCCACTCACTTCTGCCAAGACAGGTAATTTCTTTTCACTTTGAAGAAAGGCTGAGATGTGCTGGTTGGGCAGTGTAGAGAACAGGGTCACACCTAAGCAGAGCTGGTCTTTGCTTATTAGACAGTGCCTAGATTTTTTTAATGTAGTTTTATGTATTTTTAATGTTAATCTGATAGTATATTACTCTTCTTCATTGATAAAATTTTTCTCAAAAGTATTCTTGTGCTTACATAAATGAACTTCGCATCTTAAACTTACAGAATTATACAATCATAGAATGGTTTGGGTTGGAAGGGACCTTAAAGATCACCCAGTTCCAACCCCCCTGCCCTGGGCAGGGACACCTCCCACCAGACCAGGTTGCTCAAAGCCCCATCCAGCCTGGTCTTCAACCCCTCCAGAGATGGGGCAGCCACAGCTTCTCTGGGCAACCTGGGCCAGACTCTCACCACCCTCACAGCAGAGAATTTCTTTCTAGTATCTAGCTTTGTGCAACAGATCTAAATCTTTGTGTGACAGATGTTTTACACTTTGAAATATGGCTGTTTGATTTCCATTTTTAAACATTTTATTTACATTTACATACACTGCTTATTACATAGAAACAGATTATTGGCAATTTTTAAACATAGCTTCCACACAAAGTACAACCAAACCCTTATAAGCTATATTTAAAAATACAAATTAGTGTATTTTTCAGGTATTCAGCTATTTTTGACAACTTCACCAGCCCACAACCCTTTCTCTTGAATGAGGGTTGTAAACATCTGTACTTAAAAAAACCTAATTTTAAATCAGAGACCTGTTTATTTTAAAGTAAATAATCAAGCTTGCAAAGAAGTTCTTAGTAATTACTGGCTGATATTAAAAGAAAAGTAAGAAGTGTAGAGCCAGATTACTCACAGGGTCATCCTTAGTGCCCAGTCCGTCATAGTGCATTACCCCAAGCTGATACATGGCTTGGAAATCTGTATCTTTGATTTTTTCAAATTGTACTAATGCTTCTTCATACATCCCCTGGGAAAGACAGAGGCGGCAGTGAGGTACACACAACAGCTTCACTCTCCAGCGTGTGCTCTCTTAAACCTTTCCCTGACACGGTATTGAAAATTGTCAGCTTTATAATATTTACTTAAAAGAAGGAAAGCACAACCTCTTCATAGTACAGTTGTCCTTTCAGCAGATGTGCCAGGGGATCTCCGCCTGCCGTTCTCTTTGCCAGCAGCTCCTCTGCTCTTTCAAATAAAGCAGCGCGGCTGCAGTTCTCTGCTTAAAAACAGACAGGCATTTGGTTTTCTTCCCAAAGCAGATGGACCAGCATCAATAAGCACATGAAAGGGCTGAAGCTGGTCATCTCCCCTTTTTATTGCATTTTTTAAAAGACTGTGATGAAAGAGAGGGGTATTAGAAAAAAAAGGAAAAGTTTATTTTACAGCAAAGTAATCTCCTGGTTGATGAGGGGCGAGCGATGGTCATTGTCTACCTGGGTTTCTCCAAGGCTTTTGAGAAGTTCCCACAGTTCCCTCACAGCCTCCTCCTAGAGAAACTGGTGCGTTATGGTCTAGGCGAGTGGTGTGTGTGGTGGGTGAGGAACTGGCTGACAGGACAGACCCAGGGGTGGTGGTCAGTAGCTCCTTTCCAAACTGGCAACCTGTCACCTGTGGCATCCCTCAGGGATGGACACTGGGACAATGCTGTTTAATATCTCCGTAAGTGATCTGGATGATGGGATCAAGTCTACCCTGACGAAGTTTGCTGATGACACCAAACTGAGCGGGGATGTGGTCACTTGGGAAGGGAAAACCATCCTTGCAGGAAGAGCTGGAGAAGCTGGAAGAGTGGGCTCACAAGAACCTCATGAAGTTCATCAAGGACAAGTGTAAGGTCTTGTACCTGGGGAAGCAGAACCCAGGAGTGCAGCACAGGATGGGATCTACCCAGCTGGGGAGCAGCTGTGTGGAAAAGCATCTGGGGGTCCTGGTGGACAACAAACCCAGTGTGAGTGAAGCGTGCGCTGCTGAGACAAAGAAAGCCAACAGGATGCTGGGTTGCATCTACAAGGGCATCACCAGCAGAGATAGAGAAGTCATTACCTGACTCTGCTCAGTGCTGGACAGGCCTCACCTGGGATCCTGTGCTCAGTTTTGGTCCCTGCCACACAAGAAATATAGAATCCTAGAATGCTTTGCGTTGGAAGGGACCTTAAAGATCATCCAGTTCCAGCCCCCTGCCCTGGGCAGGGACACCTCCCACCAGACCAGGTTGCTCAAAGCCCCATCCAGCCTGGCCTTGAACCCCTCCAGGGATGGGCCAGCCACAGCTTCTCTGGGCAACCTGGGCCAGGCTCTCACCACCCTCACAGTAAAGAATTTCTTTTCAGTATCTAATCTAAACCTCCCCTCTTCCAATTTAAAACCCGTTGCCTCTTGTCCTGTCACTACGCTTCCTGATAAAGAGTCCCTCCCCAGTTCTCCTGTAGGCTCCCTTCAGATACTGAAAGGCCACAGTAAGGTCTCCCCAGAGCCTTTTCTTCTCCAGGTTGAACAACCCCAGCTCTCTCAGCCTGTTGATGTGGAAGAGGTTGGAGAGAGTCCAGGGAGGGGTCACCAAGATGATCCAAGGACTGGGCAGTCTGTGTGTGAGGAAAGGGTGAGAGAACTGGGTTTGTTCAGCCTAGAGAAAAGGTGATAGGGGGTCTTAGAGGAGACTAAGAGGAGACTGTTCCTGTATCTCAAGGGTGGCTACAAAGAAGATGACTCCCTTTTTTACAAGGAATTTCTTGGGAAAGACAAGGGGTGATGGGTACAAGTTACTCCAGGGGAGATTCCAAGTGGACACGAGAGGAAGATTTTTTCGCAATGAGAACAATCAATCATTGGAATCATCTCCCCAGGAAAGTGGTGGATTCCCCAACACTGGACTTCTACCTGGTGCCTCAGGGGTGGGCTGGGTGCTGCAGGCCTGGGGCTGGGGCTCGCTGTGCAGCTTCATCCTGCCCTGGTGGCCAGTGGCCTGGAGATGGCTGGTGGCAGTTGTTGACAGTTGTCAGTTGCTGGTTGTTCGTTGTCCCCCTTGCTGTCCTGGAGCCCCCAGCACCACTCCACAGGGGTCCTTGGATAAGGCAGAAGAGGAAGACAGGGAATGTTAGGGTGTTTTGGTCCATTTTCTGAAGGAAAGGAGAGCGATGGTGTTGTACAGGCCAGGAGGTATCTAGAAATAACTCCTCCAGCTGTTTTCCAGTGCCTAAAAATGTGAAAATGGGTGATGGGATGGGACAGGCTGCGCTTTGGGCACCCACTGGGTCTTCCCACTACCTGCCTGTCCTGCGGCAAATTAAAGGCAGAAGCCCAAAACACACTGCAGAAAGTGATTATGGGCAAAAATGATAGAAATCTGGGATGCAGTTCAATTAGAAGGGCACTAGGCCCTGAAACTTCAGTCTAGAAAATGGGACTTTGGTACTTCCAGTGATCAGAAACTGTTTGTTGTAGCATGTGGTTTGTTTTCCCCGTATAGATACTACAGAAGCAAGAAGGATAAATCGAGGGGAAAATACTGCTTGGAGCTGATTTCTCCCAAAACATAAGGGATTGTTCCCACCCCTGTTGCGAGCTTCTGGCTGCCTCTCCTGTAAAAAGGGGTATAATACCAAAATGCTGCGAGGGTGCTTCTAAAATCATCTTTAAAATAATCTTCATTCCCAGATATTTTTTTTTTTTTCCCCAGATGATAATCATCCATTTTTGGCAGTGCAACCTGTTCCTATAGCAACAGGGACAGAGGCAACAGTCGATCAGAGGAGAGCAACTCCTGCACGGTGTTTTCCAGTAGTCCCAACCGACTGCTGTGAAGTGCCACAAAACTCCCCAAACTCACCCTTATTGGCTTTGTGTAGATGATAGCAGCCCTGAGGAGCCTCCAGGTAAAGAAAGCCTTTGTTTAAAGGATTGGTGAAGGGCATGATTTCGGAGGCAGAGCGGAGAGGGGCTGGGCCACAGAAATCACAGCCGGGTCCTCGCCCCTGGGGTTACACCAGTTCCTCAGAGGAACATTTGGTAATTACACAGGTGTGCTGCTTTCCCTGGGAAAGGCGAGGTGGAAAGGGTCAGTTAGGAAAATAATTGTGCTGAACTGATACGATGCCCATATACCTGGGTTTCTGCACCTTCAAAAACGGTACGGTGTATGTTCATATTCATAAATTATTCATAAATAATTTATATTTGCTTTCCTCAAGGAGAAGCAGGAGATAATTGTCATAATTTTTGTTTTTCTCAGAACTGTGTGTACCCTAAAGGAACGCTCTTGGGCTTCTCTTTCCCTAACTCTTGTTTTCAAAACCATGCAATTTTATTCTCTTTTTTAAACAAATGACTTTTGATTTCCATTTTTATTTTTTTAAATTAAGGGAGTGATTATGAGTAACTTCTATAACAAACACACGAGTCTGACAGGGTGTCGTGGACAGAGTGATTGAGTTCACTAGTTAGAGTGAAGTAGTGAAATATTTATTAAGGTGAAACAGTGATTTAACAAAATCAGCAGTAAGTGCAATAAAACCAGTA
>JAOQGH010000032.1:72416073-72458342 GCA_025769975.1 Gallinago jamesoni | reverse complement strand
GAGGAGTCTGGGTGCGGCTGGATCCAATCCTAGTCCCAGACTTGGTCAACGGTTTATGTCTAAAGGATTATATATGCACAATCAAGCCTGTACATTACTTAGCTAAGATTTCAAAGTTTAGCATGCTATTTGTCACTTACCAAGAATCTGTTGCTGCAAGGAATCTCTCAACCGTGAGGAGTAGAACCGTAAGTGAGCGTCTTCACGAAAGAGGAGATCCTGGCGTGCAGCTGCTGCCACACAGGAGAGCTCAAAGGGCTCTGGGGCTGCCCACTATTTATAGGGTAAGATAATTGACCTATAGTCATGTTCTCATGAGAATAAAATGTTTAGGTCCCAACTCCAGGCAGTATTTTGACTATGCTGCCAGCCATCCCCCAGAGTCCGGATACAAGTTATCACAGCTGCTGTTGTGGTGGCCATGGTGGCCAAGGCCCGAGCAGGAGCCGGGGGAGGGAGGGGGGAGATTGGGGGAGGCCAAAATCGGGAGAGCACACTGCCACGCAGTGAAGGAAATGCTCTAGTGCTAAAAGAAACAGAATTGTGTACCTCAGGCAGCAGGTTAAGATGCTCATCACTTCTCTTCAGGCTTTTAATTGTGAAGCGTGATTAGTGGTAATTGAATCCTGTGACAAATTGGGTTTTATACCAGGGGAAGGAGAGGTGGTGGCTGTTGTTTAAACATCACCTGGGGAAAGACCCTGCCCTTGCGAAGGGAAGTTACGCAGTTGTTTTTGAGAACTGGAAGCAGCGAGTGCCGGGGAATGAGGTTTCCCTGTGTGGGTGCTGGGCTCTGCCACCCTCGCCCACCGGGACACTGGGTGCCACAGCCCTGCGGGGGGAAAGTGGGACCCGCCCTGAGTCACCAGTCACCGTGGCCAAAACAGACTCCTGGCAAGGTGGGTGGATGGTGGTGGGTCTCCAGCACAGACGGGTCTGTAGGTGGAAAGCTTGCTTGTGACCCATTCGGGGCGCCTGACCTTCTCTGGGTTGTTCAGTGCTCAGAGAAAATGCAAATCATATTTCTGCAAATGTGATTTGAACAGAGTCGTAACAGCCGTCATGGGTTAGCAAACTAACCCGTTAATGCACAGCACCCTTAGCTGGAAGGGCTGGGCTTTACTCCAAAATCCCCAACTCCGGGGCTGGAGGTGATCCCAGGGCTGCCTGTCCCCAGATGCCCCTCCCTTCAGCCTTTCCCAGCCAATTCATAAATCAGCAAAAGTTGGGAGTTTGAAATGTCTTGCTCACCTGTATCTTAAAATATTTACTCCCTATTGCATTTAATACCAGTCCTCTGCACTTACTTTTATACCTCTGTTTAAACTCACTGCTTAATCTTGATCAGCGTTTGCTCATAATGTATATTCCAGTTTAATTCAATGATTATTTTCAATTCTGTGCTTCACCTTGTGCAACAGCCCTGGACCCAGCTGCACGGGGACAACAAACTGAAACCAGCACATCCCTAAGCAGGAAGAGAAGATCAGACGGTGTGTAATACCATTGAATTACTACACTTTGGAATATTTTTCTGTATTTTTTTTAAATGCTTTTGGCACTTAAGTGAATTAATTTGGTGTTAAGTAAGGATTGATCTGCAAGGGTATTTAAGGTTATGGTCTTATAAAAAATGCATAGTGCACGGGGAATGCCTTGAAAAGGCTACTTTAGCATGGGGGGGGAAAAACAAAGAAAGGGCAGGTTATTTTACTGATCGAGTAGCTCACAAAGAGCATCCTTACTGACACCACAGCTGCATCCCAATGGTTTGGTGGCATCAGATACAGACTTATTCTTGTTTGTTCCTACGACTGATCCTGTCTCACAACTGACAAACCAAACAGTCTCTAATACACAGCCTGAAGAATCACAACCAGACCCTGCATGGAGCAGACCGATGTCTCTGCTGGCGCGGTGTCTCCTTCTGAGAAGGAGGAAAGGTCCTTTTTATTTTTTTTTTTTCACTTCTTATAGAAGACCATTGTGTTGCAGGTTTTTCTCTACAATAGTTGTATTCGTACAGCTATAAATAAATGAGCACATAACAGTTAATTATCTCACTTTTTTTCCTGTGTAAATCATATTTACATAGTTCATAAAATTCAGCGCATACAGCCATTTTTCTCCCACTCCTTTTCTAAAACACTGTTACCAACAGCGAACGGTGTCTCTGAACAGACTCACGGTGCACAAGACGGCTGAAGGCTGGGAACCTGAAAGGCAGAGGATCTTTTTGGCAGGAAAAAATTCCATTTAAAAAAAAAAAAAGGCCTGGCCATTTAATCTGTACAGATTTTAGCACAACAAAAACTGCTATGTAAACATAAAGTTGTCCTAGCCAAAAGCAGAGAGTATTAGTTACTTCCCTCATAAATGTATTTATAAGAAATACAGTTCACAGCAGCTCTTATTTTTACAGGTTTCATTGAGGAAAAAAAATAATATTTTCTTCATTTAAATTACTCAAGCAACGCTTCTGTTTCAACTGGGTTTTGACTGACTCGGGGCATTGCTCTGATAAAGGGCGAGAGAGCTGCAGGCAGATCAGGCAGGGCTCTGGGGTAGCACATTCCAGCCCAAGAGGGGCATTTAAATAGCTTTTGGTCGCTGAGGGAGGCAGAGGTTGTAATAGGCGTCCTTGTTCCAAAACTCCGGCCCCTTCCATCCACACCAGCCCTGTCCAAGAAAAAGCAAGAAGATGGCATTTCTATCTACTATGAATTCTCTTTTTCCTATTTATTGGACCTATTTTATTTTACCGTTTTTAATCTAGGCCATATTTATTCTTTTCAATTATCTATAGAATGCAGTGACACACTATTTTCAGGAAGTTCTCTATGGGTCTCGAAACACATTAATGGAAAACACAGGGTCTTTTTCTCTTCTCCCCATCCCAGGCTCAGTTCCTAAAAAGCAGCATCATTCCCCCCTCCACCCCCACTTCCTGCTGCTACAGGGACTGATGTGATTCTGGAACTCTATAACTCTCACAATTTCCACTTCTCATCCTGAAGAATCCTTGCCACCTTTAGAAAAACAGTTGGTATTTCAGAGCTCCTGACATCAGTGATTTTTTAAAAATTCTTTCAATTTTCAATAAACAGTTAACTTCTCTGCTTCCCTAACAGCATTTTACAGCCTGAACGGATGGTTCTGTTGCATTCAAAAATCCACAGACATTTATTGTATACACTACTGCACAAAAGGGAGAAGGTAAAGAACATTTCTTTCTACTATATTAACTTTATGTAGTTGCTGACCCAGTGTATCTTCTCCAAGGACACAAAGTTTCAGAATCTATAAGTAAGTAGCACATATGCAGGTTAACTGGGATCAGCACTTCCTCCATAAAGAAGGGAGAAGCCACAGAAGGGCCAATTTGCATTTGGCTGTGCTTTATTTGTTTAATGCCAAAATGTATGTATGTACACACCTATGTGTGTAAATATAGATATTTTTGTGCATTGAGCCTCACCTTTTCCAAAACAACATGCAGGTCTTCTCCCCCGGTGTAATGTGGGTCTAGAATCAGGTATTTTATGTTCCCCGTAGCCTCATTCCAAGCCACTCCCAGTATCGTGTGAGCCAAAACACCTCCGCCTGGAACAGGGGGAACACAAATGGAGCCCATCTTAGTGAAAAATTCCTGGTTGTAAAACGACTAAGATCAGAACAGAAATCACAATTTCTGGGTAAGGGTTCTCTGCTGTTTTCTGCTAAGTTCCACCAATGGATAGGAGGGGCAAAGAAGTAATTTCTAACTCCCCTTTTTTCCAGCCTGGAAATAGGGAAAAGGGATATTGTGATGAGCTGCCACAGGTCAGCTCCTGTGTTCTTTCAGACATGCAGGAGTTGTTCACCTCCTTGGGATACCGCAGAAATGACTGCACAACAGACAGGAACTGCAAAAAGCCCCAAAGAACAGAAACAAGAAAATAATCCCCCAAACTCATCCCAAAAAGCCAGTCAAAAAGGCTGCTGAAAGGTCAAGGATACCAAGATCTGGACTGTCTGGCACCTCTAGTTTCAGAGAGTAACACTTATCTTTATGGAGTGCCAAATACAGACTGCAAAAATTGCTAAAAAGTTTTATTAAAGCTGAAAATGATATTTTTGATAGTCTTTATTTTTTAAACCACAGCTGTCTTGGAAATAGTTCAATTAAAGTTACAGCATTCTTATGAATGCATTTCTTATGTTACTAACATTTCAGATTATTAAAACTGGTTTTAAAATTATATAGGGTAATACCCTTCTTTTTAAAGTTTTGGGAACTGCAGGAATTTCTGCTTCTCCAGAAAGAAGTCAGCTCTTCAATTCTGGCTTCAACAACAGTTTTTACCACCACCATTTAGATTGACTTCTGTTAGCAGGTTTAATTCTGAGCTTGGGAGAAACATGGAGTGAACAGATACCAGCCAGACTAAATTGTATAATCTTCCAGGCTCCCTTGGGAAAAGCGTAGTTTTTAATTAATCTAGAGTTTTGATTAACTCCTGTACAGTAAACTGAGGAGTTCTAATTGAAATGAGATTCAGCTTAGGGAGGCCAGGCACTTTTTTTGGTGTTTGTCGTTACTCAAGCACTTACCAATCATCACCGGAGTTCCTTCAGTCTTGAAATGATTGGCAAGCTCCCTCCCCTGCAGCGCTAGCTCCGAACCCTGGCTGGGTAAGAAAAACAACAGTAGATCTGTTACCCTCACTGGAATTAATTCTCTTAATTATCCATTGAACTCATTAACTGCATATGTGAGTGATGAGAAAGTGGCTTAACAGTTTTTCCTGTGTAAACATCGTGGGACAATCTCAAAAAAAGTTTTTTAGGAATGTATAGATTCTTGTTGGACCAAAGGATCTCCTGTAAGCCCAGTTGGAGCAGCTGGTGTCACCCAGGTTCTGTAACGTCTCTGCTTCTTGTCTCCCACAGTGGGATCAGCTGGTAAACTCCTACAGATCCCTCCAAGTGGCTGAAACACAGACTGGCTACAACTGCCTGCAGTAACAGAAATGCATCAGGTACATCAAAAATAAGGGGTTGATAAAGGTGTTTATGACGATGTCTCTTATGACAGGTTTCCACTGTAATTGCACAGGCAATGCTCATAACCAAGCTGGCTTTAAAAATCTAATCTCAAATAACATTAGCAATCTGTTCAAAACAGCACTGAATTTAGCTTTTTTATCATCTCCCTGCTCTCCTTTTCAGCACTGGGGACCAGCCACAGACAAAAGAAGTGGACTCGGAGGAGAAAGGCGCACACATAATACATGCAGGCACTGCAGGACTCAGAGCTGGAGACATTTTGTCTGACAGAGACTCATGTTCCCCTCAGAAGCCTGAGGGTGCTCCCAGCAGTGACAGAAGCTAGGCAAGGCAATTAATACAGGTATTTTTAATGGAATTAATACAGATATCCTTAGTATCTCCTCTTTGTATTTCTTCATAGAGTGATTAACCTTTTGAAAACCCAAAAGAAAGCCTGTGTGCCTGCTTCCCAAGTTCCCGGAGAGATGGATTAAATGCAGTCGGAATACAAAACCAGAACTCTGGGAAAGGTGCATTTACAATAAGGGATTCAGCGCTGGTGCTGCTGGTACAGCTGAGTCGCCTTATCTCCACCAAGAGTCAAGAGGTGCTGCCTGGAAACAAGCCCAAGACAAAAATGCTCTCCACTGCCAGCGACCAGCTGAAAGAGATGCAGACACCTCTTCTTCTCAGTGTGACAGTGATGCTGGCTCCTCATAATCCTCAAAGACACGGGTGCTCCCTTGTAGCAGCGCTACGAGCAATTCCACCCCGTTCACAAAGGAACCTATTCTATATTCTTACGTGCAGGAACAGGGCCTGTCACAGCTGCTAGAAATAATAGCTGGATCAGCTGCAAATATAAGCTCTGGAACAAAAAAGATTAAAATTGGCTGCATAAAGCTTTATGAAATACTGAAAAACTGAACTGTTTTCCTACTGTTAATCTCCATCACCATGGTCACATGCTCTTTTAGAACATCTACAGTAGAATTTAAATAAACATAAAACTCATGAGTAGTATTTTGAGTAGAATTTTCATACCCACCAAGTCAGTATGTATTATTTATTTTATGACTGTATTTATCACGAAACATTCAGGGATTTCTTAGTCTGCTTAGTGCTGCCTAAATGATAAAAAGCCAGTAATTTTGCTTCTGATAAAAGCTGAACGTTATTCTTTTTCTCCCAAATATATCTGTAGGGTTCTTTATTGTGCCTGAGAGCATCAGATTGTCAGAATGGAAACAAATCCCTTGTTTTATGTGTCACAAAAACCCAAAAAAGAACAGTATTTCTAAGCTGCTCAGCAATTTGCCTCAATCCTGAACTGAGGGTTATGCATTATCCCTGTTCCCCCGTGCACTGTAATGGCAATTTGCATTTTAAGGCCTTCAGTCTTTTTAATAATTACTGAGCTATTAAACAGATAAGGATTCTTACCTGACAAATAGTATTTTGGACGTTATTCCAAAAAGCTGATTCAAAACAAGCTGTACCTCAATGGAACCAATCCACTGCCGTGACCCAACAAAGGCTGCAGGCTTGTCCCCAGCATCTACCAGGGCCTTGGCAACGTCACCGTGAAGAAGAGAAACAAATGTCAGCACCACACAGGAGGCAATTTCACCACTTTTTATGAACAAGGCCGATTTATACAGGAATGCATTTTGAACTCGGCTGGTCGTATAGCAAAGGGATGTCGAATTCATTCATGGGGGTTCTGTTCCGGAAATGTCACTTGAACACGAGTGCCTACAAGCACAGAATATAAAATATAACCCTGGGGTGGCGAGCACTGAGCCAGCTAATTATGCAGCGCATCGTTGTCCCGCAGAAGCCACTTCACAGACTGAAGTACCCAGGCTCTCACCCAAAGCATCTCAGAAAAGGATCCACAAAATAGTGCTCTGAGGAAGAGGCCACTGAAACACAGCAAGGACTGTGGTTTACTTTAAACTCTTGTGTTCTGAGGCTTGTGTGTTATATGTGGCACTGGAGAATGGCCTTTTCTGCTTGGGATACAAAGTCTCCTGAAGGCTCCTGCCCTCATCTAGATGTCTAAAACCACTACAGGAGTGCGTGGACTTCATTGCTTTTAGGTGTAGGTGTGTACTGAGAAATGTTTGGGAAAACCAGTTTTAACTTGAGCACTCACATCCTTGTTAGGTGTGATGAAAGTTGTTTTATGGACCGAATGTTGCTAAAAACGTTCAGTGAATAAATACAACACAAAGAACTATTTTGAGAAGACTGAAGATAGCTGCAGTTATTTCTTGCTAGGCATGCAGTATGGGCTACCCAAACCCATAGATTTCCTTCAGTGCTTTTAACAGAAACAAACATACTCATAATCATACTCGAAATCATAACAGAAAAAGAAGGGAAGAAGAATTCAAATAGCAGCTGTGGCTGCCCCATCCCTGGAGGGGTTCAAGGCCAGGCTGGATGGGGCTTTGAGCAATCTGGTCTGGTGGGAGGTGTCCCTGCCCAGGGCAGGGTGGTAGAACTGGGTGATTCTTAAAGTCCCTTTCAACCCAAACCCTTCTAGGATTCCATGAAAAGCCCACTACTCTCAAAGGCAAAGTTGCAAAAGGAGGCAGTAAATCAATGTGCAGCACGTGGGGACTAATCCAGCTGTCACTGAACACAAGAGTCAGTTTTAAAACTGATTTTAATATAACACATTGGATTTGTTCTTTTCTCTCATATGGCAAAAATTGATAATGTCATAATCTGAGCTTCTAATAGAACACTAATCCAAGGAAATATTTAGACAACTGTTTTAATGAGTCTTATTTGTACAGATAATGTCACCCAACACTGATGAACAAATGGAGGCAGATCTCCTATAGTAACACTTGTTAAAAATAATAATTAAGAACTACTATAGCTCAATTTAAGAGATAAATTAAAAATGTTACTCAAATCCAAAGTCTAAAACTTAGGAATCTGATAGATTATTTTTTAAATATGTGAAGTTTTCTAGACAAATATGCATAAAATAATGAGTCTGCTTAAATGTTCTGTACCTGCTGAATTTCCTTGTGTGTTGGCACAGGTCTGTCAATGTAACCTTGGTGCCTGAACCAGGAACAGATTGTCTGCAAGGAGCGATAGGCACAGCCCCAGCCGCTGTCGTCAACCCGGTCCTGCATATAGTGGTGATAACTATATACACCATGGACTAAATAAACCTGCAGAGATGGAGAGAAGACATATCCATCTGATCAAACGTGCATCAATTTGCAGAGAAGTCATATGGCTTGTCACTTGCACTGTAAAAGCTTTCAGGTAAGATCTGCAAATCTTTGGAGGAACTGAAGGGTTGTTACACACACATGATTGCTCCTCCTGTTTTTGTCTCCTGAACATCTCCATTCATAGTTTTAATTTCTTGTCCTTGTTCTGAGAAACTTTTGAAATAGATGCTAACAATATGTACATCCTTTTCCAAGAAAATTCAATTTATTTTGGCCAAATAATAGCTAAAGCCATGCCAATTTGTGCAGAGAAGCCCTTTTGCTTAGAAGGGCAGATCAGTTACTTCACTTTCTCACCCATACAATACTATCTATATTACAAGTCTCAAGTAAAATAAAAAGTACTTTCTTACAAATATTTCATTTTAAACTTACCATACCAGACTCCGTACCGGGTGAATTAAGATGTAAATGTGGATTTCTCAGATATCCATCTTTATATGGTTCATCTGGAAAATGATAAGCATTTGCTCTCTTGAAATATGGTCTGTCACAAGGCAGATTGAATAACCCATGCAATTCCTACATGCAAGTTCAAATAAAAATAAAGAGCACAATTCAATTTTTGGATTAAAGAACCATCACACTGTAAGTAACAATAAATCCATAAAGAATTTTAACAGTTTAGCAAATTAATATATTAAAATCTGCCTAATTAAACATTCAGCATGTACATTTACTGCTAGATCCCAGCTCTCTAAGGAAGCTCATTGCAGCCTCACCTCCTGCCTACAGGGACCACTATTTTATGCAGTCCTGTTACACAACCGCTGCTGCAGCCCCACTGAAGATATCACAATTGACAAGTTTCTTATGAAAGTATGAGAAAATACACCATAATACTAAAGAATTACAGTTTCATCTATGTAGTACTATAGATACATACACTCTGAACTATAATCTTAACTAATATTGGAGACATAGAAATAACACATACTGAGACAAAGATACTGAGTTTATGGCTTAGGCAGATTCAGCCTGTTTTTACATCTCTTAAGCATCATTTCCAACACGGGAGCTACTTTTAAAGGGATATATTGTTTTATTTCACAGAGCTTAAGAGCGAAAGGAATGATGAGGTCATCTCGGATAACCCTGTGTAACCAGGTAATATATTTTACACAGATGACCCAGCACTGAACCCAACCCTGACCCAGCTACAGCAACACTTGGCAATCGGTGGTTGGGGTGAGCTGAAGACAGAGCAGGAAAGACTTAATGTGCCACCAATGCCCGAGGCCTCTGCAGATGCACTGAATAGAGGAGGTTTTCTATACCCTGTAATGCTTCACATAGAAGAAGAAAATTAAAAATGCCACAGCTTCTACACCTCTAAGGCAGCAGAAGGCTCTTTTCCCACTCCCAGGATGCTTAACTATGTGACCTCTCAATGCGAATGGACTGCCACATCACCACATTTTCCACATCATCCATATTCTCTTTTCCAGATGTTCCAACCCAGAAGGCAACAAACAAACCAAGAAAAGCAAGCTAAGGCTGGTCAGCTGTGAGCCACAAAAAGCAGCTCCCCAAAACAAACAAACAAACAAAACCCCACACACAAATCCAACAAAAGAAACCAAAACAAAAAAACCCACAACCCTTTCAGTACACATTAAAGCCTGAAGGTGATAACATACCACAAGCAATCTGATATTCTACCATGGAAGTGGAGACACTCGGAGAATCCAGTACCAGAAGCATATCTTAGATAAAACCTATGTAGTTTTGAAGTTTCTATTGTTCCTTTACAAAAATGAGATGTGATACATTTTATAAAAGACCTTCTAATAAATCATAGAATTGTCTAGGTTGGAAGGGACCTTGAAGATCATCTAGTCCAACCATCAACCTAACTCTGATAAATAACCATCACTAACCATGTCACTAACCACCATGTCAACCCAATCAAGTGAATAAATCAATCTTCCACGTTCAGTATACTGCTTCAGTTACAATAAAAATAGATTTATTAAGTAGCAGTATCTGTTAATATTTACGCTGCATTGGCTAAACAAAAAGCTTTACCAGTGCTTCAGTTATAATAATTAAAAAAAAAAGAAATTAAAAATCAGGTTCTGTTGGTATTTGTTGGCTTTACCTTTCTGTAACTTTCCAGTTGATCATCAGAAATACCTGTAGGATACGAGATTGTTACAAGATGATTTTTTCCTGGTAACATGAAATGAAATTGTTCCGGTACCACAATTGATGTTCCCTTCATGTATTTCATGATACATCTTTCCATGTCAGTTAATTGCCCATGAATTGCTTTCACCAGGAGATTTTGTACCCTGTGAAATATACAGGAGAATATTTAAAAAATAGAACAGTGGTGGAGGATCATTTTTTCTCATAGTTTAGATAGTTATGCAATACTTATATGCATATGTTTGCATATAAGACAACCTTATGGTCCTTTACTGAAAGCACATCTGCCACAGAAACTACTCCCAGTGATGCAGCCCCCTGAAGGGCAGGTACCCTGCTTACACATCAGAAACACAACCATTAAGAGCATTTGCCAAAGTAAAAGTCACATCTATGACTCTATGGGGATCTTATTTTTGCATTTTATCCACCTCATTTACCATCTTTCAGAGTCAAATCCTATAGAAAAAACGCAAGGAAAAAAATACTCGTTTTCCACCTTCACCCACCCAGCTGCAGCCCCTAATGTAGTACCGAGATTACAAATACTCATCAAATACACTCCAACTCTCACTTTTATACCCGCTCACGTATTTACAAGAATATTTAGAACATTTTCCTGACTTTCTCAATTCCTTGTTAAGCGATGGTTACGAGTTATCAAATCTATTAGACAAGGATAAACTGCATTTTTTTGTAGACAGCAAAAGGATTGTTTCTCAAGATTATTATAACTAACAGCTTTCATTATTTACAGTTAAATTCCATGAGAAGATTACTACATGCTACTTCATTAAACTGACTAACGACATGATGCAAGAGCTTTACTTCATTTCAAGAAAAGGAAGCTGAAAAATCACAAGTTCAGGGTTACACTTACTTTCCCCATGTTTCTTCTGGAGAAACAGACACAACCACATCCACTGGCAACGTCATATTAACGTAGTGGTGCTCTTTACTTTCCCTTTCGATGAGGGGGGCCAAAGCAGGTAACGAAGACGTCATTTCCAACATGAGGTCTACATTGACTACCTGCTGCTGCAGAGAGCAAAGACACCAACAGCACATCTCCAACAACAGTAATGAAATAACTGGGTTTAAAAAAAGCCAGTAACGTTGAAGACAAATGAGCTGATCTACTGTAGATGGATCTCTGCATTCACCCTGACTCTCAACGACTTTAGAAGGATTCTTTTAAGTCATCTGCAAGCCTATTTGTGTACAGAAAAGCCTACGGAAGGCAGATCTAAACATTTTTAAATGACAGGTTGTCTGATAGAATTTATTAGTGTGGTGAGACACTTACTGTATCTTGCAACCTTTTATCCTTTTTTTTGCCAAGCTTTCGTTTGGTCTCATCATCTTGATCAGATCTGAAGAATCAACAAAAAGGGAAATTTATATAATAGGAAATTAATCGATTTAAAAAACTAAAACCATCTTTTTAAATATACTCACTGTATAAATCGTCTTATCTCCTTACATGCAGAATCATCAGTCAGCTCAGGAACAGTGTTCATGCCATTGTTAGGCCACACGTAGATTGAACTGTGGCGAATTCTTAACACAAGAACATCCGAGGACAGTTTGTTTGCAAGATCACTGAAAACATATCCTAATGCTTTTTTTGTTGAAGCCTCTGAAATGCAGTAAGAATATAATTAGCTGAAAAAATTTACTCACTTTTGTTATAGCTGCTGGGTATAAAGTTTTGGGTTTTTTTTAGAAATTGATATGTTTTACCTTGGAATAAAAGCCTAAGTGCTGTTAAGATGAGAAAAATGGCATGTAAACAAAATCTGAGATAAGATTTCACTTAGCAGGTCTGTCTCAAATATTCACACTCGTACCTGCCTGAACAAAAGCTCACACTGTTTCTCTCAAATGCTGTCAGTTACAAACAGCTGAACAAATTACAGAAGAATAACCTGCACCATAGTCAATTCTCACATCAATAACTCTTAACCAAGCCTACAGCTGCAAAAGAACTTCTACATACAAAGTTCTACCCTGGTCAGCCTGAGTCTTTATCACCCATGCGGACGCTTGTCTTTCAGAGCCTGACTTGACTATTTTAAGTTTCTCCCATTCCCCACAACCTGAGCCAATATGGGATATAACAGAGCAACTTTTGCACATTAAGAGCATTATTTTCCTCACTGAGATTAACAAGCATTACTTAGAATACAACGAGCTGTACAAAGCCTAACAAGCTATCGAAGACTATGCTGAATTGTATTTCTTTAATGCATTAATTTAGATTTGGCCACTGTTAGTTGACTTTTGGACTACTAAGCCAGTAAAAACTACAGTATTAGAAAAAAATCAAACAAAATCTAACATATTTAGCTAAATTTCCTCCAAAAGATAAACTCTGTGCCTTCAAAGGAGTAGTCTACAATATTTACACACCAACAGCTGTGAACACTATGCACTTGGACAACCTGAATATCCCTCTGCTTTGCTTTGGTTAAAATTCACTACACCATAAATGAAGCTAAATAAATAGCCTTTCTCTGAGGATGCAATTCACAGAAAGCAGCTATGCATTAGGCCAACTTATACAACGCTTCTGTTCCACATCACGAACTGAGCTCCTTTTCAAGGAACTGACCCTGAGTTCCTTTTCAAGGTTCACCAGCACTAAATTCAGATTTTCTAGTAAAGACATGTCTTTTAAAATGCAGGATGAGGGACAGTTGAGCTAAAGACACTCTCCTTCCACACAATGGCTACCAAGAGCTTTGAGGAGGCTCCCTGGAGCGAACATCACCTCACCACAAGAACGTGGGACTAGAGAAGCCTCTTAATGCCATATGGGCTAGTGCCAATTCCACGTGGAATTGCAGTAGCCAATCCAGTCTAAATTCAACAGAGTAACCAGTCAACTTGCCCATCTTCTCTGTTTCTCTAGAAAAGCTGGATCACAATCTCAAAATCGTATTGCCAGTATCATCCTGCTGTAATGAATTTATTGTCATCTAGTTATTATCCGTTTGCTTGGAATTTCAGGGCCAGCTTTGGATTCAAACTCTAAAGTGATCCAAATACCAGATCCATAAGCAGGAAAAATATGTAAATAAGATTAAATTAAGCCCAGAAATTTGAACTTTACTTCAAATGAAAATAAAAAACACACAAGGGAAGAAGACTGTCAGAAAATTAAATGAGATAAAGAATAACATTTTTTGTGCTTTATATTTTTAAGTTTGGGAAAAGGTGCTTAACATCTGGTGAAATGCCCGGAAAATAAGCATCGTAGGTAGTTAATTAACATTTATGTAAATACCCTTTTATTAAAAGATCTGTTATAGCCTTATAGACACACCATCAGTAGTCGCTAGCTGAAAGGCAAGATCCAAGCCTCCTCTTATTCTAAAGAGTATGTCCATAGCGTCTAAGATTACCTGAGGACAAAACAAACAAACAAAAAAAAAAGGCAATGAACAGTTGTTTCAACATGCTGTCAAATTACCATTGCCCGTTATTACGCCACAGCGAATAAACAGGGAGCTGAGGGGCACAGATGTTTATTTCCCCCTTTCCCAAATCCCTGATGTGAAAGATGTTTTATATCAGATGCTCAGGGGGCCTCAACACCCCCCCGGGGCTCCTCGGAGCATCTACCATGAAACGGGCAAGCCAGCGCTAGCCCTCAGCTCGCCCCACTCGCCACAGGACCCAGCACCGCCTCAGCCCCCGCCGCCATTTTGCGCTCCCCTCAGACTCACCACGTCCCTCAGCGCCGCGCCGGACCCGCCCGCATCGCTCCCCCCCGCCCCGGTGTAGGCGTGGTCCCGCCCGGCCCCGCCCTACAGGGGCTGCGCAGCCGCCATTGCCCTGGGCCGTACCAATGCAGGGAGCAGGGGGGGATAAGGGGGGGACATTTGGCTGTTGGACTTTCCCGACTCCCCGGCAACCGCCACCAAGCGGAGGCCACCGGCCCCGGGGGATGGCCGCTGGCCGGTCGCCTCTGGCTCCTCTCGGAGGTGGTCTCAGGCCAGTGAGGTACCGGTTCCCTCATGATTCACCGCCCGGCCCTGCCTGTGGTGAGGTGCGGCGGGGAGGGGGGCGCACACCACGACAGCCTTTGTTGCGAACGTTAATTGAGGCTTTCTGCACAACTTCTGAGGTAACGGCGGTTTCACGTTCATTAACGAAGGGTAAGGTTAGCAATACTTAATCATCAGCCGCTTATCAAAGTGATTTAACAAAATTTGCTACAATCAACGCAGCGACTTAAAAGATTTGAAAATGACAGGGTTCACCCGAGACTTGTGAGTTTCCTAAATGAAATCCCACACCCACACAGAGCACAAAATTTACCACAGAGTTTCCCTAAATCAAATCGCACATGAACAAACACAGGACTTAAAACAGTTTCCTGAATCATATCACAAACAGAGACAGAGGTTAACCTATGTAATTAAGACGTTTTTCTCTTTTGCAAAGAAGTAGTAAATTACTGGTACCAAACAATCTTTGAAACCTCGAGAAATAATTAATGACTCTTTTCCTTCATTGGCATTTGTCAGCAGATGATCTCTGAAATCTACGTGAAATCTACCTTTTGAATTTACCTCATGAAATCTACACTTAGTTCCTCACGGAACCTAATCTTTGAAATCCTCGCGAAATCTACCTTTTGAAATCCTCACAAAATCTACATGTTAATATCATCACAAAATCTAATCTTTGAATTACCCTCGAAATCTACCTTTTGAATTTACCTCATGAAATCTACACTTTAACATCCTCATCAAGACTAATCTTTGAAATCCTCGTGAAATCTGCCTTTTTAAGTCCTCACAAAATCTACTCTTAATTCCTCATGAAATCTAATCTTTTAAATCCTCGCGAAATCTACCGTTTGAATTTACCTCACAAAATCTACACTTTAACATCCTCAAGACTTATCTTTGAGATCTGTTTGAAGTCTACCTTTTGAATTTACCTCACAAAATCTACACTTAATTCCTCATGAAATCTAATCTTTGAAATCCTCGCAAAATCTACCGTTTGAATTTACCTCACAAAATCTACACTTAATTCCTCATGAAATCTAATCTTTGAAATCCTCATGAAATCTATCTTTGGAATTTACCTCACAAAATCTGCACTTCCTCATCAAGACTTATCTTTGAAATCTACCTTTTGAATTTACCTCACAAAATCTACATTTATTTCCTCATGAAATTTAATCTTTGAAATCTGACTTTTAAAGTCCTCACAAAATCTACACTTCAATGTCTTTGCAAAATCTCTTTGAAATCCTCACAAAAATCAGCCCTGAGAGATGTCCCCTCTCAGGGGCAGGTGCTGGGTCATAGCCTGCTGTGATCCTGGAGATCTCAAGGGGTCCCACTTGGGATGGCAGTTTATAGGATGAGGAGATTATTTAATTCCAGGTCTATTTATCTTAAATAAGTTATTCCTATCCTCCTCATCAATAATGCCAGTTAGCTTCATGACAGTAAACCCATGTTTGTTTCCAAGGGTCAGTTTTTTGTCATCTCTTTTTTCAGTGCTAGTTGTTGTCGCCTGCCTGTTGGTTCCTCACCCAATGTTTAGATCCACCAATAATCAAAGAGCAGTACTGGGTTTGTCTGCTGAAGTGATGATGCATTTTACACTGTGTGAACCTCCACATATTGCAAAAAAACCCATTAATTTCTTCAAACTTTTTAAAACTTCTGCGTGCTGTCCATCCTGTGCGCTGAGCGTCAGCAAAATGGGGCTAGCCCTCCCATCGTACACACTGTTCCAGCATATTACATTTATATAATAAAATACACAAAATCGATATTATTATATGGATTTCCATGCTGTGCTGCTGCTGCTTTTCTACTCTGCACCTCCATGCCAGGTACAGGTAATGTGTGATATTAATCTCTCAGAGCTTTTGTTCTGTGAGCACCAAAGCTGTCAATCACATTGTACGTTACTTTCTTCAGATTACATTTACGGCTGATATTTTTAACCAAAACTTCTTGCATTTTACTGACATAAGCTTTTTGTTTACAGGTGTGGGACTGCTCGTAGACTTTTGCAGTGGAACAAACCAACAAGCATAGTTCAACCCTTTTAGCGTGGCGCAGTGCCACACAGATCCAGCCATGCCTGCGGAAGGGAAAAGTGACATGGAGAGGATTGGCCTCTTCAGTGAAATGAGTTATGTTACCATAGGAGATCGATACGTGCCACGTTATATGTGTGAGTGCCTTTAATTTTAATTACTCTTTAGTGATAGAGACCACCTCTAGTATCCATCTGCTTTCAGAATCACTATTGTCTAATACTTTAATTTTTATTTTGTTAGAGGGAACTGCTTTTTCAAGCATATTCTTTGCTCAGGTCTGTATTATTAAGAGAAAGGCTTGATATGTTGGAACTAATGTGTCAAAGAGAGGAAAAATCCAGTAAAACTGAAAAACACACATGCATAATAGTTTGATAAAATCTTTTAATGTATACATTTCTTTTTAATATTAATTATTTGCAAGTTAGCAGTATTTTTCTGCTTTTGTGAAAAACAGTAGTGGTTTCTGTGCACTCTTTCAGCAGGTTTTCTGGTTTTGATGATGGCATTGTCATTATTTTTAAATTAGTGTTGCATTTTTTTTTCTGTTCTCATCTGGCTCAAGTATGTGAGATTCCCCATCCCGTCTTCTCAAAGAATATTTGCTTTTTCTTGCTGTTTAATGGGCATACTCACTGAGAAAGGTAATTTTTTGTAATTTGGAAGGATACAGAGGTTAACCCTCAGTAGTGATAACATGAAATAATCCTGGCATTCCAACAGAGACTTTTCTGCTGTGGTGTGGTGGCAGTGGTGACCACGTTCACCAGAACCCCAGCTGACACACCTCCACCACACTGAGCTGCTGGGATTCAAAACTCAACTGGAGGCACTTGAGCTCTTCTACCTGACCTGTAACCGGTGGGAGAGAGAGATGCTCTGAAGTATGAATCATAGTATATAAACGGGCATCAACTCCAGCTCTGAATTGTATCTGGAGTAACCAGTCTCCCTCCATTGCCTGTAAAGCAAGTGCAGGGGTTGGAAAACTAAAACTCGGTGCTAGAAATACCTCCTCACAGCATTGTCTTTCACACAACCATTTTACGTGCACCATGTACAAGTTAAAGGCTTTGTAATACACCCAGATCCAGACCTCATTTTGTTTTTAGATGCAGGCTAAAAGCAGCGCTAACACCAAGCAGTTAATTTACAGTGCTTACTTTTTTAAAGGTGCTTTTAACGAAGCTGCGGGCAAGAACAGACAGATGTTACCTGGGGGGACCAAAATGTTGTCAGCTCTGCAGGCAGGTTATTTTGAGCCTCAGTTTGTGAGGATTTTCGATGGTGAAGCCTACTCTGACCCCGTTCAGTTAAGGAGACGCTATAGATTGGCAGAATCAAAGAAAAATCTGGGCAAAGCTTTCCTTCCCAGTAACGGAGACAAATTGCCGTAAGTATTGTGAAAATCTTTTAAATTGACTGTTTTTTTTTTTCTTTTCTGTATGCTAAAGATGATTCTTGCAGATTATTTCTTATAAAACTTGTAGTGAAGGTACAATATTGTTGTTTCATACAATGTAGTATTAGTACTGAGAGAAGAACTTTGAGCAGCAACACACGCAAGGCTGATCACAGGTAGAAACCCTGTCCTGATGCTTGCTTTTAAGTACTGTTTTTTGCTGTAAACAGTTTTCTTAAACTTCTGCTTGTAATTTTTGATGAAAGCGATGGTGGCAATGAGAAAAGGGTGTGGATAATTAACAAATGAATATTTCATTTTAATTTAGGAAGAAATCTGTTGGAACTTCTCAGATACAATATCTTCTCCCTCTCAGTTCTGAGCTCACAAAACTGGGGTGGCATGTATATTGCGTAAAAAATAGGAAAAGGGGCCATTATCCAATGTTTTCCTCTCAGAGATTCCATTTCCATTATCTTTTTGCTAGGAAAAATACTTATTATCCTATGGGATGATCAGAAAGTGTTACGGAGCTGAGAAATACATGCAGAATATGAAAATAAAAGCATCTTTGCTATTTGCACAATATTAACTGCATGACAAAATGACGCCAAAGCAATTGGTGTAAGGAACATGTAAAAAAGCAGATAGAGCCTTTTATAACTGTAAAATCTTGTTTAGTTGTTGTTGCTGCAATAAGAGAGAGGAGAATTTAGCCTGGGTACAGGGCCTAGTTCCTACAGTCTCATGGTTCTATTTATTCACATCTTTCTGCAGCTTTGCTTTTGGAAAGTTTGAAGAGTAACTTCTTGTTTATTTTTATATATATATAAGGATACAAGGATTAGCTCTGTGCTGTTGTATGTTACAGGAACATCTTAGCTTTCAAAAGGAATGTATTATACTCCTCTTATAGCCAAAGCTGACTCCCATCATAACTACAGAATGAGTGCAGAGCCTTTCCTTTACAATGAAGCCACGTTTGTTGCTGGCTGCAAATGGAAAGGTTGCGATGTCATATTGTGAAGCTGTGACTGAAGCCTAGACCTTTCTTTTCTTCATATGTCTATTCTCTTGTTGTTTTGTAACTGGCATGTGAAAAGCCTACTCACAGAAGTGACATTTAAATAATATGAAATAAAGCAGTGAAAAGCTGGGAAGCACCAAGATAAAGGTTGTGTGTGCATTGTCAGTTTCCCTTTTTTTTTTACTATGTATGGGTTTATGAAGTCCCTAAATAAATGGAGGCAGGTTATCATTCTGTGCAAAGATGACAAATATTATCATGGCATCCTAATCCTGTCACTATTCATGAATGGCCCATTTAAGTAGGAGCTCATTGAGGCACTTCACTCTTCCCCCGCTATAGTTGCAGACAGTACATGCAAAGGAGATTACCTCGGCTATATGGGGTAGATGACAGGTCTCATATAGACGACAGGTCTCATACAGATGACAGGTCTCATATAGGTCTCATATTTTTTCCTGTTCTGTTTTGGGTTTTTGGAGTGAGGGGACAGAGGATTGGTTATTTGGGGTTTTTTGTGGACCACCGTAGCTGCAGCTTAGTAAACCAAATTGCCATTCAGCTATTTGATTAGTTTGTCTCGGTCCTTTTCTCCTGTAGCAAGTGTACAATCGTGTACTTTGAGAGCATCTAATACACTTGTCAGCAAATACTGATTTTCAGCTTGGTCTTTAAAAAACAGTCTT
Source organism: Gallinago jamesoni (assembly GCA_025769975.1). NCBI lineage: Eukaryota > Metazoa > Chordata > Aves > Charadriiformes > Scolopacidae > Gallinago > Gallinago jamesoni. Next base: position 72,438,703 of record JAOQGH010000032.1, on the reverse strand, counting down.
TGTGAGTTCCTGCAACTTTGTAGGCAGAGGCATTTGTCCTAAATAAGCTGTGCCTGCTTTTACTTTCCTTTTGTGACAAGTTAACCAGTCCTACCATCTCCCAGAAAAAAAATATCTTTCAGACAGGTACCCCACATGGGCTGCCACTCCATTATCTGAATCTGTCTGTACCAGTGTTGCTCTACCTTGTTGGGGCAAAATTAATCTCTATTAAGCATATTTATATTATTAAAATACCTTAAAACTTCATCTCTGCCACTGTCTTGTTTCTTTTTTTCCATAACACTGTGTGTGGAATTGCTGTAGTGGAAGATCCATGGAGAGTGGATCTGGTCTGGTTTTATGTTTAACTTTTGAGATGTATATATTGTTTGAGTTTTCTACTTGTCGTGGTTTTAGCACACTGGATATGGAAAGCCCAAAATACTTGCAAAATATTAATTAATGTGTTCATTTGCTATTTTTAGATGTGGACTTGGCAGCTATTATGGAACCATAGGAGGTTCGTATACATACTTCAGTCCCCAACTGAAAGCCAGAGAAAGATACATTCCTCCTGGAAAGAATTTTTACACGAATCCTGGAAAGAAAGGAACTGGATATGGGTAACATCACAGTATTGCTTCTTACAGAGGATTTTCTTAAAAGTTTCTTGAGTTTTGAACACCTAAGTAATTCATTTTGGTTTTACAGTTATGCAAACCTTACCATAGGCGAACAATATCCACATCAACCTGACGGGTATGAAGTAGAACGAATAAATGCGAAGGTAAAAATATTTGTCTTTATTATGAATTAGCGTTATGATTATTTATTACAATTTACACAAACTTTTTGTTCCCTGTGGTGTTTCCTCTAGCTTGAAATCAATAATGTTTATTTACAAGTGGAGGAAGGAAAACAAATTAATGATCAGCCTGTATAAAAAAGATTTAGGTATTTGTTTATTATTTTTTCTTCGCAACATCTGACAGTATCCCACACAAGTCCTACCATTCAGGATTTGACCTTAAGTTTTTAGATGGAGACCTTAAGCTCCAATAAAATAATGATCAAACACTGCCAATAGCAAGAACAATAATACTTCTATGTTGTTGTCAGAAGAGTGGGACCTCATTATCCCAGATGCTATATTAAAAAATCCTGTTCCTTTTTTCATATAAGTTCATAAATCTAAGAAAATTTGTAAATGTGCTTGCACTGATTTTAGTTGTTCTGTATATTTTTATTGTATGGCTGCAGGAGGACATTTTTTGGTCTTGGGTAAGGACAAGATTAGCAGAAACAATTCAGGTACCTGCAGTTGAGACAAATTCAGAGTCAGGCACATATGTATGTGCCCAATATACAGGTCTACAATACTGTTAGACACATCTTAAATGCACAGTGCTTTTCCTGATCTTTTCCTACCTTACTTTCATAGTAATAGAACCATGAAATGGTTAGAGTTGGAAGGGACCTTAGAGATCATTGAGTTCCAACTTGCCTGCCATGAGTAGGGACACCTCTACTAGAGCAGGTTGCTCAAAGCGGAGTCAAGCAGGAGCAAAGGAAGTTGGACTGAACATTCTCCAAGACTACATTTAATTCTTTCCATTTTTCTCTCTTTACATACAGTAAAAATCTTCGGGATTGTTTCTTTCAAAGTATTTGTTTTACAGAAAGCTCAAGAGGAACATAGACGGTTGCTTATAGGAGGGCCTTTCAGGTTAAATCTGTATCCCCGGGAATATTTTGATGCGAATCCCTATTTTAATGACAGACCTTTGCCACCTGTGAAGAAACCACCCACAGAGAAGCCAATTGCATCACCTTTCAAACCAAGTTCTCCTGCTAAAAAGGTTAGTTTGTCTTATAGCTACTGGAGACAAAAGATAAATATTCACATATTCTCATTAAAGACTTTGCTTAAAGCACAGAAGATAGAAATAAATGTATATTTTCGCTATTCCTTTCCTATTTTTCTTACAAAAGATATTATTCCATTTACTTTGTTTTCAATTTCCAAAGCAATGAAATCTTGTTTCACCCAACAACTGCTAACGAGATTCAAATAACCTAAAAAGTGCTTCTGTTTCAAATCTGCATAGTGCTGTTAGCATACAGTTAATTAAATGTATATACCACAAAAAGATACAAAGCAAAAGGTTATGCAATAAATGACAGAAAGAGTAAATTACCAGAACAAAATGAAACGCTCTCCTATTTTGGACTCCATCAATCACTCATGTAATTTTCGAACCTGCTAATTACTCTCAGCCTATATAGACAAACATCTAGAAGGTAATTCCTAGAAGTGTCATGGGAATGGAAGGAGCAGAAAACTCGGGTTAGTCCCTCTGCTCAGGGAAAAGCTGCAGAATAAACTCAGGAGTTACCTGTTGCTTGTCCATCAGCAGAACCAAATTTGGAATTTGCCAGCTCTTCAGTAGTTAGAAGAAAAGGAGGCAATGGATGGGAATAAATATATGTGGAAGGGCTTAGAGGGCATAAGAAATAAAGCCTGGAGTTAGTATGAAAGATATATAGGAACACAGTTCATTAGTTCTGGTTGCCTAGTGTCGTTATTTCTTATAATCTAAATGGATATTTTTCCATTCCGTAAAGCATTCCATCTTGACTATTTTTTATTTTGAGATGAAAATTCATTAATTTATTTATTAATTAATTTTGAAATGTTTGCTGTTCATCGTAGACTAAACCTTAATTTTACTTTGAAATCTGTTTAAGATGCATGAATATCTCTCTCTTAAATGACTCCAGATACCAAATACAGTAACAGCCCTTAATTCTTTCCTTTTCAGCTCTTCGCTTTAGAGTTCCATTGTCATTCATTTAACACTGTGCTCTGCTAATGACTATTTTCCTATTATTATGTCCTTGACCCTTGACTTACTTGATGACCTTGATACATCTGAGGAAGATGATGATAGCAAGGAAAATATAACTATTCAGAAAGAGACAGCAAAAATGCTTACACACAAATGATCGTGTTGGGTGTTTGGCCTCATAGGTGAGGCCTCGTAGATGAGGATCATAGATGAGATCTTTCAGAAGGGAAATCTGATCAGAAAAGTCAGCTGCTAGAAAGTTGGCACCTCATCCTGGCTGACAAAGCAGTATATATTCCCTATGTATTTAAATCCTGTGTACTTCCCAAGCTACTGCACACTCTGCTATGTATATACTTATAGAAAAAAGTTGCTTTATTGTTGACAGTAACAATTGTCTTACTACTGTGCTTTTCAGAAATGCAGCCTCAGCAGACTGTGGGGTTTTGCTGTGCAAAGAGTTAATCAGGTGTCTGCATATTTTTTAACTAAAATTTGCCACTTTTGTGGTACTAGTGGACATAACCTTTCAGGTAAAGCTGATGCTGTATTCAGTCCTATATGTCAGAAAGCATATTTGATAATAAAGCTCCAGCCCTTCTGTACATGACAATCCCTGCACCAGTGCTGGACATGGAGCTGTACTAGTAAACTAATAGTGACATAGGAATTCCCTTTTTTTTTTGCCACAACATAGCTCATTTTGGAGAATTTCACTGAATTTCACTGAGTTATTAGAGTTGAAGGGACTGTAGAGATCATCTAGTCCAACTCCCCTGCTAAAGCAGGATTGCCTAGAGCTAGAGAGTTACGGTTTTACTTTTTCTGTTGCATTTTTAAGATCTTTTCCTCAAAATCCAGACTTGCAGAAGAACATTTACAACTAAGAATTCATCAAAATAAGGATTGAAGTTTTCCTTAAAGTTTCCATTGCAAATTTAAGAAATATTTGGGTTTTGTTTTTACATATAATATGATGCAGTCTGCTATTCAGTATTCGTACTTGCTTTTGGATGAAAAATATTTTAAATAATTATATTGTAGATTGGCACTTCAAAAAGTTATTTTTTTTTCCAGTCAGGGGGCATGAAAGGAGGCACGTTTGATCCTTACCCAAGCCATTCCACTGACCCTTACATAGTTAAAAAATCTGAGGCTTTAACGACTGGTAAAGAACGGCAGATTTTTCATCCTCCTGCTGGACCCAAAAGCAGACCTATTACAAGCATAATAACTTTAAATGTCACAAGGTAAGATCGTTTAATATGTGTTCATGTTTCATGTATGCTGACTATAAAAAGTCATTAGTGCAGCTGTTTATTACTGTCTAAAATAATTGTATAAATGAGGAACAACTTATTAGTGAAAGGATAAGAAATATGTGTAAGGAGCTTTGCTTTCAAAATTTATTCCTACTCTTCTGTAAATTCAAGTTACTTTTTACAAGGCTAAACATGTCATAGAGACATTCAAAATCATGCTATACAGATTTCACTGAAAAATTATTATTTTTTATTCTTTTCTGGTTTGATAAATTTAAAAGACCAGGAATATTCCTGTTAAAATCTGGTTGTGTTTTCCCCGGTTTATGGAGTAAAGTTGGCTCCCTCTGCTGGCAAACAGGGTATTAGGTAATTTAAGCTTCTGGAGCTTTTGAAACACTGATACTGAAGTTAGTTTCCTAACTACAAACATGTCATTGTGCAATGTCAGAAGAGATTTATAGTACACAGTGTATGTATATAGGTAGATAAGCACATAATTATTTACTTTTTTTGTGTTACTAGGTTATAATCCTTATATTTAAACAAATCTGTTTTCTGGTTTTGGCTCTGTTGTAACTCAAGCAGAAAATCAGGACTGTGTTCTTTAGAGTTATTTAAAGACGTCACTTTCAAATGCAGACTTCTAAGACTGCTTGTAGGAGAGTTAAGCATATTATTTTGCATATTCCATGAATAACATTGAATATTTCAGAAATACTTGATTCAAATTTGAAAAACTGTCTTAGAGGAATTCGCTTCACCTTTGTGATTTGTCTTTTACATATCATATGTGAAGTCTAAGAAATGCACCTCCCTTATTCCCCCATGGCTGTTCTACTTTATTTCAGCACATATCAGCATTTGCCTAATCATATTTTAAGTTGCAGGAATAGTTTAAGTTTTTATTCACACTGACAAGGCAGATCCAGAAGCTACATATTAATCTGCATTGCTTTTCATTACTAATGGAAAGTAAGAAAGAACTGAAAGTAACTTTTTGGTGCACCAAAGAGCATGGTAACTATGGATGCAAGAAAATACAACCTTTCACGTATGCACTGGTGTTTTTAGATGAGTAAAAAAAAAAGGCAAAAAGATATAAGGTATATTGGCCTGAGTAGACCCTGTATCAGTGTAATTATTTGTATTATTATTTTATCCACAGAATAAAAATTCATGCTCCCAAATGAAATGTTTTTGTTGGAAAAAAACCGCTAACTGTATGTGAAGTCAGTTTGAGAATTGCAAGGGAGGGACTGCTTGTGAAATATCACTGTGCGCTCACAGATGCAGTTATGATGGACTCATTAAAAATACTTGTAAAGAGAAAAAAATTGACATATCTAACAGAAATTCCAAAGAGAGAAATTAAAACTAGTGCTTAAAATTCTCCACTACTATTTCCCTCCTAAGAATTTCAAAGAATATATTTATTTTGGGTTCACTATTTCTAGGTTTAATAAAAAGTGAACTGAATTTATTATAAGCACGAAGCTCATATATTTAAAGAAATGTGGTAGGACATTTTTGAACTCATGTTCTTCCCCACTGAATCAAAGTCCTTTATGTAATACTTTCCAATGGAAAGCTTATCTTCTGATATTTGGACCATAATCCTTTAATTGGATTTACTAGTGAAGATTCTTGCCCTCACGCAGAGCTCTATTGATATCAATTTGACTTCATGAGGATTCAAGTCATTAAATCAAATTACAGGACTGAGTGAACCACAGCTTTTCATGGTTGCAAAAACTCTTATAACTTGTACAGTGATATTCTACAAAAATCTAGTAAGTTTCTTTTCATTTACATTTCAGATCATTAAATGGAAAGAACTACAAGACTGCGCGGCTGACATCTTATTAGGTGCACAAGGTGAAATGAAGGGTACATTTAAAGACTCTGTAAACTATTAGCAAAGTAAATAAAGTGTGAAAAGTGGAACTGCAGTATATAAGGGCAGTCCAATCTGTTTAATTATTGAGAATGCAATCTTCTATTTCTAAATATAAAGTGATAATAAATAACTTAAGAGCATTTATTTATTATGTCCAAGGTTGTATCTTTATATAAATTTTTGTCTTATTGATTAACTGGAATTTTGCAATATACTTTTAGAAAACACCTTTACTTTCTAATGAGTAATTTGTGTTGCAAATTGACTGGATATTGCAGTGGGAGGAAGCACATATATTTTAAAATGAGTGTCACTGTATGCATTAACCAGGTAAGTCATGTGTGGCCCACAGTGAGATAAAGGTCCTTGTTTCCCTTTAGTAGAATTACAACTTGTATTTCATTTCAATTATAATTTTGCATAAGACCTGTCTTTGAAATATATAATTTTTAGCTTTGCTGACCTTTTCAAAATGACCAGTATAATATATTTTTGAAAACCAAAGCATGAGCAGGCTGTTATGAAGGGAGGAGTCATCTCTATTTCCCAGCATCTATTTACCACAGTTTCTCAAGTTCCTTTCTGGACTTAAGGACTTTCTCAGTCCTTAAGGATGGCATAGCTGTAACAGTTGAGGTTTTCAGGCTCTCCAAATAGTCCTAACCTGTTTGTGCAGAAGTACGAAGTTGGTGAAACTGCTTGACACCTGTTGAGGGACAGCTGGAGAGTTTAGTGGCTCGAATTAGTCCCTCAGTATTACACAACACCAACAAACATAAACCTTACTTTTAGCTACTTAGTTTCCAGCCCAGAAATAATTGTTTTTCATTTTTGTCACATCATAAGGGGAAAAACAAGTTTTGGCTTATGTTTGTAATCTGTAATTAATAGAACATAAAATCTGTCACTGTAATTTGTCCATTGCTTACAATTTTTGAGGCTTTTTTGGGTCCTATTCTGACATTAGTGACACTTTTGTTTCCAGAGGTGCTTCTTCAGTACTTTCTATGAACTAGAATAAGAACTTTTTACTGGGATGGGGCAGCCACAGATTCCCTGGGCAACCTGGGCCAGGGTCTCTCCACTCTTAAAGCAAAGACTTTCTTCCTGAGATCTCATCTAAATCTCCCCTTTCAATTTAAAACTGTTACCCCTCATCCTGTGGCTCCCCTCCCTGATCCAGAGTCCCTCCCCATCTCTCCTGGAGCCCCTTTAGGGGCTGGAAGGGGCTCTAAGGTCTCCCCAGAGACTTCTCTTCTCCAGGCTGAACCCCCCCAACTCTCTCAGCCTGTCCCCACACGAGAAAGGCTCCAGCCCTCGGAGCATTTTTGTGGCCTCCTCTGGACCCACTCCAACCATGTCCTCTTTATATTGGGGGCTCCAGAAAAAAAAGGAGAGAGATACCTGGAAACAGTCCATTGTTTTTGTAACCTGCAGTATCAAATGTCAACATGGCTTGGGACTGCATGGCTCAGGTCTTTATAGCCCCATGGGTCTTCTTAGGAAAATGTGGGCTAATTATGAACAGCTGATTATATTTGTCTGTGTCCCTAAATATGACAGAAATGTTAGAATCAGCTACAGGGACAGCTGTCACCTCTAGATTATTGTGAGAGGAGGAGCAGACATGTTCCACGAACCTTTGAACAGGTGCAGCCCTGACAGGTTTATTAAAACATGACAGCAGTAAGTGTCCAAGTATGTGAGGCACTGGGATCTGACGGGGGGGTCACAGGGACAGAATGTGTTAAATATTTGGAGATGTCAGTTTGAGAGGCAGTGTGTTAGAGCTATGGTCAGTTTACGTAACTTGACGTCTTTCAGGGAGGTCTGAAGCATCAAGGGCAGAGTCATTTGAGATATAAATTCAAAGGAGGATTCTTCTATCACCACTGTGGCAAACTTACCCACTTCTATGTGTACGATTCTGTACAAGGGTATCTATTATATTGTTCTAGTCTACTAATTAATTTTACTATGTATCCAGTATCCTCTGCTACTGGTACTTAGTTAAGATATAAGGTTAGACACTTAATATTTCTGTCTGACTTTGGAATTTGAGGAAAAAAAGAGATTGTCCTCGTTTCAGATTCCTATATTATCTTCTATAGTGTAGTGAGAATGTGAGTTTGAGCCCTTTCAGCATCTTGGAGGAGGGGTTGTTTTCAGGAAATTTAATTGCCATGGAAAGCCTTTTGGCAAACAGCGATAAGATCCCGGGCAGCACTGCAGTCTGAGGGCCGTCAAGGTTTTGCTTTTTTCATTACATGCCAGAGTAGAACCATGATTAATTTGACAGCTCATTATTTGTCCAGGTGCTACAATGGTAAAGCATATTTTACTCAATCCTTACTTCTACCTAGAGCAGAGCAATAGCTGATAACAGTTTTTGCTAACAGACGTCTAAAGCTACATCTGTGCTTAGGTGTGACCTTCAGAGAACAGCCTCAGAGTCATTATAACTCCATGCTTAATTAAGGGACTCACCTCATTAGCATTTTTGTAGACCCATAAGGAAAGACAGTGCTGAATCTCAGTACATCATTTCTGAAATGTTATTTTTCCATACTCTGTCAAAGGTGAGAGAAGCTCTTGATTCAGGGAGGCAGGTTGTTAATAAGCAGTGAATAGGAAGTATGTAGGAAAGGCAATTAACAGACAAATAACATGTGGTGTGTGTATTCATAGAGAAGAATGTCATAACAAATTGTAGTGAGAATGAAAAAGGATAGATGAATTATGAGTCAGGGAAGAAATAAGTGAACATTTTTAGAATTATAATCTTGTGTTAGGATCAAAGAATCTCCTGAAATCCCTGAGGTTGTGTAGTCATAAATGAATTTATACTCAAACAGAAGTGTAAAGAACTACTCCTGTTAACACAGATCAGCATCCTTACCTGGTCTCTCACTTATCTAATTAATTTGAGTTTAGGGAAGAGAGAATTTGTTATAAGCCAGCCAGAAAGTGGGTCAGGTGATAAAAGATCTTGCTGGGATCTTGGTGTATGACTGTTTTTTACACATTTTACTCTGTGTGTTCTTTCTTTGTGCTGAATGGTATTTTTGCCTTTTTCTCTCCCTTTGTAACTCATAGCTTTATTTCAGCCTCAGTCCACCAACCTGATATGAAAAAAAGCAAAAAACCGAAATGTTTATAGATTATCCTATAATTTATCCTTCTTATTGTGTCTTTTCCCTTCCATACTGGGAAGGGAATTGCCTTCCTAATTGCCTTGTCTGCTTAGTCTGAATTTTAAACTGTGGGCTACCAATTATTTCTTGTTCTGTATACAGCAGCTGATACAGTTGGGCCATCTCTGTTTCTGAGTCTTCTTGTAATATATGCTTCTCTTATAAATAATAAAAGGAGATAAGGTAGACAGTGGGAGAATCTAACTTTGAAACAACTCTGCTTTTCACCTCATACATCCTACTTGCGTATAGTTTTGGATTGGCAAAAGAGGTGCAAGAGATCTGGAGCACTGAGCAGGAGCTCTCCGTAAAAGTGGCTGTGGTTGGGCAGGTGGGGCTATTCTTGCAGTGAAAGTAAAATGAAACTGGGGAAATTTGCAAGAGTAAAACGGCAGAAAGGGATGCAATTCTTGGAAAATATTAAAAAGCCAAAATAAATGTGTCTTAGTTAAGTGTCTCATATTTGTCAGTGTTAACCCACTCCCAACTTTCTTAATTGTGCAAGTTGTATAAGTAAAAATGTTACCAGTCCAATCTCTGCTAAGTATAGCAGTAGTGAGACTTATTTGTGACATAGACAATTAGAAAAAATTCAGTCAGTAATTTCATTACTAAATAGACAGCATTCACCTATAATTAATAGGTTGAATGAGTTCTATACACAAACTGAAAAGGTTTACAACCTGTGAAAAGGTTATTTTACCTGTAAGTAGACCCAAAGACTGATTGTACTTTGTGTAATCATAGATCTCTTTGGGATTTACTCTTGCTCGAACTCCCTCTGCCTGCGCTTTGTGTGTCTGCACGACCTGCCGAGCCGGTGCTGGGAAACCTTCCATGTGCAAATTCTTTTCTATCTGCAAATGGACTGAATATTTCTGTGCCTGGACTGAATATTTCTGTGCCTTGTGGCTTGCGCTGCTACTGACAAGCTACGAGTTTTGCATAAAATCATAAACAACATTACAACATTGCTTTTATCATCATATGGAAACTTGGTTTTGGCCTGAACATCCTGGGACAATTTGGCTGAATGTATTGCCTTTTTTTCCCCCCTTTTTGCCATTAAACATAATCTTCCAGTCATATCTCTCTAGTGTATCTGGTCTAATTAATATTTAACTTTTTATAGGCTGCTGGTTTAAGCAGGATAATTAAAAGCCTCTAAAATCAAGAATATACTAAAAAGATTTTTTAATAAAGGTCATTATGCAGAGTATGAGACATCTATAAAAATCTGGTTTTGAACAGTATCTGGAAAAGAAAAAGTCAAGACTGTGAAAAGCTTGCAAGAGACTTTTGATCAGAACCCTCTTGGTATTTACTGAAGATTTTTTTTTCTGAGTAATAAATAATAAGCTTTAACTACTCTACAGCTTCTGTGTTTCTGGATTTGTCACCCCAACACAGCTGGAGCTTTGTCAGCGCGTGAATTGTATATGACACAGTGTTTCTTTAAAGTTTTATTTTTGACAACTGTCCTAGCCTGTGCCAAAGAGAGCATTTTTTGTCAGGGTAATAGAATATACAATCTTTCAAGACTTTCCTAAAAGCTTTCCTGGTCTTTGGATTGTGCCCCAGTGTGGGGAGAGGGAGGATTAGGTAGGCTGAGTGTAACTAAAAACACTCACTCAGAATGTTAAAACAAAACTGTGCTTTACCATATATAGGAACAAAATCCTTTGTGAACTTGGACATTGTGTAGATAATGTTACTTATCAAGCCTGTGCTGTGGAGACAAAGATTTTAGGTGGTGATACTGAGTGTATGCTGAAGGCTGCTTGTATGCCTTAAGATTTCATGTGTTAAGAAAAAAGGAATAACGTGCTCGTGGAATTTTCTTGTTAACAATATCAGAAGAAGCTATCTGAGTAGCTTGCTTGGGTGAGAGAAGAAAAAAAAGACAGAAAAGGTCAAATTTGTGGAGTATGGTTGCCGTTAGAATATTTGCTGGATATATGCCAACAGCATATTTTATTTCCCACCATTTAATTTATAAATGTATGAACCCACTAGGTAAATAATAATAATGTCCTTGTGACAGCCCCCCCGCCCCCCAAAATAGAGTTTAAATCAAGTGCATGTATTTTAAATACAAGTCAGATCTATACCCAACTGCACAATTGTTCCCTTTTGAACTGAAATTCTTGATCAAACACCTCTGAGCTTTGGAACATCTGAAGCCAGATATGAGCAGGGATGTGATGTTCCTCTGGAACATCTCAGCCCAAATTCTAAGACTGGGTGTTTCTCTAGTATTAAAAGGTCAGTAATTTAATTTCTGTTAAGAGATTTTCTCTCTGTGAAAGTTGCAAGACCTGCTCCAAGGGGTTAGCAGGCAGCGTGGGGCAGCAGGAGCAGCTCAGGGGGTGTGGAGGACCCGGCACCTCCCTAATAGGTGTTTCAGAGAGAGGCTGGTTGGCTCTTGTTTGATGCTATGAACCAAATTCCCATCAGTGGTTGGTGCTTATTAGCAGTGGTCATCTTCTAATTGAATTTTGTTGTGAAGGAACCCATTTTGTGCACCCTGCAGCTGTTGTGTGGTGTGAATCAAAGTGTAGGGTAAATTGAATTTACTTTCAATAGCAAACTTCTGAACAAAAGTTTTAGTCTAATTTTTAAAGTGACAAAATGTGGTTGAAAAACTGAAAAGAGTTCCTGGGGAGTTTCTTTTAACTACTTTAAACTTACTTCTTAACTACTTTAGAGAACTTTTTAGATTTCAAATTGCTGGCAACATTTCAGCATTACTTAAAAGAGCGAAAGCATTTGTGGTGGAACAATTGATACAAAAGTATCATATAAATGACTGTGTGTATTTTCAAATGCTACTCTTGGCTTGCTCATATGGAGAATTACAGTTTCATATAAGTTTTTCACATCTCCCAGCACAGCCCTGCCATCTGTGCAGTGGGAGCAAAGCCGAGGCAAGCTTTTCCCACCTGTTAATGGACATCTGAAGAGTCAAGATAACCAGCGTGTGAAGTCACACTTACTATCTTTCTCTCCATCTAAAAATAAACGCCATGGCTCTCTGTGGCTTGTAATATATATGTACATATATAAACAAGTCTGGACACAGCTGAGAGGCACAGTAGCATTAAGCTCTCATGATTTACTGGTTATGCCATTCTTAAGCCAGAAGATAAAGTAGGTAGTTCTTTAGCTGGACAGTCTGTAAAGGATTTGTGCCAGGAGCCACTGACACCCTACTGAGATAAAGAATTCAGCTTTGAGCACGCAATAGACTTGCTATGTCTTTCTCTCACATTTAAATCCCTTATATTCAATTCTTGCAGAATGTCGGATGAAATTTCCTATTTTTCTCCTCTGTCAGGATTGAGGGTTTTAGAATCTTTGTTTCCTTTGTTATGTTGGTGTAAAGGTTTTCGCACAGTTTGGTACTTGCAATTGGATAGTCTTACCTTCAGTCAAAGTCATGTCAAACCTCAATCCTCTCAAAATAGCCCCATGTGATGATGCAATACCACTGAACTTTCCCCAAAGCTTTGGCATCAGGTCATGTCCTGTGACTTTCTTTTAACCTAACAGTTCTTGTGTCTACATTTCTGAGAGTTTCCCCCCATTTACGATTGGTCTGTTTGTTGCATTAAAGAGACAGCAGTTTTGGGTCTTCAGTTCTGAAAGCAGGTGATCTCATTCAGTTTCAGAAAGGGAATTTTGCCCAGGTTATGCACTCAAATGCCTAATACAAAAACTCTATCTCATTCTTGTCCGTGGTTTGATAAATCCGAAGCACACTCCTCTGTCAGGCTGAAAATGCCAAACTTCTATTATTGTCAAGTCACTTGACACTCACACTTTCTCATTTTTCATACCAGTTGAAAAGAAATACAGAATCTTTACCATATGTAATAGATTTATTTTTACCTTCAGTTACTCCACAAAGAAATGAACATTAAGCAAATATTTTAAAACACCGATGACATTTTAGGTTTGTAAAAATAGACGTTACGTGCACCCTCACTCCAAAAAGGATTTTCAGATTTATTTTATGGGCTTTTTCAGTGGAAAAATAGAAATGCTACACATATCCTCTGTGATACATGAGAAGCAGAATTATATCTTGTGCCCCCAAATAATTCAGGAACTAACTTTTTAAAGGGCACAAGACTTTTTTAATGTCTGTCTTTGATACCCAGACATAAATTATAAATGCAGTGACATGCACATTTTAAAAACATTTAAATTCTGAAATAATACTTTAAGACATTTTGAAAACTCTTTGAATATGCCGACTTTGTATTTCAACTTTTAAAATAAATTTGAAGTATGTATAGCTTCTTTCTTTGATTCTATATTCTTCTTACATTTTAAGCATCTTCTGTTATAGAATGGGAAAAGTATATAAGATTGTTAGCAGCTGAGTTGTTAATTTCTGCTAGTCTTGTAGATGATATAAAATTTTGTAGATTTTTCTAGTGTAAAGCAAAAGCCCCCAATAAATCATTTATGAATTATGTTGGTATTTTTCGAAAATGCTAAGATTGAGATTGTCGGTCAGGTTTGCGTATGTAACTGGCACCTACCTGAAAGCAATATAGCCCTTCAAACATTTCAGAAATTGATTTAAAACTATATTCTTTCATCCTTTTTTTTTTTCACTAGGACTTCACCAGGCTATTTATAAAAGATCTTTCCTTTGCATCTTTTAATTAACATTTATTTTTAAAGTTGTCCAAGTTTTAATTTAGCAGCGATAAAGCTATTACGATGATATTTCCCCTTTGTTTCTATTATGGAAACGGAAAGATGGAGATGCAAGAAAAAAACCAGCACCATTTTGTGCGGAAAGGTTTTTAAGTTTACTTTCATTCTCAGTTTGCAGAGACTTCCTATTACAGTGTGTGTGTTTTGGTGTTTATTTTCCCCCAAAAAAGAATGTATGTATGTGCATACCTTAGAACAGTTTTCTGCTGAGTGATGTGAAAGCTGATTCCATTGCAAATCATTAAAACAATGTAGAACATCTATTTTACTTCTTACTAAACAGTCTTTGTTATGCTAGCCATTTTCTTGTATGAATTGTTATATATTCCTCATCACAGTTGCTGCATCAGAAAATTAGGTCAATATAACCCCAAATTCAAAGCAAAGTAAGCAAAATCTATTTTTTTTGGCATACCGTAGTGGTGGCTGAATAATAGATGGTGGAAGCAGACATGAACAACTGCTTGTTTTGTAATATCCATGTAAAATAGCTGCTTTTCTAATGATATGTGGAGTTTCTAGGTTTGTTAGGGCCCAGCCTGTAACACTTTTATGGCTTTGGTGATACTTAATTATGTTAAAAATAATGTCTTGATTACAGTACTTATGTATATACTGTATTGTGTAAGACCTCAGCTGTTTACCTTTTTTATTCCAGTACAGGTGTTTTAGTTTATACTTCACTGAATTACATTGGCAACTTGGAAGATAATATTTTAGCAGAATTTTACTGGTGTAATACGCTACTGCTGGCCAACAGGGACTTCAACCTCCCACAGAACCCCGCCAGAAAAGGTTTAAAAGCTGCTACTTTGGAACCCGGCAGAAGTCCTGACACTTGTACGGCAGTTCTACGCTGTTAATGGCTTTTTTTTTGTGTGTGTGCATGCATAGATTTTTGTGTGTTAAGGTAAGACTAGCATTTTGGGTAAACAGTAACTGCTTCATATCCCTCCGGTGGCCTCATGCGAGCTCGGGCATGAGCTTCGCAGTACAGTTGTCCCTCCACGAAGAAGTAGCCTTTTTGTTTCAGGTTGAGGTTGCAGTCAGAGCACACGAAACATTCTGGGTGCCGGTATTTGTCACGTGCCTTCACCACTGTTCCTCTGCATGGAAATAATGGAAAGGAAAACCCCCACAATTAATTCGTATTAATCTAGTACCTAAAGAGGCTCCAGGAGAGATGGGGAGGAACTCTTTATGAGGGAGTGGAGTGATAGGATGTGGGGGAAGGGTTTTAAACTGAAAGAGGAGAGATTTAGATTAGATATTGGGGAAGAAAGGCTTTCCTGTGGGGGTGGTCAGGCACTTGAACAGGTTTCCCAAAGAAGCTGTGGCTGCCCCATCCCTGGAGGTGTCCAAGGCCAGGCTGGATGGGGCTTGGAGCAACCTGGTCTGGTGGGAGGTGTCCCTGCCCAGGGCATCCGTGGAACTGGATGGTCTTTAAGGTCCCTTCCAACCCAAACCATTCTATGAAGTGAGAAGAAACTAAGCATAACACGAAGTAAATTCTAGATATTTGTCTCAAGGCTTTTAGGTTGTTTAGGTTGCCAACTACTATATAATTTGAGCTGCACAGGTGAGCACTGGTTTCATTCTGTATGTCTTAATGATGGACTTGCAAAAGGTCCTGAAAATCTTAATTAAAGCCTTGTTGGTACATGGTCAAAACTGAAATTCTATGTATCCAAAGTGTCTAAGGCACAAGTTAATAATTTGGGATTTAGAACAACATATTTTTTGTAATTATTTTATAGAATCCCAGGTTGGAAGGGACTTCAATGATCATCTGGTCCAACCTTCCTTGGCAAAAGCACAGTCTAGACAAGGTGGCCTAGGACCCTGTCCAGCTGAATCTTAGAAGTGTCCACTACTGGGGGATATATTATAGAGATATATATATATAAAAAAATACAATATATATTATCCAATATAATGTTGTTAAATCTCTGTGTTCTAGAAGCATTTTTCTAGTAGTGCAGAGGAAAACCAAGACCATCACTTGGAAAGCAGTCCTGCAGTGGTGTTTCAGGACACATGCTTGGACTAGAGATTTCCAAAACGAACAAGAAGCAACTCACAGAATCCCACTCCCACACTTGTCGCACAGTGGCACCTTCTGGACACCGGGCATGGCACTCGGTATCTTCGTCACCGGCGCTTTCACACTTCTTGTGCCCGCAGGGCGTCCGTCTGAGAACCAAAACAATCCTGTTATGTACAGGCTAAAATAAAAGCACCTAATCCAGTTTAATACTTTTCCTGCCAATACACTTCTGCATGTATTTGCAGGCTTTCACTTATAGCAACAAATAATGATGTTTCTCTAGACAAGTTTATAGAACCAGATTCCACCTCTTTGGAATCGAGAAAAGAATATTGTGTAGCTGTAGCCAAAAAGCAAGTAAAAAAGTGATTATATATATAGTGTCATATACATCATCTAATTCTCTGATAGTAGGTGCTGGGTATAGCAGGAGAGGGATGAGGATTTGGCTTTAACAAAGCACATAAAGAGTCTGGACCTATTGTTAGAAAGCTTCTTATTTATACAAATAAGCATTCAACAGATTTGGAAAGATTAGTAACGGTATGAATACAAACTTAAAACAAAATACAAGAAAACACCAAGCAAAATCCCACAGTATCATATACAGACAATTAGATGAATTTATCCCTTCTCTGGCATATATTGAGATATAAAAATTTAAATTATTTACCTTTTAGGTTAATTTTGGTTGTGTTTTACACTTACTGTAAATGTAACAAACTTGCAGCCTTTAGTAATGTTATTTTCAAAACTTCTTAATTTAAGGAAACATGACTATAAATTATATTGTCCTTTTCTACTTTTATTTAGAATGAGGAAGGGATGGGTGAAATGTAATTTAGGACTTGGTTTTAATGTCTCTTTTCCTGGATGTGGAAGAGAGTGTTTTCTTTCTTGGTGTTACTTGTCCCAAAAGTTCTCTCGTGTAAAGCTTTTTGTCATTCAGTTGAAGTCAACTTGATTAATGATCTTAATTAATGCAAATTTGAAAAATGTGCTTAACATCCCCATTTTATTCCCATAGGAATAAAATGCTAGGTATAAAATCAAGGGGCGGGGGGGGGGGAAAGTTAGGGGGCTGGTGTGCTGTCTCTAAGGTTCAGAATGGCTTGGGCTTTCAGAAATTCTCATAGTTCTGATCTCTCTTATTTTCTTCCCAGATTCCCCCTTCCCACAAACATCTCAAAATGCTTTGAACAGGTAAAATACGTCATTATTAACCACCTTCCTCGGAGACTAAATTCTGGAGCACCTTAAAGGAGCCAGACTGGCGAGGTTGGCTGGGCTCCTCCTGGTTGTCGTGGAGCATCCTGTAGACATCGGACTGAGGCACTGAGTTGGGAGAGGGGTCACTGCATCATAGGGAGGAAGAGAAGATAAAGCAATTTAACAAACATAACTTTAAAGCAATAGCTCCACGGATACCAACATGTTTCTACAACGTGTTTCTACACCTACTGAAAGACTCTTCCTTCCAGGTACCACTGCTTTATATAGTGATCTTAAGTGCTTTATATAGATCTAAAAAGTGCTGAAAAAAATGTATCTGTGCAATCATTACAAAAATAAATGTACAAACTCATGAAACTTCATAATTACCATTCTAACAACCTGAGTAGTCGAGAGGAAGAGTAAAGGACTACATTCACTGGCAGGAATTAGGCTGAATGTGTGGCATCTGTAAATTAGAAAGGTCCAAATTTACTTTGATGCAAAGTCTGTTATCTCACTGATGTATACATAAATCTCCAGTTTAAATTTCTTGTTGCAACTGGGCTCTTACTGTCTGTTGAACCTTAAGTGAGTTTCTACTGCAAATACGCAACTGATTCCAGCTGGAATTAGACTTTACATGGTTTGGTTTGGTCACAGTGGGCCAGGGAGCCCTGTAGCTTGTGCTAATTGTTTGCATCTTCATCAATCAACAGATTTCTCTGAGATGGCTTTAAGCTGGTGAAGAAATTCCCGCTTTCTTCTCTTGTGACAAGCTTTTGATGAATAGGAGGAGCTTGGTTTTTACAGTTCTCACCAATGGCTAATTAAACCCTTGATTCTCCCCCCTTAACTAAAATATTCCTAAACATCAAACAAGTGATAACACAATTACATAGAGAAGGCAAAACACCAGACACAAAGGTGTGAGATGACATTTCTCAGTGCATACATAATGAACCCCACAACAAAAGACATTTCAAACCTGTGTAGAGAGTGATCACTCTGGCCTTAGTCCATGGTTTCAGAATAAAGAAAAAGCCAGTTTTTCTTTTATTATTCTCTAATTGTTGTGATTGAGGATAAATATTCATACAGTAGAGGAGTAACATCACTCTGCAGACTTCATGAACTGCAGTTTTCTTTCCATCAGATAGGGTGAACTTAAGTATTTCTCTATAAATATGATTTTTATGGTTAGTAACAGCCCAATCCTGCAAGGTGCTGAAGAAGGCTCATTGGTGCCAGTGATTATTGCTTATTTAAAATATTAGTAATTAGCTTTAGTTTATACCATACGTATTATGAATTATTAACTTAAGTACTGTTGTGAAACAGAAAAATAAGCTACTATTTTGCAAAAGTAAAGATAAAGCAACATGAATGATGAATTTTCCCTTGAAAAGAATGAATAGTGCTTTAAAAATGTTTATTGTTTAATTATCATTGTTATCCAGATACATAAGGTTCCTCCCTGACTGTTAGTTATTGCAATGGATAAAATTTGTAAGTTGGAGATGAATTAGTAGGCCTAGAAACTAAATTGTTACTCTTTTTGGAGAAGAGTTGGTTGCACTGAATGGGTTGTTCTTAATAGGAGATAAATATATAGAACTCTGTAAACATCTAGAAGATTTCCTAAGCTTCATAAACTGAATTTCAGCAGTTGAAATTAATTTGAGTTAATAATAATATTTGATTAATTATTAATAAGGTATTAAATAAATAAAAATAATAAAAATAGTTTTGAATTTTGGAGGGAATCAGAATCTTGATTTGGAGTGGTCAGTCTGCTGAGAGTGCAGGTAGTATCATCAGTTTTTATTCATTAGTTACGAATATAAGGTTTTTTTTCCTGTGAAACATCTATTTGTAAGTTCTGAAAGACCGACTGCTTTAATACTTTGGGTTAAAACTAGTAAATCACTAATATTTTAATGGAAATATTGAACGGATTTGAATTACTTAGGTTCTTTCTACCCTTTTGCCCATTTTTGTAGAAAGAGTTTGATATTATTACAGCTCGTGATTTTTGGTATATTCTAAATGTGTGTATTCATAAATATCAGAGACACTGCGCTAATTACCTTATGATGGGTGTTTCCCCCAGCGCTGTAGAAACTTGGCCTTGCAGCGTTTCCATGATATTGTCATCTGAGTACAGCTGCATGGGGGTGTTAAACTGAGCGTGCACGATCTTGACACCGGGCAGCTCCATCTCCACGGGAATGTTGGGGGCCATCCGAGAGATGGCTTTCAGCTCGGTGGGGCAGATGGAGCTCACGGTGCTGACTGAGGAGGGGGTACTGCGCCCGCTGCCGCAGTCTATCCCCGAGGGAGTGCTGCATCCGCTGTGTTAATGGCCAGGGTTACGGAAGAGAGGGCAAGGCGTGTGGGGTTATAGAGAATAAAGAGAAAAGTAGAGGAACAGGGTGGGGTTAACAGGGCCGGAAAGCGTGAAGAGAACAGATACAGAAAAAGCAAAAGTACAGAAAGTGAAGAAAAGCAAAAGTAGGTGTATTCATTGAAAAGTATTTTTCTATAAAATCTATCAATGCTAGCTATAAATAGAATCATATAATTGTTTTGGTTGGAAGGGACCTTTAAGATCAAGTCCAACTGTTAACTCAGCACTGCCCGAGTCCACCACTAACCCATGTCCCTCAGTACCTTGTCTAAACATCTTTTAAATACCTCTAGGGATGGTGACTCCACCACTTCCCTGGGCAGCCTGTTCCAATGCTTGACAACCCTTTTGGTCCAATCTGCACCTCCCCTGGCACAACTTGAGGTCATTTCCTCTTCTCCTATCAAAAAATGCAGTCCTTCAATTCTGGCATGCCTTTTCTTTAAGGATAGTAAAAATTCTTTGAGAGATTGAATAATTCAGAACATAATATTACTTTAAATTTTCAATGCTAGATTTTATTGAGGATTAATTAACCCTCCTAAAATTCTTTGTTCTAGGTGAGTAATTCTTTACGTTTTGGAAAGGTTATGTGGATTGTCTGTGTCAGGGACAGAATAAACACCCACAGTGCTGGAATCTGAGACATGTCATTCCAGTCATAGAATCATAGAATGGTTTGGGTTGGAAGGGACCTTAGAGATCATCTAGTTCCAACCCCCCTGCCATGGGCAGGGACACCTCCCACTAGAGTGGGTTGCTCAAAGCCTCAAACACAGGCCTGTACCTCACAACTGTCTTAGTCCACAGTGGAAGAGACTACTGCAAAGTAGTGTAAAATAACAAATAGGACCTTTCCTATGTTTCCTTCAATTCTACAATAAGATATTTGCGGATCTTTTAAAATCAGTTTAACAATATATTTCTTTTTTTTTTTCTAACTATTTGTTGAACGTTTTTAAGAAGAAAAGACAGTAAAACAGCCAGACTTTTGCATTTCTAAATTACAGTGTTTCCACTAGAATGTAAAGTGGTCCTTCACAATGGATATTTATTCAGAGAATTAATTTGACTGCTTTTGAAGTAGATTTTACATATAAGGCATATATAATAAAAAAGATGTACAGTTTTCAGAAATATCAACATTGCTTGACGTGACTAAAGTTACTGCACACCAATTTGACACCTCTGAAAAAGGATTAGTAAAATACTGTGAATGTTGAGTCCAAAGTCTTTTTTTCAGTGTCACTATTTTGAACACTTCAGTCTTTTCTCCATAGCACTTTGGAGATTTTTCTTTGTTATGGGCTCTTTCTTTGCCGTTCTGGAACAGCACAGAACCCAGGCATTCCACAGTCGCTGGTGCCCACTTATGAGATGATAAATACTTAATCTCTTCCCTCCAACCTACATATCAGGGTTATGATTAGGTCTCTCCAAGCTGTAAATTTAGGAGAATACTCTATTTCCCAGTTTGATAGTACAGTCCTCTGCCCAGTAGCTACTCTCAGGAGGAGAAGACGAACCCAAAATTCTCCCTTTGATTCAGAGGGGAATTTGTGTAGGACCACTTTCTCAAAAACATGAAGGAAAAGATCAAAGACATATCAAAAGAAAAATAATTCCAGAAATAGTAGATAGACCTTAAAGCAAAAGCACAGTTCTGCATCATCGCCTAGCATGAGCCAGCCAAAAATATCACACAAGAGCAACTTATAAATTGACAGTCTTTTCTTTTAGAAGTACCAAGACCGTCCTTGAGATCCTGCAGCAGAGTGAGTTTTGTCAGTGCTGAGAGTGTTAGTAAATGGAAAGTAGCAGGAAAAGGCTAGAAAAAATACAACTCTTCCTAAGAGCAGCCAAAGTAGTGTTAAAACAGAATGAATTATAAGTATAAAAAAATACAATTATGTATTAAATGAAATTTCCATTATAGTTTTGCCAGAGTAAGTCCAAAACTGTGGCTAATGTCCAATCTGTTATCTCAGCCCCACAACCCAGAATCAGCTCTTCTTGAAGTCAAAGTCGTATTTAGCCTCAGCCGTCTCTCCTAAAGGGGTATTTACAGTCAAGCTGGCGCTTTGGCTTTTGCTGTGTTTAGCTGAGGATATATATTGAGCCAAACTGATGGAAAAGGAGCAGACAAAAAATAGGAAAACCAAGGTGTTTTAGATGTAACCCTCTGTGACAGAGATTCTGCCGCTTATACACACCAGCTTATCTGGTGCTACATGAGACTGCAGGGAGAGATGGACGCCTTTTCTCCGCTGCAGCAGTGTTCTACACAGCTAGTTCTTGTAGGGACAGGATCCTGTCCATCTTCTGCAGCCACCTCTCAGGTGGCTGAAAAATTTAATGGACCTCACAAAACTGATAATCCATATGAGATTGTTCTTTGGCAATCAAATTATTGTCCTGTTTTTTCTGGTCTAGTTTTTCAGCCTCAAATTAGTGTAATAGAGATGCAGGCATCTCTGTTTTAGACTTTCAGAGTGAAATGTGGAACACTATAAATCCATAGGTAAAAACTGCTACTGCTGGAATGGGTAAAGGGCAGCATCATAATATGTGATCAGGCACTTTTGAGCTTCCTTGCGTTTTTAAACACAGAGTTTGCATTGTTTTTTCCCCCCTCTGTATTCAGTAATGTAAATAATAGTGAGGCATTTCATCCCCAGATACGATAGAGGAATATTAGACTAAAATGATAGATGTAAATATATAAGCTTTTCCACATTTTAGAGCTTTACATGTCTGTGGCATTGGGTAGTTCTCCTGTTGAAGATCTGCAGTAGGTTACCTTCAGAATAGAGGTCTGATGAAAAGCAAACGTAAAATCTCTGAATGGCCTAGACAGAATCATAGAATCACATGGGGGTTGGAAGGGACCTCTGGAGATCATCTAGTCCAACCCCCCTGCCGGAGAGGGTCTACCTAGACCACGTTGCACAGGGACTCCTCCAGGAGGGTTTTGAATGTCTCCAGAGAAGGAGACTCCACCACCTCTCTGGGAAGCCTGTTCCAGTGCTCTACCACTCTCACA
>JAOQGH010000032.1:72401551-72415431 GCA_025769975.1 Gallinago jamesoni | reverse complement strand
TCAGCAAACTTGCTGAGGGAACATTCCATCCCTTCGTCCAGGTCATTGATGAATATATTGAAGAGGACTGGGCCCAGTACTGACCCCCGGGGAACACCACTTGTGACAGACTTCCAGCTGGATTCTGTGCCCCTGCTCACAGTCCTCTGGGTTCTGTCTTTTAGCCAGTTTCCAATCCACTTAACTGTCCATTCATCTAACCCACGCTTCCTAAGCTTAGCTGTGAGGATGCTGTGGGAGACTATATCAAAAGCCTTGCTGAAGTCAAGGTAGATAACATCCACCGCCCTCTTCTCATCTATCCAGAAAATAAGATAATAACTTATATAACTAGCTATCTTTTATCTAGGGAATTAACAAATGACATGTATTTGCATTTGGACAGAAGAATTTCAGTGTTCCATAGACTTATAAGCGTAATCTGGTGCCCTGCTGTAAACTGAACCACGTTCATGAATACAGTTACTTCAGTGTAAATGAGATGGGAATGTGGACTCGCTTTCTTTTGGAAACAGGCTTGAATTTCAAGCCTGATCCCTGCAAGTCAACCATTTCATTTCTATTTTTTTTTTTAAATTTCAGTGTTAGGCTACATACGACTGTAAGTAAATTCCAAATGCATCAATAGGTTTTATTAATGTCAATGGTGAGTAGCCATTAAAAAATAACACCATGCATTCAAATCCAGCACAGCACTCAAGAGTTATTAACCTGCTTCGGCCTGAGACTATGAAAGGCTTGGGCCGAATATTATGCTTGTGTTCAAAGTAGTTCACATCCTGTAAAGAAAAGAGGGTTAAAATAACTTCCTTTGGTCTACAATGCTTATTTCTAGTCAAAAAGTAGCTAACGAAGTTTTAAAATTGTCACTATGAAGTAACTGTGTTTAATTTGTACATTCCTAGCACCCAAAAGACAATTGCTTTAGTGGTCAGAAATATTCCGAGTCAAACATAGAAGAGGGAAAGGATGGTAGGTCATGTCGCAGCCCAAAAGAGAGGGCAAATTTTAGCTCCCTGCAGCATTGCTACAACATTGAGTTGAATGAAAAGTTTTCTGTGTTGGAAAAAAAAAAATGCTTTCATTTATCACCATGTTTTTTTTGATAATCAGTAAACTCCTGATTATCAGAAAAAAACCCAAAACAACACCAAACAGCAAGAGCTGGACTTTTTAATGGAAAACAGAACAGGTAGTGATATACCACAACTGGCCAGGTATTACAAGTAAATACCAGTACTCACTTTTGCGACGAGTTAGGAATGAGACCCCTCAGTTGTCCATGAAGCGCGTCTTGAATATTGCCAGATGAATACAGCCCAATGGGAGAATTATAGGAGGAGCTCACTACCTGTCTTTTGTCATCAATATTGGCTGCTGCAACAAAAGGCTGGGCCCTTCTGTTGTGAGCTGTACCAATGGGCTTGAATTCCTGTACGTGATAGGCAGACAAAATACACAAAGCTACAATGCACACCAAAGCTAGTAAGGGGTAAAACTGACAACATCAGTATTGTTAATCTCTGCATTTTTTTTTTTACTGTTGCGTCTTTGTTATTATTATTTTTTTTTTAACTGGTGCAAGCATGCTATATTTTTCCATGAATTTTCTATACGTGACTTAAGCCATACACATTCAGAGAGTATTATTTTCCTGCTTCAGGGCAGACAGAAGGCATTCCGCATTTCTAAACAGTGTGCAACTTGAAGAAGAAACACAAGGGATGAATATTATAATAACCTGTTGTGTTGTTCTCCAGATTTTGCACTTCTTACGTTCCTCTCTTAGAAACATCTCACATATAGTTAGCTTAATTGCTTTCTTTTAGTGCTAATCTCTGCCTTCTGATTTTTTTGCCACATCCTTATGGAAGTACATGCAAAAGTAGGAAGATTTTATTGTAAGTGTCTTGCCTAGAAAACATGTAATTTTCAAAATTAGGAAATTTGAAAATAAGTTCTAAATTTCAATTTTCAACTATTGTAACTGAAACAGTCTTGAATATTCGTCAGATTGAGGACATTCTTCTGACCTTATTCTGTACTTTGAAGCATATCCGTGTGTCAGAAATTGTGATGCTATATGAATTCATGTGACATCACCATAAATAAGTCCAACCCAGAATGGGTAAATTGGAAGTCATTCTGCCTATGTATGTTTATTTCTGGAATACAATTTTGTTTATCGTTGGCCCAGACTTCAGTTTTCAGAAAAATCTTTGCCAGTTCTCTGATTTGGCTTTGTATTCCAGGTACAGCCATCACGCTCAAAAACATCTACAATTCTATAGACCGTTTCTGTATTTATGTTGCTATCTCACTGTGTCCTCAAATTGTTGAAGCTTGTACCTTGGGTACTGGAGCTTTTGGCTTAATCACTGTGTACAGTTTACACTGTCTGATATTTGCTATCACAAAGGATAGTGACAAAATAGTCTCCTTGTTAAGCTAAATAAAACTCCAAGCAAAGTGGAGGTTTTTTGACTTTTTTTTTTCTGTGCAGAAATGCCTTTTTAAGATTGCTTTAGCATTTAGGAATGCTAGAAAAAATTCCAGTTAGAACAAATACAACATATTAAAAAAACAAAATAAGATATTTCAATATTCAAATCCATAAAATGAATCAAGATAAGAGCAAATTAGGTAGGCATGGACACATTTTTGACACCTGTAGACTTTTTTTGTTCATTCCTCAGAGCATGATTTCCTTTCTCAGACAATATCAAGTCCCTGTTTAAATTATTGGTGAATAATTTATAAATATTATGAAACCCTGAATGTGATTTGGCCTTTTTTGTTTTCATTTAAAACAACACTTTCAGAAATCTATTTAGGTAGGGACCTAAAGAAAATTCATGGATATATAGAATGTGCAACCAGAAAATGCAAAGAGTAAAAAGCAGTTTTAATAAATGAAAATGTTTAGCAGCATTGCACTGTAAGAGGCTACTGAAAGCAGCGATGGGATAAATGAGCACAAAGATTTTACTTGCAATTCCTTGTTTATATCTGATAGAACTGGGTTGCAATTAACCAGATGTATTAGTAAATGGAAATGATCTACTAGTGTTTAGGATTATGTCTACTTAATGAAAGATACTAATGTCAAGGTATTCAAAATTGATTTAAATCCATGTATGATACAAAACAAACAAAACCAACCAGGAACATTGTAATTTCAACCCCCCTTTTTTTATTTCTTGTTGACAAATGAACAGCACAGAAGACATGGCACTGTAATAGCATGTTTACAACATAACAGTTCTGAAACAAGTATTTGCAATTAGTTAGACTTAAATTCTGCTTTCTTTTAAACTCATCTATTCATATAAAATGTCAGTGACAGAACATACAGCAGCAAAAATAGTCCAGCTCTTGTGTTTATTGGATCTCATTGAATATGTGAAAAGTCCTCCTTTAGTTCAAAAGCTAAATGAGAACTGGAGGTTGTTGAAATTCCTAATCAGGAATATTTCAGAATTACAGCATAGCATTTAATTTCTTAATTTTTTTTTCTAGCTGACTGATGTCCTTTTTGCGGGACTAACTAAATTTTGCATTGATACAGGTATCAGGAATAGAATGAACATAGCCCCCAAAGTCTGCAGAAAAGCATCCAACACAGACCATATTCCTTGGGGATAATTGCTGTCAAGTTACACGGATGTTCAAATTTTGGAGGTCTCATGTGACTAAAATCTTTATGTCTGAATGCTGTTATAGAACAGGGGGTAGGCCCTCAAAACTAGACTAGCACCTTTATATTGTTTCAAAACTTGATTATAAGTGGTAATAGACTATAAACTTACTTTTTAGAATAGTGGTTTTTTGTGGTTTTGTTTCTTTTTAGATTTTTATACTCATCTATACGTATATTATATCTCTCAGGAATGTATAATGTCTTTCATGGCCAAAAGCCTAGCCACACTCAACAAAATGTTCAAAGGCAAAGACAGAAGCAAAAAAGAAAATCCCAAATAAAAACCATTCAAGAAATTGTTATAATGGAAAAAAAATCATTTAAAATGAGGTTTAAGGGATTAACTGAGATTGTGTAAATCTTCATCTATTATTGTTATTTAATTGGCTTATAGTGCACTTTAAATTATGGACTTCCCTTTGTGAAACTTTCGTAGGGAACTTTGGAATGTCTTTCTGGCAAGGATGAAAAAAAATCTGACTACATTTATAACATTTATGACCTTTTGAGCAACTTCAGATATTATATAAAAGGAGGAAATGCTTTTTATAGAACTCATTGATTTTCCATTTCTGCACACCAGCCAATGTGTGCAATACTTTTGGATCAAAGTGCTTTATCTTTCAAGGAATACTTTACTACTTTTGGATTTTTCTTTGTTCATCTGGGCTTTGATGCCTTTATTTATTGTTGGACTTCAGCAAACTCTAATATCACCTGAACAGCAGAGGTTATAGTTGTTCAGTAATTTGTCACCTGAGGTTAAAGAAACTTTGATGTTCTGTTTTCACTACGGGTATACACACTACTAGGTCTCGTGTGTTGTGACTAAATATGCAGTAAAATTTAATTTAAAATTTCAGCAGTTGTAGAAAAAATGGCTATACTTTTTATTTTTTCCCCACAGGGAGATCAGAAGGATGGATATTCTTGGATGGAAGAATTCAATCTAAAATGTAAATTATCCCCAGAATGGTTTGGCATAGCTGTTTACAAGCATTGCTACTTTTCTGGAGCCTATTAAATATAAAATTATTTTATTAAATATATTTAAGTATATTTATTAAATATACTCAGTACTCTGATTTTTTGAGGAAGGAAAGAGGGAGACATAGTAGGACGAAGGGCTTGGCTATTTAATCTGAGAGGAACAGTTACCCAATAGAGCCTGCTTTTCAGTACTCTGCCAAATAGCACTGAGTGAAATCTTGTGATTTATTTTTAAGTAACTATCCTTTTTAGGAATGCGGCTTTCATGCAAAGATCTCCTGTCATACGTGCCTACATGGCTTTCTCTGTAGCTTTTTTTAGTGGATTTCTTCCACTGCTATTTATTTTACCTGTATCTTAGTTACTCCTCAAAAATATGCATTTAAGTTAGCTTTGTTTCTTTGCTATACTGTCTCCTATTGCTGAAGAGGGTATGTTATTTCTGATGAGGTTTGTTGTATTGCTTACTGCAAGTTTTTAGATTGGAAAGAAGAGAGAGAACACTGAAATGCCATATTCATGTTTGCGAGCGTCTCTATGAGAACAGAATCGGTGGAAATATTTATTGCACAGGATTTACTGCAGTGGAATCTGCACTTGCATTTTTCTAGGAGAGCTCAGAATAAATACTTGGACATACTTGCTTTGATCCTGGAAGGCCAGGATCAGCAGAATGCTCTTCCCTCCCCTCTCCTGAGAGAACAGCAAATATTCATATAGGTTAAAGAGGAATGGCAAAGGAATTAAGCACTAATTGTAAATAGTAGCTAGCTAATTAACAATTAACAATATGGAGACGTCAGCTCATGGCTTTGTGCAAGGGGCTGGGTGGGAGTTTGAAGAGGGAGGAGGATTTCAATTGATTGGATTGGCTTTGCTTATATATGAGGACCAAGACTTTGTTGGCCAGAAGCGATAATTGTTTGCTTATTGATCAGTACCTGGGGTTTGTACAAATTTGTAACTTTCAGTTCTGTGGTGTACTATAAAAAGGTATGGAAATAAAGAGACCCAATGTTAATGGATCTCTCTATTTAACTGACAGTTACAATGACTTTTGTGATGCAATTGCTACTTGACATTTATTCCTGATTGAAGAACTTCCTTGTATAATGACAAATCTCTAAAAGAGTTATAGCAACTTAAACTGTATCAGAATAAAAGGAGATATTTTCTTTCTGTAATAAAACTATGTGAATATGTACAGTTTTAAACAAAAACGAGAATGTGTTGTAACTTGTTAAAGTTTTGGTTGGGTTATAGCTGAAAAATCAAAAACATCCAGTCAGATAAAATGATGTTCATACATGTCATTGTGATGGTTCATATCAGCTTAAACTGGCAGATAATAGTGAAGTGCTATTCAAATAATTTTAATGACCACAAGGCAGATCACTTAGAGTGTAAAAAGGCAAATGGAAACAACTAGGTAACTTTTAAGAATTCATACCTGTGGTTCAGCTTCCAAATTTATCTTGAAGGGATGTGCCTTGCCATCTTCTGAAATTTGTGGGGACCATAATTTAGTTCCTGCCCTAGAAAGAAAGACAGACAGAATTTAAATACCTTGAATTCCTACAGAGCTCTATATGTCCCTGTAAAATACAATGCAGCTTGAAAATTTACAGTTTGTTCTATGCTTGTTTAATATTTTACCATAAAAATACTTGAATGATATATGTGTACTATATGTAAAAAATACATAAGAAGTGTATTTGCCCTTTTAAAACTTATGTATACTATGAACAATAAGAAGTATTTTGTTAGTAGTTATCAAATGCAAAGAGACATTAGTGCCCTTCTGACCAAGCTTTTTACAGTTTTGTTTTGGTTTTGTTTTGGTTTTGGTTTTTTAATGGTTGCTAGAAGGAATGTTGGGTCCTCGGAATATTTTGCTCAGGTAAGTGAATACATTGGTAATAATGCTAAACCAGAACAATTTAAATTTCTCTTTTTTTTTTTTTCCATGACCACTATATCTGTTCAAAGTCTGCTTTTTAGTGTAAGAGGCGTGTAATCTAGGTATGCAAAGTAATGTGCAATTGTAACCAGAAATTGCACAGGTGATTCTTTCCATTGCTGAAAGAGAGATAGCAAACATGCAAAATTCAGCAGCTAATTTTAAAATTCTGTAATATTAATGTTAAATATTAATCTAGTACTTTTTCTTATATAAATACAAATCTTTGGCATTTTAAAAATACGTGCATATTTCATAGACACAATTACCCTTAATATATTTTGAAAATTACTTCCTAAGAGAATTGCAAAATGACATATATCAATCTATAACAGAACCTGCAATTAACTGCAGGAGTTTTTTAGCAGTGGCACGACTTCTAGTAATTAGACAATGCCCCTTCCAAAAAAAAACCCTAAATGCATCTGTACTTGGAAAGGAATATTGTGGCCAACTGTAATAAAGTGCTGTGCCTCCTTGAGGGCCTGGGGTCAGTGAGAGGTGACGCCTGCAGCCAGCTGGAAGAGTGCACCAGGTGAGTCTTATTAAAGGCTGAGCAAACTAAGTTAGGGGATGAGAAGGTGTAGGTTGTTTTTTTTGGTGGCTTTACTTGAGAGAAGTGAATGCAAAAAAGTTTCTGGAGTCCTGCAGTTTAGGTAAGAGAGGGTTTTTTTTTTGTTTAGTTTGTCTTGGTTTTAACATTGCTTTGAGAATCCTGGTTTGGGTTAATACAGTATTGTGACCAAAGAGTTTGGCTTTAAACCTTCTCCTTTTTCACCCCTTACGAAAGCTTGATGTGATGTTGCTTTCCTTAACTGGGAGGATATCACAGGAGGCAACAAGCAGCACCTGGGACTGTTAGAGCAGAGAGAGAGCTGAGCAGGTGGCCGCAGGGGGTTTTGTTCTTTCCCCCAAATATGAATATTTTTGTGTTCACTGGCAGTGATCATAGAGTTGGTGGAGTCAGCAGAGGCAGTAGGTGGCAGGGTTCAACAATCGGTGGTGAGTAGCCTGAAGGAAACTCCTCCTTATGCCCATGGAGACTTGTTCTGGGGACCCTCGCGTCGCCTGGTCTGCAGTTGGTGAGGTAGGTCTGCGTGCTTGTAATTTTAAAGGCTTTGTGAAATTCTTAAAAGTGTTTAAAATAGTTATACTGTATAATAGTTGTACCGTATAATATGAATATATATGTATACATATATATACAAAAGCTGGAGAGGAACTTTTTAGAAGGTCATGCAGTGATAGAATAAGGGGTAACAGTTTTTAACTGAAAGAGGGGAGATTTAGGTTAGATGTCAGGAAGAACTTTTTTGCTGTGAGGGTGGTGAAACCCTGGCCCAGGTTGCCCAGAGAAGCTGTGGCTGCCCCATCCCTGGAGGGGTTCAAGGCCAGGCTGGATGGGGATTTGAGTAACCTGGTCTGGTGGGAGGTGTTCCTGCATAGGGCAGGGGGGTTGGACCTGGGTGATCTTTAAGGTCCCTTCCAAACCAAACCATTCTATGATTCTGAGGTTGGTTGCTTAGGCAGTATCTTTTTTCAGAAGTACACACACATACCTCTCTATTTTCAAACAAAGCTGGTGTGCAGCTGCTTTAATTCTCTCCTGGGCGTCGTTATGTGTCATGTTCTCTGTGCCTAGACCATCAATAGCTATAATCACATCACCAGGGCATAGGTTGGCAGCTGAAGCCTTGCTTCCAGGTGTAATCTGAAAACAAACCAAAATTTAACTGTTTAACCACCATGGATACCTGAAGATTGATAGAGAAAATAAACTTCATGGTGCTTCCCCATTTCCTGTTGGGCTAGGGAGAGGGAGTAAGCCTGTGAGCAACTATGTGGTTGCTTACAGGAAAAAGTGCGTTCTTAATTCTGCCAGACCCTCTGTAGTTCTTTTGTCAGTTCACCATATAAATGTTTTATTCATTATAACTTCAAATTAGACAGGAATTATCTTCATGCTTCTGCATTAAGTAGTTTCCATTCTGATTTCTGTAGCTGCCTTTGAATCTTCCATCTCAACTGCAGTTGTGTCATTTGCTTAGAAAAAAAACAGTTAAGCTTTTTCCTTACAATTCCAGGCAACAGCAGAACCAAACTGTTAAGAAGTTATGCTAATATATAGATAATGTTGATAATATAGACAAGTCAGTTGCAATCTTAGCATGCTTAGGGACAAATACAGCAGTTAGTGTGTTTTCTGCCAGCCTGGCCTCTTATGTTGCATCTCTAAGTAATCATAAATGTGCTAATAGCTAATAATACTGAAATGACATTTTTCTCTTTGTTCATGTCTACTGCAGACCCTGAACTCTGTAAAGTGCTTTGTTTTAAATCCCATTGCATTTGAATAAGAGTGGCCCTCATCCCTGTGCATTAATACTGAAACAGCGGCATTAAACAGCCCCATAGAGTAATTCTCTCCTCTTTCCAGCTGTTCATCTCTGTTAGGTGGGTCTGAATGCTTAAAGAACTTTGTTTTGTGGGCTTTTTTTCTGCATTCCAGCACGTAAGCTTATTTTTGATGTCACTGTAACACACTGCAATGTGCTATTGTCAAGTCAGGTACCTGTGGCCTGTGCTATTACCAAATGGGTACCTATGGCCACCCGGAGGCTCCAGAAGAATGGGCTCATGTATTGTGTGCTTAGCAAAGCGTTCAGGTGCCTGAATAATCTGAGTATGAATCAAGGAAGTTGCTGATAAATTCTAAGTCTGAAGTCTCCAAAATTATCAGGCTAGAGGTTAGATTGTGCTTCTCTATTCAACCTGGAATGGCTCCTGATTTTGCTTAGCACATTGTGGGCACGTGTGGAATGATGAACTGCAGCAGAAGTCCTAGTGTTTGAGTGTGACTGTTGATGCTCTAATACCCAAATGGGCAAAACCAGCTGGTTTCGGTTCCCTCTCATGAGTACACCTGCTTGAATAACCCTTATATACAGGTTAAATAGATTAATTGGTATATTATGCTTTTTGCACATCACAATGAATCATCAGCTGTATCTGTGGTGTACCTCAGCAATGATACTCCCTTATAAAGTAGGGTATCTGTCCAGCATGGTGGGTTCCCCTGTGGCAGTGCTGCTAGTGGGACCTAACCCACTCTGTGTCACTGGTAGTAATGCACAACCCCTTGGATTTTTATAACACATTGTCACCAGCTGCAGTGATACCACTGTGTGGTTGGATGGGGTTGCCCTCATTTAGTGGGAGCAAAGAGAGAAAAGGGCAGGAGTCTTTACTTCCTACTCCTTTGCTGAATTGGTTATTGCCAGGCTTCTGGGATGTGTCTCTTGGGCATTAACGCCTTAATGGGGCTGAGCTCTACTTGCCCAGGCCTTCTGGGGTGCAGATCTACCTGCCCTCCTATAATCCTTTCCTTCACACCATATTATGAGTATAATACTGATATTGTGGGTCCCTCAGTGGAATAAGCGATACTGTTTCTTGAGGAACTTATTAGTGATGCATTAAACGTGTATTGTGAACACTTAGAGTCTTAATATGACTGTAGTGTTTCTTGCTTGCTCACCCCTACTTCGTGAGGTAGATTCTACTAGTTTTTTGGGAAAATTTCTTTGCTCTTTGGGACATGCCTGTATGACCCGCCTGTTGCTCCTGTATCCGTGGTATCCCAGTTTTGGGTAAATACAAGGATATGTGTTGAGCATCCAAAGACTAGATAACTATTTATCCACGAGGGCAAAGTCTCCTAAGAAACTTTGGTAAAAAAACCCCTCTCTGCATCTGTTAATAAACTTGTGAAGCTCATCGTGGCACCCCTTTGTAAATATTTCAGGCTTTCTGAAAAGAGTTATGAATGTCCACAGAGTGCCCAAATATAAAATTGAGTTAATATAGATACTTACATTGTCATCTGTAAGGGTTTATATTAAAATAGAACTTAAATCACGTCAATAATACTTC
The DNA here is from genome assembly GCA_025769975.1 of Gallinago jamesoni. Lineage (NCBI taxonomy): Eukaryota > Metazoa > Chordata > Aves > Charadriiformes > Scolopacidae > Gallinago > Gallinago jamesoni. Next base: position 72,404,848 of record JAOQGH010000032.1, on the reverse strand, counting down.
ACCATTCCCTCTGCAAGTTTTAATCATTTCTATAATGCTTTATTCAATATGACTTAAATTCTAGGATTCTAAACACCTAACCCAAAATGTTATCGTTTGGTCAGAATAAACTGAAATTATTCAGTACATTGAGACTAGGCCTTTTGATCATATTCACTGATGTGCTTTCTTTGCATCTATGTAAAGTTCCAAGGATTTCAAGAAATTTTTTCACCATTTCCAGTTAATTTGTGGTTTCTGACCCTAATAGAATCTGAATATACCTATTTTTAGTCCCCTCTTTTTCTTTCTGCCCTCCCAGTGATCATGATCTGTGGTTTTTAGCATTTGCTGGAAACAGTTGAGAGAATTGCCTGCCTCGGGAAATCGCAGATGGGTTTTTGAGGTGACATCTGTTCTTTAGACAGGTGGATGATGATCTCTTATGTTTTCTCTTGACAAGTTCTGGTAAAAGCTTTCCCTTGTTGAACAAGGACTGTAGCTGACTAAACACTGTCCAATTATTTTATTCAGAATGTGTTTAAAAATAATCTTGATTTATTTTTTTAATGGCTAATAAGCTTGTGGGTTTTGTCAGGACAGTTAATCCAAATGTGAATGGGCTGCTGGGGATCCCTTCTACGAAAGGAACACCTGGGCCCCAAAAAGCAAGGCATGTGAATCTTAAGAAATATTCACTACTGCATGAATACTTATTTAGGGACTCTTCTAATTGTATGCTGTGGCAATAAAAATACTAATTTTAAACAAATCTACCATTAATATTCTTGAACTTGAGCAAGGTAAATTTAAACATGGTTCTACTTGCATGTTACAGAAATGCTCAGAGTCACATTTCTAGAAACCCATGGCTTGTGTCTTGTGAGGCATTTGGTAGGTATGAGTCAATTGCAAAGTCGTTTATTCTTTAGAAAGTTACATTTATAGTAACATCCTTTGTTATTGCAGTTTTAAACTTCATTGCACTTAATCTAAACACAAAGAAAATACAAACCAGACACTGCTAAAATATTTTTCATTGGAGATAATGGAAACTATTTTTCTTTTGGAGGCCCATAAAAGGCAATGAAGGCCCCAAAACATCCAGAGACTTTTTTTCTTTTTTTATTCAAAGTTTTTTGTCTCCTGTTCCTCCAAAACTTTTGCTGTGAAAAATTAATATTCTAATAGTCATTATTCATTCATAAAAATATTAATTATCCTATGAATATTTGTTATGAGGCTACATACTGTCAAATAATAGCATTCTGGTTTACTTCTGTTTAAAATAAGTGAAATATTTTATGTGTGTATAAATCTGGAAGACCTGATTAAGTGGAATTAATTATTACTACTATAATATGTGAGAGGTTGGTCCTTAAACTTTCTACAGAGTCTTGTTTAGAAGCATATTTATTGCAAGGCATCATCAATGGTATCCATCCTTCAAGACTCTTGACGTTTATTTAATACCAGGCATAGTGTATATATTGAGTCATAGTGCAGGGCTTTTAAAGTAAAAAAAAAAAAGTGGAAAAAAAATACAGGTTATTTGGAGGCTCATGGAACACGCTCAGTGTGTCTGAGGTTTTGGAAAGCAGCAGAAGTATTAGGAGAACTAATTCGTCTGATGTGCATTGAACACAGTTTTCAAAACAGACAAATTATCAAAATACATGTCCCGTCTTTTGGGTAGATCTGTGCCTGTAGATGCAGGGCAGCTGACAGTGTTTTATATGCTCCAGTCATCCAGTAACTGGCTTCTTAAATAAATTGCAATTAATAGCTCAATATCCATAAAAAAAAATAATGAAGGCTTGCATTCTTGCCCTTTATTAGGGGAGTTAAGGTAAATTGTCTGTTTCTAAATAAGGTAAAAAAACCACTGAAGAACTATCTCCTTCGTATTCAGGACAGGATAACTTTCTAATAATTGACCGATTTAACATCCATGAAAGTGAAAACTTTTACATGTGTAGAACAAGGTAGTGTTGCCTTTGCTGGCAATAATCAGAACTTGATTTAGCTAGCTGAGAGTCAGATTAATCTGGTGAAGTTGGCAGGGAGTTTGCAAAGCGCAAGCTTCCAGAGAGGAGGAGCTGCTGCCAAGCAGCCGCCTCCCCCCACCATCCCAGGGGCCAGTTGGGAAAATGATGAAAGTGGGGTCTGGCCCTTTACTAGGCTCCAAACTCAAAATTTTCTCATCTGAATGCCTGGGGAAATCATGCCAGAGTTTTTTATTGTGGTGGATTTTTTTTTTTTCTTCCCTTGCTGCCAAGGCACTTAAATTCAATTTAAGTAGAAATAAGTAGAAATGCTGTTAAAGCCTCTTGGACCACTAAAGCAAGCCCCAGAAACGCGTCCCGCAAAAGTTGTAAAAACTGTTAGGACTCAGCTGGCTCTCCTTGGGACCAGCAGCTACTGGCTGAGCTACTCGCAGCCTCTTCTACATCTCTGAATGCTGGGAAGGTAGAAGGGCAAAACTCTGCAGCAACTAATAAATGCAATTAATAGAGAGGAAACAGAAAGAGTACATACCCTGGTTATGATTAAGGGTTGGTTAAAATCTATTCCTCCCGAGAGCCTGAATCCCCAGGGTGCCGGTCCTTGGAGGATAACGTTTTGTGGCATTTTGGAGGGTTTTTTCTCGGTGACTGCTCTTTTTTTCCCCGAGGTTGTGCTGGAAGAGGCAGGGTGCTGGCAGCAGAGCACCTGCCCAGCTTGTGTCCCCTTGTGGGAAGTCGCACTGGTCCCCCAGCTGCCGCACGGGGCTTTATCCCTGCTCTCTGGCTGACGTCAGCCTGTCCCTCGGCTTCCCCACCCACCGAGGGGAGTATCAGGCTCGGACACATAAAGACCGAATTGCTGGAAGGTTTACAACACATATAACAGCTTTATCTGCTGCCTCGGTCTGCCCTCAGCCCGGCAGGCAGTAGAGCTTTGGGGTGCAGTGTCCTCCTCACAAAGCAACTCTCTTGCTCCTTTGATACCATCTTGATGACATTGATGGTGCTTTCAGTTATGCCATGCTCTGACTCTGCACACTGTTCTGTTTCATGTAAACAGGAACATTGAGAAGGAGATTTCCCTCTCAAGCTCTTGTTTTACATCTCCCTCTCTGCTGTGCCCCAATGAGACCCCTCTGCAGTGCTGCCTCCAGCTTTGGGACATCCAACATAAGAAGGATATGGACCTGCTGCAGCAGGTCCAGAGGAGGCCATAGAGGTGCTCTGAGGTCTGGAGCCCCTCTGCTGTGAGGACAGGCTGAGAGAGTTGGGGGTGTTCAGCCTGGAGAAGAGAAGGCTCCAGGGAGACCTT
>JAOQGH010000032.1:72306855-72392593 GCA_025769975.1 Gallinago jamesoni | reverse complement strand
GTTCATATGATTCATACTGTAGCTGAGAGCTTCTGCTCTTGAAGTTTTCCAGAATTTCAGTGTCAGCCTCCTGTGGCGTAATCCTCTCTCTAGGATGTGAAGTCAAGTAAATCACGGTATATCTAGCTAGTGCTTTGGAATGTGAGTGAACCTTACCTAACAGAAATCTTTCTGGAAATGAAGATCTGGAAACTGTCTTTCCTACAGTCCTTACCATCCTTCTCCAATCCTCCCCCAAAAAACCCAAACCACCAAAAAAACATTCAGAAATGCAAAAAAAGCCTCCTTGAAGTTTGAGGTTTTCTCTTGCCTGTCCATAGCGTTTTAGCAATTTCTGGTTTGCACTTCTTGGAGCTTAAAAGCGGCAGGTGTGAGAGAGTGTTAGGATGTTTAAAGTCAGGACCTTCTGACCAACACTGATCATGTGCTGTGGGAGCTGTTACCAGCATTACACGTTATGGTCTGATGCAGGAGACCTCTTCTATCTTTGGAATTTCTGGATTTTCAGTAATGATGACCAAAATGCCCTAGGTAACGCTTTTGTTAGACCTCTGGATAATGTTAAGAATAGACCCAGACTCAAGACCTTAAATGAGATAAAGCAGAATTGCAGTATTTTTACATTTAAAATGTTTTGTTTTTCCTTTCCATGGCTGGCTGCCTGTCCTTCCTCTTGACTCTTCAGGAGTCATTCAATAGTCCTCTTGACTCTTCAGGAGTAGTAGAACAGGAGAGAAAGGAAAGACAGGTTGCCCTTCAGGGTGGGTGCTAAGAGGTCCACAGAGCCTGGAGAATTTCAGAGACGGCTTGACTTCTGCTGAGCTTGCCATAGCAGTTTGTACCTTCCCCTATTGATCTTGCTCTTGTCTCTTCCTCGCCTGGTCTGACTTGAACAGATGCCTTGCTGAGGCTATCCTGGGAGAGACCCCCCTGCAGTGCTGCCTCCAGCTCTGGGGCCACCAACATCAGAAGGACATGGACCTGGGGAAGCAGGTCCAGAGGAGGTCATGGAGATGCTGGGAAGGCTGGAGCCCCTCTGCTGTGAGGACAGGCTGAGAGAGTTGGGGGTGTTCAGCCTGGAGAAGAGAAGGCTCTGGGGAGACCTTCCAGCCCCTTTCTAGTCCCTAAAGGAGCTCCAGGAGAGATGGGGAGGGACAGGATCAGGGAGGGGAGTGACAGGATGAGGGTTAATGGTTTTAAAGTGAAAGAGGGGAGATTTATATTAGATATGATGAAGAAATTCTTTGCTGTGAGGGTGGTGAGAGCCTGGCCCAGGTTTCCCAGAGAAGCTGTGGCTGCCCCATCCCTGCAGGAGTTCAAGGCCAGGCTGGGTTGGTGCTGGGTGATCTTTAAGATTTCTTCCAATTCTAAGTAGTCAGTGAAATAGGCCAGTATTCCATTCTTAGGGCCTGAAACAGCTCCCCATGGTTTCGTCTGGTTCTGATGTCCCTAATAGACTGCTCTTTCTCCACCAGTAACCACCCTGACTCTGGTGATTTTTATTCTTTTTTTTTTTTTTTTTTTTTTTGGTGAGGTGTGGAGTTTGGAAGATCACTTAACCTGTATTTCTGAAACATTTGCTGCTTCTGTATCCGAGGAACAGGATGTGTCTGTGAATATGTGTCTATAAGTGACACAATTTATTTTAATCTAGTGACTTCCCCTCTGCCCCCCTGTATAAAGTACCAGGTTAGACCTTGAAGTACTGAGGACCTCTGAGCATGAGTGCTGGATGATTAAGCTGCTGGAGGCTGACTCCTGTCTCGAAGCCTCCACTGTTTATGACCACGCCGTGAGACAGATAAACAAAGGGAGAGTGTGTTGCAGAAAAATGAAGAGGGTTTGGACAGTAAGCAGTGGTTTCAGTTTGCTGCCATTCATCAGCAATTTGTGCTACAGAAAAGTTGTTTTTCTGTAACAGTTCAAAACCTAGCAGTTCTGTAATTAAAACTGTGACAATCAGAAATTATTATCTGATGCTGATGTGGGTTTGGGGCAGTTTCTTTCTCTAGCCACTCTTCTTTAGAGCTCCTTTTGACTTAAATGCTGGGTACAAAAATTTTTGTCCCCCTCTGTAGCAGTCTCCTTGCTTCAGAACGTAGGTCCTGGGTTGGTGGGTAGCGGGGGGTGTGTGTGTGTGTGTCCTAGATGTTTCCCCCGTAGTTTTGATGGCACGTGGCTTTCAGACCTTCTGCTTCAGATTGTGTGTAGCCCTGCTTTGTGCCTTGTACTTTGGGAGCAGATGAAGTGAATCTATAAATAGTTTCTAGAGCTTTTCTGTGGCATGTAAGTATTGCCCTCTGGTACCTCAGGCGGACTGGTCGCACTCACTTGTTCTCTTTTATGGTTTAGGGAAGGGAGGGGTTGATCCTCACCTGTTCAAATATTTCCAGTTACAAGTGAAAAAAAACCCTATCTATAACAGATGAATCTCTGGGAGTGTAAGAAAAGCCTTTAGCGGGTCTTAAGCTGAAGTTTGTACGTGTTTCACGTTACAGTTTGGAGTGTTCACCCGGGGAAGCAGGAGCTGGGTCGCTGCGTGCTCGGGGTTTATCTGGCAAATCACCGCGACAGAAGCGGTGCGATGACCCACTCGGAACGACATGTTCCGTCTCCTTGGTGTTCCCCCTCTGCAGCCCTGGTTCCAATTTCTACGCTTAGCTCTGTGCCGAGGGGGGGGGGGAAATAATAAAAAAAAATCATGATGGAAACAACTGATTATTATTTTAATGCCACAGTCCATTTCCTTGGTTCTTAAGTGGCACTTGAGGAAAGTCTTGAAATAATGAAATATTTCGATTACTGAAATATTGGAAGCATTTTATTTTAATGCAAGACAGCCAAAAAAGTCTTAAAGGACCAGATCCTTTAAGATACTTAAATGGCAAACTACTGTTCAAATCAGAGCTAGAGCACCTGAAGTGGACCCATGTGAACACAAGGACCCTCTCTTGCCAAGGGGAACATTGGCTTGAGGCAGAGAAGTGCATCTTCTCCTTTTTGGACGGAAATATCGTCACTGTGTATAACTCAGCAGCAATTCCGAGTAGAAATAAATAATTACATATATAATATATAATAATCACTGGTAGAAATAAATAATTACATTGTTCTTGGGGTGTTTCTTAAAGTGAGGGGTTTACTGATTCTGCTGACGGCTGGAGAGTGCAGGAGGATTACTTTGCTACGCGCGTGTGTGGGTGACGAAATAACGGCTTCCAAGTTTGTTATTTGTGTTGGCAGCGAGAAACACGGGTTGCTGCGATGCGAGCGCCTGGGATAAACCTAGCAACGCGTTTCTGGTTGTCAGTCAACAATTCCCACCCCTCCCCCCTCCCCGTTGTCACTTGTGATGTAATGCCCTTCTGCTCAAGCGGAACCCTCCCTGCGCCCCATCTGGAATTAGATGTGACATCATCAAAGGCCGCTCCAAAAAAAAAAAGTAAAAATTGCCACGGGAGAGTTATCGCAGGCACTAAAGTTATTTCAGCGAGAATCCTTCTCTCCAACTCTTGAAGGAACAGAAATTAAATGCTAGAAGGTGTAATTCTCCAATTATGTATGGGGTTCACACTGATGCGAATGAAACAGGAGGTGGGAGCGTTGGGTGTCACCAACCATCAGGGTTACACTAAAAGTGGTACCTGCGGGATTGTTCAGGTTCCATCAGCTCACACTGACCAAGGAACTTGTGCTAGTCTTTTTGTTTCAGAGGTGACACCAGTGAGATCCTGTGTGTCACCAGTATCGCTTTCTTTGGCCTAAATGGTATCTGGCTCGGGGCAGTGTGAGCAGAAGTTCATTCATTGTTTCCCTTCCAGTGGATTTCTGTCATATTCTGCATAGATATGTGTAAAACAATATTTTAAATTTTCGTAGGACTGTGACTTTGCTGTACTGATGGGAATAATAGACTCTATTGGGCAATTTTTAGCCAGGACTTAGGAACTTAGAACTATTTGGCCATCAGGGGGAGGATAAAAGTAAAATGGCCCTTTTTTTTTTTTTTTTTTTCATAAATAGCATGATGTGGATTTTTTTCCTGTAGAGTTGCAGAAGAAAGCCTTATAAAATTCTCCTTCCCTGCTTGTTGTCTATGGACCAGGTACCATTTTCTACATGTTGATCTGGCAAGTGCCTGATCTGTAAAATAGGTAGATTCCGGTTTGGGTCTGATTGATATTTGCTGGTTGTAACAAGGGGTTCTGCTGTAGAAACGTGTTTATAAATTAAATTTTCTATCCCTTTTGATATGCTCTTGCAACTTTTGAGCCACCTATGATTTGACTTTTAAGTTAACTTGCCACTTAGGTGCTAGAGAAGGGAACTATCTGCTGTGCCGTGTAGTGGGAGCAGTTAAAGAAGTTTACTGTTAACTGGAGCCAAGGCAGGGTCTCGCCACGTAACGAGAAATGCCGTAAGGGAATATAATTAGCCATGACCTAAGGTCCTTTTAGAGCTACTGACTTCATGTTTCCAGCTTCCCACTGGCTCCTGCGCTGCTTTTTTCAAATGCCCAGGAAGCACCTCGTGTTCCTCTCCGGGGTCTGTGCAGCAGCGTTTAAAAGGCAGGGAGTAAATGCCTGGCGTGGCAGGGTGACAACACGCGTTGGCACGGGTGACAGAATGTCACACCCGCTGGGGTGACCCTTCCCTCACTTCGGGGATACACATCGTTGCCCTCAGCTGCTCGTGTGTCAGCCTCCCTGGTGGGCTGGTGGCCCGTGGGTCCCCTTGTCCCAAGAGGCCATTGCCCCAGTGACAAACAAGACAGTGGGATCTGTTGTTTTTTTAGGGACACTCTGGTCACGTTACCTATTTATCCCTAACGCAGTACAGCTCTGCAGCAAACCTGATTTCACGTGGAATTGTCTTAGTCTGCATACTATGTCTTAGCTTTAAAAGACAACACTAAGAGCAATCAAGATGTATGCTACGTATCTGGACAATATAAAGGGAAATTGGTTTGACATATTATTTTCCATAAAAATCCGTGAATATCTGAGGCTTTGAATTGATTTGTTCTGGTCTCTTCCTAGAGATTAAGCTGGCTGACCTCTGATTCCCCAGGTGTCTTTTCCTCTGGCCTTAGGGACAAAGGAACACCTTGTCCCATGGGCTACCCTACACAAATATATAGGGGAGTAAGCAAGGATTGTACAAGGAAGCTCAAAAAATCCTTCAGACTGTTCCTTAAATAGTGTACTTAGGCTGTCAGCAGACTTAGCTGATTTGAATATATTTTGTTTACCTGGATATATACCTTTACTTTTTAACTAAAATATTAACGCTACTTTTTTTTTTGTGAAGTGTCAACAACTTGCTATTATTGCAATTATTTATCTTTTGCCTTTTATTCACCATTTGCAATTAGCAAAGAGGATTCTATTTCACCTCACAACCACTCAGACCATTAGCAGTCCTGATTTTTTTTTTTTTTATTAGTAGGACTACACCAACCCGTTGATGTTGTTAGGCTGTTTTTTTACAGAAATACACTATTAAAGCACAGCATTGCCTACTTCTTACAGGCGTATGGCTCAAAGTGCTTCAGTGATGTCCCAGATCCCACAGTGGTTCGCCCAGCAAAGAGAGAGGACAAACCTACAATGTTTGATTGTGATGTGGTTTTAATAATACTGGATGAGGGGTAACGGTTTTAAAGTGAAAGCAGGGAGATTTAGATTAGATATGAGGAAGAAGTTCTTTGCTGTGAGGGTGGTGAGAGCCTGGCCCAGGTTGTCCAGAGAAGCTGTGGCTGCCCCATCCCTGGAGGGGTTCAAGGCCAGGCTGGTTGGGGATTGGAGCAACCTGGTCTGGTGAGACATGTCCCTGCCCAGGGCAGGGGGGTTGGAACTGGATGATCTTTAAGGTCCCTTCCAACATAAATCATTCTATGGTTATAGGGCTGTAAGAAGAGCTGTGTGTGGCGTGTTTAAGGTAACTTAGGACTGGAAAGGACACATTGACCTTGGTGGTCATAGTGCTGACTTGACTCAATTAGGTCTTGTCCAAATGGAAAGCTCTCCCAGCACTGACCATGCTTATAGTGATGAAGGAGTTTATCTGCTGCAGCTTTGACAGCAGGCCCTGCTCTGAAAAATGTTAATTTTGCCTACAGAAAGGTTAAGCTACAGACTCGAGTATTTTAGGTGATTTTGTATTTTCCAGACATTAAAGACATTAGTATGGGATAATTCACTTTTGGAGGCAGCGTCCCAAACGTAAGATGTTCCCCCAAAACCTGTACTTTCCTTAAATCTTGCTTCTATGCTGAAACTTTACAGATGAGTTCTTGTTTTGCTTTTGTTCGAAGGATTAGAGCATGGGAACTTTTGTCAGGCATAAATGGTTCACTGTTGTGCCTTTTACCTTTGTGCTTCTGGAATGAAGGGCTCTGGCAACAGAAACATCATCTCAGATTAGCACAGTCCATGTAGAAAGTCCTTAACATTGCTTTTGCCTTCAAGCATTTTCGGGAAAAGGACCAACTGAGAGCCACGGGGCAATGCTAGTTGCCCATATATATAACCCCTATATGCTTGGTGGTGGGGAAAAGAAGTCTCTGTATGAGGCAAAACTATTTGCACAGAGGCAATATGTATTTTTTAGAAATGATAGGGGAAACAGTTGTGTACTCCAAGCAAAATTTATTAGAAGTCTATTCAAGAAAAAAAACCACAGAGACCTTTTGCTTGTAGGAATTCAAAGTCGGTTACCTGAAAGCCAGGTATGAAAAACCTGTATTTTTTTTCTAAAATCAGATACAGAGTAGAAACAGTACTTTTTAAATATCACAGGCAACAGATATTTAAGTCTTCAATCATAAATGGCATCAAAGATAGGTATTAATCTCACAGCAAAGCTGCATGCAGATCTAGTTTAAAATTGAAAGCCTTTGAATATAAAGCTTTTGCCGGGAAATCTGCAATAATAAAGGTATGCTGCACAAAGATGTTTCTTTACCTTTGTCTTAATGACATTTCTCAGTAATAAAGACATATGTACATTTAGATTTGGCTGGTAAACCATATTTTAATTAATAAAATTTTGCATAAAATGCTATCTTACAGAATTGCACTATCCAGATGTGCTTATGGTAAATAGAGCAAGAAAAGAGAGATGCATTGAAATGTTCTGTATGTGAAGAGGGCAAAGATCAAATAAGGAACTTAGTTTTTCTTAAAATCAACAACCAAATGGCTCTGTACAAAAAGCAAACATATGTACAAAATGCTACAGAGACTACATACACTTTGATAATTTCAATCTTTTACCCTTGAGAAATGCAGTAGAAGCTTTTGCCATCTATAAGGTGCTGAAGAAACCAAATCAATTTTTATTTTTATAAATCCATAGTCATTATCATCCTGTGCCTTAATTTCATTTGCTAGTTGCGCTTTCCTTTGCTTATGGAAAAGGTATGTTTTCAAATACTTTTTTCATTCAGAAAAAAAAAAAAAAGAAAAACCCACCTCTAAAATGTATCAGTTTTAATACTTGTGACTTTTCTTTTTCTGTACTAAATTCCTAAAAAGAACGTGTAACTCAGGTTTTGTTAACATACATACGTATAAATATAGTGAAGTAATCAGTGCGTGATGCTCGTGAATATTTTTTTCAGGTGGCTACATTAGGAAAAAAAACAACCAACCCCAAACAACCAACAACCCTTTGCACTAACACTGTTTACTTCCTGATGCTTAATATTTCTGATGTGTAAAAAACACTAACCTCTCAAATTTCATGTTGCTTATTATTACAGCTTTTTGATTACAACCTTTTAACCTCAGACATCAGTAGCAGGTTATTATTGTCATGCTTATATCGTTGCCTGACTCTTCATTAAATCCTCTTTCCTGAGGTTTTATGCCTTTTGCGCTTCTTACCTTTTAACAAAAAAGGCTACAGCTTTATTAGGGATAAAAAAAGAAAAGGTTTAGCTGATATCATTGCACCCGTTCAGAACACTTGCAGTTCTTCCATTATTAATTACTTTTTTTTTTCACTACGCTCGCTTGAGATTTTACAATCACTGTGCATATGTTACAACGTACAAATGCAGGCAAAAAAATTCTACATTATAATTTGTCTTACATTGTAAACCAGTACAATAGGCAAACCTGTGATACGGCAAAGTGAAAGCAACAAATGCTGCCAAGCTAATAAGGATGTGAAAATTCAAACGATATTCTTTTTTTTTTTTTTTTTTTTTTTTTTTATAATATTAAACAGCAACTTCCCCCTGCGTTACATGCACGCTGAAAAAATACCATCAGACCTCATGATAGAACCCCAAATGCCCAAACCAAGACCAGTTTCTCCCCCTTCCAACCCCCCCAATGGCAATCATCCCTGTACCTGTTCATCAGGCTTCTCCTATATCGAGCCTTTTTTTCTTTTTTTCCCTATATCCTTCATATTTTCCTATGAAAAGGCTTAAAAGCAGGGAATATTTAAATGTTGCAATGCTTCCTCTTGTCTCAGAAAAGCTTAGTTATTCACACCGTGGTCGTTGCTGTAACGCTGCTGGGACGGACGGTGGGGTGGGTGGGTGGGATGGGATGAGGATGGACGAGGTGGCCTCTACTTGAGACTGCAAGCAAGGGAACGGAAGGCCAGCAGAGCATGTTTTCTAGCAGCTTTATGCAGATGTGTTGCAGAGATGCAGCATAAATAAGTAGAAAAAAAAAAAAAAGAGTAAAAATTCACAGCCGCTTGACATAGTTTCCAGGGAAAGTACCAAATAATTTGGTTCTTCTCGAGGTTCCTGAAATTAGAAGCAATAGATGAAAGATGGGCATAACAACAGGAAATCACTATGCAAGCATGACCTTTAAGTATTCACGTTTAATATTGCACAAACAGAAATATCTACAGTTCTTTATAATATAACTTCAGAAAGTTATTTTGAATTTGATTTGTGAGTTTTAACAAATTATAACTGCAGGCAGAAAGAAAGAAAGACGGAGGCATATTTGATTACATTGGTTTAGACTTGATTCAATTTCTGGACTAAAATTTTGACTTCGTACATAGAAATAATTTAATTTCAACAGCATCAAGTCTATTTAAAACAATCTGAATTTCTGAAATGCTGAGGACTAGTTAGATGGTTAAGTTGGCCACAGTGGGCACAAGGGCTTATGGAGTGACTCAGCCACCTTATCTGTGTTTGTTCAGTAGTACTTGATTCTCACAAGTAGTCGATTCCGTAGATGTGTTCATGAGAGTAAGTTTTATGTCACCTGGTCTTTATGAAGAGAGCAGTAACAGACAGTCCCTTTTGTGTCATTTGTGAGAGTGACAAAAGTCCTCTACCACAGGCTGTTGTCACAGGTCAATTTGTTTCCATCAATTCCATGAAAAATCGCGTACCGATTTCAGTGGATTTTGGGTGGGATTTCTCTTGATAAAGCCAGGTTTGGGTTTATTGCACTGAATCCCCAAAATTAATTTGTTTAAAAGCAAAAAGGGCAGCAAAGGTCGGGGAGGGGGGAGGAATAAAAGAAACCAAATGAAAACGTACCCACAAACCATCCATCATCACACTTTTCCATCACATCAATGACATCTCCCTCTCTGAGCTCCAACTCATCTTCGTTCCTAGGAGTATAGTTATATAGAGCCTGAAACCTTAAATAGGACAAATGACGCATTTTAAAAAGAAGTAAGAGTTCTTTGCACCTTTGCTGAAGTAAAGGAGCTGGCTTAATATTAAATAACAAGTAACACTTCTTGTGAATATAGCGGAAAAGGGTTTATTTTTCCTAGTGGACTTCAGGACTAGGTACTTATTATAGTAAATAACTAAAACTTTTTTAGGGGACTCATCAGATGTTAAAGACTGGGGACTCAAGCCTGATAGCTCCTCAACCAGTTGCTTTGAACAGAGAATTCCAGTATTATTATTACTATTATTTTTTAGCATTATTTTCAGTTGAGTCACTAAAACAGAGGACTTCTAGAGTCTGGTTAACCTTCCCTGGTTGAAACTGCCCCCAGTGTAAATACATGAATACATTTTTATTTATTTATTATACATTCATAGATTTATATATAATTTATTTTTAAAGATATACATATATATATATATGTGTAAAATTTCTCTGAAAGTGATGGAGAGGCTTGAAGCTAATCAGAGGATACAAGGATGGAAACTCAGGCAGTGTTCAGACACTGATCTGTACCTCCCCCCAGGCCAGGGGCTACAGATTGAAGGATGTGAGGTGGATAAATGGAAAGAGGTGTGAGATTACTAAATTTATTATCTTTTGCTCCTTGTCAGTTTTTTAATTGAGTTTCTTGGGATGGAAAGAATGGCACTAAACTATGAACAGGGGGAAGTGAAGGTGCTGGCGTGGATGCCCAGGGGGAGATTGCTGCAAAAGCCCATGAGAAATCAGAATCTGCCTTTTGTTTTTTTTTCTTCTCACCATCTGTGCCCCAGCTATGACTGACTGTGTGTAAAGGAGCAGAAATTGTACAAAGAAAATATTTTTAATTTAAAAATATTGAAAAAAATAATAATTGCGTCTATTTTTCCATCTGAACAACAGCTCACTGACTTGAAAACCTTAATGCCATTTCAATTCCCCCAGTAAAAACAAAATAACTCCCCCTTTGATGTGTTGGAACTGAATATTTCCATTAGCTCTGTATCATTCAGGCTAAGTTTCTGTGGCTTAAAGGAGATGTTGATTTCAGTAAAAATTTCCTGCTCATGAAAGTCCTATTTGAAAATCCTAAATCCAGACTGGTGCTGTGCTTAGTGTAAGGATGGTCGTCTTGAATAAATTATGCTTATTTTTTCATGTTGGTGATTTGGAGAAAAAGTAAAGACACTGTTCCAAGACAAAAAATGATTTTAGCTTAATTTCTTGTGACTGGCAGTTGTCTCCCCAAGTCTGAAAAGTCTAATTTTAAATTTTAATCACACTAACAGAATGGAACGGGACCAATTATTTAAGCAATCATCTCTGGTAATTTCTGTAGCAGGAGTAAGACCAATCTGTGCAAAAAAATTAAATGGCAATAACATTTTCTGTCATGCTAATCATTATTCCAGGAAAACAGAGCTGTGATGATATTCCAAAACTGATTAAATGCAGCTTCCAAAGTACAGGATGTAATGTGTCAGGAATGGGATTCAAGCCAAATAGTTACTCAAATACAGTAACAAGAACTTCTCAATTAGCACTCTTTGTACTTTAAAAATCTAATCGTAGTCATTTCTAGATAATCCATTTTAATAACTCTTTTCTAGTCATTTCATCTCTCTTTGCTACTCTAAGAATTTCTTAAATATATAAATATACATAATATGTAAAAATATTACCATTTACAACACTAACAGAATACATATTCAAGACAATGGTTGGTTGGCAATTAAAATATATTTCTATTTTTTTATTTTAGGAATAAGTAACTTTAGTCATGAGCTACTTTAACTATATTGAACATAATTAGTTTGATAAATATTGCTTATAAAAAAGAGTTTGATTCCTCAGTACGCTCAACAATACCCACAGGAACTTGCGGTTTTAGTGAGATTAGAACCCAAAATGTCCAATTTTCATTATATATTATCTACGGCATAGTTATTTGATAACTTTTTGCCCCTCTCTTCTCTTTTGCCATTTCTTCAACTGATGAAAAGCTAAAATTTTAAATATTTTTAGATACTAGGCCTTAGTTACATTTATGGGAATTCCTCTACTAGGTCATACTCCAAAGTGCTCTGGTGCTAGAGGAGAAATGGCTTCTGATTTCAGGGATCACTGAAGCAGGACCCAAGTGCAGGACTGGGGGGGAGAGGGGGAGGGGAACAAAAAGGAAAAAAAGCCTCAAAACCGAAACAGTCTTGCACTGAACTTGCATTTTAACAGTCAGCACTGAAATAGCCTTACTTGTTTTATCCCACGTGCTTACATTGTGAAAATTAAACTTGAGAATCAAGTCAGTTTTCAAAAAGGCTTTCTTGTATCTGAATTTTAAACTGCACATGTAAATTATGCCAAAAAAGTGTGAGCCTGTGTTTCCCATGATCAACATTATCAAGTTATTTTTTTTCCTCTCTGTTCACATCCAGAACTGTTTCTGAATAATTCATGACAAGGCAGTAAAGCAGATGAGTTGAATCAATGCTAAATTTTTAACTGGCTGAGATGTATCTGCTGAGTACATCTGCTGAGATGTGAAAATGGAGAGAATAACAAAAAGTCAAACTTTATTTTTACAAAATGATTATCCCTTTTAAGTATAAACGATGGGGATCTGTAAGCTGGCATGTCTGTCTGAACTGGATGTAAATTAAACAACTAAATCTTTGCCCTCTGGGACCTCCTTGGATATCTTCCTACATCATGCGGTTATCTGCAAATTTCCAAAATCTCTCCATAATTGCACTTGGCAGGTTAACAAATTATTTGATGACGTGCTGGCTATTGCTTAACGCTTGGGTTTTGGTTTAGTAGACGAGAAATATACTTACGGTTCCCCCCCACCGTGTATGTTTTCATGAGCAAGCACAGGGCGCTGTGGCTGAAATGAAATGATTTGAAATGTGATAAAGATTTATAGTCTGAGGTGCAGCTACTTGGGTAGGGGTATGAGAGAGAGAGTTTCTTAGGGGTTCATATTCTACCATGCATAAAACGCCACCTCCCTCCCCTCCAGCTCACAATAAATTCTCAAGAGACATGGGAAGCAGCGGATAATTTTGGCAGGTTTAAAGATCTGGTTTTTGGAGGCCATAATAAATCTAAACCAAAGCTGTGAACTTTATCAACGGTCCCTTCTATTTATAGTGGAGCAGAAAGTTGGAACACAGCCCTGCTGCCTCTTCGCTGCGAAACAGAAATAGCGTTAGAAAAATCAGATGCAACTGAGGAACATTATACATTTCTTGGGTGAAGTATATTTTTAGATAAGCAGAAATGAAATCTCCCATACGTAATGGCATAATTTAGAATGTTCACAGACAAACAACATACCAATTTACATTACACACACATACACGGAGTACTAACTTGGCAGGCACAACATGCTAAGCTTAAATTAACTCTGTTTCATCTCCAGGGGGAGCACAAAGCCATGCAGGCTGCTGGATGGCAAAGAGCAGAACGACTTTTTGAAGGAATGCATGTAATTGTGTGAAAATAACAATTAACGCTTTTACTTCAGAGGAAAAAGTAGTTTGTATTTCCAGTGCAAAGCTTTATGAAGGGAACTATTTTCCTTCTTAATGAAGCATTACCCACCACTAATCTGGACGCCATGGAAATGATAAATATTAACCTCCTACAGAAACCATATCCTATCTAACCGTATCGTATCTAACTTCTGCCCGTTAGAACCTGGCTGGGGCCGGGAACAGGGCAGGAGCAGCTGCTCGGGAGAGCTCCTGGCATGAGCAGTGAGCATGTTCTGGGTTGACTGAGGATGCGCTACAGTTGTGTTGTAGGGACTGGTACTGGTCTGGGAACCCTATCTGTTTTGGGAGTGTGGGTATCCAACACAGCTCACGGCACTTTCTTTCATGAATTGAGTAAACTGCAACCTGACCCCGAAAGCCATGGGATTTCTCTTGTTGCTCAATGCTTCTGTCTTTCCCAGGTTTGGCTATTTCAGTTCATCTTGCTTCAGTTTTTATTTTGGAAGATGACGCAGTCTTTTATGAGAGAAGGCTGCAGTAAACAACCCGCAGCCTGATGGTATCAATTGAATGCTAAAAAGCACTATGTGTGCTTTGGCTTTTTGGTTTTGTGTTTGTTTCCGCCCCCGCCCCCCATGTCTCCAGATGAAACTGAAGTAGTTAAATTTCTTTTCATTGTGTTTGCCCATGTACATGCAGAAAATATTGTGAGCATTTTCCACTTTGTTTTTACAGTCCTTAGAGTATAATTCCAAAACCGGTGCCTAAAGATGCAGGCAGGTAGATTACAGAACTGTTACTCGTATTAATGACAGCGAAGTGGCAAGGAGGTTTTCAGAGTCAAAAAAATATTTGTTTATGCTCTTTGTGTCTCTCCTCTCCCTCATTTAACTCTTCTCTGCCGGCGTACAAGAACGATGGGTAACTTTTCCTGAAGAATCCAACAATACTGATTGAAAAATTAGACATTTCAGTTCTCAGTAAACACCCTTCAACATCTGGGTTGGGAGGTGAGAATATTCAACTGGGCAGTTTTCTTGGTATTTGGATGGGGATCTGACCTTATACTCTGCTAATCTTTCATCAGGTCCATAACTGAGGTGAAGGCCAAAGTCTGAGATGCAAGAGAACTCAACTGAGGATAAGGACTTTTCTTGCAAACAAGAAAAGATTTGGTGCTTTGAACATATACCAAGCCAGGAAAAAATCAGGTAGGTCAGTATTATCTTCTTTTTCTGCATACGCCTCAATGCTTTAAAAAGTTTTATTGCTGGTTAATTACTGTAGAAACAGATGTTAAAAAATTGAGGTGAGGGAAAACTTTGATGGAATTAGAATCTGGGAAAACTGGGGTGAAGTAATCTGTGCCGTGTCTGAACAGGGGGCCCTTGGAGCTCACTCTCTACCCAAATGCATTCCTTAACAGTATTCCATCTGACATCAGAAAGCTTTCTTCCTGTTTTCTTTCCCATTTTCTTTCCCCTTTCTAAACTCTCATTCCCATATACAGTGGCATTGGTGAGAACGGGGAATGTTGCAAGGTCTGGCTAATTGTGCTTGAGGGACATCATGAAATGCATCACCCTGTGGGTAGCTCCTGTTGATTAGGATCTCTAGATTCCAGCTGTGGCTCAGTTCACTCCACTATCCTGTTTGCTGGGAAAAACTGTAGGGCCTAATCCCTGAAACAATAAAAAGTGTGCAGTCAAGTTGGTGGTCCCAGCTGTACACCTGATTTTCAGGCATGATTGAGATGTGCTTGCATGTAATAGTTCTGTATAGTCCTGAACATGCCAATCAGGTGTACAATTTGTGCTCTTAAAGCGTTGGAATTAAAGACATAAATGCACTAAACACTGACCAATACAGTCCTCTCAATGTACCAATTACAAGCCATTCATTTGGAGTATCACACAACATGAAAATAGGACTTAATCCCTTTTTTTTAATGGATCTTAGTCCCAGTTGGACTTAGGGATTGTGTTGATAAGAAAATACAAGAATCCTGGCCTTCCTATGTTTGAATTATCTCTCTTCAGTAATGAAGCAAGTCCCTTATACCTGGTAGCACGCAGAGGCCTACCAAAAAGCCCAAACTTTGAAGTTACAGAAATTCAAATTCTATAAAAGGGAGGCACCAGAAAGACAATAACCTAAAATCATCATCATCAGCAGGGAAAACAGTTCATCCTGTTACCAGTTTTAATAGCCGAATGGTAAGAATGGTAAGAAACCAAAGCAAAGAGTGATTTATCCTAAACTGAAAGTAAAACATAACCCATAAATTCTCATTCTTGTAGAGTTTAGGCTGTTGTTATTATTTTTATTTTTTCATAATTCAAGTAATCTTTTTGAGTGAAACACGTGCAAACTCTAATCTGACTTTCTGGCTAGGTAAAACTGTTATGTTTCTATTATACTACAGATAGGAAGGGAAAGGCTTAAGAGTAAGTACGATAGTCTGGAGTAACAGTGCTTGGAAAAACAGCACAGTATTGAGTGAATGTGATAGAGCAGCAACAGAACAGCTTAAAAAGATTCAAACCCAAGAATTCTGGCTGTATACTTGCAATGTAGTATACATTTTTGACTCTTAGAAGCTGTAATTTTAATAAACCAGAAATGCTTTGAAACAGAGGAGTAACTTAGGAAAAAAAAAAAGATGACTAAATATAAAGAACTGTGATCTCCTACATCTTGTAGCACTGGAAATACGATGGGGTACTGCAGAGGGACAACATACTAACGGGTTGATAAAATAAGACTTGGCACACACAGACCTGTTGGCTTTACTCAGACACAGCACAGAAGCACAACAGGAAGAAAACGCAGCGTACTGATAGTGCTGAGACACTTGGGGGGGTGGGAAAGCAAAGTACTGAGAGACTGGACACTGGGCTGCTTTATCTATGGAAATGTTTTTTCTTGCACACTGGGTGTCCAGTACCGTACCCTGTGTGAGTAGCTGGGACCTCGGAGAGGTGAGCTGCAGGATCTCTTAGTCATCACTGGGCTACGAGGAGGTTTACCCATAACAAAGAGCTCTCTCTTTAAATTAGCCTAGAAAAACCACAAAAACTGCATCAAGACAGAGTTTAAGAATGAAGCATGGTGGCATTTTTGTTGCTTCATTCGTACATGCAAACTGGACATGCTTTTTTTGATTGCAAAAAAAAAAAAGCAATTGTGTTACAGGTGCAAATAATGGCACTGTTAGTATATGGCATTTTTCTTGTTGGCGCCGTACCTTTTTTTCCCCAGGGTTTGCTGCTGTGGCAGATGCCCTCACACATTACAGTTAAAAGATTAATCATGCACAGTATTTGCAGTCAAAATAAGAAGGGTTATTGCAAGTGCACCCGCTCAAATAGCTCAGTTAATAATACAGAAAAGCTCAACAGCACAGAGCAGAAATACTATCTTGGAAATACCAATGACAAAGATTGTAATTCTTTGCTGTTAAACAGAACACAAACCTTAAATTTGCATTTAGAAAGCAAGTAAATACTTGATGGTAAGTACTTTAATGAAAAAAATCCTTGTTTTGTCAGAATATTTGCCAGAATTCAGCTTTTAAGGTGTGTGTGTGCAGGAAATGTGAATTCTTAGGGGTAGGGGCAAGTAGGGGGGGATGTGAGAGGAGTGGAGTGCTGAGATTGGAAACGTTTTCTTTGGTATCTGTGACCACTTGCCAGTAGAACATGGCAGGACAGAAGAACAGCCCCTTCTTAAGAGCTGAGAGGGTGAAAACAGCAAAAAAAAAAAAAAAGGATGCCAAGGAGGCAGGAAGACACCAGCATTTTTCCTTGGGAAGAGTTCTTCCTTTGGAGGACACGTTGCCCCCACCAACATGGAGCAAAGTGACATCTCCCACCAATGGCTCCTTGTATTCTACTGCCCAAATCCCTGATCGTGCTTTAGATTTGAGCCATGTTCCAAATATATATACACACATATGTATGTATGTATTTTTACATCAACAAAAATTACCGAAGTACCAGTATATAGTTTCAAGAACTCTGATGAACCTTCCTTCACTTGTGATATTTGAGTCCTAGAAATGTCTCATGTTCTTTCTGCTGTAGCAGTTGTGAGGGGACTGGGACATGATCAACATGCACAAAGAGAAGAGGATAGGAACTGTCCTTCCTTCTCAAGTCCAGCCTGTAGACTAAGTAGCAAGAAATGATGACAGCCCAAACCTGGCTACACTCATTTTAGTGCAACTCTCTATCCTGGCAAGGTAGTCAGTGTTGACTGCAGAAAAAAGCTTGCTTACCCTTGGGGGAAAATAAATCTTCCTCTCATTTTGGAAATATAGCACAGAAGATCTGTTGTCAGGAGTGTGTCTAATAATATCAACAATTTTCAAACAGGTGAGTCTACACTGATCAAATTTAAAAAGGGATCTGTTCCCTGGACTTAAAATAATCCACATTTGAAATGGTTTGAAAATACTCCTCTGTTACAGCCCCCTAGACCTCTAGTTCTTCTCAGTCCTCAGGCTCTTGTGTCTGCAAAAAGGAGACATCTCCCTCGGTTCCTTAGGGTCTTGCTTCCTGCCATGCCCAGTGAAGAGTACTACGCTGCCCAGGAGGTTCCCAGGAGCAGATCTTTCAACTCTCAAAACAGGTATTCACTTGATTTATTTTCAGTTGGGATTAACAGGTTGTGCTCCAAAAAGGGCAAGGAATATCAAGGTCACCTAGAAAGACTTTCAGTGTAGGTGAGGAATTTTCTGAATTTTGTCAATTAGATTAAGCAAAAAGTAAAGGCACTGCATGACTGATGGTTATTCAGAGCTGCAGAAATAAATGCAATGCTGTGCTTTACTCCTCCTTTGAGGTGAAACACGCTTTAGCCCATGAGAGATTCATGCCCTAGAAAGAACCCTTATATCTCTTCCCTACTTCAGAAAAAAAAACCCAACAGATCTGGTGGACCTTAAGACTTCTTTAAATACATTATCTCTGGGTTTTCCATGAACACACTTTGCGAGACATGGCAGATTTAAAAAAAAAAAAACCCAAACAAAAATTTTTTTTTTGGTCATAGATGTAATGATCACTTTCTCTAGGATAGTTTCTCAAACTTTTTACCTGACTTTTCCTTCTTTTCATGAGCACATGGATTCTCTGCAAGTCAGCACTGGGAATTGACTTTGGGTCTAAACTGGACCGGGAATTGACTTTGTCTATTTAGAGCAACTTTCCAGATTTGATTTTTCTGCCACAGAACTGCAATGCTGACATAAAGTGTAGTCCTGACAAGGGAATAGCCTTTGTCCGGTCCTTGACTCAGAATTGGGATTTAGAACACGACCTTCTGCGGTGGCGCTTTGCTGTGAGATTTATAACTGTTCTCCCAGGCTTAGCATTGAAATTGAAAACACTTTTAAACTAGAAATGTTGCTTAATTTCTGGGTACTTGAATACTATTCTGTTTCTTTCAATTAAGTAAGAGTTACTGATGTCCTGCTATGGGCTCGAAATTGAGTTGAAGGCTTTCTGCTTTCCTGTCGC
This sequence comes from Gallinago jamesoni, assembly GCA_025769975.1. Taxonomy (NCBI): domain Eukaryota; kingdom Metazoa; phylum Chordata; class Aves; order Charadriiformes; family Scolopacidae; genus Gallinago; species Gallinago jamesoni. The sequence goes on along the minus strand of JAOQGH010000032.1, from coordinate 72,373,915 downwards.
TGGTCTCTCCTTAAGCTGTTTCATTCTGTCATAACGGTTATAGTTTCCCCTTGTGTTCCATCTGAAGGCGGCCCATCTTAATGCTCCCCATGCTGTGTTATTTGATATTAGCAAAGGAAACAACACATCGGAAAAGATTAAGCTCGTTGTTAGCCTTGCAGTTGGTTAATATACGTGAAGATTTGCAACGCTCCATGCTGGACGTGCAGGTACCTTGAGCTGTGGTGAGTCCCTGTCCTGCTGGTGGAGGGGTTTAGGGAGGAGAGGAGGGGAGAGGGAAGCAGCAGAGGGGGGTGGTGTAGGAGCAGACTGAGAAGCCGGTGCTGCCGCAGAGGGAAATGGAAGATTAGGAGAAAGGTGGGAAGGAGGATCAGAGTCTCCTGATGTTCCCGCAGAAAGTAGAGCCGGCTTAAATGTTTAAGAAAAACGAGAATTGTGCTATAAAACCAGCTGTGAAGGACATAAAATGCTCAATAAGGAGTCACGTAACTAACCTGACCAGTTACAAATGCAGTGCTAATTTTATTATTAGTCAGTCTACTTTTCTGGAAGAAAATTCTTCCCTCGGAAATCAAAACCAGTTGGCATTGGTGGCTGTGCATTTCACATTTATTCTTACTGTTATTTGCCTGTGTTTTTTAAAGTTAAGTAAGGGTAGAGGCAGCCTACAAAATCTTTCTAATCAACTAGTTTTATATTTGGCCTAAAGCATATTGTCCTGAGTGTCTGATTTACATGTTGGCATGTGCCAGCCAAAGCAACTGCCTCAACAGTCTGTCAAAATAAGTGCTGGACAGACAAAATCTGTTCTAAAACTGTGCTGAGAAACCACACAAACGGTGTAGCGAGAGTGTGGTGCTTAATGGCAAGCAGACATTCAGGGTAGTCCAGCATTCTTCTGTCCCGAAGAGGAACTGGGGAGGGCTTTAGGGGGAAGCAGTTGTTTAACTGCCAAACATGATCTGATCTGTTATTATTAGTCACATTCTCGTTAACAGGGTCTACTATAAATACACCAGGCGGGGAAGTGGCACATTTGAAGCACAACTGCTGAGTCCCTGCAGGAGGGACCTCCCTCCCTCTGAGGGTCCTTGTAATGGAGCTCTAAAATGTAACGGGCCAGTGAGGAAAATGGTTCACTGGCCTGGACAGAAGGGAAAGCATCAGCAGAGGAGACACACCACAGAATTTACAGTGGTGTCCATGGCTGCTGCCGAGAAGGGACTATCCCCTGACAGTGTTTATCCAATGCAATAGGATAAAACTGTGCCTGCGCTCAACACAAACATGTAAATACGAGAAAAGGCGGAGGACAATTATCCGGAGTAAGCTATCTGAACACAGAAGCCTGTTTTTTTCAGACATTAAAATACCTTATCAATATTCGGTGAAGTGTATCCTTCAAAATATACCATGGAGTCTCCTCCACTCACTAATGGGAATTCTGAATTTTCATGTCCCACATCTTCCTCTATATAGAGTCTTGGGAGTTCTTCTGCTGTGTCTTCTGCTCCTCTATAGAAGTCTGATTCTTGGGGCTTTGACTGATCCCCTGTATTAATTGACAGGTCTGCAGGACAGATTTCCTCATCATTTTCAGCAGTTGCAGCTACCACTCTGGAGATGGGACCACCCTCATGTGGTGAAGGGATGTTACTGATATGGCCAACCTGTTCACCTTCTCCTGTAGCATCGGACAAGTCTTGAGGTACTTCAATAACCAAAGAGTCAAGTATAGCTCTCAAGTCTTTATCTTTTCCTGGTTTGGTATTGTTACTGGTGTGCTCATATACCGTGTCATGAGTTGAGCTGGGTGAAGGTGAGACAGAGGTAGGTACAAGAAAGGACAGAGGAAGAGCTGTAGGAGAGCTGAGAGAGACCTCTGTATTTGGAACGAAGTGATCACCCTTGACTCGGTGAGTGCTATTACCTGGGGAGATCGCTACAGATGGGGATGTTGTTAGTGCCAAAGAACTGAGTTCCTCTAAGTCCCAAAGGAAAGTGTCTGGAAACGGTGGAGGAGGTAAGATGCACGTGCTTGAAGGTGAAAAGACAGCAGTACTTGAAAAACCATCACTAGTGGCAGCCTGGAGAAGCTTTTGATCAATGTGAGACCAAGAGGAGGAAAGGTGTCTGGGAAGCGGGGACAGTGCTTGGGAAGGCAACTTCAAAAATAAGAAAAACATGGGAATTTAAATAAATAAACATGGCAGAGAACTAGGATATGAGTAGACTGGAAAAGGAAAATGCCTGTGCCATCATCTGGCTTATAGGGTGTCATTTCAGTGGGCAGGGGTGTCTGAAATCATTACTACATGAATCAGAACGGCAGGAAAGACATTTGGAAAATGAAACCGCATCAGGTGCTGGCTCCCAGCTTAAATGTCAAACATTAAGACAGATCTGAATCATCGCGTCCATGAAGGCGACCTGCATTTGATCTCCTAAAGTTATTGTTACTTACGGGGCTCTGTCAGTGAGCCTGTCACAGGTTATTAAATCATACAATTAATATTAATGTAATCTTTCCCGAACTGTTACTGTTATTTTGAGAACAGCATTTTCAGAAGTATACTTCAGGTGTCATTATGTATTTCTTTTAAACTATAACAACTCTATCCTAATGTTAATGCTTCTACTTTTTCTTAGCACTTCTGTTTCAGAAACATCTTTAATACATTGCATACTTTTATTAAGGCGTGAGCAGCTACAGAATGCATTTTTCTTCAAAAGTAACCCTAGTGGTTCAAACCAACAGCAACATTTGTCAGCAGTCAACAACGCTTTTTAAAACACTGACAGCACAGCACACAGCGGTATATTTTGAGTACCGTTACACAATATTGATTGAAGTATCCTTCTGGTAAAAGAAACGTCCTTTTGTAAGAATGAGGGACTGGGGAGTCATACGTACACAGCATCAGTAGATATCCATTGCTTCAGTAAATACTGAAAATGCATTTTTGTTACTGTGTATTCTCAAATTTAAAAAGAAATGAAAAATATTTTGATCTCATTGCTAGAATTATCCAGAATAATTAGATGTTATCTATCTGGACAACTTTAGCGTTTAAGTATTACTTTAGAACAGGAAAATAATTTCAAAAGGCTAAATTAACATCACGGCATAGGAAGATTCATTTACTTACCTACTGTTTGAATTTTCTTGAGGCAAATAACTGGATGTTATAGTTAGACAAACCTTTGCTACAGAGTCTTCTGTACCAAGTAAAGAGCATAGACTGATACAATGAAGTCTGACAGAGCAGAGCCAGGCTGTTACAGGCGACACTCAAACAATCTCTTTCCCTCATCTTTCCTCTTGAACCAGGGCCTACAACCTGTGGCTTTAAGGTTAATAATACTGCTGAGGAAATATTGCCATTTTGAGTTTCTGGTGGCTACAGGCTGCACTAGAGCTGAAGATCTAGATGGTCTAGGCTAAGTTAAGGAGACTAAAGCTTGCTCCTGACTTGTATTGCTTATTTACTTTTATTGCCAGCAGGGCAGAGAAGTTTAGCACAATTGCTCTAGCACCAGGGAGTGATCCATGCCAAAAAACTCCAAAGGAAGAGGAAAAGCAGTATCAGTAATTGTGGTAAACTCTGGAACACCTTCAGGAGTGCTGAAGTCCTTCCAGGTAGTCAGGAACAAGATGCCTTCGTACCTGGCGTTGCCATTTCCGATTGCAGTTTAATTCCGAAACAAGATGTCTGATTAAGAGTGCCAGTACAGACTTGCCTTTTTTTTTTTTTTTTAAACTTAATAATAGTGGCGGGAGAGTTTTGTAATCTGCATGTAAACTCTCTGAAGCATCCCCTGTGCTCAACAAGGGGCTATAGGAGTTACACAGACACCAGCTTTAGCTCTAGGATGCCTTAGAGATCAGCCTGCCCCATAGGAAATGGGAAGAGGTATCTCCAAAAACAGAGACAGCTCCATCATATGGAACATAAAACTTGCCTCATACTCTTTATTTGCCTTCAGGAACCTCTGGATTCCTGTAATAATAAGGGGTTCTATCTAGGAACACCTCAGTCTGCAGCTACAGAATTTGATGCTACTTCAATCAACAGTTTAGAGCTGGAACAGAAAGGAGAGGAGATAGTTCTCTCTTGTGACACCTTCTGGAAAACCAGGCAAGACCTGTTCTAGCAGCTCTCCAAAACCAGATAATACTCTTTAGTCATAAGGAGTATTTTCAGAGGCCACTGTTGTCTATAAATGACATCTTTTGCTAGCTGTCCCCAAAAGCTGCCAATAAATGTGGAAACTATCTCAAGGCTGAAGCATCTAAATGAGCACGAGTCTGGAAGTACATGAAAGCAGAAAAGGGGGCAAACCCAACTGGAACAAATAGAGATCAATGGGGGGATAAGAAGTTTATAATTTCACCCCAAACCTGCTGCCCACTCCAAAGAGATAAACAAGGAAGGTAAAGAGGAAGATTTAGAAAAGTTTCCATCTTGAGCATTCAAAATCATCGATAATTCATTAATGCTAATCACAGTCTTCATGCAGAAACTTTCTTAGTCTCTATCACTGCCAAAGGGGTTGTGTTCCCTACATGGGTGACAGGGAAATATCAGGAGTGAATGATAAATGGCAAAGCAGGACTCTTTTTGCAGCATCACGTAGTGTGATTTGAGGTGGTTATATAGACTAGGAAGTGAAAGACTTCAGAACCTATGACAGATATTTAGTGTCATTATTCCAACTATAAAGGCCTGGATCCAAGTTCGTTGACAACGTGGTGGCATTTCCCTCACTACTAAATTAAACAAGAACGTCACTGTGATCCTACCCTTCCAAAGAACCTCAGTTGTACCAACAGCCTCCTTGCAGCATGTGAATGGCAAAAGAAGGAAGGCTATAGCACAGAATCATTAGCTGGTCTCCTTAAATTTAAGAGGCACAGAACTGATCATGGTGAGCTGTGTCCCCACGCAAACTGCCCCCTGGGTGGTTGTGGGACCGCAGGCTTTTGGGACAGCTGTGGTATGGGAATGTCTTCACGCCATGCTATGAAAAGTCTGCTAGACATACCCTTCATGCTCAAATTAATTTTGTTCTGTCAGCTTGATTTCTCTGCCCAAATTTTGCCTGGCTTTACTCTCACTAACGTAATAACTCATGAAGAAAAGAGCACAAATCCTGGCAGAATGTAAGACACACACTCGGCTATAAAACCTCTTTAAAAACAAGTCCACAATGCAATTCTACCTAGGAAAGAAAAGTGCACCTAAGGCATAAATTACATATTACCTTATGTTAACCAAAAAATTACAAGTGCTTCTAAACCCATAGTAGGGGTAACAGCAAAGAAGAAAAATTCCTTACCTTAGTTGAACTTAACTGGTGTATTCTGTCACTAGAATAGCTTTGGGGTATGGGAGGATCGGGGTAGTCATCAACACTTTTTGATGCATTCTTTTTGATGACTTCTACATAGGACACAGGGAAGATGCCTTGTCTGTTGGTTCCTGGTATTTTACCTTCATACCAATTTTGATCAACTCGCTTCAGAAGGATTACTCTGTCTCCCTGAAACGCATCAGGAAAAGGAGTTATCAGCAGATACACTGTAAATTCATTTTCTGAATAGCAGAAATCATTTTAACACAGTATTATTTTCCTTGCAGTGGTGTTTCGCATTAATCTTGAGAATCTTCTCAATTTTCACATTTCTTTTCCCATTTTAAAAAGAAATAAATCATCAAACTACCCCCAACCCTCTAGGTCAGAATCGAAAAAATATTCTTACTTCAAAAGAAAAACAAACCACTGAATAACTTCTCTGAACTCCAAGTCTTTAAAAAAAAAAAGTAAGAGGCAGAACTTTCCAGGAGATAAAAAGTATAAACTACTTATAACAAAGTATGTAATTCCTCCAATAATAATGTTCCTCTACAGCAGTAATATTCCAGTGTCTCACAAACCTCAGAAATTAAAGATTTATTTTGCTCATAGGCAATAAAGCATAACCAGCAGGATGTGCATAGAAAAAAATAAGACACTATTATAAAACGTGGATTATTATTAAATGAAATATTGGCAAGAACTGGTATATTCACCAAAATCTCTCTGAGCTTTTTTTCTCCATATTTTCTATTTTCTGTATTCTTCTATTTCTTCTATATTAACACCCTTGCTGTGATAATTGTGACATCAAGAAATAATTGTTTAAAAAAGGAATGGAGTTGGAGTGAAAAACTAGAAATTTAGATAGGCAGTGATCCATTTACATATGCTAATCTGCAAACAATCCAGTTTGCATGTACTCTGTATTTAAACTCCTTGCAGGCAGCTGTGAAAGACTGGAAGCCAAGAGGCGATTATCTGAGCAGTTTCCTACCATTGCACTGCTTTGTGCATAGTCAATATTGACTGCAGAGTGCCCCAAAGCCCAGTATTTACCTATATATTAATTCCCCATAGCAGTGGATGCTATAATGGTATTTTGATAAAGAGAAACTGTACCTTTCTCAGCGACAACTCCACATTTGTGTCTGCACTGAAATTGTATTTGGCAACGGCTTCTCCAATCTCTCCGATCTGTGCAGGGGGAGGTGGCCTGGCAGGCTGTGCTTTTTCTGGGGGAGAAAGTTTCTAAGGAAAAAGAAAAAAAAAACCAAAACCGAAAACCTCAGATTCATCATTCCTGTGCATTTGTGGACCTATTACCCAAACTAATTCAAGGAATTAAACCAGAGAACAAACCTCGACATAAGAAATGGGGAATATTCCAACTCTTCCGTGGTGCTCACCCTCATACCAGTTTTGATCGATTTTCCTGAGGATATAGACAGTATCTCCTTTCTTAAAGGACAGCTCTCTGTAACAAATTCATTTAGATCAGATGTTTACAGCTTTACACTCAACTCTTCTAACGGCACAGTTTCTGAGATCTCTACAGTTCGGAACTAAGACAGAATGTAGCAACCACAGATTTGAAGGAAAAGTATCATAGCTGTGATACATTTGCCAGTTGATTATACCATAAAAAATGAAATTATTCACATTTATGAATCCCAGGTAATATCTGTAAGTTATATAGGCCTGTTTTACACTGTGATTGCAAGGAAGTATTGCTAGGTATTACCAGAGCACTTGGTACAGAGTATGTGTACAAGTATGATGTCTGCTGGATCACCTGTTTAGATGATGCTTTTAGGACATGCCCCTGAGGGGTATTTGATGTTCTTTATGCAATCAGTAGAGAAAACTACAGAATATACCCCACTGCCACGTCTAGGACCTATTGCTACCTTTCTGCAGCAGCACAGCTTGGTGTGTTTCTTCTCTATGCAATTTTTTTTCAAGACATCTGTTCAGAAGTATAAAGAACACAGGATTACATTCTCACAATTTCTGATATCCAGGGCCTATGATATGCTCAATGTTGAATACCGAAAAAGGGATTTATCCAAATTCACAGAATCATAGAATAGTTTGGGTTGGAAGGGACTTTTAAAGGCTCTTTTCTCCAGCCTCCCTGCCATGAGCAGGAATATCTTCAACTAGACCAAGTTGCTCAAAGCCCCATGCAACCTGACCTTGAATGTTTCCAGGGATGGGGCATCCACCATCTCTTGGCAACCTGGGCCAGGGTTTCACCACCCTCAGCATAAAATAAAATAAAAATCTTTCTTATAGCTAGTCTAACTCTTTATTCTTTCAGTTTAAAGCCATCACCCCTTGTCCTATTGCAACAGGCCCTGATAAAAAAGTTTATCTCCATCTTTCCTGTAGGCCCCCTTTAATTACTGAAAGGCTGCAATAAGGTCTCCCTAGAGCCTTCTCTTCTCCAGGCTGAGAAAAGAATAACCCCAACTCTCTCAGACTGTCCACAAAGGAGAAACTGAACCTCATGAGGTTCACACGGGCCCACTTCTCGAGCCTGTCCAGGCCCCTCTGGATGGCATCCCATCCCTGAGGCCTGTCAAATCATGAAGAACATTTTCAGATCCTAGCTTGGGAGGATCCATACGTTTGGTTATTCAAGAGCTAATCTGCTGTTCTGATAACTTAGCTGCCAGATGCAGCTAACGTAATTCTAGTATCAATGTTTGGCCATATCTAAAGAAGGTATAAATGAAATACAGGTACTCTTCTTTGACTCTCTCATGTCCTAAACCAGTGTTTCCCGATTTTGGTTTTTTTTTTTTTTTTTTATGGTCCACTGTGGTTTGTGCTGGTAAGGGACACATCACATTCTGGAGAGAGCCTGTGTACGTTAAGATGGACAGGAAGCATTATACAGGAGTTTGATAAGCACGCGATAAGCACCGTACCTTGTCTAACCTAAATACAATCCACAACAAGCAAAAAGTGTTCCGTGGGTGACCCTCAGAACCTGTGCTCTAGAAGGCTGAAGATGCACAGCCATTCATGTGTTCACCCAAATGCAACCAAATATAATAATTTAAGACGTTTTTGTTAAAAAATAACTTCTCACGCAGTTTGCTAAGACAGAGACTACCGTGACAGCAAGCAGGGTCCTCTGCTTCAGAAACTGGCTTGGAGAGCAGTTAGCTGCCATAAGTGCTAGAAAGAGCTTTCTTGAATTATGTATTCTTAAATGAACAGAAGTCTGGTACTTACTTAGCAGTCTGAGCTTTGAAGTCATATACAGCTCTAGCTGGCAGTTTCTGAAAAACAGGCAAAGTGATTAATACAGTCAGGTAGTATTACTACACCATAAACGTGTTTCAGCTTTTAAAAAGGTGACCAGGAGCCAAAAAGAAAAGGACCTGTGCCTTACAGCGGTTCCTGCAGTAACAGGGATAAGAAGGGACACTTACAACTTCTGCATTTTAGTTTTCTTCCAGGCCAGATGTTCTTAAGTGGGTTCTCTCCCTTCCTGTCACCGAAAGGCTAGCAAATTCAGCATATCTAGAACACTGTCTTTGCTATAATAAAAAAGTCTCCAAAGTCATTACAAGGATTCTGTCAACTTGCACTTTGCAATACTAATACAATTTTCCATTACGGGTCTTGAAATACCATGGCCTAAATAAAAAAGCATTTTTGTGTCCTCTGCTGCTGTTAAAAATAGTGTTTTAGACAGGAGGGGATATTCATATTATCGACTGCAGCTAAGCCCTTTTCACTCTTTCCAGACTTTGGTACAGCTGGTGCTGTCACTACTAAAGCAAACAATGGAAGAAGGGGGATAATATTAAAAGAACAGTGGAGCTCATTAAAAACAAAATACTTTGAAATGTACAAAACATCCTGGAAATAGAGAGAAATCATCTTTTTAAATTACAGCAATCTTAAGACTGGCTTGTAGTGTTAAGAATTTTACGTATTTTCAGATTGAAAGATGACTTTCAATGTCACAGAATCCTTTAAAAGGAACACACGCTATGGCTCCTGGAAGTTTTTTTAACATTTATTTTGCAATCAGACTCCTCCATCAAATTGCAGCAATATAACCACACCAGAGGGGTGTGAAAGCATCTGAATTCAGATCTGCAACCGGTTCTAACCTCTACCACCATTTAACAAGGTAGATGGCCCAAAAACTTAACTATTAGCAGTTCAAATAGGGTACTCTCTTATGCTGCCATTATTTAGTGCAATATTTTAATAAAAATCAATGGAAAATGTTAACATTCTATGGCCTGTAGTTGTTGGTTAATATAAATGTACTTACTTAATGATTGAAGAAATTCCCTGAAGCCTGTTTGGAGAGCATTTATCGTTCTAGATCTAGAAATATTCTTAAGATACTGAATGATATAATCAGGGTTTTTTTTTGTATCTTCTTACTAGTGGTACTTTGTGTCATTTTAAAGGTTGTGTGTCTGCTTCCATTTCCTCTCCCAAAGCACAAATACAGGCAATGAGCATATACTTACAGTCACCAACTGTTACAGAAATTGGAGATCAGTGTTAGGATAAGTGGTATAACACAAGCAGTGTTTTTGCTTTTACTAAACAAAAATAGTGGTGGAATAGAGATGTTCTTTTTATCAGTTTTGAAACGACTGAGGCGGTTTCTTTGCTCAGGTTCTCAAAAGACCATCAAAAGAAGACAGTCACATCTTCTCTGTCCCAAACACCTGCTCTGGTCAACTTTGACAGACCCCATCAATGACCAGTAAACTTATGTCCATATCTGCTTAAACATAAATAGAAGATGCAAAGCTTGAAATTCTTTTAATTTCTTGTACTAATCTCCTTACTGAAAAAGAAGGATGCTGTCCCATCTGATGATATGATGATAAATAACCGTTTTTTTGGCCTGTATCATTACAGTGTACAAGTTACATAAAACTTGTCTCAGATTTGTTACCAATTTTCCATATGGATATTGCTGCATAATACGGAATTTCAGTACCTCTTTGTCTGTAGTTCCTCTTCTCTCCCTTGGAGTACATCGTCCCACATCAGTAAAAGCAGAAGAATAGCTTCCAGGAGACTCCTGGTCTACTGAAAACAGGAAATTATGTGAAACTATGGCAAATTAAACAAACCCATTCAAATCTGTGATGCTGCTGTTTGGTTTCATTTAGGGGAATGAAGAGGTACTGAAATTTATAATTTTACTTTTAATAGAAAGAAAAGCACATGATACGATGAGTGCACCTTTAAAGCAGCACCTTTAAAGGAAAAGAAGATACTGACTCTCAAGCAAAGGCAAAGGCCGTCCTCTGATCCACAGCAGAAGAATAAATGATAAAGGATCGAGAGAGCAAATTGTGCCTCACTGAATGAAGGGGAGCAACCCTACTGGACCAAATGGAAGAGGTGACAGCAGTACCAGGACTTCTTCAGGTTGCAAGAAACTGTTTTGGGATGCCAACAATATAAACACATAATTACATGCACAAAACATGGTTGAAGCATGCTTCAATGAGAAAATAATGAACAAAAATCGTTTCCTCCTAAGTGATCTAAGATGCATTTCTACTTTACCATGGGCACTTGTAGGCAGCAAAAGGGAATTTAAAAGGATGTTATTTCATAAAAACAACTCTGTTTTAAGAGATGGAGCACAAATCGTTACTCACCAATCTATGTGGCAGATTTTCTCTAAAGCACGGTTTAGCAGTGTTTATAACAGGATGGTGTGTTACAGGCTGGTGGATACAGCTTTTCATGTTTTAATAAACACAAAATCCAAATGTTACACTCTCTATAGCTCTGCAAGTTGCCAATGGGAAACAAAAATATAACGGGATCATTTCAGAACAGAGGATGATCTGAACTGCCTCTTGACTTCTGAGATTTACTGTTTTAGTCTCCTACTGCCACAGTGATACCTGCCAGTGGAGACATACGGCTGATCCATGTCTTCCTTTGACTTCCTTCACACAATCTGTTCTTACCAAGCCTGTACATTTCTAAAGTACAACTGGAAGAAAAGATGTAAACAGTCTCCAGTGGACTGTTGGCTAAACTTGAGGCTTGATAATTACAGCAGAGGCAAAAACCACATAACTATATTATTTATGTCTTTGGTGGCAACCATATCCTAGTCCCAGTTCTGGACAGCTTTCTTGATAGGGCTTGTTTGTATGAACGAGGATCTATGCTCTCACTGCCTAAATCTGAAGATATAACGCCTCCAAACACATCTATTATTTTTTCTTTAAACTCCAGCAGAAAGAAAAGGGCAGGGGAAGGAAGGAGTGAAAACACAGCAGCTTTAGGAGGAACCACTTCTGTTATTTCTGCACAGCTCCTTATGCAGTCAATGTTGGAGGTTCTCAGGGGGTTTGGCTATGAGCTTGGGGTCTGTGTGGCTGTAAGAGACACCCCCAGAGCCAACAAAACATCAAACTTCATTAGCAGCAGAGCTCAGCCATGACTGGTGCTGATGGAATGGAATATTCTGCTGTGCTAATTCTCCACGCTACTTTAGGGATATTAACATTGACAGAGCGTACCACTTCCCTCACGCCAGGCTCCTTCGTAGCTACAGAAGCTATTGAGGACCCATGTTCACTCCGCACTGTGGATTTCCTTATTTTCAAGCACTGGAAAATTCTCAGCAAGTGTGATATGTGACCAGAGCTATTTCCAACAGCTTCAGTTTCATCGTGTAGCGCTGCCTGCCAGAATTAATCAAGATCAGGCCTCAAGTATGACTAATTCAATTCTGAACTGCATTTAATAGCTTTTTTTTTTTTAAACCAAATTCTCTGTTCTCAAAGCCTGTTTTAACTAGTTGAGATGGTAACAGCTTCAATTCTGATGTAGTGCTGAGGAACATGGTTTAGTTGTGACTAGGCAGTGTTAGGTCACTGGTTGGACTTGATGATCTTAAAGGTCTTTTCCAACCAAAATGATTCTATGATTCTTGAAATACATATTTACTAGTGTGGTACTTGCAAAAGTTACAGGAAAAAAGTGCGAGGTTAAAGATAAGTAAGATAAGTCTGATCAAATATGGCATAATTGATATATTAAGGACATTTTTCTCTTGCATCCCTTTGTGATTTCAATACCAGCTTTGCAATGTCATTCCATTCTCAAAGATGCTCTGTCAGAGGACCGAATGTCTAGTAGCAGAGCTCTTTAACACAGAAGTGTTACCAGTTAAAAAGTGAAATAAATGACAGGCTTGCCAAAGACATTAATCTAAATCATCTGGGATGTACCTCTGTACACTCCTGCTATGACTCTAGTTTGTTTCTTCTAATATTGCAAGGTTAAACTTTAAAAACATTTTGAGCTCAAGCAACTTTTTTGAGAAAAAGAGAAGCAGAGCAATAAACAACTCAAAGTAGTAACTTCAAAACCAGACCACTGTCAAGACAGACTTTTAAAAAAGTTATAGAAAGTTATAGCCACCCTGACAGCATCATTTAAGTTTTGATTATTGAGAATTTTCCTTTTAAAAGGCTAGGATATTTTGCAAGACTTCATATATATGTGTGTGTATGTATAAAAATTCTATGAGAAAAACTAGTTTTGCTGCCACAGAAATTGGAAATTGTATTGTTTGAACGGTGGAAATGGAAACTTCCTAAAATGACCTTAGGGTCTATTCACAAAAAGTAATACCAAACAGTGGAATTAGTCTATTTTCATAAGAAAAGAGAATCCATTTTCTATGCTACTGGCAGAATTAACAGCATTTTTATCACTTACATGTAACAAAACTATAAAAAACCTGTATTTTTTAGATGCAGATTTTTTTTCAAAATAATAAAGAAGGGCTGTCTGCACAAGGTTTTCTATTTGACCAGAGTCTTGATGCTTGCATTCACCTTCTGCAAGGTCTTTTCTTAGAGAAAAAACCCCACCACATTGCTTAATTTAATAACACTATTGTAATTTATAGTGCTAATAATCTGTTAGTTGAAATACACCGTTACTCCAGTTGTCCAGATTACTGTGTTTTGTGAATAGACAGCAAATTTTTCTATCCTCATCTCCTATGCAAAAATGACACCCTTCCTTAAGAATTTGGTGGGATGAAAGCTTCTTATAGACGACACAAATAAACACGGAATGAGAAAAGGGTGGGAAATACAGGGAGTAGAGGTTGGAGAAGGAAATCACAAGGACAGAGGGAGAAAGTTAATCCACCTTGGAAACACAGTGCACTATCATTGTTGTTAGTTGCGTCCATGTCTGGGAAAGAGGCACTAAGAGGTAATCTTCCACAATCGTTCTGGTACGGTGGGCAATGGATAGCACCATCTTGAGGCAGTGGATGAAAAGGCTGGTGCATGGGACTCTTTTTCAGAGCTCTGAGAGATGAATTCCGTTCTGGAATGTCTGGAAGCAGCTCAGTAATAAGTCTGTGTAATATACTGTTGTCAGGCAAGCTTCCCCGCCTTTTTTCAGCTTTAATTTGGTCACAGATGTCTTTAAGTGCAGAATCTAGTGCTTCAAATACAGATGACTTGCATTTTTTCTTTTCAGTTTGTTTTTTAGGAGCTGCACTTTTTTTCCTCCGGAAAGGCACTGGGCTGACTAGGAATGCTATCTTAGAGAGGCCAGACTCTGCTTCCTGCCTCCTTGGATCCTCAGTGGTTTCTTGTTTAGCCCTTTCGTGTTTGAGCATGGTGGTGAAGCGGGTGTAGGATGCTGGGCATCGCCCTTTGCAGGAGCTGATGAGATGCCGGTGGTGGTGGTGGTGGTGGTGATGGTGATGGCCTGATCCATAAAAGCTTTCAGATGACGTGAAGGAAAAGTGGTCAAAGTCACTTTCACTACAAAAGGATGAACCCTCTATCTGGATAAAGTCACTGAGGTCAGAAACCACCCCATCTTGGTCGCTGTCTGAAAAATCGATGTGGGATCGCTGCGGCTCATCACTGGTCACTTCGATATGAATTGGCACCAGGGTCTTAGACTTGTAGCTCCGTTGTACCTGAGAGGGATGTCTGCCTTGATTTTCTTCTTCCAGCAAGGATTCGATAGAAAATCGCCTCTTTGGACATAAGCCATTTTTAGGAGGCTCTAGCGTAACGGTTGACAACATTTCATCACCTAGGTTCGGCATTGATTTTGACTTCTGAATTAATTTTTCAAATTCAGATATTCTGGTTGGTACCATGTCTCTGGGCACCTCTTCAGTAGAAGACTCTCTCCAGCCTTGAAGGATACCTTTGTGCTGTTCTCTTTCATACTGCAGAATTCTGGACTTCACAGAACAAATCACCTCAGAATTCATCAAGTCCTTGCGGTTGATGCGGTGCATCTTTTTGTACATTTTTAGGAAACCCGTGGCATCATGTGCAGATCTGTGACGAACTCTTGACCTAGTGCTACCACGTCCCTCAGGAACATACGGGGAGGCCCAGTTCATGGAGCAAACCTCTTTGGCGTCCTCCTCACATAACAGAGAGCCCATGCTTTCAGACTTGGCCTGCGCATCGGGGAAGCCATCGCGATCGTCTGTTAACAGATCATCACAGCTACGAGATTTCCTCTTTGGAGAAGTGTTTTCTTCTGTGCTGCTCCAGACTTCTGCATTTTGACGAGTCATTTGCCAGCCATTCTTGTAGTTGGTGGCCCTTCTGGAATCGTTTGGAACAGCTAAATGTTGTCTGTAAGTGCTACAGTAATCTAATTCATTTGAGGTGTTGTGGTTGTGCACTGAATAACTTAAAAGGGATGGATACACTTTGCTAATATCCCCACCTTTATAATCCATAGAGCAGCATGGTGAAAAAAGAGACATTGCCAGAAATTAAAAGATACAGAAAGTTGGAATTAACATCAGTAGTAACAGAAAGATCAGAAAAGAGACAGCAATTAATGCATCTAGCAGCATAGGTCAGTGCGTAGGTTGCTGCAGCCTGGGGCAGCAGAGCTTATAATTAAGTTATTTTCCAGCTGTAAAAATGTACTCATGATAATTTGTACATCAAAAAGAATTCCTTATGAGTTACGGAGATGTCACCCCTTCCACAACCCACCCCGCCAAAGCAGTGTAAGAAAACAAGTATTGATATTGATTCTGAAGCAGGTCAACAGACAATAAAAGCTGCAAAGGATTTAAAGATGAAGCCAAACGGCAAATCTAATCAGCCAAATATTGACTTTTCCACCTGTATGTTCTGAAAGAAACCGTTCAGAATTTTGGAGCTGAATGATGCTCAGAGAGTTCACAGCAACTGCATATTCTCAGATAATTAAAGAAAAATCTTTATGTAAGGTCAAACGGGAAATTTCTCCTAGTTGTTGACAGGTGTCAAAGGTATCTCACTCTTTCCCTGCGTGATAGCCCTGAGGGAGTGGTGCTGTCTATGGCTTATGGAGGGCAGAACAAGGCAGCTGAGGAACTCCTACGTGGGTTTTAAGGAAAACCTATCAGTCTACTCAGCCTAACCAGCACGTAGAAGAAACAAGCTGACATCCATAACTTGACTTCCATAACAAAGCCTGAGATTTCAAGCAAGTTTTAAGACATACTTTTATGTGCATGCCAGGTCCTGAAGTCACTATGGGACACGTTGGGAACTTTGGTCTCTCATACTTGCACTGAACTTTCAAAAATGGTCTCAAGTGGCTACATTCAGTTCAGGACATGCTTCGAACAGCTCAATCAGCTTTCTAGAAGAACAACTCGATTCTGGATCAGAAACTGAAACACTTGCGTTCAAAATCTATGCTGACCAAAGAGCTTATAATGTGCTGCTTCTTTAACAGAATGGCTAATTCCAATAAAAATTAACATTTTAGTAGGTTTCATAATGCTGGGAGAGAACAGAGTGACACAGCTAGGTCACCTTCCAAAAGTTAATTAGCTAATTAGCAGTAGATGTTCTTATGGAAGGATTGTCAAACACAGGAAGTGTTTAAGTCAGGATAAGTGCTTGTTATCAGTGGGTTAATCAAAGGGAAATGCAGGGAAATCAATTTACCAACATTTTTTAACCACCTTTTCAGTGCCTGGCCTGGTACACAAAATGGATGAGTTTACCCACTTTTTAAATTACCCTGGTAACACTGGGTTTAAAATACATTTGCTTTCCCATCACTTCACTCTCCATATTCCTCACCGCTTTTCTTTGTATGACGTGTTCTCTTGCAGCCTGGATGTTACATTCTTTTCAGTGTGAACTGACCTTTACAAAGGTTTATAGAGTCCCTAATAGAGCTACAGGTTTATTAGGAATATAGCTACAAAATACAAGATTAAATGAATGGAAATAACCTAACCAGAAGGAGACGTGTTGTATACAATATTACTCTGTATTCTAACTCCATCAGTTGTTGGAAACCTTTTGTCTTGCTAAAAAAAACTGTTGAAAACCCTAAACCCACACCAACATCTGATTCAGTTATCTCTCTTCTGGAGGGACACGGAGAACAGTAATGGAATGGCAAGTTACTTGGAAAAAGCAGCTAATTAGATTGTATATGCTGTACTGAATTCTTCCATGGATTTACAAAATCCCAAACTCAGACTATGGATGTTTGTGTGATTGAATTAGGTCCTGATAACCGACAGTGTCTAGGACATCAGCTATAGATATGAACGGTCTACTGTTCTGGAAACACATCTCTGATCTTAAATGCTATTTCTCTTGATTTCCTTTCTATACATACTGTAAACAGTTTTAAAATCACAATAATCTAATAAGAGAGTAGTGGAGTTAAAACTTTATGGGTTTATAAATTGTGGTACAGATTGTTGTCTTCATTTAGTCAATTTTCTGTTAGAATAAGCAGTTGAAACTGGAAAATCTGCCTTTTCAGCTTGAAATTACACATGGAAGAATTACACATATAAGAATAAAGCTGTTGCTTTGCAGAGGAGACCTCCCAGTGAAGCGCACTGAGAAACAGCAGAGAGTTGTGCTTGATACCAAGGTGTTGTACAAAACCCAACAGTTTTCTGCTAACAAATACGTTCTCCTCTTACCTTTTGCTCTCGACGGGGAAGAAGGAGAAGAGCTAGTTAAAGGCTTCCTAAGGGTGGAATGTGTGCCTTGCGTGTCCGGCCGGCCCAGGGTAGGTCTGTTGGCGTTCTGATCACTGTGCGCCCGCTGGTGACTTACAGCGGGTTCCGACTTCCTTCTTTTTCGGTAGTCGCTCGCCGTACTCGCGGAACTACGGAAACAGGCAGTATTAGCAGCACAGACCAGGATTCGGGAATTTAAAAACCAAGCTCATAATTCTATTAGCAGTTTATAGATGAAACAACGCTGGAACAAACACATCAAAACATGTAAAGAGGGGAGGCACTGGTCTGAGACATCTTCCAGCATATTCCACAGAAAAAAGCTGAATTTCTTCTTCACCTGATTGTTTTAAAGTTCCATACAAAATTACTGTGCTATTTTCCCCATGCATTTTTTTAAAGAAATGCATCAAAAACATTTTTTAGACTAATTTTTGGTATTAGAAGTTGAGCACAAAGATAGGAAAAAGAAAGAGATGACGGATGAGGCAGCGAGCTCAGGGGAACAGGTCGGAGAGAGCTGCAGGCAGCGAGGCTGAAGGACAGATCAGGGATGTTAGTGGGAAGACTGGGAACATGGCACGGCTTATTTTGATTGCAAACAGGAAGCCCTTGTCAAACAAAAGTAAGGTTTACACTTTGGTATCAAAATACGAACACCCCCTCCCCACGCATCTCTCTCTTTTCTCAGTAGCTGACAAGGTGCCTGCCAAAACGGGACTCTTTGCGGCATCTGCGGGGTTGGGGTCACACAGAACAGCCTCAGGCTGTACAATCCACGTCTGCTGAAACCACAGATTGTGTTTCTTACCTAGAGGGCCTGTCCAGGCCTCTGTCTGTCGAGTAGTGATGATACAGGGAAGTCTGTGAAAACAAATACGTGAATCTGTTACACGTTTGACAAAAGGGGTGACAATTCCTGCTTATCAGGTTTTGATTACGCTTTGTTACTCTGTGAGAAATCCTATGAAAACAGAGTGTGATGACTGAAATCCTGGGCACTCCAGCACGACATTTCATGAGAATAGTCACGCAGTTTTTAGAAAGCATCTCATGGTTTCATTTCATATTCTACTTCAATAATGCTTTTTACTTGTAAAGCACTACTAAATAATGATCCAAAGTCATGCTTTGCTATCCCATTTTCAAAAAGAGATACAAACCAGCTGAAATGAACTTTTACCATAAAAATATAATTCCTTCACGCGCAAGTGAGATCTGCAGAGCTTCTCCTCCCTCCCAATTACTCACCAAAATCCCCCAAATCAATTATAGCCCGAAACTTTTCTAAATCCCATGATGTTTGTGGCTGGTTGTTGACCACCACCTATTCCTGGTTTGAGCAGTTCTTATCACAGAACATTAGTTGTTGCTTATGGAGTTAAAGAATTAGCTACTTCACAAACCCTGGAAGATGGAATGGAGTACTGCTCCGTAATTTTGTTATTACTATGAAGTCAACCTTAAATGACCGCTAATAGTAAATCAATCATTTCATACATTTCAAGCCTGCAGTGAGAATTAGGTAATGGTACAATTCTGGTAACTAGGTATGAATCTAGGACGAACTGCGTGGTCCCTGGGGTATTTCTTCACGGGTACAAAGCAACGTGGTTCAAAGGTTAAACCTCTTCTAAGTTCCTGGTGCACCATTTCAGAGCTAACCCGATGGACTGGAAATAGAACTATCATACAACTTCATAAGCTGGAGAACTACTTTTCTCTCTATAGAAGCCTTCTAGACTTTTCCTCTGTATGGAAAAGCCTTTAAAGACTCGGTACAGAAGGACTGCAGACAATCCCGTTTGCCAACGTTACAACCCAATGTTGTTTTCAAAATTTGTTGCCTTCAAAATGTCTGTTGAAGTCAAGAGGAACAAGAGCTGGGCACAAACAGCCCTAATAGGACAGAGCTCACAGTCATTATAGACTCTGCCAGGGTGTTCTACAAGTTAAGCCAATTATGACTTGAAAGAACCCAGCTCTGCCATTTCTAATGGTCAGGTTTATGTCACTGGGGTTTGCAGTGAGCACATCCTTTATAGATTCTCACCCCAGATTTGTAATCTCCCTGGAGGAGGGATTCTCCCTCATCATTCTGATCCAAACGGGAGCTATGAGCATAAAAGTATTTAACAGTGATAACAGCAGTAGTAGCAAGTGGCAACACAGAGTACTCGAAGTTACAGAGGACTTAGTTTCTCTGGAAAGTAACTTTAAAGTCTTTGAATTATTAACGTCTTTTAACTGTTTACATCTCAGCTGCTCTTTTGTCACCAAAAGCCTGAAATTCTTCTTTACTTGATTTTTAATGTGAGATATATTAAACTACAGTTACAAATTATGGAGAAAATGAGAATTATCTTTGCTCAAGTTTTAGATAACATTTGATTTGTGTTGTGTCATGTTTGTGTGGTTCTCCTTGTCTCACAGTAGAATTAACGTCAGTATAATCCATAAATCAAAACTTCAGTTAGTATCCTGGTGGGATCCCTTGCTACGTGATACAAGTCTTAAATAACGAAGCCTGCTGACAAATGAGCTCTACCTGAAGGCCTAGGAGCTTGCCGTCTCGGAAAACCGGCCCCAAATTTCCCAATCCTGAGGTTTGTCCAGATTTTATAGAGCTTAAAACCAAACCAGAGTAACTTGCAAACAATTAACAATTTAAGGCTGCAATTCGCGTTTAATCTTTGGAGAGACTACGGAAGATGAAAGCGAATCACGAACACGAATGAGGCAAAGCCACCGAATGAAGTAAAGTTGTCGTCACAGGATTCACTGACTTTTGCCCTAACACTCTGAAAATGAGGAGGGAGGGGAGAAGGAACGAGAGCCTGAATCTCTCTCATTCAGAGCAGGGCAGTGATAGCCCCACTGCCTGATCCTGATGCTTTTTATTTGGAGTGATGGCAGTGATCATCAATCCTGCCGTTAGCAACTTATAACAGGATTATTAATTGTTGTGTTGCCTGATTAGTTATAAATACTTAATTGGAGAAATGATAGCTTAGCCACAAAGGCTTTCTCTTGACATATTGAACTTGCAGTTAGGTAATTTAATTAAAAATTAATACTCCTGTGCTGATGTATTCATTGTGTCCGAAAGCAGTGCACTTGCCCAACTCTGAAAAAGTGGGAATTTGTCAGAGTCAGAGCCCGACGGGCTGCCGGGGCATTCTGAGTGTTAATCTCTGAGAAGTTCTGGGGATAAGGACTCACAGTTCCTAGGATAATAAGACCAACATCCAAATGCACTAGTGATCTGGAAAGATACGAAGACAAAAGATACAATGATTATGAATTAGAAAAGCCTCACAGGTATCAGGAGGAAACCACTGAATTTTAACAGAAGTCAGACACAAACGGCGAGTGCTCCAACCCTTCTTCCCAAGAGAATCAAGCTGAAGAAGAATCATTCATTTACCTCGTCGGAAATGCCAGAAGAACTGTCTCGAACATAGTCCAAAAGCTTTTTAGGTGGCTGCATCATAAAAGCAGAAGTGTAGAGATGGGATGGAGGAGAATCAGTGGCAGCAAGGAATGAAACATGTGGAGAAGGTGACACAGTTAGAAACTGAAGTGTTGACAACGTCAGATACAAAGAGTGACACGTATATGGATAGAATGGAAGGAAGAATGTGTTACAGTATTATTATTTTTTTTAAATTACAAGCATCTTAATAAAATGTTAGTAAATTTAGGTGGTAAAATTTAAAACTGGAATGCTTGAATCAACACCAGAATTTTTTAATACTGATGAGACAGAATAGTGTGAAGCATCACAGTTGTGTTCCACTGGGGAAATCTCAATATCCATTATCTTACATAATATACGTTATTACCAGAGACTCTATTCTCCGGTTCTCACTATCTGCTAAATATTGTTGACATATAGTTCATCAGAAGAATGTATCTGGGCTGTTTCTGCCCACCTGATGGAAGGAATGACAGAACAGCTAGATGAGAGAAAAGGTAATCAGTGAAAGGTAATCAGTGAAAATGGGATACAATATAGACGACTGAACAAGAAATTAAACCCAGATATATTGAACTTTTTTAAAAAAATATTCATTTTCAGGTCATAGTCAATGGGTACGTTTTTGCAACGTTATGATTAAAAGAGTAAAGTTTTAAAAGGATTTGCATGGTTTGCTTTCTCTTCTGCTCTCACTGAAGTAGCTGGGAGTTCTGATTTTGGTTTATGGCCAACCACGAAAAGGGACTGAGGTACCTGGTTCCCCGAGTGCTTCAAATCCTGATGCTCAAGTGCCATGTCTATTTGAGATTTCCCTCAAGCTGCCCAGGATCCTGGAGAGCTAGAAGGACACTTAACCAGACTGAGGGAATGCTTGGGTTATATACATAAATTATCTGTATCTATCTATAGTATACATCTTTTTCTGAGGGGATTTGAAGTCGCATCTTCCACCTGCCTGGAAAGTACTAACCACTGCGTTATCCATTCTCCTGGGATGAAGACACTCATTATCCTTTTCCCTAAAGATGTTAGATTGTGCAGGAAAGGATTTTTGCTCCCTGGAGCCGGAGAGGGGGTGTGCAAAAGCAAGAGAAGGTGCGTCTCCAGCCTAGTCGTTAAGGCAGGGAGGAAGTGGAACCCAGTTAGTCTTGCTTTGAGGACACCGACACTGTTTCATCCTTTATGAAATATATAAACAGCCTTTGGTGCTTACATCCAGTGCTGCCCGTGGGATTTGCAGAAGAATCGCAGCTGCGTAGGCAACCAAAGGTGGGAAACTGAGCTATCACTGACATTTCGGTGTTTCAACCAAATGGAGCTTTTCAGATTTATAATTTTAAACATAAATGCCTGCAGTAGGACTAAGGTAGCACCTGTTTGCCTGAGTCCTTTTGCTCTTTTTTTTTTTTTTTTTTTTGACCTCACTATTTGAGAAAATTGGAGCAGAACTGAGGTCTGTTTGTTCAAGCAGGTGTCCAGCTTGAAAACAGAGCAAACCTGTATCTCTGTGTTAAGGAGCAAAATACATATTCTGCATGCATGCATGTAAGAGGCAAAAAAGGGAAAAAAAAATTCTCAGTTTTTATTTCACGATAAGCAATTTGTATATGGCTGCGTGCATTTAAATTTAGACACACTCCTTCAAGTAAAATTCACGATTAGCATTCCTAATGCAAACTGACATGTTTTTCTGTTCCGAAAGACTGTTTGAAAACAGCCCAGCCAAATGTGAAAGATTTAGGTAGACTAGTAAACATCCCCGTTTAATGTGCAATTTTTCTTGTTTTTAAATATTCACACGCTACATTTTTTTTAATACATAGTTGGTATTAAAGCTATTGAAACCGCAATTCTGGCAGACTAAGGGTCCACTTGAAAAATAACAGTTATACGCACGAGAAGACTTCACTGACCTTTCTCAAAAAACCCCCCCATATTAACTTTACTGGCACGTTTGCTGAATTTGGTAATATGTAAATTCCTCAGTATAAAAATATTTTTCCTAATGTTTAAATATTAATATTCTGTCCTCACTTACCGGACATCCAAACTCCAGTTCTGAAAAGAATTTATACCAGGGTTCGTTTTCTAAATCTATGTCATCCTGGTTTATGCGATCAGTCTGGAGCAGTTGTGAAGGAAAAGGGAAGGAAAAGGCACACACTGAGCAAGGTGCGAGAAACGCCGTGTCGCTTGTATCAACACACACAGACACAAAACAAATATGGGGAAAGGAATGGAATAAAATCAAAGAATGAAGACAGTTTTTAAGATAGAGGATATTCTTGTTCAAGAGCTGTCATTGCCTGGAAGCGTTAATACTGTTCTTTTTGTCGCTCTTCTTCCAATGACTGGAAGATATTACACAATTTTAAGTTACTCTTTCAAAGCTCTTTGACCACTTCTGTAACCATCACTGCATTGCTTAAGTACGTTTAATGCTACTAAAGATTTCTTGTTAAGAAGATGGTTTAAATGATTGCCATCTTCAGCACAGGCAAGAAATTGCCCATCTGATCAGCAATAAAGACGTGAATTTATTAGTATTGCTTTTGGTCATTCCTTGTCTTCTCACAAAGCATGTTAATTCTGGATCTGGCTGTCCTGAAGCAAGCGCTGAGCAGAGATAAGGAATATGCATCATGCAGGCACCACCATATTAAAGAGCCACTTCAGTATACGACATGAAACTGGTATATTTTAAGTCCTAGGGTCAAAAAATAGGGAACAAAAAAATTACGTATTCCATAGTATTTGTTTTAGCCATATTTTGTAAAGCTTTATCTCCCACGGCCGTGTTGACGCAATGAAGCAGGTTTTTCCACCCTGAAATAAATTGTTTGCTTCTGAAAATTCTCACAGCAAAGAGATAAAGTAGCAATTGAAGATAGCATTAAGAAAATTTTTCAATGAGCAGAAGAATAATTGACAGGTTTATTCAAGTAGCATGAAAACATGACAGTGCAAAACAGTAGAGCTCCCAATGGGATATCTAATCAACTGGAAACTTAGCTGCGGTAATTATTTTCTAAATGGCTCCAGTTCCTTTGTAGGATCTGATGTAAGCTGTCACGCAGCACAGAATTACAGTGAACTGTTGGCTTAAAGATCTCTGAAACAGAGAAAGCCTCTTGTTAGAGATATTTCTGAATTTAAAAGTTGGTCCTCTGCAACTGTAATTATCAGAACTTAGACACTAATTACGGCGTGACCTAGAAAGCAATCCTCAAGGAAGAAGACAGGGTCCTGCATAAAGGATGATACTGGTGATTAAGTAAGTAACGCTTTTTCCTCCTGGGTCGAGCTGTCACCGATCAATTGCTTACACCGGAGCAATCACATACAGCTGTTCCTGTTTTCTGCAAGAGATAACACCCTACTCTTGACCATTTCAGGTAATTACACCTCTTACAGCACTTTTCTTCCTGCCTTTGATGTTACTGGAACAAACTGCCAGCTTCGCTCCATTGAAAGGTCAAGAACCCTTTTGAACTACCTCGGTCCTCACATATCTATGACCTGTTCGTGCAATATCTGGACACCAACTGTTGTTTTATGGATTTATCTTCATAATGTCCCTTTCAAGTCAGGGAAGTATTATTCCTGTGAACAGAGTGGGAAGGGAACACCAGTGATGAACAACTTGCCGGTGCTCCATAGCAGGGTCAGGAGTGAAGCTGCTCTGGAGCTTTGCCCTTACGTTCCCACCATCCACAGACATAAGTCAGCACCGCTAATGACAACTGTTCCAACTCAACTGGACATACCCATGTCTTTAGTAGAAAACCACCACTGAGATGAGTTTCATGAGCTTACCAGTGAAGATTTGTGACCTCAACAGGGGCTATAATTGTTTTAAGAAAAAACATGTAATTCTCTTCTATAGAGAGATGAAGGCACGAGGGCAAAACCTGACAGATTCATAATGCAGAGGATAACTTCACTATATATCCACTGGATTCCTGTTACAGAGAGTGTTGGGTGTATTCAGAGGATTTTGCTCACCTTAAAACAAAATTACCAACAATTTAGATCAGGATAACCTGAGAAAACTGCACCAAAAATTGCTTTTTCATCATTTCTCCAAAGTTAAAGCATGTTGTAATATTTATAGTGTGTTTTCATCTGTATATTACACCAATGAATTAATTTTCATGGATGGAAATGTTAATATCAACAATTAGGTACATCTACATAAAATAAATAAATCAATCCCTTGAAATGCATATGGGGTGGAAATTGTGGAGCTGTTGGCACTCCAAAGCCATGGATGGCTTCATCAAAGTGTCCCTTCTTGGAGGGAGCCAGAACACACCGTCAACCAGCTGGGCTTCCATCCAGCGTGAGAATGTGAACTGGCGCCACTTTTGTCTTCAGATCCTCTTGCAATTAGCTGAAAGCTTAAAACCCCCTGCATTTCTGCTTACAAAGAAAAAGCTAGAAATAGTATGTTTTATCTGGTTTCTAAGTTTTTGAGTTCTCCTTGGGTAGTGGCGTGCAAATAAAAGGCGAGCGTAAGGAAGCATTTCAAAGTCCCTGCACCCAAGCCCTGCCTTTATTTACAGCTGGGACCGCAGAGGGCAGCAAACGAAAAGAAACCAGGCTCTGAAGTCTGCAAATTGGCTGCTGCCGGGCAGTTCCAGGGAGCACATTCCCTGGGCTCCCGAAATCAATACACAGCAATCGATTCCGCTTGGCTTTCAGATCCAATTTTGCTGATGGACCTTTTTCTATTATCTCCCCTTCTAAGAGACTTCAAACGAACACATCACTTTAACTTAAAAAAACCCCCTGATTTTGGCTTGGCTTCACAAAGTATCTCCCAAACTGTGAACAGAGGATAAGACGGTAAATTCCCTTTTTATGACTTGTCAGTCAAAGCAAATGATGTTCTTATACTCTTATACTTAATCTAGTCATTCAGCAACATGTTCATTATTTGTTGAAAATATCCTGCTGAAGAGCAGTGAGTGTCTTTACTCCTTTTGCCCTTTGCAGCAGATGGTCAGCACAGCGCTGCATCCACACGCTCAAGTGTAAAAGAACATGTAAAAGAACACTGATGCAGCTTTAAAAAAATACATCTATAGTATAGTACCTATAGTATTGCACGCAGCTTTGCCTGCGCCTGACGGGATGAAGGGAGACTCTTCTCTACACAGGGAGACATTCGCAGCCAGTGATCAAAACTGTGCTTTTAAACCAGTGGGTCAAATGGTTTTTATATGATCTGCATGGTCAAATATTGCAAATTTTACATTTGCAAGTCCAGACACCACAGTGAAGCCTCTCTGGAACAACAGACTGAGATGTCTGTCATCTGTCTGGCTGTGGCATTTTATAAGCTCTAAAGAAGTTTGCTTTTTCTTTTCTTTTTCCCTACATTTAAATAGCTGTTGTAGCTCCAATTTCAGCACTAGTCTCTCCTGATCTTTATGAGACTTACTTTTCCATGTCCTATCAAAACATGCAGAATTCCTGCTTTCATATTAAAACACGCTGAGAATTTTTTTTCAGTAGTTGGCAAAGTGTTCCTCAAGTAACTCAACTAACACCAAGTAGAATATTCAGATAACCAGCTTGAGATGTCAAAGGTGATCAAAGTTGCATAGTCTAAAGAAAAATTCAAATTTTCCACTACAGTAAAAAAAACCCCAAATGCCAACAAACAACAGATGTACTTGACGGTGCAAGCCCAGTTTACTTCTGCTATTTGACAAAACAGTAATGTTTCTTTAATTTATTCTGATAATGAAATCCTCCTGCATATAAACTTAGTAGAAAATTTGTATATGGAACCAATAAAAAATAAACCTCTATGAGTAAAATTTATCTTGAGAGTTTTATCTGACTAGCACACGTGTAACATGCTTACGCTAAAACACCTAATGAAAATAAAAGCATCTATTACTTGTCCCAAGTCTTTTTTTACAGTAAAACCAGGATTTTTCCTTACTCTCATTACTGCAGAAATAGAGAAATGCACATGTATGAAGGAAGTACTTCATGTATACAAGGTAGAAGCTAGAAAAGAATGAAAATTTAACTTCATACCCATATGAGCAGGATTAAGATAATCCGCTGCAATTTACTTATTTACTGAAAGTACACACCTATTTTAGGAAACAAATCCATGGTTCAGATGAAGAAGAGCGTTTTATTGAATGGCAGGCACTGGAGATGGAAAAATGCCTCAGAACACCTTACGTGGTGGTAATGGGCTTATCCAAATGGGAAAAGAGCAGCTTTGCTCTTACATTATTGCTTGGGAGAGTATTCAACAGCTTAACGTCACTTGTAATCTCAAAGCACCAACCCCTGCTTTTTGTTGATTTTTATACCCTTTCAAGTTCAAATTACAGAAGAAAAGACATTAATTTCCTGTTTCATGACGAGGGCTGCTACATGATACTGCAGCTTGAAATTACACTCATCTTTTTATATCCATCACGAAGATAATAATCTATCCCTAGCGAATCTATCCATGTAAAGTTTATTACTAGGTTATTTTTTTAAGGTTTATTATTCTTACATCCTTTTGATCTACTGAATAAGGATCTGCTGAATAATATTTCCCATTAAATGTTAGTTCTACATTGAATGTCATTTTATTATATGCTTCCCATGCTTCTAATTTCCACATTAATGAGAACTGACTCCAATCTAGTATCTACTTCAATAATGGGAAATCTCTTTCAAACCTCATCTGTCCTGGTTAGTATCATAAAAGGCAGTTGTAAATATTTTTTTCTTTTTTTTCTTCAGATCGTTTTGCCATCATCACTGCAATCCTGTAGACATGACAATGATTTCTTTCAGCAAAAAAAAAATAAGATTTGGAGTGCTGGAAAAAATCCCATGGACTTTTTTGGTTTTAGTGAAACTGATACAATAAGAATTTCTAGTTCAGATGTTATAAATGCCCATCTTTTACAAAATTAATAAAATTAATTCCATATTTTGATTACTATTTTCTTCTGGTAGCATCAGAACAATTTTTTAGACATTATAAATCAAATCTTTTGAGATTATCAAGATGAAAGACTTAGCTCATGCAATACTGACACAAATGAGAATTTGGATTTTTCACCTGACTTTGCAACTAATAAAATATTTTCACAAGTCAGTTTTTCCTGGACACACAGAAAAATCTATGAACCTACTCCACTGACCATCATTTAAGAAGTTGTGAGCTCTACTTCCCATACCCCATCCAATGGACACGAGGATAGCAAGTCTATTTCTTTTTGTAACACGGTCCAAATAAAGCAAACCACCATCTTTATCAACAGCAGAAATTCCACACCATAAAACTGTGATAGCTTACTCCAACTATTTTTATATCAGTGACATTACACTAGTGTGAGCACAACTTCCATATCTTGTGTGCTACATTAATTCCTGTTATCCAATCTTTTACAGCTCTGAATTATAAATAAACAAACCCCCTCTCCATTCTGTCCCTGAATATATTTTCCTCAGCTTTTAAAATTTATTCTACGAAGAGACGTTTCCTTGTATTTACATCTAAATATAAACTTCTAGCCCAGGCTTTAGATGATAAAAGTGTGACCTTGCCCTTGACTGACAGTGCTCAGTAAGTACAACGTGACTAAGGTTTTTCTGGTTGATAATATTTTAAGGACCAAACAAAGCTCAAAATCCAACCTCTTGGTTGACAACAAAAAAAAATATGCATAAGCAACTTAAAAAAAAAAAACCAACAACAGGTTCAAACAGTCTGCAAGTTCACTTTTTAAATAATTTCATTAGTTTGCTAAAATAGAAAAATTGGATCTATGATCATATTCATCAGCACTGCAATTCCTATGAGATTTTTTTCCCCACATGACATTAGTAGAAAATGTAATTTATTAGAAAAGTGAGGCCATTCTTGAAACACCACTCTAATTTTATTACTTTTAACTTGAATCTACTGTTATTCTTGGGCCTTGGGAAGGCTGGTAAATGACCTCAGGGTGTATAATGCAGCCCTGGCAATCAAAAAAGCTCAGAACAAATGCCATCACCTTTTAAATAAAATTATTTCATAAGTTCAGCTTCACAATAAACACTAAAACCTATTTATGGCATTGATTTATTTGCAGATCATCTAGATACGCCAATTTCCTCTTTGAAAAATGCATCAGTTCTGCAAGAATTTAATTTCACAGAAACAGCTTGGTAATTTCTAGCTAACAAAAATTATATTCCTGCAAAGACCACTAAAACACCAGGGAAAGGTGCTCAGTAGAGGTGTTTTACACTCTTGACATACTACATATTCTGGAATTCAATTATTTGCTTAATTTATTTTAAATTAGTAAAATAAATTATTAAAAATATTAAATAATTTATTTAAATTAGCAAAATAAATTATGTGAACAAGCATGTAATACAGAAGCAAATAATAATCCAGTATTGATTACATAAATCCCTCTTTTAAACTGGACTCCCTCAACCATTTCAACCTCACAGTAAAAGCCCAAGAAAAGAAACTTCTGCCATTGGTACATAACAGTTTTCCTGAAATAAGAAAATATTGAGGTAGCACCAAGGTAAATTAAAATGGCTGGGTGAATGTGTCTTTCAGCAAATGAAAACTTCCGTTGGTGGCCATTTTGCACGCATTAAGTGTGGCTTTATCAGACATGCTTGTGAAAAAATCCACAATTGCAGTCGTTATTCAGAAAGCAGGAATAAAGACTTCTAATTACACGTTAATGTACACTCGGTAACTGCAGAGTAATTGAGGCTGGAAAGGACCTCTAGAGGTCACCCAGTCCAACCTCCCACTAAAAGCAGATCTAATCAGGTTGCTCAGGGCCGTGTCCAGGTGAGTCCCGAACACCTCCAGAAATGGAGATTCCACAGCCTCTCTGAGCAACCTTGACTAGTATTTGTCCAAAATCTCCTTAAGTGTGTTAGACACATCTTGAAAATGCAAATGGTTTATTTTTATGCATTAATTAATCAGATATCATATGTTCTGTTAATAGTGCTGCAAACGAGTGCTGGCGATGCGTGCCAATTAGAAAAAGCAATTCCATTAATTCAAAGTTCTGCTCATCATCCATTAGGTTTGCAGAGTGGTGGTTTCATTTCTTGGAAATACCAGAAGCTTTAGCAGATAAGCCAGACTCACATTTTCAACACAAGCATCAGGAAAGAGCACAGACAAATTGCTACAAAATCGTATTTGAAAAAGGATCTTCAAAACTCATCTAAGCAGTGATAATCAGTAGTAAATAATAAACAGATGACCTCTCACCAAAGCTCTTTACTGCATTACCCGTGTCACTTGTGTGTCTTACCGGTCTCTCGTGTTCAAGGATTGATGACTTTCCCGGCTCGTATTCAAAAATACTTCGTGGTTCAGAACGGAACTTGCGGGTATCTACCTTTCTGTCAGGGGGGTCCCAGTCATTTCTAAATAACAAACATGAGCAATTTGAGTTAATTTACTGTCACCGCCATCTGCTTTACAGCTCCATACATGAGAAACATGCAAATACAAATGAATTTCAGCCTGGTTTCTCTTTCCACGTTTCGGCTGTGAAATATCTGGCCTAGCATCCCAGGGTTTGAACCACTCTATCATCTTAACCATCAAGTGCATCCTCAGCACGTTTGTGGATGACACCCACCACAGCGGTGCTGTCACAGTGGAGAAGTTGGGCCCATGTGAACCTCATTTCAACAAGGCCAAGTGCAGGGTCCTGCCCCTGGGTGGGAGCAACCCCCGGAATCAGCACAGGCTGGGGATGGAGGGATGGGCAGCCCTGCTGAGAAGGACCTGGGGGTGCTGGTGGGTGAAAAGGTGGACACGACCCAACAATGTGTGCTCACAGCCCAGAAAGTTCCCCGCGTCCTGGGCTGCATCCCCAGCAGAGTGGCCAGCAGGGTGAGGGGGGAAATCTGCCCGTCTGCTCTGGTGACACCCCACTGTGTCCAGCTCTGGGGGCACCAAGATAAGAACACATTCCAGGTCAGGTTGGATGGGGCTCTGAGCAACCTGATCTAGATGAAGATGTCCCCGCTCATGGTAGGGGGGTTAAACTAGATGGCCTTTAAAGATCCCTTCCAACCCAAACTATTCTATGGTTCTATCATTAACCTGTTTACAGCAGGAAAAATACAAGGGATGTCCATCCTGTGTGATCAACTCGCTCTTTTGTTATAACTCATAAACCAGATAAAAAACTTCCCTGATGTACTGTGCCAATACACCATGACACGCCTGCTCAAATTGCAAATTTCCTGTACTTGTTTCATGGAATCACGGAATTGTCAGAGTTGGAAGGGTCCTCTAGAGATCATCTAGTCCAACTCCCCTGCTAAAGCAGGAGCCCCCAGAGCACATCACTCAGGACGGCATCCAGGCGGGTCTTGAAGATCTCCTAAACTATATATTTATTATAGTTTAATGGACTATAATAACGTAGGCAAGTGGTAGATATTTTTGTCTTTGCACAATATGATAGCAAGTCCCTACTGAAATAGTTACAGAATTTTCTGAGACAAAAAAATGAGGAAATTTTTAAAAGAAAGCGTAAAAATCTAATAGATGCTCTTTATCCTGATCTGTAGTAGAACCACTCCTGAATATCCTTGTAAGCACTATACTGTTTCCATGGAAATATGAGTAGATAAACAAAAACAAGAATTCGTCAGTTGAACTTTGGGTAAGAAATTGATCCATTTTCTCTATAATTATAAATTTGCTTTCAATTTAGTAGCGTTTTTCAATGGATAAAAAGTAACCCCTACTACTCTATTTTTTCAGTAATTTACGATGTATCAGTAGCCACCTACACATTTTGGGAGGATATTAGCTAGTTATGACAGTGAGAGTTACCTTTTCATGGCAGTTTTTGCAGTCACTACTCACATGGCTTTTGGAAAACTGTAGCTCACACATCTTTTTATTTAGCTCTGTGTAAAATAACCCCCTAGGAACTCAAAGAATGGAGGAAAGGAAAGGGGAAATCCTATCTTCTATTGTCTGTCTTTACAATATGAAAGAGCACACAGGGATTAAATTCTATCAGTTCTATCTGCCTTTTTGATGTGACTTTGATGTGACCTGACATCATAAGGTCCATGTCACATGCATTAAGAAGAAAAAAAAAAATCTATGGAGAAGCTTTTATTTACAGTGTGTTTGTGAGTGCAATTTCTGGCACACAGACACCTCTCTTTATAAAATGCCCTACATTTCAAGGGAAGTAGTTCTCTATTGTTTATTTTCACTGAAGGAAAAAATTAGTTTCAGAGCAGAAAAGGCTGTATTTTTTGTGACCGAACAGGAAAATGGAAGTGTTCTGATCAAGTTGCATTATGCTGCAAGTCACTGAAGAAAAAAAAGATGCTGCTGAAATTCTGATTCACGCTCAGTTCACTTAATTTCCATTGTTTAGCCTGTAGTCCCTTATGGACTATGTTAATGCAAACCGTATCTTGCCTCCCAGCTATAAAACTGTGATACATGTGGACCTAAGCCTCTTATGTGAGATTTTAAATACTCGGGCTTTATAGGCAATTAAAAAAAAGACTCTCCCAATGGCAGGAAGAGATTGACAAGCTATAGCTGTCAGCAGCAGGCAAAGCATAACTAACGTGTTTGGCATCCCCTGGCCCGGGGAACACAGATTTCCCCTGCCTGTCTTATCGCGCAGGAGGATTAAAAGGAGAGGCTGAAGAGCCAAATTCAGCGCTAAAGCAGTTATTTCCAAGCTTGACAAAAGGAACCATAACAGGCCTCAGCCTCTGTGACCGAGGCATTTGGCCCAGGGCAGGACCACGACCCGCAGAGCTTCGGAGATCAAAGCGAAGTGGATCCACATTTTGGTGCCCCGAGAACAAAATTTCCACTTCCGTGTGACTCGCTAACAAAATTCAAACCTTTTGGGAGGCAGCCCAATGCTAGCCCCTGGGAACCTGCCCTCAGCAACGGAGTAGCCCAAATCAGTAACCATGGAGCAATCCCATTTTCCTCTGCAATACCTCTGTCACCTGAATTACGTTCTGGATTGCGACTACCCACGAAGTTTTTAAAAAGCCATAGTCATGGTCTTAATTTTAAACACTTAGCATGCTCTCTTCTCATAATATTTTATGCAAATGGCAAATTATTTGAAACTGCTTAATATAATTCAGTTTCTACAACTAAAAATGTTTACAATGTCCAAGCTGACAAAATGGGCGAATTCTGTTTTGTTGCTGGAGTGTAACCAAAAGAGGTGGGTTTGGAGCCACAAATGCAACAAAAAAATGACCCTTTTCACATACATAATATATACAGAATCACAGAATCGCCATGGTTGGAAGGGACCTCTGAGATAAATATGTAATAGCATAATATATATTAATGTATAGTATTCATGAATGTAAACACTAAAGAAAAAGCTTTTTGCTTGAGTTGGTAGTTCCAGATACGCTGCAGAGTCCATAGAGTTTGCGTGCAGGGCATTTTGTATGTTTTTATTAGAAGGATAAGCATTTGTTTCCTCAGTTATTAAGTATTAACATTTTCTAGACTGTTCTCTCACCACTGGGACCTGGTTTTGTGCAGCATATTTGAAGATGCAAAGCTGTGAGAAAACCAAAACGTCCCTTTAATCTGTAAACACTAAAAATCTTGGTCTACTACAATGGAGCTGGAGATTAAAAAATGGGAATATAAAGCATTTCTGAGCTCTGGGGAAATGTGGGTTGACTGCTACACTCTTACTGTTTGGCTCCTCCTTGAATCTCAATTTACAGCATCATTTAGATCATTTCTTTTTGCTACTAGATACCATAAATGGCCTTTCCTACTCAGTGACTACTCAAGGCACCTGCTACAACATGGACTGTTCTGAAACATGACAAGCAGGACAATCCTGCTAATGAGAATGAAGATCTTAAATGCTCACGGTGGGATCACTTGTAAGAATAAGCACTTCTTTAGCACGTTGAAGAAATGGCAGGACCATGCATGATGCCCGTAATGCTAGTGAATTGTCTCTCACCAGCCCACTGTCCCTTAAATAAAGCCCTTGAAGTTATATATAACTGCTATTTTATACTTTGTGATATCCTGTAATTGGATTACTTTACATACCAAGAATCACACAGAATCACACAATTATAGGGGTTGGAAGGGACCTCTGGAGATCATCTAGTCAAACCCCTCTGCCAAAGCAGGGTCACCCAGAGCAAGTTGCTCAGGAACATGTCCAGGTGGGTTTTGAATGTCTCCAGAGAAGGACACTCCACCACCTCTCTGGGCAGCCTCTTCTAGGGCTCTGCTACCCTCACAGGAAAGAAGTTGCTCCTCATGTTTAGATGGAATTTCCTATGTTCAATTTTGTGCCTGTTACCTCTTGTCCTGTCCCTGGGCACCACTGAGAAAAGACCGGCCCCCTACTGTTGACACCCACCCTTTGAGTATTTACAGGTGTCGATCAGACCCCCTCAGTCTTCTCCAGACTAAAAAGACCCAAGTCCCTCAGCCTTTTGTCATAAGAGAGATGTTCAAGTCACCTAATCATCTTTGTAGCCCTCTGCTGCACACTCTCCAGCAGTTCCCTGTCTTTCTGGAACCGGGGAGCCCAGAACTGGACACAGGAGTCCAGATGGGGCCTCCCCAGGGCAGAGCAGAGGGCAGGATGACCTCCCTCAACCTGCTGGTCACACTCTTCTTGATGTACCCCAGGATGCCATTGGCCTTCTTGGCCACAAGGGCACATTGTCGGCTCATGGTCATCCTGTTGCCCGCAAGAACTCCCTGGTCTTTTTCCTGTCCTGGTGGCATGGGGTTAAGAACACTTTTTGAAAATACGTTAACTTACTTTTCTGGTATAGACCGTTCCCTCAGACGATGCGGTGGGACCGGAGGTGGCACATGTGGAGGTGGTAAAGGGGATGAGACCTTGAAGGCATCAGAGCTACTGTCAGAAGCGCTTTTAGACAACGGTCTGTATGTCTGCGTCTTTGCAGCCGGGTGTGCCTGAGCGGAGAAGGATGGGCTGTAGCTACCTAACATAAAACAAAACCAGAAATAGTCACAGGGTGAGGGTGAGTTTAAATAAAAGACAACATGGAACGCTACAAGAACCCACAGCTCGTCAATAAAGCCATGAGGTTACAAAAACATGTAAATGCGTTTTAAATGCACATTGCTGTATACTATGTAGCTCATTGGAATAATTTTTATATATTTTTATATCAAACCACAAACACACAGATAAAGTGCAGTATGGTTAAATAAATTAATGATTAATTTGAGGCAGGGAGAAGTTAATGGCTGTGTGAATCCATCAGAGCTCTTAATGATAGTCCCTGGGCTTGTCCTGCCTCTCAGTGGTTCTGTGTTCAGAAGGAAAAGAGGAGGCAGGAAATGCACATTTTTTCCCATTGTTTTAATAATTACTATTAGTCTAGGACAACTAGGCAACAGTGTATGTTGAGGAGGATCACAAGAGTCCAAACAGGTCTCGAACAACTGACCCACAGCAAATGCTCTTAGCAGCAGACAAACAGGCAGCATGAGAGTGTGTCCTGTGCAACAAACACTGAAATGGAAGAATTTTGAATGGCATTTTTGCACAAGGCACTGTCTTGGGTTTAATAAAAAACACTTTCACTTTTGTTCTTTTACATAATTTTATCACATGGCTATAATCTTCTGAAAGTGAAAGATAAAATGATTTATCCATGAGATGAATGTGTTGCAGCTGAATAACACCCACACCAGTGCCTAGAGCAAAACTGAACAAGAACATAAAACAGAGCCATCTCACTGAGTGTTTTAAAAAGGTGTTTTCAGGACCACCTTTTTGTCTTTCCATCTATGCAATTAGCCTTTGCGCTGTCACACAGCACTGGGTACTTTCACAAAGTAGTCCCCTTTGCGTTTGGCTAAGGAAAGGCTTGTGTCACTCACAATCACTAGTGAAACTGAATCGGAACCTGCAGCACCTGAGTACGTCCCAGCTGCAGTGAGAGACCCACAGATGCAATGCATTTCCGTGGTAAGAATGAAACCAAAAATTAAACTTTGTTTCATTTGGGAAAAAAAGGCATGAAAAAACACCAACTGAGGTCCAACAAGACAATACAAAGTGTTTATATAAGCATTATCAAAGCAAGCAAACTACCCCCGTTACTTGCTGACATTAACAAAAGACTCATTTGGAAGCCAGGGAATAATTCCTACCAGTACCGTATGCATATGGAGTATTATACATGTCTGTGACGTCATCTACAAAAAGAAATACACATGTTATTCTGGCCAGTTTATCACAGCGACGCAGCTTTGGCTTTGCAAATACAAACAGAAGACTGGTAGGCAAAAAGCGCTGTATTTCTTTCCCTCATCTCACAGCTGTTTTCTGAAGGCCCTCTTTTCCCATTACACTTACCATGGGCTATTTTTACCACCTTACTGGTAAAACAGTATCTTCTTATCATGTCACCCTTATTGTGTACTTAGTGGTTAGCGCCAAATTGGAAATTATACCTTTTTGTCTGTTCTTCTCCCTTCCCCAAGCTCAATTTCTTCTTTTTGTGAGCTCTCCTTTAATAGAGACTATTATGTTGCTGTTCCTATCACAAAGAGCAACCTCAAATATCTACTATGTGACTAGTGTTCAAAACAGATCTTGTAAGCCAAAATTCTCCTGCTTATATTTTTTATTCTCCCACTAATTCCGTATGAGCATACTGAGCACAAGCCTCCTCCCTTCCAGAGGTGTAACGAGAATAACTGCCCTTTATACAGTTTCTTGGCATCCTTGGTGACAATCATGATAAAGGACGTTAACTCTAAAGCTAGGAATGTCACCAAAGCTCCAGTTAAGCAAAATCAAGTAAGACATTATATGAAAAAACTACAATTCAGGCAGCAAATGTATCCTCAAACCAGCCTGTTCACTAGCCCACGCTCTTCCTACACATGAGCTCTCCAAAAGAAAGCTGGTACGGCAGGAGATTTACAGCTGCCAATTTCTCCTCCCTCAAACTGGAGATGAGCGTCACTTCACTAAGCTGCCCAGTGGCATGGAATCATACTGGTTGCATACCTGTTCTCATCGCTTTAATTTTTATTTAGCTTTAGTAATAAAATAAACCCAGCAGAAATGTTCAGCCTTTAGCAGAGGAAAAGATCTCTCTCTGGAGTAAAATCTATCATCCAATTTACCCATTTGATTTGATTCATTATCTAACACCTGGTGAACACTTGTATTTTCACATAGCAGAGAATTAAAACACAGAAAAGCACAATTTTAATACCGCTGAGAACCAAGTGGTATTAAAGCCACTGGTATGTAGCAGCCAAGAGAAGAGTATACGTACCAGGTTTGTGAACCATATGGATTTGCTTGAACATTGTCTTGTACCAATCCTTCGGCCTGTCAACTGTCTAAATAAAATACAATTTTTACCATTAGCAAAAAAGAAAAATACCGGTGTGTACAGATCTGATCAGAGATTCAGTGTTAGTCTGGACACAAAGTCTGTTTTGTCCCCTATTTAATATAATCATTTTCATGCCATCTATGTCAAATGGTGTATTTAAGCTTTCCATCTAGAAATTCCTGTAACAAGTTCTGGAAGACATCTGGAAGACTGGACTATGATCTCAGAGGGTACAATGGTGAGGAACAGAGGAATTAGTGCCAGATCAAGAATTTATCTTCTTAGTGCCCCATATTTGACAATGATGAATGCCAGATACTTTATAAGCTTTACAATGCTAAAATACAAGCATCTCAGCAATTACAGGGGTGTAAGAAGAACTTCTTTTAAACTTATGGCCAACATAAATTATCTTCAAAATGTAACTTAAATAATGCAGAACAACTTTGGAATGCTACTGAGAGAAGAACTAAGACAACACTATAATTAAGAGTTAATGTTTGGATTGTAAATAAACAATATTTCATCTTATCAGCTTCAAATTCCCTTCCCAGGCAACTTAATTTTAATTTATTTTTCTATTTTGAAAAAAGTGAATATAACCACATTAACCACAATAACCACTCATTAAATTATACTTATCCCTACTTTTGTAAACTAAGCCATCCTAAAGCTCCTAAACTCTCCTCATATCAACATTTACTGGTGCTGCTGCTTCTTATTATTCTCTTTTACCCATCTGCATTTTCTCGTTTGCTGCAATGTTCTCTGAGATATTATGATAATATTTCAAAAAAGAAGATAACAGAGAGGCAAACATGTTTTGAATATTAGATTCTTAGGTCCTAAAATATTTCTTGTTCCCCAGCAGTCAGAAAAGCAAAAGTTTTAATTCAGATATATCAAAATTATTTTCAAACCTCATGCAACTGACCCCTCTTGAAGTGCAATATCTTGCGTGAGCTAATACTAAATCTGCAATCCCTCTGCCCACTCCTCTTTACCTTGAAAAGAGAAAATCCACAAATACTTCTCTACAAAATAACAGGTCTGAGTGCGCTCACCTGGCTCTGTGTCATCTTGAATTAATCCCACTTTTGCCCTAAATAACTTATTACAGTTACTGAACATAATTAATGTGTTTCATTAACGATGGTGAGCTCTTACTACAAGGGACTAAGCAGAAAAATGCTCCTATATTTTGAGGAATCAATATGAGTTCTTATGAAATGGCTACTAAACAACATTAAAAAAATTGTTTAAAAGAATAGCTGAAAGTCAACTGAAGAACTTGGGGATCTGCTAAGTAAGAAAGCAAATTAAGGGGCAGGTTAAGCTTTCTACCTAGACCTGCTTGCAAGAGATGAAGGAGATATAGTTTCGTATCAAGATCAGGTCCCTTCCCCCACTTACCAACATTCCTGACTTCTGCTAAAGAGAAGATATTCAGAAACAGATTTGGACCATTTAATGTTGTTGCCCTAGAGGTATAAAACACCTATACCAGCAGAACTCTGGTAAGAATAATTTAGCTGGATTTGAAACAAGTATGCTGTTTGGTGCTCCAGGATCATGTATGTTCAAAAGTTTACAAAGAAGTCCAGAAGATCTGAAGGGATTCATGCTGATGGGCGTAACCTCCACGGTTGCTCTTTATTTCCCAGAGCACTACAAACCTGCAATGGTCCCATGATACCACAGCTGCCTTTCTGGTTGTATTGGGCCAAGAAGAGTCTTCCAACAGAGCTTGAATCAGTGATAGATGAATAGATTGGACCCTACTATTTGTCAGGGAACAAAGGTGCGTAAGTATCTCTTTGCTGGATCCTCCTTATCAATCAGGTCCTCCACACCCAAATCAAAGGAAGCTTCCACACAGAGATCAGGGGTGGAGAAGCTCCCAGGTGACCAGAGAAGGTCTCCCAACATCTTTATGGACATTTGAATGTTTTTCTCTCATCATCACTCCCTCAACCGCCATCCTGGCGCTTAAAGCCTCAGCCAATAATTTGGCTTTACATTATAAACCAGATAGGATCAGCTAATGAATAGAATAAATTAATTTAAAAATATATTTTCTCAATTTATATTCACTGATCCCACATGCCAACATTTGTTTGAGGAATTAGCAGTGCTAGTTGTTGCAATTAAATGCTGGAACATGGTATCACCATATGTCAGTGAACAATCAGCCAAATAGCGTGAAGAGGATATTATCAGTATCTGCGGTTGGTACTCAGGGAAGTCCATAATCACTGCAGTATTCTAATAACCCATCAGAAAGTATGCAGTTAAAGGAGGCATTTATGACTTTCAGTGGACCTTCTGTGTTGGTTTATTTCCAGCTGAAATATTACATCACTAAGTACGGGAAAGAAAACTGGTGCGACTTGATTTTTTTTTTTTTTTCATTCTTAGTAAATAGAGGCCTTTTCAATCTACAGATTAATTTTGCTAGTTAGACATGAAGCAATCATTTTGAATAGTCTCAAACAGTGCAGTCACACTGTTTTCCACAAATCTGTCTTTTTCCTTCCGTAGGACCCTGTTGGTGGTAAACTCTGGCGGTGCTGTTTGACTGAAAGCTTTTCTGAGTGAACACCATTTTCACCCTCTCTTTTCCAGAGACTTCACTTTTAATGCCTTGGAATTTCCCCGTCTTTGGGGCAGGGCTTGGCATGGTGGCAGAACTTAACAATGATCCGAGTTTTCAGGCTTCAGACTTGTACTTCCCGGGGCTGGCAGGAGCTCAATGGTATGGAGGGAACACGCTCACATGGAATGGAGGTTCCGAGAGAAGGGAAAGCTTTACTGGAATCCTTCCCCTCTCAGCAGCTTTGGAAAGAGAGAGTTTGCAGGAACAGAAAGAGAAGAGAACGTGGCTCTGCTTTCCTTGGCTAAACTGCTGTCCCAAACCATGTTCTGAGAGTAAGGACAGCCTTGGAGGAGTTAATCACAGCTTGAAAAATCGCTCTACTCCTGAAAAGGACTCCCAATCTGGAACATAGACACTCCCAAGTTCTCATTTTAAAGCCTACCTTTGAGTAGCAAAGTGTTTCAGAACATAGTGTATATGTTTCCTATCACCCAAGAATCTGCATTTACTGCTTTTTTTTTGATAGACTGTTGCCATTTTCACACAGATGGAAGAATAAGAAACTTTTAAACTTTGCAGACAATGATAAACTCCACTAATTTGGAAACTGCTTTCTCTCTCCAGATGGAGCGAGGCAGAACTTTCTGGGAGAAGATGCCTATTTGGATTGCTCAATGCCCTTGGAGAAAGAGCAAGTGATATATGCTACCTTCTACTCTCCATGGGAAATGCAGTTATAGCATTTTTGTGTGTTTCTGCACAGTGATGTGCTGCTGGGAGGTGCCAAGACACGGTGTGTTCGAGCCTTTCACTGACAACTATATCACCTTTGCTCTTAGGCAACTGGAGGTACACAGGGCTCAGACACCCTTGTGCACATTTAAAATGTAATCCCATTACAGGTGAATTACAGGTGAATATCTTGAAAACAATCTCAGCAGAATAAGGACACGAAGTGGGAGAGACACACACACACAGCATCATCTTTTAACTCCTATCTCACTGTGAGAATCGTTTCTATAGTACAAAGTTTACAAGACAGAAGATATTTTGAAACTGAAACACAACCCAACCCAGAGCAAATCCAGCTGAAAAACGTCCTAATCCAAGTTACTTTATGTTTCTATGTGAAAATCTGAGAGACTCAGACCATACGATCAGAAAGTTAAATATAGATTGGCAGGTTGCTGACTCTGTTAAGCACACTCGAGGGGGATTTCTGTTATAAACTCGTATAACTGATACGCATCATATTAAATCAGTCTGCCATTAAAATAAAAAGAACAAAAATAATTATCTTATACAAAGCATAGGGACATATTTACTTTAAAAGGGGGTAGGAAACTACAGCATTGTTACAAAGAAATGTATTCATTTGTAAAAGATTCTGAACATCTTACTTTTTATGTCAAAACTAAAACAAGAAATGCCAGACTTTCCCCTCTTTCTTATCAAAATTGTCCCCCAATCCTACCTACTCATTCTGAATTTTTCCTATTGCTCTTCTCCACCAATTCCCAATTTTTCCCCCTAATTTTTTCAATCCATTGAAGCAGCTCTTGGCCATACAGCCCGTCCCCAAATGTCAGCAGTGGCAGAGGGGACACATCCAACAGCTCCTACATCCTTCCACCTCACAAAGATTTCACCTGCAAGGGCTCTGCTGCCTTCATCCTGGCTCCCACTCCTCTTATTCTTTTCTCCGTCTGGCACGGCGTTTCTTCTCCGGCTGGGAAGGCCAGTGAGAAATCCCTTTATGGACCCAGTACAGCTGCCACTGTGCTCTCTGGAGCAGCCAGAAGAGGCTGCCCTGACAGCGGAGTGGAAAGAATGCTTCAGCATAGTGAAAACAAAACTCCTCAGTTCGACATCCTGGGACGGCTCAGGCAGGGACTAGTGGCAGATGATCAAAAAGCGGGGCTAGCCACAATGAAAGGGCTGCCACCCCGCTCCTTTGCGTGTCACTCCAGGGCACAACAACTATATACTGCACTGCCACAAAAACCCGACTCACTTCCATTATTATCGGAACAAAACCATTCATTTCTGCACTACCCTGATGACATGAGAACCATTGCACCTAAAAATGCAGAAGTGTGAGGGTTTTTTATACATACACACATATGCATATACATATACTTCCATGCATGCATATATATAGTACGTATAAACTTTATTTTAGAAATAATAAAAGAAATCCAATTACTGCTTAGTTCCAAAAGGCAAGAGCTAGAAGAGAAGCAAGAAAGAGACACAAAGTTTTGGCTGCTTCTAATTAAAACTAGAAACATGAGGTTGCCCAATTATGCTCCCATCAGCATTCTCCTTTTCCGTCAACACACAATATTATATTCAGGAGCTCGCTGATTACGCACACTCTATTCCACATTATATAAGACCAGAAGAATGTGAAAAACCCATTACCAACAATCAGTTCATTGTACCAGTTCATACACAGATTCCCCAGAATTTCCTACCGTTCTAATTGCTGTAGGGATTCCAGATTCATCTACCGGGCCAATCCCTGCATAATGTGGAGCTTTAATGACTGTAATTTTTTTTTCTTCTTCTGAGGATCTACAGATTGGTATTGTACTGGTGGTGGTGCTGCTGCCAACGGTCTGAACATGCTGTGAGTATGTCTCTGTGGACTCTGTAAAGACAACATGACAGAATATTGTATAAAGACACAATAATCATACTTGGCAGTTGTAACACGCTTCCCCATTTCATTATGCTGCACAAAGACCGACAACAATCTTAGCCACACGCATATACCACAAAATATCACCTTAGCTAGGATTTTGTCCTACTTAATGTTACATTAACAGAATTAGAATCTTATTGAGGGAACCAGACAGGCTTTTCAACTCAGATCTTCTTAGATTAGAAGTACTTTTTCACAGCACCTTGCTCACAAAAAAAAAACAACCCCAAAACAACTCACAAACC
The DNA here is from genome assembly GCA_025769975.1 of Gallinago jamesoni. Classification (NCBI taxonomy): domain Eukaryota; kingdom Metazoa; phylum Chordata; class Aves; order Charadriiformes; family Scolopacidae; genus Gallinago; species Gallinago jamesoni. The sequence goes on along the minus strand of JAOQGH010000032.1, from coordinate 72,331,102 downwards.
TAGCAAAATCTATTGCAAAATAGTGGCAGCAGCCTTCTTCCTACAAATCAAACTCTTGCACCTTTCCTTGAATCTAGTGATATGATTTCAGACTTTTCCCTCCCACCTTAATCTAGTAAACTCTAGAAAAATGCTGCTCTGTAAGGACAGCAACAGGTTCTAAACAGCCCTCCACAAAGACTTCACTGATGTTAGAAACAGTGAGTTTTGAGGCATTAATATTTTTTAAAAAAATACAGTTGTCCCTTAAAGTTATGTTGGTATGTTTAAACACCTCTACATATAATCCACAAAAGTGGACCTCAGTAACTTGGCATCTGTAGAGCAATCTGATGATCCTCCTACGATATTCAGGTGAACTGTGCAGGCTGGTGCTGGTTTGTGGTGACTTGCAATATTTCACATATCTTCCCCAAACCTTCCTTTATAGTTAATTACATTAATATGTCACTATTACCATTTGCCTCTAAAATAGTTCTGCTGGGATGTCTCGTGAAAATTTGTACTGCTGCTGCTGATGTACTTCTCTCAGACAAGTAGGAAAAAGAGCCCCACTGCTTCAGGCAGCACGTTTCAGTAAATTCGTGGGCTGCTATGACAAAGCATCTTTTATTTTTGGCAAGAGCAGGTATAGTGCTTGTGAGACATTTCCACTGCAGGAAAAATGAATGTAGGGAGTAAATAAATATTCTAATACTGTTGGCAAAGATTACAATTGCCTTTGTGTGACATTAACATCTGTTGATTTTGCTGAGGCAAAATATTTGAATTGTAATATAAATCATCAAAAGGAACTCTGGTGACTGAAAGATCTAATTTTAATTTGAATATTTCTGCTCATTCCTACTGCAGAGAGATGGATTTGGTGTCCCTCTTTCAGCTGTTTACTCAAGTTTGAAATCCTGTAAATAATCCAGTGCTACACATATATGGCGAGGGGCAACTCTGCGTGGCAAACGTCTGAATATTTGGGCCTTCTTCCCAGAATGCATGATGTTAAATTTAGAAAACATTTTGGATTTGATCCTTCATTCTTCACAGGCCTCAAACTGAAGGCATCGGTGGGATTTTTACATAAGCAAAGAGAATTAAATCAGGTTGCTAACGTGGAACACAGAACTTCAGCATCATACAAGAGCAGAAGTCATGGGAAAGCACATTACTCACTTCAGATATATACAAACCAGAATTGATAGGCCTTTACATCAGCAAACTGAAAACAATCAAAGAATCTAGAATTTTGGGATGTGGAGAAACCCTTCCCAAACTCATCCCCCAACCCATGTATACAGTTTTTGTGCCTATCACTATGATAGGGATAGCAGCATTTGCCTGAGCTCCTGAGTCTCACAGTGAGAAGTATCACCTGATTTCCCTCCATGCATAATAAAAAAGTAAACTGCAGGATCACATTCAAATTATTTTGCATGTATAGTCTTATCTGAATATGCAAAACACTGGCACAAAAAGCAGTGAGCTAACAATTGTTCTGGCAAAAATGGATTATGCTGGCAAAGCAGCTTTCTAAGACTGATCATAGTTTTTTTAAATAAAAAATTAACAATGCCCTACAAACAAATGCATAAAGAAATGATAGATTGACATGGCTTTAGGTGTTCAAAAGCCAAGAGCCCCTCCCTTTGCTGGCAGTATTTCTACTAAAGATTAAGGAAGTTGTGGGGAGACCCAGCGTACAAAGTTGGCCTTTGGCTTCTTAAAGAAGGAAAAACTTGAAGGGACTGCACAGGTTGAGCTGTTTTGATACAGTCAGTACAGCTACTAGGAAGGTGGCAAGAGGTCACCCTCACACACGTAAAGTGATAAAAACTTCTTAGCAACTCCGGGTTCACTACTGTATCTAACAATAAATTTTTTATTTTTTTTTTTGCAAAAAAAGGTAGATGAATAGACAATACCTTCATTATGGCTGTGAAGCCCTCTGCAATTGTTTGCAGCCTTTGCCACATGAATGGGAATATGTTGCGTAATGTATAAAGCAAACGTTGTGTGTGAGGCTTACCCATCATCCTGCCATGCTGCATGATAACAATGTTGGAATTGAGCGAAGCTGGTGGCGGGTAAGCTGAAGAAGGGGAAAAAGGCCTTTGGAAGTGACTCACTGGGCTGGCAGCGGTGCCAGAATTCCCATTCACCGTGATCTGAGCCTGAGAGAAACAAAACAATATCCCATTAAACCACACACAAAGCCCTCCGACCGCCGTCCCAAACAGAGTGATGCAAGACTGCCATCACTACAACAATTACTGGCTGTCAGGTACCCGGCCATAACGGCATCTGCGTCCACTGAAACACAAAACTCATCACAAGGGGAGCAGAACGTGTTCCTCAGATACACCTTGTACCTCCCCCCTCCTTCTCTCCTTTTACAGGCTGAAGTCATGGGAAGGTGACGGAAAGACCGCGGTCAAGGCAAGGAGGATGGCACAACTGAGGGCTGACAGCCATACACAATGAAGATGGCAGTAAAAGTTCCTCTCCTGTGACCAAGGCTGCCCACCACAGGTCACATGGTCCAAGAGACATACTCCCTTAATGCACATGCTCAAACCCTACTGATAGTAAAGGGAACTTCAGTGCAGACCGAGGGGAAAGTGTCATTAAGGCCAGCTAAAGAGAGTGAGCCAAAGCTTCTTTGAAAAACGGAAGCCAGCTGGGCTGGAGTGCCTATGGGATGCCAATATGTAAACTATCGCAATAAAAATAAACAGCACTGATAAAAAACCTTCACAACCATAAAACAACACAAAAAAAATCAAATAAATAAAACGGGAAAGCCAAGTACACTGGCAGTGCGGCAGCATCGCAAGCCATTTAGGCTTTAGTCACAAGAGGTGCTTCTGAAACGATCTGTTTTCCGGCCCCCAGGTTTAGAATCTGGGCTTTATAAGGAGTATTGCAAGGATTGAAACATCAGAGATACTGAGAAAGCATTGAATGAAAAGAGAGGGGAACAAATATTTCAGCAGAGAAGGGAGGGAAGCTCTCTGCAACACCTCTTTTAATGCAGAACTCTTCCTTAAATCTGAACAAAATCCAAAGCGCTACAAACTTTGCCCAATTTTATATAGCAAAAGAGAAGAACTAAAACATACTGTGAATGTAAAACTTGAAACCACCTGAAGCAGCTAAGCCTAAGTAACAAACCAACTTGTTAAAAAGCATTTAAATGCATTGTAGACATTTGTATTGTGGAGATTACTGATTTGATCTGAAATTTTTAGTGTCTTGGCCTCCAATAGCTAAGAGAGCACAACAAATTCTGGCTCCTATGCAGACATCCTGTGAACTCCTGGGTGCATCCAGAGGTTTCTCAGTTCAAGGATGCCTCTTTTCAGAACTGAGCTGAACTATTCATGTGGCGGTGATGCCTCCATTAAAACTTTTGTGTTTAAATGTTTCCTCTCTTAATAGAGTCAAGAACCAAAATGTAAACTCAGTTGGCTTTTCCAAAAGCATGTGGAGCTGGAAAGATAAAAAAGCTCCATGAGCTCAAAGATAGCATTTTGAGGGGTATAAAGACATATTTTCAGATGAGGTTCCTAGATGAGGCCCAGCCATCTCTACTGTGGTTCACCCATTCTCTTTTCCTGCAGTGTCTTGTAGGTAAAGCTTGTTTCTAGGGAAGGCAGGGTGCATCTATGTCCAGAACTTTGCACCTTCTTAGTCATTTACTATGGCTTTTGTTTCTCTGAAGAGAGGAGCAGAACTAGCGTGAGTTCTTTGTAGACTGGAAAGCTACACCTATGAATTTCTGTAACAAAAAATTAAGATATTGCTGTGATGGGCTTTACCAAACAGCTGGGTTAGACAGTAAGGCTCTTACACTAAGTAGGTACACAATATTATGAAAACAGGATCCACACAAGTAGCTGACGGCCATCAGTCATAAATGTACATGTGGCACATCCACATATATGACATTTTGGGTTTGATTCTAAAGGTTTTAGAGAGGATAACAGCTCAGCTATAATTTCTTAGTTCCTGATTACTTTCTCTTGGAGGAAAGTTTCCATGAAGGTGGCTATTGCATTTATATATCTGAGGCATCTTGCACTGGTGGAAGGGCTAGCAATAAAAGACAGTTTTGCAAGGTTTCAAGTTCCAAGGGCCTTTCCTGCCCTTGGAATCATTTGGGAGCATTGGGATGTCTCAGCCTGACAATGTGATGCTTTAGTTCCAGGTGACAGAGTTTGCCCCCAGATTTTAAAAGGAAGTGAAATCTTTAAGATGCTTATTCGTGAATTAGACCTCTTACTTTCCAAGGTAATCTCATTTGTGGGAAAATAAGATGCTACAGAAAATAACTATTTCACCAAATGCACCTATTTCCCAGCTTACTGGGAAGATAACCCTCATCTCTTTCATGCTGTTCATTTCCCTAGGCTCCTCCATTTATTTTTTTCTCCAGTATCTTTACTTGTGCTCCACTGCTAGCAGAGCACCTCCTGCTGCTGCCAGGTAATTAAACCCTTGTAAAGATTCCTACAAGCTACTAGCTTTAAACTTCCTTTAATTTGCCTAAGCATTGGAAAGATCAGCTCTCTGGGCTTCTGAATCAAAGCGAAGTATCTATTTGGGATGAAGCTGCTTCCTAACCTTCTACTGAGGTAGGCAGCAAAGGGAGGGAGGTCACATCATGAATATCTGAGCAGTTTTATGCCTCAAGATGCTGAATTAGGTTAAAATACTCAGAAGAAATTCTTGAAGCTCAACACAGTCCCAAAACATGGGAAAAGGCAAAAATCTAATTTTTACTTCCATTTCCAAGTTTCCATTAGATTCTGCAATTTTAAACTACATAAACAAAAAGAACCCATGAAAATTACTTTATAAGGGACATGTTCATAATTGGAATAGAATCAGAAAAAATAGTTTCCAAAACCAGCTGTTCTCTGATTTTAGCTCCAATTCTGAGCATAAACCCAAATTAGAATTACAATTCTCATACTTCAGGTTTTCAAAGAAGCTGTAATCTGTGACTAAAAGTATGGCCAATTAACCACAGTTTTATCTTTAGCTCTGCCTCTTGTCTGGAATATTTTACAATTTTGTTGATTCAGCTCTTCCTGATACTGTTTCTTCTTCTCAGAAGATCCGCTGTAAAACCTTTTCCCCTAAGCTCTCATTAGGACCTCAAGGATAAACAAACATCCTCAACGTGGACATAATGTCTTTGGAGTTCTGTCTTATGCAGGCACAGTGCTGGATGGCACAATCAAGTATTACTTTTACTGTTCTCTCAGCGGTCTTCATCTACAAAACCAAAAGGAGTCTCCTTTGAGAATGAAGATCATTAGAGGAGTAGAGCCAAGAGCAGCACACCTGTGTGTGCCACCAGCTTCCCCATCATTTTCTTATTTCATGGACACATTTATAGTCATAGAATCATAGAATGGTTTGGGTTGGAAGGGACCTTAAAGATATTCGAGTTCCAACCTCCCTGCCATGGGCAGGGACACCTCCCACTAGAGCAGGTTGCTCAAAGTCCCATCCATCATCTATCTGGTCTTTCTCTACAGAGAGTAGGAGACAAAAGAGTTTTCTACACTGCAGAGGTGGGTCTTGCCAGCAGTTTAATTTCTGTGGGGCCTTATCCTTTCTCTGTCCATCAATGATGAACAACTGCTATGTTCATCCCTGCCTTGTCTAAGAGAGAAAGGGGCGGTCAGATCTGACCATAACATATTCCTCTACAGGGAGACTACCCAAAAAAGGAAAGAATGAAGGACTTTTAGCTTACAAAAATGATGCTGAAAGAAAATAAATACAGTTAGCTGATTATTTTAAAAGTAGATTAGAAGAAAATATAAATGTTCCATGCTTCCCACAGCTGGTAAATGGTCATGTAGTGATTGAGCCTTATTTATGTACCAGTCTACAGTGGTTATGACATTTTTGCTTACAACTACTGGGCTGTATGCAGATTCACAGTACTGACTCTTTTTTTTTTAAACAAACAAACAAACAAACAAAAAAGGTCAAAAGGTGCTGTGTTACAAGAGTTAGAAATTACAGCTTTTCCGTGCCTGTTATTAACATTAATATTTTAACAGCATCCAGAGCACTGACAACAGATCACTGACTTTCCAGGTGACAATGTGCAAGTTTAGGCTCAAAATACTTTTAATAAAAATATATGTGAAACTTTAAAAATATATACACTGTTTGTTATTCTCAGGCTTAAAAATAAAATGCTGAAGTATTTGTAGAAAGTTTGAACACTATTGTGACCCAGTAAAACTTCAGTCTCAGAACATCTCTCTGCTTTTTAATTCAGCAACAAATTGCTCAATTTAAATGCAGGCTTTGTTCTGACTCATTTTAATCATGCAGATAATCTCAAAAGAAACCAGAAGTGATTGGAATTTGACCCAAATTCCATACCTTCTTTCTACCAATACATGAGTGTATTAAGGTACAGAAAAGCGAGTGTATGTATAAAATGCCTAATTGCATGCTGTTTTTTTCCTTGACTTAACTGAGAGAAAAGTAACAGGACATTTGGGTACTGTGACAGTATTCATGAAGTTCACTCCTGGAAAAAACTGTGCTTAGGAGAGGAAAAGGTTAGTTAGAGGAGAGAAAAAACAGTGTCATGCAGTCAGTGGTGATGGCTGGGGAAAAAACTGCGTTAAACATTGCCAACATTTACTATGAAGATACATTATTGAAATCTGTACCTCAGTATAAACCAAAAAGAGGGGTAGCCCTGAGGCTGCAAATTCCACAAAGCTGTACATGGCTAACAATATTTTAAACAAATCTCTCCAAACTCTACAGATTGCTTGTTTTTAATGCATTTGGAACAGATATTTATCAAAATTATTTTGAGTTTATTTTAAGCAAAGTGTTTGATAGACCTCAGCTGACCCGTACAACTGTGCAACAACTTAGAATCATTCTCCCATTATCAAATCTGTTATACCTATGGTTTGTTTTTTTTTTTAAACAACTGTTGCAAAACACACTACCAGACTGTGAACACAGAAAACTCCTAATGGGATACTCGTCTGTGCAAGGGGATAACGACAAGCCTGAATTCTTTTCCCCTCTGACAACCTGTTCGAACAAAAGGGAGGAGGAAAAAAGGAAGCATAATTACATGAGAAGTGGCAGCAGTGTTGGTTAAGGTGGTGCCATCTGACACAGCAGACATCTGGCTCAAGGTTGGGGAAGGTGTCTCAGAGCAGTCAGTGGTATCATAGCTACAAGTCTGCAGCTCATCTAGAATGGCCGTGGAGGACTCACTCACTGTGCGGGAGGAGCACTCGCTCATGGCAGAATCTGTGCTCACAGAGGCCGTTTCGTTCCTGTGGATAAGGCTTTCGGAAGCTAGGTACGGGCATTTGTAAGAAAACTGTGAAAGGGCTGGGGTTTTGTAAAAGCGTGAAGGCAAAAAATCATCAAGCGTTGGCAAAGAATATGGTACTAGATGGGTGGCACTGTCTGGTGAGAAAGAGGTTCTGTTAACTGGTACCACAGGAGGAGGAAGAGGCAGTGGAGAAGCTTCTGTTGCTGTTTGTCTGTGTGTCTGTGAAGCATTTACCTCCATCACAGGGGCAGTTACTTTCTGGTTTCCAAGCTGAGATTTGAGGAAAAAAAAAATAAGAAAAGAAACAGATTACCAAATGAATAAAAAACTTTTCCCTTTGCCTCTTGCTGTGTGTAGGAGAATTACAAAAGTGTAAGTTTTTCAGCAGCCCAAGGAAGTTCACATTCACATGGATTAGGAAATAAATCAACCACGCTCTATATTAAAGTAGGAAAACATGAAAGAAATGAATGCATCAAATACAAGTGGAAGCAATGCCAGAAACCATAGTGTGCTGGGGGTGAATATTCATAACATACTACATATATTAATGATCTCAGTTGTGCATCAAGAAGGTTCACACTATTTTATACTTTCTGTAAATGCGAGGCTAGAGAACATCATGTTCATTTTGTTTGTAAAAGGAAAAAAGGACCTGCAGGTCTGATCTCTGTAAATGTTGCCCTCTCTTTTGTCAATGGACAGGTATAATTTTGAAATTTGGTGTAATATGTATTGTCTATTTTGAGATCAACTGCAATATCTAATGTATATCCTGCCAGACAGGTGGGACTGCAGGCTAAATGGATATACCCATATTGACTGTTCCTTAGATCTGCAAGCAACAAGTTGCGGATGACTTTACCTCTTGTGACTGAATATATTTTCTCCACTGCCTCTCTGATCAAAATGTTTGGATCATCTTAAAATTTCCAAGCGCCCTGGAAGCACCCTGTCAGGCTACTGGATAAGGTGTACGCATAGGAACCGTTTCAACATTAGGAAAGACAAGGATTGTTGACATAACTCGTGTAGGTCTGAGGAACAACAAGGATTGGGAGCACAAGAACAGGACAGGGATGACTTGTACTGAAACAAAACACACTAGTTGTTTGGCTTCAGTATAATTCCTTAAAATTATAAGGGAGTGTGCTTATGAAAGTGCTTCTGAAAACCACCACACAATGTATTTATGTTCTGTTATTTTGAATCAGACAAAGGACACTGGGTTTAAACTAGTCCTGATGCTAGCTTTTTGCATCTGCAGCTTCATTTTGAATTAAAGATACAAGAAAAGCATGTTGGCATCCCAATCTTTGTTAAACAGCTGCACAAATCCTTCTGTACTGCCTATTAGGCACAAGCTTTCAATTCCTGAAGTACGTCAAAGAACTCTGGAATAGCTGCTATGTAAATAGAGGACAGTAAGATACCATATCCAGTAATTAATATTTAAAAAAGCAACATTTACTCATAGATATCACACTGTTACCAATAATATTATGGTTATTTCCTATGCTCAGAATAGGCAGATGTCTTTAAGGCTAATCATTCACAAAAATGTTTCAAACCATCAGATTAAAATACCACTTTGGCATTTTAATCCAAAATCTGAAAATATCTTCTAAAGACCTTATGGAAGCCTTGGAACACAACCCAGATTGTGCTACATATGAGAGGTCCCTGGGGTTCCAGTTCCATAATTCTTACTGAGATCAACTAGAATTTACACAAATAACCTTACTGAGGTCAATGGGACTATCCCTATGAATAAGCATTTCAGAAAAGAACCTTAAGCGTGTGAACAGGTATCTATCACTTGTTCCAAATGGTTCTAAAGAGCTCTTTGGCCTTACTGGACCTCCAGGGTACACAAAAATAGCTAAAGATGCTGTTAAAGTCTGCAATTAAAACAGTGAAGCAACTTAATCAAACAGCTTAAAATCCAAATCTTATTCACAGCAATGTTTCAAATCTACAATTGGAAAAGGAAAAATAGATTAAATCTGAACAGATTACTTCTTAATCAGAAAATCAATAATTGATTGTATGACTGTAAAAGGAGATAAGATTCTTAGAGATAAATAAATTGCCAATGGAAACTTCAAAAGAGCAATGGAATACTATTAAAATAATTTAATGAAAAGCAACCAGATGCAGATGTGAAACAGCCGGCTTGACATATAGCACAGTGTGGCACAGGTTTAAGATATGTGTATTGACATACACATATAAGAAACAGTAATTTCACCTCAAAGACACATAAGGAAAGACCGAATCATTATTCATGGTGAATTTCATCATCCATGCCATAATTCAAGATCTCCAGCAAAAGACATGAACCAGGAGATCATTGTGCAATCATGAGGCAGAGCCAATATGAAGCTCTGAAGTTCTTGAGACCAGATCACCTCTCAGCATCCCCAGAAGAAAGGTGACAGATGCCTGAGCCAAAAGATGTAGATTGATCTTTAAATAGTTAAAATAACAGGAAACATTGGAGACTTGAGTAACCTAGCAAGCCTTCTGGTTTCAAACTGAGAAGCTTGCCTGCATGCTTGAGAAAAGAAGGGATGGACAACACAAGAACAGATATTCAGGGTGCATCCAGAGAGCTACTAAAATTGAGTTTTTAAAGAATTAAATTTGTTGTGTTTGGAAAATAATAGCTGATTTCACCAAGCCAAATTCTTAAAAAGGATATAAAGTTATCATTCTTACAACGTGGGTAGAAGGAATGCAGCAATTCTAATGCAGCAATTTCAAAAATTGATGACACCGTTTAAAAAACATGGAGTGTTGGTAAACTCTAAATAGAATCGTTTGGTTACTATCAATCCATATTTTTCATTGCTGTGAAAAAAAAGAAAAGAGAAGGACAAGGCTGAATGCATTCCAGTGTGCTTCAGATTAGGTTTGTTATTGTTACAGCACAAGAAACGCTAGCAGAAGTCAGGCGGATTAAAAGCCTCATTAGAATGAGGAAAAACTAGTTAGTCTACATAATTATCTTGGGTTGTGGAGCAACGCTTGAGAGAGGGAGATAATGTCATCACAGCCTTGAAGTGAACTGAAGGTCTCAAGCGCAGCTTTCTGCTGGCCCTTAGGTACCTTCACCTTCCATCAAATAGTAAAATGTCAGGCCCGAAGAGTACAGTTCCTACCCAATTCTCATGAAGCAGACGTGTTTCAAAACCAGTACGGGTTTCAAAACCAGTCACCTAAAGTTTTAATGCAAGATCTGTGGGCAGTGGTGCGAGAGGGCTAATGACACCAAAGTGCTGGCCTTGCTTCGACAGTCAAGACACAGATAAGGAGACTCAGAGATAAGTGAATCAACTCATTTTGTTAATACATAGCAGAGTTTAGTAATCAACAATCAAATTACACCCATACGCTTGCACAAATGGGTAAAAATACCTCTATTTTTAATTGTTAAAAGCTGATGTCAAAATCTCCAAACTGATGCTGCAAGTGATGTTCCCATGTCCATTTTTACCTCGTAGCCCTCTTATTCTAAACTCAGTATAAGGAGGCAGAATTCAGCTCTTGTGCAAAACCACACTGGTGATACAGAACTTAAAATGGAAATTACGTGTTCAATTTTCTTTGCCATCTGTCCCCAAACGTTGAAACCTGTCTTCTCTCCTTTCTACATCACCCAATGTATTCTCAATACCTAACAAGCAGTAAGGTATTAGATAAACCGATTCAGAACAAATTTTTTTAATTCCAGGCTTATTTTCCCTGATTAACTTGTCTACAGCTATAAGGCAAAAGAAACACTTTCATGAACATGTAGTATAGGAGTATTTATTCCTCCAGGATGCCAGGACTACACCAAGTGTTCACTCATCATAGAATTCAAATAAACAGGACAAATGTTTTGCATCCTTGGTTTTAGAGAGGGGTATCTAGACCAAGAGGACACTTATGAGCCCGGGAACAGATTGAACATAAAAACACTCCGTGTTTGTTTCAGAAGATCCGTGTTTGAGAAATTTGTTTCTTCATCAGTTTAGAACTTATAAGAAACTTGGACAACATAATTCACCTCCAGTAAATTATTTCAAATCATTCTCATACTAAAAATCACTAATTTCTCTGTTGAAATAGATTAGGTTATTTCTCCCATATCTGCAGTATGGTACAGAGTAGCAGCATCTCTTGGGACTGTAATAATGTAAAAACACCCATAATATCGAGTAACATGAATGCATCTCTTTTCATATATACTTTTAAGGGGTTTTAACCTTTCTCTGAGTAGGAGTGTTTACAAAATGTCACTTGGTGAGTCACACCACACTTCTGCTACCCCTCAAGTTTCAGCAGATACTCTCTGAAATGAAGTGCAAATAGGAGCACAAACATAACAAGATAGATTAAAAAACACTGCAAAATTGTTGTGCATGAACTCAGACCATACAAGCTCTCTCTCAACTGTACTTTTCCATACTTGGTGCCATAATATAGTTGTTCAAGTTCCCTACACATAGAGGTACCCACCCATACACAGTATTTCTCATTCATCACCTCTTAAGAAGTGGTGATTGGCCAATCTTACGTCATTCTCCTCCACATCCATAAACCCAGATGTGGAAGGAGAGCTGTTTGTTTTTAAGGCACCTCTAGAAATGTCTTTGGGCTGTGAGAGTTTCTTTGGTAGCTTTGAACATTGCTGATGGGCCTGATCTACAGCCTGAGAGCATCCCTAGAGGACGCAGCTTAAAAAAAAACCAACCTACAATCTGCAGATTGTACATTTTGTAAAATACAAAAGTATTTTAACTGCTAGTACACTGAAAGTACTATCAATGCATAGTGTACTGAAAGCTAATTTCTCTATGTGAGAGAAATTCTGAGCTTTGCAAATACCATGAGATTAAGCGCTAAAGGGGATCATAATATTTGGCATCAGTTAGAACAGTTCCAAGATTTCAACCAGAGATCTGAGTCAGGAAAGAAATCTTTTTAGACATATAACCGTAGCCTTTATTTCTACCTATAGCCCATGGCATCTTGGCTTTGGGAACTCACCTGATGCAGAATTTTTACACCACCTCATGTGCTGCTCTGTACTCTAGTTTTAGGTATGTATTTTAACACAGAGCTAGCAAAAACTCGATTGTGATGCCAGATACACCTCTTCATACTAATGCTTAGAATTTATTTCAAAGCTGAACATCAGGGAGGATGTCAGCTGAATTTTGCAGACAAGAGATCAATAAATGGATGCAGTTTGAAAAGCTGGCTATATTCCTTAGTGATCCCTGCAATCAGCTGAAATTTTTATCATTTTATTCAAAGAAACCCAGTTGCCAAATTTCTGATCATTCTTCCCACATACTGAAACCAAGGAGAAGGCAGAAAAATAAGTGTAGAACTGTCAAACAAGTCACAGCTACTTTTCTGACTTCTGTCAGCTCATAGTGAAACTAAAACAGAATCTAAAATCAAAAGAAATTGAAAAATGGGTTTTTACTTTTAAAATTCTAAAAAAATGTAGCTAGAAGATAAATTACTTTTAGTCATTCTGGTCAGAATTTATTATTTTGGATCATAATAAAGGTATTTCCCCTAATTCTTAGTAGCCATCATAAAACTATTTTCTGTTTGAGATATGCTTTGCTTTATCTCAGCATATCTAATGCACCATACTACTAACAGGCTGAACAGCTACTTTTAAGTGAAAACATCGCCTAAGTTGTACTGGCCACACCTACACCTGTTCTACTGTCAACCATATCCCTTGATTCCCAGATTTAAAAAGCCTGACTCCTAAAATCTTTGTACTTACTCTATCTACCAGAAAAAGCTCTTGCTCAGTCTTCATTACTGTTTCTGACGCAATGTGTGTCTTTGCTGTGGCTCTTGCTTGAACTGACCTGTTCTACTCGACAAAAATCACTAAGTAGTAAACTGGTTCTTCTCAAGTGTAAAGTTTTCTCAAAACTTTTTAAATTTTATCTAGTCTAATAGAAGGATTTAAGATGATGATTTTGTCTCTAATTTTAAGAGGGTAAAACATGGTTAATTCTGTGTTACCATTTTTTAATGGAGTGAACTCAAAAAGAGCACTGCAAATTGTTGCCATATAATTTCACAGAGCTTTGTTCTGATCAAAATTTTCCCGTGGGGGTTGAGGTGGGGAATTGACACGTTACAACTTGTAAAACTATCCTGTAGCCAATGCAGGGTCTTGTGGCTTCCAGAGTAAAGACCTGATTGAATGTGATGTTCTGAAAGAACCACAGCCTGAGTGAGCAGATGTGTTACTACTATTGACAACAGGGCTGTCAACGGAATCCAAGTTTGCTTGAATTATTATAATTATGCCGTATTTACTTCAGAGTAACCCCACTGGTTTCAGCAGAACTAGATGAACACAAATGGGCCATGATGGGATCCTCGCTCAGACAAAGCTTTGATGCAGATATGCCTAGACCTATAGCGATCCCTACCTCCTACTGAAGGGCTTTCGCTCTCAGAGAAGCCAGTATATTGGCAGACATACTAGAATAATTAACTTTTAAAATAGAAAAGTCTGAACTTTTTTTTTTTTTAAAACTACTTTAACTATTAGCTAAAGCAAAGTAGAAATGACAAAGTATTCTCTCCTTTAGCCTTGTATGCATTCGCTGCTGCTTTATTGCTCCCAGGCTTATTTTGAGCCAGTAACTTCCTGAATGGAGATCAACCCTGTTCAGACTCCCCTGGTCCTATACTGCAGGCTTGATACTCCCATTTCTCCTAGGTGAGCTCAGTATAGATATTTTCATCTCAGTAGGTATAGGGGAACAGAGGGACGTGAAAGTTCAGTGCCTTATGATACTTCGTGTAAAGGTGGTTGACAAAAGATTTTAATCAACCCATTTTCTTTAAGAAACACTATTGTACAGGGCACAGAGGAGACAGCAGTGACTGGCCTTGCAGAAAGCACCGACTGAGAAAATATACTTTTTGGTAGCCCCAGCAAACTGGCAGAGCTGCCTTTGTAGAAGGTCCCCCAACCCAACCCTTTTCTATCCATACTTGACCCTTCCAGCCACCTCTGGCAGCATAATGCTTCAATGCAACCTGCTCTAGAAAGAGCCACTTAAAAGATGCATCACCTGCAATTCCCTAATTTCCTTATGTGCATTTGCACTCCATAAAGTGCTCAGAGAGGAACAAAGAAGTTTACCTGCCAGCTCAGCTAGGTTTTGGGTTTTTTTCCCAATGTCCTTCCAAACGCTATAGGTTTTGTTCAGTTCTGTTTTGATCCATGTAACAGGTAGTTTTACCCAGAAAACACAAGGTCTAACTTTGATAAAGTAAGTATAACTAAACAGAGAGTTATTAAGTGATTCATGAATGATCTAAAGTAAAAGATGGAAAAATTAAATATACCACATGGCATTCTGCAGCCTGTGAAGAAGGAAGAACTGTAGACTTTTGTCCCAAATCCTTTGAAGCCATCTTTGAAGTGTCTGGAGAAACACTAGGTGGATGTTCTTGGATTTCAGGCTCTGCTTTATTGTCAGGGATGGGAGCTATCTGAACGGAAAGAGATGCTGTGTGTTTCTCAGGCACGGGGTTACAGGCAGGTGAGACAGGCCTTTGTGGAAACACTGGCACTTCGAGAGGCTTGGACTGTTGTTGGGTATTACAATGAAGGCTACTCGCTGGGTCGCGTGCCCGGGTTAATTTCAGGGTAGATACCCTACGTTTTTGAGACTGTTGCCTTTGGCCTTGATGGAGAGTAGTGCTAATACCAGCTACCGTGCTTGTGCCCGCACTGCAGACAGAGGTCAGTGGTTTAGTGATTTTTTGTGCATAGGACACACTCGTGTTAGATATTTGAAAAGACATTGTCTTCTGGACAGACTCCTCGTTAGTGTAATAGGCAGTATCTGTGGGAAGGTGTTTAGCTGGACCAGTTGTTACTGCCTGGTGATTAATTTCGTTCTTGGGATTAGTTACTCTTGTTTTCCGAAAACTTTCTTTTCTAGGGGGTGGCAGAGGTGCCTTATTTGCCAAAAGCATCCACACACAGCAAAATAACATTGAAGAAGAAACAGAAAGAAAGTATATGTTAGCAGGAGATATAACTCAGTTTGACTTTTATCTTTAAATAAAGGAACTAGCAACTTAAGGGGCTTCATCCCAACATCGCTCAATTCAACGGACAACTGAACTGGTCAGGTTCCCACCACCTTTTGCTGTGCAGGGCCGTACAGCCTGTGTTTAGAAAGCCAGATGTTCCATTTGCTCAGAGGAAACTGGGATCAGAAGGGAGCCCACAATAGTCCATTTTCTTTAAAAAAAGCCCCAATTATTATACTGAATAAAAATTAATCCTGTGAAATCATTCACAAATGTAAGTGATTTCCAAAAGGTACTCCATGATCTTAGGTAACAAGCTATTATTCACAGGTAACACACAAATATATAACACAGAGCCTCTTAAACCTTTGAATTAAAATAGTAACAGAGACAGTATTGACGTTGGTATGTCGTTCTTTTTTTTGACAGATAAATACATTTCCAAGTTAAATGCTGGGGGTCTTTTTAGTGTGCTCTAATTATATTGTCCTGCAAAACAGGCAGAAATATTGTCTACCTTATAATTAATAAACCTTTATCCTCAGATATTATTTTGATGACTGATGCATTTTTCCGAGTGTAAAATATTAATAAATACTCTTTGAAGTCTGGGAACATGCCTAGAAAGCTTTTATTTGTGTATGACCTACTTTCATTTATCTGGTTGTCTTGTTCATTGAAAGCAATTTCTGGCAATTAACCTGGAGGCATGCATCCTGTGTGGAGCATATTTTATCTATGCAGTAAACCAGTTTGTAACGACACATATGAAAAGATGATTCAACTATCTGGAAGACATCAGGATAATGTTCCATAGAAGTATCCCATCTATATATGCTATCCCCAAGAACAGCCCCCACACAGATGCCAAAGCATGAAACTTGGTGTGTTCAGTTTTACCTGAGTGGGTGATTTTTTATCCTGGAGGTTTGGCCGCACGCTCCTAAAACCTTTTGCTGTAAGAGATGAACTGCCAGCATCTCCATTCAGTGCCTCTCTGCTTCCATCATTGTAAGATCTCCAAGCTTTTGTGAGGAAAAAAGAATCCAAACAGTTTTTTCTCGTGATTAGCAGATCTGTATATTGCTATCATCACAACAACCCAGCCATTAAACAAATTGTGGATAAGTTTAGCTACTACACAGCTAACAGTGCCGCTGTTATCACCATGGTAGTTACAAGAACAGAGCTAAAGCTGCCACTTCACGCAATATTTATCTTTAAAATTTAGAAAACTCAAATAGTGACAACAGTGCTGGCAGCAGTTTGATGTCTCCCCGTGGGATTCATACAGACTATGGGTTTTAACCTTGGGGGCCCTTTTGAGATGGTGCTTCAACCCCTGTATAAAGCAGGTTGAAGTTCTTCCACAGATTCAGTTCTTGGAGCTCAAAGACACATTGGATTTTGAAAAACATTCCAGCTCATGTAAAATTAGTTGTTCACCACACTTTATCACAATACTCAATTAGATGTTCCAATAATACATCTGAGTTCCAAATCTGAATGACATCTCAATTTTCCAACCAACCAACCATGCTTTGTCCTCAGAGCTGGAAAGCCCTCAAGTGATTGTCCAAACAGAGAGGGGTACACTATCCCACCTCAACAAGTTACAGATTTGGAGACAAAATATCACAAGAGGCTGGGAAAAGTAACACATTATGTGAGCAGGCTGCTAAGTGGGGTGGGCAGAACTTGCAATCCTGAGTGAGGGACTAAAAATGACATAGCAATTGCCAGTGAAGCTAAAGGTGGTAAATTAGCACCCTGTATTCACCCACACAATTCATTTTTTGACAACATATACTGTGTTAGAGGAAATAGCGCTTTCAAATGAGACCTGAATTTGAGGTCTTTGCCACTTGCAATTGTTATTACAATTACACAGAATCACAGAATGATATGGGGTTGGAAGGGACCTCTGGAGATCATCCAGTCCAACCCCCTGCCAAAGAATGGTCATCCAGAGCAGGTTGCCCAGGAACATGTCCAGGTGGCTTTTGAATTTCAGTGGTGTTTTCCTTAAAGAATGTGGACATATGGCATAATGAAATCAAATAAATGGAAGATTGTTATAATGCATCCACTTACATGGTATTACACAGATGCATAAATAACACACTTTTATTTACCTGAATCTGGAGACTGGGAATCAGACCCTGAAAAAGAAACATCCAATATTAATTTGTGTTAGAAATAAAAACTCAATGACACAAAAAATATGCAGGAGTTTTTTTGATCAGTTACTTAATTCCCTCCTGTTACCTAAGCCCACCTCAGAACATTAGACCACAGATAACGGTGCAACATTTATTGCCCAAGTTCTACAGGAGGTTATAGTGTTCTGAGAGTTACTGTTATTTAATCACTGCTACTTCAGACAGCTAATAATAAACAAACATCTGCTGTGGGCCTTTTCCCAGCAAATGCTGTGATATACTACCATCTAATATCTAGATATCAAAAGAAATATCAGTGCTTTAAGATGTGCTGGAAAGGTTTAATTCAAACCCAAGAAAGATGCCTAGAGATGCTATGAGGATTTTCCCTCCCCCTTCACAGCAGAATGTGTGATGCTTTCTTCATCACTTCAAAGCAAAACACAGAAACTGATACATACAGACTGCCAGCACAGAACAGATCTGAAATTCTAGTGGCGTCTTGGCTTACTTGTAGATATATTAGTGTTTTTTCCTCATACAGAAAGTAAAATTATATCTCTAATGAAATTTAAAATATTTTTAATGCATAATAATTATAGTGCTAAGAGTGCTCCTTATCACTAACTTTAAGTGCAACAAAGCAAGACATTAAGAGGCTTGTATTGCATGCTTAAAAGTTAACAATTTATTAGAAGGCTTGCTAAGAAATAAGAATCCAACATTTTCTTAAATTTGCATATACTTAATAATCCCAATAACCTTTCCACTATCCTTACAAAGACTAGCATCAGGTTTTTAATTTGCTTCATAAATTTTATCAGTTCTAATTCCTGGGGATTAGTCTTACATTTTGACAAGATTTACAAAACAAAGACTTCGTCCTGCAGTTGTTTTCTGGCTCATTCTTTATTCAGCTCCCTGAATGACACTTTTTGGTGAGAATGCTGCAAGTGCAGACGGGTGTAAATTAGGCTACACCACTCAAGATTCCTTACTGGTTTTTACCTCCAGCTACTTGACTCACCAGTGACTCTGGGCAGCTGATATCCAGTACGATTTCATTTTGCAAAACCAGGTATGAGTATTGCTATAAAAGGCTTCTCCTGTCTACTGAATATTCTGCATGTTTTTATTGTTTTAAACATTTTTAGGAAAACATGCTTGATAAATGGCTTCTGAAGATCGTTTTACAACATTCAGATTCTTTTCGTTTGAGACGAGCTTTTAAAGGAAGTTGCAATAAACATAGTTTGAGATAAACAAAGGCTACTTTTCATACTATGTTATCTTGAGATAAAACAGTGGAGATGAGACCCAGAATATATAGCAAAGGTAAAATAAATTTATAAATAACTGATTTTTCCTGTCTCCTTAATGTTTTTTTCATTAATGGCTACTCAGTAGAGGCAGAGAGAAATGAAGATTGTTTTTTAAAGAGCACTGTAGAAGTAACAGACCTGTCAGTGGGATAGAAAATATGGTTACCCTCGTTCTCCTTGCAGAGCAATATCGCAGGAATGTGTAAGGCTAGAGAGAAGGCAGCCGGGAGGAGCATCTCCCCGGTTAAGCGGGTTATACCTGAGGCCAATAGGTTCGGAGAGCTCTGAACCCTCTTCACAGCTGTTAATGTGACAGACATGGCAGCACGTTTGCGAGCGCACCCACCGCTATCTGGAAGCACAAAACAATACAGAGAGCAGCCCCAGACAAAAGGAGCGAGCACATGCAACGTATGGCAGGGCGGGATACGCCAAACGTACACGAAAAATAAGCGTGCAGTTAGGGAACCGCTGCAGGAACACGTGAATTATAGCCAGTTTCACAGAATACATAAAATTCCACAAGCTTTAAACAACCATAAACCTCACAGAAAAGAAGTAAAGAAAGCAATATTTAGGACTTAATCCCCTAGGGAAATATATACATTCTGTTACCTGAAAGACTGCTTAATTAGAGCTAATTAGCAAAACCAAACAAGTAATCAAGATGAAGGATTAAGCATTCCAGAGTAATATTAATCAATAATCTGCACTGTAAAATCATTTCATTGTATGCATTAGAAAGACATCATTCATAAATTAAGCTTATGTTTGATCAACCGACAAAGTGCTTTTGTTCAGTCCTTTGGCTCCTTTAAGCTCAAGAAACTAAATTAGTAAAGGATGGCATAATTTTTTTGTTGCTTTGCTGGAACATCATTGCTCTCTCTCTCCCTCCCTTTTTTCTCACCTAATGGAAGATAAATAAAATGTGTGTCTGGAACCCCATAACATCTCAAGGGAATGACTAGAAATCTAAAATCACTCTGAACAACCAGGAATGGAAAAAACCTTGCTTCTGGATCTTGCATGACTCCTTTCTTTCCTTACTCTGCTCCTCTCTCACTTGGAGCTGTCATTCTGCTTTCTAAATACTTTTTTATTATTAGAAGGTAGCTTTCCCCACAATTAGCTTTTTAGCAACTCTATCACAGTTAATAAATATTCTTCCTGATTATATTTAGCTGGAATGTTTTTCTGCTCTTCAATAAAAGAATTATTTTGATGTTCATTTTTGATATGAATGAAATTTCATACAGGGCCCCACAAAATCAAGAAGAACCACAACTACAATAGAGGCCTTAAAGGGTTTTATAGCTGTGTGCTATGGCACGGAGTTTTATAAAATTATACTCAAGGAAGACCTATTAGTAGAAAGTATTTCCCATGACAGCAGTAATTTGAGCCACAGAGACATCTTTAACCCACGTCTGCAGGAGAAGTGAACTCCTGGTATTTCTTTGCTCATTCCAGTATCGCCCCAAAATAGCAGAGCCCTCCGGCCCCAGGTCTTGCAAGATACGCATTAAATGCATTAAATACTTATTAACTTTGGCAAACATCAGAGTCGCTGCCCCAGGTGTGAGCGGTTCTAAAGACTCATTGCCAATTCCGAGCCTGGGAGACAGAAGGCCAAATGACTTCAGTCAGCTATAGTTGAAAGCAATACATTACCCACAATTAATTATCGGCCCTGGACGTGTGAAGCAAAGACAACAGCTATCACATCTGCACACTTGTTTTACTTTGCTTACATAAATATAGAATGGCAATAGTAATTAAAATCCCATTTTCCATTCTCGTATTCCCTCCTCGACATACAGCAGAAGCAATTCCAAGGGGCTTTGATGATGTGCTGATATTGAGGTTCTGTTCCTATCTGAATATTGGCAGACTTTGACAGCGTATTTATTTGATTAATACAAGCTAACAGGCAAACAATTTTATTATATAGTCACATCTTTTGTTCAAAGTGATGCTTTATTTGTATTTTTTTCAAGAGCTACCTTCCTGAATTTCAGGATAAAGAAACTGAACTGGGAGGAAAGGAAGAGAAAGGGAAAACTGACGACAAATATTTCATCACTGTAACTTCAAGAAATTCTGCTTCAAGTTAATTTCTAATGCAATTGAACTGGGAGAGATTTTTAAACTTAGTGGACCCATTATCTCGCAAAGTGTTTGACATGGCTTCATACAAGATCACTAAAACAGATGTTGTAACTGGCTATATGCATTACCCCTATATATAGAAAGCCCATACACAAGTCTGTCCCTGCAATAACATTCTCAGTATCTGTACAAGATAATGAGTCAATTAGCACTCAATTAATACACAACTCACAAATACACCATACTGAGTTGTGGAAAATTTCTAATAAAATACAAATGTGTGTGGGCAAGCACATATTTATGCCCGAGGGACTCTATCTCCTCGTCTTTGTTTGGGCCAGACTCCCATCAAGTCAAGGGCATGGTATCTGAGTGAGGATCAGAAGAACCTACACGCTGCCTTGAAGAAAAGCAGCAGTTTTCAAGCTGCTTCCCTTATCTGCACAGCCTTATTCCAGCCTTTGTTTCTTTTTCACAGCTCCATCAAATTCCCACCAAATACTGACTTTATTCTTCCAGATTCCTGAAGTCCAAATAATACCAAGCCTAGAGAACAGAGAATTCAAAAACACTAAAGGAGGCTGAATTAATGATCATCTGCTCATTTGACTATTAGCAGTTAATATAGGAACAACTGAGGACATGCGAAACAATCTATACAAAATGTATGCGTATGTAAAAAAAATGAAATGTGTGAAAATACATATACACATATGCACAATTCTCTATGCTTTTGACATGACAAATTCTTCAGGAGTGATGGTCCTGTCTTCCTAGGTATTGTTTTTACATTGAAGCAAGAGACCTGAATCATCTACGGTCTGCAGGCAATAACAGAAGATGGAGTTGGGCAATAATTCACATTTAAAACAGCTGCCTCAAATGCAAGTCCAGCTCAAATCAGGACTCATGGTTGGTGTCAAGATATTATTTTGCAAGCCCTACAAACTCCTATCGAATCAGGAAAAGAGAAATAAGCATCCTTAGCAGGTACTGCAGAAAACAAAGGGGAAATGTGAGGAACAATTATCTGGTGAGACACGTTTCTGACAACATCTTGCAGAGCAAGGACCATATGGGGGTGAACTCCTGAACACCAGGATCAATGTTGCAGACTTACCGTTAAAGAGAGAAAAAGAAAGAGCCACCTCCTTACTGGAAAAGACAGGTGAGGTGATGGATTGCCCTCCAGCTAGAAGGATGTGTGTATGAGTGTACGCTCTCTACTGTCAGGCTCTGGATGCTCTCTTTATCTTGTTACCTCACCTTTCAGCTCTTCTCCCTTTGTCAACTCCCCTCCTATTATTTTTCTCTTCAGCCTTTTCTCCATTCCTCACCTTTCCTCACTTCTTTCTCTCTCTCTGTTATATCTGTTTCTCTCCATAAATACCTACTTTAACCCTTTTCCCCTTAAGTACACCATGCCAGCAACTGCTCCCTGTACACCAGACAGCATCACCCTGAGCAACCTGCATCTCTATTTGACAAATAGTGTCTTGGTCAGGCCCTGCTCCTGCCATTCATTCCATGCCTGGACCCCAGGGTTGAGGATCTCCTGGGATGGTCCTGGAAGGGACCTGGACAAGAAGGGTCCTGGTTCTTGTGCTTCCCTCCATTCCTTAGAAGTCCTTAATTTGGGTCCTGCCTGTGTGTTTCTCGAGGCTTGTGGAGATGGACTATTGATGGCTCCTGTGACAGGTCTGGGAGTAGCCTGGCAGGGCAAG
Organism: Gallinago jamesoni; assembly: GCA_025769975.1. Lineage (NCBI taxonomy): Eukaryota > Metazoa > Chordata > Aves > Charadriiformes > Scolopacidae > Gallinago > Gallinago jamesoni. The sequence goes on along the minus strand of JAOQGH010000032.1, from coordinate 72,308,364 downwards.
CTGTGACTTGGGCTTCCCATTCTGCCACTGTTTCTCCCAGCTTCTTGGTGGGTTGCAGAGGACCTTCCATCACATAACCCAATAGTGACCGCACAGGAGAACTATTATTTGGCTCTTTGATGTTGCTTAATTATAACAAATAATGATTAAAGGAGGAAATTTTTTGCAAAATGTCTGCAACACTCAAGCACACCTAATTTGCTTTAATGATCTACAAGTGGCATCACAATCTATTCAGGGACTCTGCAGGGACCCAGGAATTTCTATTCTTGTCTCCCAGACAAAATGTAAGAGATTAGTGCATGTGATGACTTTCATTAATAATTTTAACAAACACAAAATATTTGCAGTTTTCCAGAACTGCATGCTTTTCACTCTTGGCTGCTCTTTATGTACTTCATCTCCTGCAAACAACTAACTTGTTTAATAAATTTAAAATTGGATGCATTTACAAAGAATTATCTGTGTGAAACTCAGCCAAAATATTTATGGATGGACACTAAGAATCTGTTTTAGCATACTAACTTGTATCCATTCATTATTCCTCAATGCAATCACCTCCCCGCCAAGATCAGCTATGCACATACATATACATAGTATGAAAAATAAGAAAATTTATCCTGTATTTTAAGTTGATGTGAGCTGCATGGGTATCTCAGGTCTTCTGTGACTTAGTTTCTCAAAATGTCTCACCAAGTTAATGATGCTCATCAAATCTGAAAAGTACTTGAATACTGTTGATGAAAAGCCCTATATATAGTTTAAAATATTACTTTGTTGATGACTGCTTAGTCTGGGCTTAAAAAGGCACACGTTCTGTTAGAATACTATTTTTAAATTATGACAGCATTTGAACACCGAAAGGACTATGAGCCAAAATACCTTTACTCCTTCTGAAAACCTCCCCTATATCTTACATCTGATTCTTTGCTTTTGCAAACATGTTTCATTGCCTTATACTGTTAAACATTCCTTCCTAACATGTGGTACAGAATTAACATCAAATGCTAAAAAATCCCTCCCATATATGGTAGAGCACTGAAAACCAAATCTCCTCGGAACATTTTCTCTGTAGACAAAAATATCTTCCGCAGGGTTTGCTGAGACAGGATGCCAAGGCTGCAGCCACAGGGAACGCTGGATTAGAGGAGCCCACTCCGAGCAATAGATTTACTTTTTCCTTTTTAAAGCTGCATATCGGTGAGCTTTGCCACTTCAGCAGTTATTGGCACCAAACTAGAGTGCTCATTTATCAGTAGAAGTAATTATGAAATGCATATTTTTAAAACAAACCAGTGGCAAATCACCAGTATCTGATAACTACTGATTGAGTCATGCAAAAATTCCTGTTATAAAGCAGTGAAATATGTATTAAATAAATACTAAAATATCTGCAACACTCATTTTATGTTCAAAAACAACATAGTGTAAAGAAGGAGAAAAGGAAGGAGAAAAGGAAGGAGAAAAGGAAGGAGAAAAGGAAGGAGAAAAGGAAGGAGAAAACTAGAC